>JAQPPZ010005940.1:0-617862 GCA_028583015.1 Wollemia nobilis
TTTGGATTTGTTTTATTTTGTTGTTTTTATGGTTTTTTCTGTGTTCGTGTTATGTGGTTTTTTGTTTGTGGTGTATTTATTTCTTTTTGTTGCTCTTTTTTAGTGTTTTGTTATGTTATGTTTGTGGTTTTCATGTGTGTTTTGGTGTTTTTTTTTGTCATTTTATTTTTTTGTGTGTGTTTTTTTAATGTTATTTTTGTGTTTGTTTTTTGTGGTTCGTGTTTTTTTGTTAATGTTTTTTGTTTTGTTTTTGTTTTGTTTTTGTGTGTGTGTGTTTGGTTGTACTCACTCAAGAAGTATGTTTTTTTTTTTTTAGCTTTTTGTGTGTTTGTGTTCATGCGTTCTTGTTTTGTGTTGTTTTGAGCATGCTCCTTACGTGTGCCAAAGGTGGTAGGCCAGGTGTTAGCCCTGAACATTTTTGACAGAAGAGATACCCCTCCCTCCTTGAGTCTTACCCAAAAGTGGCATCCTTTCTCGAATGTTTTCTACAAAAAAAAAAAGTCTTTGGTGAATGTCCTAGGTATTGGTAAACGTGCCTCCACCCTGCATGTGACATAGTTGGTGAATGTCAACTAGCCACAGAGGTAGGTTTTTGGATTTCTAATTCTCCTAAAAAAATGTGTCTCCCTTGGTCTTTGCCTCTTCTTCAAACCATGGCATGGGCGAGTGTGTGAGGAGGTGGGTGTATATATGGTTGCGTGTTTGATCCCCTATTGATAAGCTCAAATCTCACTTTATTAAATATGTATAATAAAATACGCATCCAACATCTATTTAAAAGTTTCTTACACTAACCAAATTTTAAAATAAATATATATATATATATATATATATATATATATATATATATATATATATATATAACATTAAATTCAAATTATAACGAAATCTCTTTTATTCTATAATATATTATAATGAAAATAAAAACTATCCAAGTTCATTACACCAGCAAGGATAACTACTGGAAATGTTATCTTATAAACCAATCGATTAAAGTGGATTGTGGTGTTATGGTATATTGGATTTGAAAAGTTAGAATGAAAATGGGCGAATATTCTCAACGGGCATTTGGTCTAGTGGTATGATTCTCGCTTTGGGTGCGAGAGGTCCCGAGTTCGATTCTCGGAATGCCCCTTTTCATAACAGATAACTTGTTCTTAGGTTGGGTACCTGTTAAACTTACTTGCAGAAATAAACATTAAAATATGACCTGATCCTTTTACCACCACTTAGGTGGTTCTGTTTTGCTTCCCCGGCGATATGGTGTCTCCACTGATTTCTCAGAGTTCAAAATTGACTGTATATGTTTTTCTATACCTGCCTCGCAATATGGCAGATTGCTCGCTAGAAAAATGTTACACCATTAATTATCTTGAAATCATTTTCCTTATGGGCTGGAGAGGGTTTTCATAAGTCAAGAGTTTTTGAGGTTTCCATTGATGTGATGCAAGTTATTGACACACTACTTGTTTAGGAGCGTCACCTGCACTTTTAAGAGGTTTCTGTATTCACCTTATCTGCATTCAGCCATCTGGATATTATTTGCCTTTCAGGTGCGCTGTTCTATTTTTTTCTGTGGCCGTCTGAAAATAGGTCTCACAATCACTGTCATTACTATACATGGTATAGCCAATTACATTGTTTGTTATAGTATAATATGGTCCTTGAGTCCTGGCAAGTACTTATCACAAAAGACATGGTTGCTTATCTTCATAGGTTGTATTTTCATTTCAAATGGAGGAGTTTTGATGATGAATGTAGACTATAGCATTTCCTGGGACAGTGTGCACACTGTCAATGGGACAATGTATCTTTAGCTACAATTATCTCCAGCCTTTTGCTGGTTTATTGTTCAATCTCAACTTTGTCTTGTTTTCTTGCTGATCAGTATATATTGTGCTTCAACAATGACCCATTTTCTATATCAATCGTTGATGAGGAGGTTCGGCAATACAACCCTGTTGCTTCACACTTTGACAACATCATGAGTTTTGTTCCAGCAACAGTACACTACAAGAATTTTACATATTGTAAACCTTAGATCGGCCACATTTGCAAGCAGCCAAAAAAAGGGATTTAGGATTTTGATAAAAATAAAGGATGATGATCGTAATATAATAGAGAAATCAATCGGTTCGTCTTCTTAAATCTAATTAATGAGTGCAATTTTTAATGATACCAACTATTATTAAAGTTTTTTTAATAAATATATTTTTTTATAATTTGAATTTGAATTTCTTTAATAAAAATTTAAAAAATTAATAAAATCTTCTTATCAATTTTAATATAAAATATAATAAATATCATAAACCACTGATAACTAGATCAATATTAAATTAATCCACGAGAGGATCAATTGCAGCGTTATTAACACAAGTGCACATTAAGCCAACTATTTAAGTGAAATGCAATTTTGTGATATAAATATGACTACGGAAACGATACTTTGTATAAGAAGAAAAGTATTGCAATGATCCTTTTAGAGGCACAGGGCCAACGATATTTGACACGTGTCTTCTATCTTCGTTAGATGATAATAAGAAATCTCACATAAGTGAACCACTAAGTCTACTCTTTCTGGTTAATAACGAAAACCATACACTATTTAATAAAAATTCCATCTCCATAAGGTTATTTTTTATTTTTTTAAATTATAAACAAAAAATTGCAGAAACAATGATTGGGAAAATACATTTACAAGTGACAAAAGCAAACTGCATGTTCATCCTTTTATTTGTACTCCAGCAGTTATTCATCCTTCCACTAGCATGGTTTCATTTTCACTTTCAAAGGGACGTTCTTCACCTTCCTTTTCCAACACCAACAACAGCCCCCTTCTGGAAAGTCAAGAATAATGTTAAAGATATAAAGCAACTTGTACTACATAAGAGAAAAAATGCACCATTCCCAAAGGTGCATGCTTCACCCTGAGGTGAGTAAGGAATGTTCACCAAATCCACCCTGATTATGGCAGCTACAAGCATGGCATGGTAAGGATATAAATAAAACGAAGGTTAGTCAATCAAAAATACGCAGAAGATGTCATTCAATAGAATCGGTGTTGTTCAAAGTTGCAAAGGACCAACACTTAGTGAGTCCTCAAGCATGGGACAGCCAAATACCACCAGCTAATGTGTTTGCTCCGGTAATATTCAAGATAGTAGAACAAGAAATAGTCATAAATCCAGCGTTGGAAGTGTGAAAATTTTTAATTATAAAATATATTATCAAATTTATTTTGTGACATTTGGAAGTGTGAAAAAATTTAATTATAAAATATATTACTAAATTTATTTTGTGGTATCTCAACTAAAAAGTATATAAATAAAACAGACGAGTGGAAACCTAATTATAACTTGGTGTGGAAAAAGAAAATCTGTAAAAAGGAGTTAAATTGAACGTGTGTGGAAAAGCAAAATCTGTAAACGGGAGTTAAATTGAACTTGTGTGGGAAAGAAAATCTGTGTAAAAACTAATGAAAATGATTTTGCTTACTAGGGCATTTCGGGAATTGAACTCGGACCTCTTGCACCTAGCGACAATCATACCATTACTTTTAAAACTATTTCAAATTACTAACATTTTTATGAAATATATTATTAAACTTGTATTACCACATCACACTTTATTATAACAAAATTTTTATCATAAAATAGTTTTATAAAATCATGTTTTTTTTTAAATGACAAACTTAAGAAAAAAAGTAATATTTGCAATGTTGTTGAGAGTGGGTTTTAAACCCACGCCCTTAATCTGGCGCCTTAGACTGGCTCGGCTATTTTAACGACCACAGTTTTGCTCTTCGTCAATTGAACAAGTTTGTTATAGCCGAAGTTTGTAGTACCTGGCTGATTACATTAGCTGTTGTTTGTAGTACCTGGCTGATTAAAAAATTTAGGAGTTTAAATATGTTTGGTTTTTACCCAATAGATTTTTTTTTAACGTTTTATATAAAATTATCACTAAAATTATGGTAAAAGGGGTTAAATTTTTTTTTATATAATTATTTCTTTGGAACAAGATGGTTTTTGTGAAAGGAAGGTAGATTATGGATGAGATAATTGTTAGAGTTACTATAGTAATTCTATATTATTACTTTATTTATGTTGTTAGGGTAGTTAGTTAACTACCTAGGTTAGTTACGCTATTGTTAGCGTATATAATATTGGGTCTATTTTGTTATTTTATTTTAGACCTAAGTTGTTGATTAGATCCTATGGTTACGAGCTAATCTGGGCTCTAAAATGTATTATTTATATTGTTTCTAATCAATGGAAATATGTTCGTTTTCTTCAACATGGCATCAGAGCCAGAAGTCTGAGAGAGAGAGGAGGCAGCAATAATTTTTTGCAGAGCTGCTCTGAGGAAAATATTGCGTAGCGGAAGCTTGCTGGAAAACGGAGTGAAGAAAAAAATATTTTAATTTTTCTTCCCAATGCCGCAACACTCAATTTTTCTGTGCACATTTTTTCTGTGCATTTTTATCTCCCTGTGCACGCACTCCCATGCACATTTTTTTGTGCATTTTTCCCTCCCTGGCACGCCCTCCCATGCACGTTTTTTTGCACGAGTCTTCCCCACATCGCGCGACTCCCGCGGACCACCCCCCACGTCGCGCGACTCCCGCGCGACGTCGCGGACCACCCCCCCACGTCGTGCGACTCCCGTGCGACGTCGCGGCTCCCCCCCTCCCTGTCGTCGCCTGCAGCAGAGGCAGCCGCGGCCACCTGCCGCCGCCTACAACAGCGGCAGCCATGGCCCGCTGTCGCCGCCAGCCAAGGAGGAAGCCACGGCCATGAGGCGGATGGGCTTTCGAGACCCTCCTCAAATAGGAGGGGGTCCCTGATCCTCTCGGATCAGCCCGCTAGTCCACCTGGTGGTGGACTGAGCGGTAGGGCTCAGGGAGCCCGCAGGTCGCGGGTTCCAATCCCGCCGACCCCCCCTCTTGAAAAAAAGGTAAAAAAAAAAAATTCTTCTAAAGTTTTTTTTAATTATTTTTTTAGTTAAAATTAAAAAAAATTGATTTTAATTTATTTTACATAGTTTTTAAACTATATAAATTAAAATTTAATTTTAATTTATTTTTTAATAGTTTTTAAACTATATAAATTAAAATTAATATTTTTTTTAACTTTAAAACTATAAAATAATTATCAAATACTTTGTTGAGAGAATTTTTTTTTAAAGGGGGTATTTTTTTTTCAAAAAATCAAAGGGGGAAAGTGAGTAATTTTTTGAAAAGCAAATTTGGCATTATTGTAAAGGTGCATTTTCGGCTGCGCCCGACACCTAGTGGGTCATTCCTGTGGGCACTTTTATGTTGTAGGTTGCATTTTTTTCTATTTTGCACTACTTCATTAAAAGTTAAAAAAAAATCAAATTCACTCCCTAAGTCCTCGGAATAATTAAAACCCATCCGTGCAATTTATTGCACTGCAACGTTCGGTATTTGTGATACCTCTGGCCAGCACTTACAGGTAAAGTTGTCGTGATTGCGCTACTGTATCCGCCGCCTAATATAGCTGCCAAAATGACGTCTGAGCTTGTTCTCTATAAATCGTCGGGGAGAGATAAGTTTGCCATTTTGCATTTTTTTACTCCATCTATTACCCTAATAGTTCTTGTGTTTAGGCGTAAATCCTGACGAAAGTTCTGAAATCCAAAGTGTTTAGGGGAAGTTACGCCCCACGCATGAGGATTGCAGACTTTCTATGGTAGGTGCCATCAACAAGACTATTCCCTTTCAGTACTGCTTAAGTACCACGTATCGTATGATCTCTAAAAATTACCTATAGTTTCCCTCACGTAAGGGCGGGTGATTTTTTTTATCTTTCTAAATACCTATAGTTTCCCTCATGTAAGGGCGGGTATTTTGTACGGTATAACGGCCTAGAAAAAGGTATATCGAAAGGGGGACCAATTGGTGTTATAAGGAACCTTCACCATGTCTGCAAAATTAATGACTGATTCTCATCAGTTGTTGAAAGGTCCTAATTACACACCATGGAAAAACAAGATGAAGGCCATCCTAGCAATGGATGACTTATGGGATGTTGTATCTGGAGCAACAACAAGACCTTCATCTGTTGTTGGTGCTACAGCTCCATCTACTGCTCAAAAAGACTTTGACAAGAAAGACAACAAAGCAAAAGTGCTCATTTTGCTTGTTGTGTCTGATGAAGTTCAACCCCATATTGTTGACTGTGAAAATAGTAAAGAGGCATGGGATGCCCTTAATACTATATATGAGGGAAAGAATGATTCCACTATTCTATTTCTTCAATCTCAATTACACAGTCTAAGCATGAAGCAGGGGGAGACAGTTGAATTTTTTCTTTGTAGAGTGTCTGAATTGAAAGCAAAGTTGAATTCTTTGGGAGAACCAGTTGATGACAAGCTCCTTACCTCAATTGTATTGAGAGCTTTACCTGATTCTTATCGGGTGTTGATCACTTCCCTTCAGGTATCGCAACGGAAAGTTACTTTTGTAGAATTGGTTAATATGCTTCAAGAGGAGGAGGCACGCCAACTACAACGAGATGATTCTTCTAACACTGCCCTCTACATCAACAGGAAAGGGTAGAACCAGAAGAAGGGTAATTTTTAGAAGGGAGGGAATTCACAAAAGGATTCAAAAGGGAAACAAACTCAACAACCTCAACAGAAAAAGAGATATTGCAAGATCTGTGACAAAGAAGGTCATGATACAAACAGATGTTGGCATAAGAATAAACAATCAAAATAGAAAGGCCAGAACAAACCACAAAAGAACAAACAACAAGTGAATGTTGCTATTGAAGAATTTGACATGGATTCTGAGAGAGCCCACAAAGTTCTCATGACTACCACAGTGTCCAAGCAGATGGATCCTATATGGTATGTTGATTCTGGAGCCAGTAAGCACATGATTGGTGACAAATCATGGTTTGAGTCTTTTGAGGCCAAAGAGGGCAAACCTGTCACTATTGTTGATGATAAAACCTACAAGGTTCAGGGAGAAGGTACTATTTCAGTCACTCTTCCTGATGGCAAGTGTCAGATTGACAAAGTTCTCTATGTTCCAGGATTGGCAAATAATTTGTTGTCAGTCACACAAATTTTGGACAAAGATATGGTTGTGAACTTTAGTGTTGAGGGAGGCAAGAAGTGTTGTTCTATTACCAGGAGGGGTAAGAACATTGCAACTGCTTCATATAAGCATGGCTTATTTGCCTTAGATGCTATCTCTACTCCACATGTAGCCATGACAGTCTCTACAAAGGAGGCAACTTCCCTATGGCACAAGAGATATGGACATTTGAGTTCTGGTTACTTACTTGAGTTAAGTAAGTATGAAATGGTAAAGGGTCTTCCTTCCCTTTCTACCACTTTACCAGTTTGCTCTGACTGCTTGGCAGGAAAGCAACATAGAGTGCCTTTTGAAAAGAGCTCTACAAGAGCAAAGAAACCTCTAGAGTTGGTTCACACCGATCTGTGTGGTCCCTTCACTCCCAACAGTTGTGGGGGTAAGAGGTATTTTTAGTTATTCATGGATGATTACTCATGAAAGATGTGGGTATTCTTTCTTCAACTGAAATCTGAAGCATTTGGCTTTTTTCAGCAATTCAAGAAATCTATTGAAAAGGAGTCAAGGACTTCTATAAAGACCCTCCACTCAGATCGAGGGGGGGAGTTCACCTCTAAAGAATTCTCTGAGTTCTTGAAAGAAAATGGGATCACATGACAGTTAACTACTGCTTATACTCCTCAAAAAAATGGAGTTGCTGAAAGGAGGAATCGTTCCATCATGGAAATGGTTCGTTGCATGCTCACAGGAGCTAGTCTTGAGCAACTATATTGGGCAGAAGCTGTCACCACAATAGTATATCTATTGAATAGGGCACCCACAAAGGCCCTACAAGGAATGACTCCACAGGAAGCATGGAGTGGTAGGAAACCCTCCATTTCTCATCTACGCATTTTTGGATGTAAAGCTTTCATGCACATACCAAAAGAGAAAAGGAAGAAGCTAGATGAGAAGACATTGAAGTGTATTCTTCTTGGCTATGATGAGCACTCTAAGGGTTATCGTTTGATTGATCCCTTGACCAAGAAGATACACATTAGTAGAGATGTAGTTTTTGATGAGGCTTTCACATCAGAAAACACATCAGATGTATACCTAGACCTTGTGGAAACTAAGGTTGATAAATCTCCTTCATCAAAGGTTGGAGGTTCTTCTTCATCTTCTTCAACACCTCAGAAGAAGAATCCAAAGTGGTATACAAATACAATCAAAGACTCTAAGCTATCCACTCCACCAGATTTGACATTGGATAGGCCTCGTACTCGCAACATGGCTCGACAGGAGAAAGCTGCAACAGAGAATACTGGGGTTGATGATCTGTGTCAATATTTTGAAGAACTTTCTGTAGATCCAGAGAGAGATACAGAAGATATGGATATTGATAATGATAAGGTGTTTATGTCTTCAATAGATGATCTTGAACCTACATCAGTGCAAGATGCTCTAGGTGAGCCTCAGTGGAAGGCCGCTATGGATGCAGAGTATAAGTCTTTGATGAAAAACAAAACTTGGAAGCTTGTCGATCTGCCACAAGGAAAGAAGCCCATTGGCTGCAAATGGGTGTATAAAGTCAAGTACAAAGTAGATGGGACAATTGATAAGCATAAGGCCCGTCTTGTTGCAAAGGGCTATGCTCAAAAGGAAGGCATTGACTACGAGGAAACTTTTGCACCTACTGCTCGGATGACCACAATTCGAGTTATTTGTGCTATGGCAGCACAGTTTGGGTGGAAAGTTCACCAGATGGATGTCAAAAGTGCTTTTCTGAATGGTGATCTCCAAGAAGAAGTCTACATGACTCAGCCAGAAGGATTTGAAGTGGAAGGCCAACAGCAAAAAGTTTGCAAATTGGTCAAATCCTTATATGGCCTGAAACAAGCTCCTCGAGCTTGGTATATAAAAATGGACAATCACCTCCTGTAGCATGGATTTAAGAGATGTCCGTCAGATGCAAACCTCTATTTCAAGAAACAGGGTTCTGAGATAGTGTTGCTTGTACTCTATGTTGATGATCTGCTCATTACAGGGAGTTCAGAAACTATGATCTCTACTATCAAAAGAAACTTGTGTCAATATTTTGAGATGTCAGATCTCGGACTTCTCCATTATTGTCTTGGTCTGGAAGTCAGCCAGAAGGAGCACTACATCAAAGTGTCTCAGAAAAAATATGCCAAGACATTGTTGGAAAAATATCGCATGACTGATTGCAAGCCAATGGCAACTCCGATGGAGACAGGAATTCAGTTATCGTGATATGATGATTCACCTCAGGTAGATGGTACTCTCTATCGATAGTTGATTGGGAGTCTCATATATCTGACCAATACTAGGCCAGATATCGTATTTGTTGTCAACTATCTTTCGAGGTTCATGCAGGAGCCTAAGACCACTCATTGGAAAGCAGCAAAACGTGTTCTTCACTATGTCCGTGGTACTTTGGAATATGGCCTAGAATACAAGAAGAACAACAAATTCTTCTTGCAAGGATACACGGACTCCGACTATGCCGGATCATTTGATGATCGCAAGTCAACTTCAGGATATATTTTTCATCTTGGATCCGGTCCTGTCTCTTGGCACAACAAGAAGCAACAGGTGGTTGCTATCTCATCAACAGAGGCAGAATATCGTGCCGCACGTGAAGCTGTGTGCGAAGTGATATGGTTGCGTCGCATTCTGACAAGTATGGGTCATCCATCCAAATCTCCAATACACTTGTTTTGCGACAATCAGGGTGTTCTGAACCTAGTTAAGAATCCAATCCATCATGAAAGAACAAAGCACATTGACACACAATGTCATTTCATTCGAGACGAAGTTCCGAAGCACCGAATTCAGCTTCAGTACATTCCCACCGATGCTCAAGTTGCAGACATTTTCACTAAGGCACTTGCACGTGTCAAATTTGAATTGTTTCGCAGCTCTCTTTGTATTGCCAAATGATGTAATCAGGGGGGATGTTAGTACAACTAGTAGTTCTTAAATTACATAAATAATGTAATAAGGGGGGATGTTAGAGTTACTATAGTAATTCTATATTATTACTTTATTTATGTTGTTAGGGTAGTTAGTTAACTACCTAGGTTAGTTACGCTATTGTTAGCGTATATAATATTGGGTCTATTTTGTTATTTTATTTTAGACCTAAGTTGTTGATTAGATCCTATGGTTACGAGCTAATCTGGGCTCTAAAATGTATTATTTATATTGTTTCTAATCAATGGAAATATGTTCGTTTTCTTCAACAATAGTATTATATCAAAAGGTCACTCACTCTATGTAGGTTTAGAAAATACCCTCCATGTTTATCTGGTTAGACCTATCCAAAGCATATGATAGAGTTGACTAGAACTTTCTCATAAAGGTGATTAGACAATTTTAATTCTAAGTGGATTGGATAGAGTGGATCAAGGGATGTATTTACTCAGTATCCTATTTGATTCTAGTAAATGGAGCTTCTCTTTGCTATTTACAACCTCTAGAGGTATTATGCAGGGATATCCCTTATCCGCATACCAATTCATCATATTGGCTGAATGTTTGGGAATAACCTTAGCTAAGGATAGGGAATCAAAAGCTTTGGAGGGAATAATAGCAAATGGAGCTAAACGAATTTCTCACTTACAATTTATTGATGAATCTACTTTATTGGGAAAAGTAACAACAAGGGATGCCTCCAAAATTGAAATGATTCTATTTTGGTTTACAAAAAAAGCCCAGGGTCATCTTTTTTTATTACTCACCTATGCCAAAGATGATGTTTTTTGATAAATTGCGATACAAGAAGGCATATGTTTCCAATAAACTACCTAAGGATAGGGAATCAAAAGCTTTGGAGGGAATAATCATAGCAAATGGAGCTAAACCAATTTCTCACATATAATTTATTGATGACTCTACTTTATTGGGAAAAGAAATAAGGGAGGCCTCAAAACTTGAAATGATTATAGTTTGGTTTAAAAAATAAGTCCAGGTTCATCTTTTTCATTGCTCACCTATGACAGAGATGATGTTGTTGGATAAATTGAGATACATAAGGCATCTCTTCCAATCACCTACCTAAGGATAGAGAATCAAACACTTTGGAGAGAATAATAACTATAAATAGAGCTAAATCAATTTCTCACCTACAATTTATTGATGACTCTACTTTATTGGGAAAATCAACAACAAGGGAGGCCTCCAAAATTGAAATAATTCTAGATTGATTTACAAAATAAGTTCAGGGTCATCTTATTTCATTTCTCACCTATACCAGAGATGATGTTTTTGGATACATTGAGATACAAGAAGGCATCTCTTCCAATAACCTACCTAGGAATTCCACTTACAACTGAGAAGGAAAAAACAAAGAGGAATGGACTTGGTTATCAAAGTGAGTGAAAGCCAAATTGGAAAAATGGATGAATAGGTGGCTTTCTATAGGATGTTGGATGACCCTGATAAAAGCAATCATCAATAACATACCTATTTATGTCTCCTCAATGCTAGGCATCTCTAAGGTAGTTTTTAAAGAATTGGATCAAATATGCTAGAGATTTATCTAGAGTGGATTCAAGAAAGAATGGAAATGGGTAATGGTGATATGAGATACTTTATGCCTACAAAAAAGGAGGGAGGACTAGAAATCAGATCAATAGTCAAGAATAAAAAAGCACTAGTGGCTAAGTTATGTTGGAGATTGTTAAAATCTCCTAAGGAACTGTGGGCTCAAATCTTTAGGGCCAAATATGTAGAAAATAAAACCCTGACATAGCTTATCCAATTTTCACTTCCTAGAAAAGGATCTCCCATATTAATAGGACTCAGAATAGGAGAGGATATGATCAAGAAAATATTGTTCTAGATTATCCATAATGGACAAAAGGCTAAATTCTAGAAAAAAATGTGGGATGATCATCCTCCTCTAATAACATAATTCCTGACTTGGAGATCATTGATGAAGAACCTCCATAGAAACAACTAAGTTAAGGTAGATAATTATTGTAAGTAAAATAAAAATATAGGAGGTAGGCAAGTAATGGATGCCAATTGAGGAGTGACTAATCTAAGTTTTGGAGGATCAAAGTAACAAAATCTATAAGACCATCTAGACGATATTAATCTCATCATCTCAAGAGGAGGATACTCTTGGATGGGACATAAAAAAATAAAGAGAATATATAGTTACCTCTAGATTCTTAGCCCTATAACAGAGTATCTAAAGACCATTAAGAGATATATTCACATAGTGATGGGTATAGAACCGTTGGTCGAAGGTGAGATTCTTCATTTGGCTTCTACTTCATAGAAGGGTGTTGACATGGAATGTTGAAGAATATTATATTATTTGGTACATGCAAATGTACCTTCATGTGCAAAAATGTAAATATGTCATAGATTAGGGTTTGTATCTATAGTTTATATAAGTGATTTATATTTCTCTTTTATGTAAGAGTATAATGTGCAAGAAATGCATAAGCATCATGTAAAATTGCATTGTGTAGAAAATGCACAAGTGTCATGCAAGTAAGAGTTCAAATGTATATTAAGAGAATGTGCATAAGTATCATGAGTAAGTATCATGCAAGTAAGTGTGCAAATATGTAAAGTGAGGATTTTCACAAATGTATTGTATTAGGAGTGCATGTAAGAGAGTAAGATTCATGTAGAAGTGTGCAAGTGTCATAGAGTTAAAGTATTCATGTAAGAAGAGAGTGAAGAGTCTAGTATACAAGTGGCAAGATGAGAAGCCAAAGGTCAAGAATATAAAATGTTGCATCTCCTAGATATGTGAGGAGATCAATAGACAAGTATTGAAGAGACACATTACTATAGTTATATTAAGAAGACAAAGCTCCATAAAAGATAAAGCAAAATTATTTGTAATGATTACCACATACCAAGCATTGATAATAAAGCTTGTATATAGATTTTGAGCAATTTTCATATTGTAAGTATTCTTCATGCATGTACATGAATGATTTTGGCCATTTACATTCATATTTGATATTATAAGTGAATGTTATTTTATTATTATATTGTCCTAGATATATATTTGATTGCTCATATATAATTACCGTATTTATTATAATATTGATGGATTATTTACATTAGGACCTGTGATATTTTGATATAATTAAGCTTAAAATCCAATAGTGGTATCAGAGCCACCACTTAACTCTATTTATTTTTTATAGAGTTATATTAGATTCTGTCACTTTCAAAGCAATGAAGACTTGGACTCTACTTGAAATGTCTAATATAGTAGATATTGAGGGGACAAGAATAAGTCACCCTGATTTTAATGCAAGGGTCTTTCCACTTGGTTCAAGGAAAATGAGTGAAGATTAGGACCCAGATAATATTGATTAGGAGAGCCAACTTAGGAGAAAAATTGAACGTTCGAGGGCATTCAATATCACCTTGATAAAAATAAGAATCATTATTGAAGATTGAGAGATCTAACTCAAGATAAAGTTCAATATTCAATTCATAGTCAACCTGATATTGATTTTGGATTCTTTAGATAAGAGGATAATAATATTGTTCTTAGGTGTAACCTAAGATATTGAAGATAGACTATATAATATTGAGAAAAATTAAATATTCCAGGGACAAAGAAGCATCTAAGCTTCCTGAGTATAAGGATTTAGAAGCATATATTGATAAGTAGTCTAATATTTCAAAGAATACATTAGTACTGAGAAGTACATGGAAGAAACATCCAAAGATAAGGACATATAAGGCATAGAGAAGTTCTAGTTATCTATAAAACCAAAAGTATCAGGCTGACTATAACCATATCGGTCTTAGCATTGACTTATTTTTCAAGTATTTTTAAAGGAATCTTATTCTACAAAAAATAGATAATAGTGTTACGATAGCGTATTATAAAGAAGCATTAATCCATATTTGGTGGTGATGAGAACAATTATCAAATAGCCTAGGTATTAACTTAGGCACATATTATTTATTTATTTCGCTTTCTCTATGTATCCACATGATATTTTATGTTGGCATATTGTTTAGGGTTGGTTAGCTTGTTAGCTCAATATAGATAAGTTTTTAACAATTATTTGTCTATTGTTATTTATCTAGGCTAAGTTAGTTACTAGTTACAACTTACCTTGTCTTCTTCTAAATTTATTTATATTTATAAGAAAAACATTTAGTTTTACTGGTGCTTATTTAAGCACCCTATTTGCAATGCATCTACAACTATTTTTTCCTCTTCATATTTGTGTTCTGGATCATATGAGTCATATCAATTGTATCACAAGATTTATGATATTTCCTTATGAGGCCTCATTTCTATTTTATCTCTTCCTTTGCATGTGAAGATTATTTTTGAAGTTTTCTTGGAAGTGTCATTTCTCATCAAAGTAACATTGACTACAACATCGTTTGACAACTAGACTTGTCATATTCTAATGTTTGTGCCATGCAGTTGTCGACTCATGGTAATTCTAGCTTAAGATTAGTAAACAAAGGAATATTGGACCTTCATGGAGTTTTTACTGACCTATGTCACACCTCTAATGGTGAATGCACGCAATAGGCAACATTTGTATGATACATACAATTACATCTTTCTTTTGGCATGAACCATGTTCACTCTCTAGCACTCTATATCAAAAAAAAAAAAATCATCAAGCCATGAGCATGGGAAAAAGTTGTATTCATGTGATAGTTGAGGGATGACAATTTTTCATTGTTCATACATCTCACACAAGTTTATTTTTAGCTTGGTATGATGAGGACATCAAATAACAAGTAGCCTAGGTATTAACTTAGGCACATATTATTTTTTTATTTATTTTTCCTTCTTTATGCATCCATGTGATATTTCATGTTGGCATATTTTTTGGGTTGGTTAGCTTGTTATCTCAAGATAGCTAATTTGTTAACAATTAGTTACCTATTGTTAGCTATCTAGGCTAAGTTAGCTACTAGTTAAAACTTACCTTATCTTCTTCTAAACTCATTCTTATTTGGATGAAAAATATTTATGTTGAAATATATTACACTATTTTGTACATGCCAATGTACCACCTTGGGTAGATATTTAGATTAGGAGTTTGTTTTAGATTAAGGTTTGAGTAGTTACTTTATGCAATGTAATAAATGCACAAATGTTAGAATGTGCAATGATGTAAATGTGAATGTAGTCCACATGTACATGAGTCATAAAATAGGTAGATGAAGAGTCATGGGTATATGAAAGGCCAAGGGACATATCTCCCTCTATATATATACCTTTGATAGAGTGGAGTAGGAGAGCTAGAGATTTAGGAAGTATAGTGAGTTTAGTAGGTACAATGTAGATCATGCATAAATTTTGGAGTGTTTAAGTCCTCCATTATATTGTATTTACTATTTTGTGAGCTGTAATTACTGGCTAATTTTTGAGTTATTGCAGAAGTTTCTCATATATTTTTCCTACACATTGTATTTTCATTATCATATAGTTAACATTGCTTGCTCATTTTACATCTTGTGGTTGCATTTGAATTCCATTATCCTAAGCATTGAGAGAGCCTTGTATCATTCCAAAATCCTCTACTTCATTATTTGTTGTTAATTCTAGGCCTTCTAATTTCCACTGAATAACCTTCCCCTTGTAGCCTCTTCTAAGGAAACCAATGCCTATTGTCCCTAGGTTATTCTTGGTTTCTTAATTTATGTTAAAAATTTTCCATCCTAGGGATGGGGTTTGCCAAACCACATGATTCCTACTCATGGTAGTATTATCTCTTTGCTAATTTCCTTGCTCCCCCACATGATATTTTATTATTTTTGTCACCTTATTTAATATTTTTTTTCCAAACTAGCTCTATCGAAGTGTATTTCTCTCTAAAAATTTTAGCATTTATTTACAATCATATGTGCCACTAGATAAATCTTGGACCCAAATACCAGCCCAACTAAACTATTAATTTTTTTCTAACATTTCATATATTAGTATGTGTGAACTATTTATTGAGATAGGCCTTGAAGATATCAACCCATTAGTTCCATAACTTCAGGATAAAGTCGCACTAGAAGAACAAATGATATGTTGTCTCCTCCTAGCTATTACACATGATAAATTTAGAGGGTCCATGAAAACCCCTCTTTTGTAAGTTATCATAAGCAAGGAAGTTATAATACGTAGCCTTCCAAGAAAATAAATTGATTCTTAGCCAGCCATTTTCCAACCATACTCTATCTCATGGAACATCTAGTTGCATCAAAGGGGGAGGGAGAAATTAAATATAACCATATTGAAATATATAGATGCCTAAATTCCCATGAACCCAATCTATCTTATCCTCTTTCTCCTTTCCTATAAGGTGGTGTTGCTTTAATATCCTCTCTAAAAGTGGCAATACATTTTGAGATATTGGGACTGGTCACTCTTCCTACTGCTTTAGTTGTAAAATAGAGAAAGTATCAATCTACCTTGTATGTAGATAGCATGTTGTTTTAATCCAACCTCTAGCCTTCAATATTTATTGAAGTGATTGCAACTCTAGAAATTTTTAAATTAGGGGGGGTATTGGTCTCAAGAATTTATCCAAAATTGCTTTATCCCCTCGACCTACTTTCCAAAATAGTCTTGGTTTTACTACTTTCTCTTCTAATTTTAACACTTTACAAACAACATAACCTTAGCCACTCATAGGAATGAGACCTGCTTCCTCATAGGGAATGTTACCAAAATACTTACTAGTAATAACTTTGCTAAACAATGCTTCCTTATTAGAAATACATCTCCAATAAAACTTGTATACTAGATCTTGGTTGTTCAATATTGCTTTTCAAATTCCTAATCCTTCACTTACTTTAGACTATAAATTTTTTCCCAAAATTACTAGAGCCCATCACTTACCCATCCTTGGGCCATCCAAAATAATTTTTTGCATGAGTGAGTCCAACTCCCTCAAGATTCCAATCAAATCCACAAGGATAGAGAACTTATAAATTGGAATTACTTAAATCACTGATTGAATAATAATCACTCTTCCTCCAAAATAAAGCAAACGATGCATCTAATGATTTACATTCCCACCAATTATGTCCACTAGTAGTTTCCATTATACCACCTTCAGATTCTTATAATGGAGTGGAATCCCCAAGTAGTCCAATGGAGGGAGCCCTGAGAGAAACCTAAGATATTTAGAATTTGATCTTGGATACTTTGGACTTTTTGCATTCACTTATTGGTATGTGGCTTCCAAATAAGTATTTAAGGTAGCTTTGAGCACTCTTACCTTCCTAACATTAGCCACGCCAAGAAACCCTATGTCATATACAAATTATAAATTAGTCAGATTCGCTTCTCCCACTTACACTCTTGAGATAACTTATTGTTGTTTGTTCCTACAAAGAAATATATCCAATCCTTCAACAAGAATAATAAATAGGTACAGGGATATAAGATCTTCCTGTTGAATTCCTCTAGAATTTTGAAAGGGGACTGAGGGAATACCATTGATGAGGACTAAGAAGGAGGCCAAAGAGACACAACTCATGATCCACTCTCTCCAACCTTCAGAGAAACCAAGTTTTCTAACATTCGATCAAAAACTACCAAGGGACTCTATCATAGGTTTTAGACATGTCTAATTTAATAAACATACCTCTTCAACTTTTTTAATGAAATGTATGAATTGGTTCTTATGCTAAGATTACTCCATATAGAATTTGTTGGCTCTCCATAAATCCTCCTTGCTCTAGAGAGATAGTAATATATGGTACCTTCTTGAACCTTTCAACCATCAATTTGACAATATCAAGAAGGATGTTGAATATTTGTTTTTAAAATAAAAAATGAAGAAGACCTAAAAAATGAATATAAAAATTTAGATTTTTTATGAAAAAAGATGTAGCTATCAAATATGAGAGTTAAATATGTTTGTAAACTCTCAAGATTTAGAGAAGAGAGTTGTGATTTGTTAAGGATGGGGGACCAATCCTTTTTTATCAAGAAAAAAAAGATATTTGTTCAATATTTAAATAAAAAAGTTTTATAATATCTTTAATAAATTATTTTGGAGGACAACACAACAGTTTGGTGTTTGGAACTTATTTGAGAGGTCCAAAGTTAAAACCATGATGTGTGTGTGGAGTTGTGTATTACTCTCCTATTGATAAGCATAGCTCTCAATATTACGATATGTCATGACTGGGAGGGGATTGCTCAGCCCTATACGTCGATCGTAGAGGTTTATCACACTACCCAAATAAATAAATAAATATTTCTTAAATTAAAACTTTATAATAATATTTTAATTAATATATTTAACTATATATAATTCACATAAATTTATAATCAAATTAAAAGATACTTTTTAGAAAAATTAAAATCAACATTTAAAGCATTTTATATTTAACATAGGAGAATTGAAATAATTATATGTAATTTGGATCTTGATCCAATGTAAATGGAAAGGATCATGGTATTTAAAATCTATAATATTGTTTAAAAAGGATTCAAAGCATATTTCATTTAAGTTTCACTTTAATGCCCAATTTGGTTATCTCTCGTTTGGCTTGCATGCACTTTAAAAAACATAAAAATACATTTAATGTTTTTATATTAATTGTATAATATAAATATTTTATAAATTTCAAATATATTTAAGCCTATAAGCGTTAGGTGGATTAATAGTTGCTTGTTTGGTCAGGCACTTACTAAGAAGAGAATTGGATTTAAACATTGGGGATGTCAATTTGTAAAGGTAGTAGTCTACTCTGAATCCTCTAAGTATGCGCCAGACAACAAATGCCAACATTATGAATATATCAAAAAAAATTAAATATATCTAAAGGATTATTGTTCAATAAAATAATATATCAATGGCATTAAAATTGTAATATTAAAATGTAATAAATTATGTGGTAGTGGATTGGTAAGTTTTGGTGCTTACCAAGAAGAGACCTAGGTTCAAAATTTGGGGCATGTCTATTTGCAAAGGTAGTAGTCTAACCTAAATCCATTAAGTGTGCACTTGTTTGATGATGATGATACCAATTTTGAGCGATCATTTTTCCACTTCACGTTAGGTTAAAACAACAGCGAGGTGGAATAATGGTTATAGAGGGCAATCCCAAGATTTAATTTCTACTTGGTAGTAGAAAAGGACTATAGATGTAATTGATTCCCCTATGTATTAAAAATAAATCTTCAAATAATTTCTCGTAATTATAAAATTTTAAAAATATATTTCAAATTCATATTTTATAATTAATTAATAACTAAATATGATTAAAAATTCATATATATTAGATTAAACTGTGACTTTTTCAAGAATCTAATCCAAAGGCTCATCAACATGAAATTTTATATTATATAGTTTGTTAATGATCAGGAAATATATTAGATGAAGGAAATTATGCAAGTTTATGGTATAATGCTTGGTTGAAATCTTATCTTCTTATCTTTAATTTTAAATGGCAACCATTGATTCAACATGCCTAACTTATAAAGGTCCAAATGTAAAATATTATGTTAATATGAGAAACAACTTGAATTCATTAATTTTTACTAGTAACCTAGTTGAAGGAGAGGAACCCAAAGAAGCTGAAGATGAACTTCAAAATATGATTTAAGAGTTTTAGTTTTAAAAATTGTAATGAAAGGATGAATTGAATTTGGAATATATTGAAATATTTTGGATACTTGGTAAATTTCAAATATGAGGATTTAGAGCAATCAAAATTTTACACTCCCAAATATATCTTTTTAAGAATGTTTGTACATTGAAGGCTCTTTCTAAGGCCTTAATATTCCTTTGGCTAGCAATTCAAAGTAAGATTTATATAGGAAATATTCTACAAATAAAAGGATGTCATGGACCTATCAAATGTGACCTATGTGAGAAGATTTTAAAAGCACCAGCTAATTTACTTCTTCATTGTCCCTTTATTAATGCTATTTGAGGTTACTTCTTTGAAAATATGAAAATATAGTGGGTACCTCTATAAACATTGAAAGAGTTGATGAAATACTAGATTAATTATTTTAAAGCTAAAGCATTATGTATTTTGTGGAGGATTGGTCCTTCCATTATTTGTTGGAATTTATGTCCTAAACAAATAATAAATTTTTTAAATTTAAATCCCAAAGTCATGCCCAAGTTTGAAACCATATTATTTTCTATATTGCATAATGCTTACAAATATGGTGCTCATCATAGGAATTTTCAATTGTAAAAAAAAATTGTAACAACTTGGTTACAATATTCAAACATACATGGAAGAGTCATATGCAGGTATTAAAGCAAAGAATTGCTTTGATTTAGGGTAAAATAGAAGTTTCCAAATATCAAGTTTATCAAATATTAATTTTGATGGTGTCTTTGAAGGAAATCTAAGAAGAATTAGTGGAGGTGGTGTTTTTTGAAATAATGAAGGTAAAATTGTACTCACTTATAATCATATGAAACTTTAACTAACAACTATGTACAAGCAGGAGCAGTTCTTACAAGGATTAAAATTGCAATTGAAAAATGATGAAAATATATTTTGATTGATGGGGATTCACAAATTATCATTAATGCTTTAAAAAATGAATGTGGGCATTAGATAAAAGATAAAATTATTGTTGATGAAGTCAATAATTTGGAAATGTGAGCCTATCTATAGAGAAGAAAATCAAGTAATAAACAACTTATCCAATCATTATATTGATCTTTATTTTGGTAAAATTCAAATTTTATAAGGTAATTGGCTAAGTAAGATTCAAATTATATCAAGTATCTCATTTCCAAAACATAGCACTTTTACGAAGATAAATATTATATATAATAGAAAATGAAATGAAAAAAATTGTAATAAAAAATGCATGTTGGATCACAACTTATTTTAAAAAAATAAAAATTACCTAAGGGAATTAAAGAGGCATGGTGTGCACATGCCACTTGAGTGGGGTGAGGACTCTCACCATCCATGGAGATTAATGAGGGATTGTGCACATGTCCTTTTACTACACCCAAGTTGAAAATTATAGATTTTTATTTTACCTATCCATACCACTTGGCTACCATGTCATGCCATGTCACCTCCATCTCATTACCCCCTCTCTCCCTTCCAAAATTTTATAAATACTCCCTCATTTTATTCATTTGAAACAAGAAGCAAAATCCTATTACAAAACTCTACCAAATTTTCTTTGAAATCTCCTTTTGTGCACACCTATACTTGCCAACCATCTATGGAGATTATCATATACCCCTTTCGCATATATCTTGTTTTTGAAGTTGCTCGTAGGTGAAGACTCCAATCGGATCCAAAATTTTGTCAAAGGCTTTTGATACCCTATAAAAGGTCCCCTAAATTTTTCAACCCAATTTGGGTAGCACAACACTCGATCATCCGCCCCCATATGAATCATATTTGCCATCATTCAATCCCAAACAACCTCATCTTTAAAAAGTTACAGTCAAGAAAATAAACTCCTAATAATTTGAAGACCCTCTCCTTGAGCATTCTGAGTAGCAAAGACTTAGTATTCGGTCATATATCCCTAGATGCCCACTTCCAAATTCTAAAACAATCATAAAATCAGCAGTAGAATCTACAACAAATAGTCATAGAAGGTAACAAAGGTAAGTTTCTTTGCATTTTATAGTATTTTGAGTCATTCTCTTATTTTAATCAAGTTTTGTAACTTTGATATAGTTTGCATGTTTTACAAATTTGGGCCTAATAAAGGTAGACCCTTTTGATGATACTAACTCTTTTATATTTTTTTGTGTGTAGGTTTCAAGGAGACACACAATACAAAGGTGGTCATCAAGAAAATATTAAACCCACTCACACTCTTGAGGTGGTTTAGAAGACATTTTGTGTGCCATTACTATATTTTGTAAAAGGGGACTTTTCCACCTTGGAGATATCTATTTGTAAGCCCAAGAGGTATTGTAAAGATTATTTTGTAATATCTTTGAAGGTTAATGCAAATATCACATTTTCTACACATTTTGTTGATCATGGTGTAACCCTTTTGAACCTTGACCACATTAGGTATTTTATGTTTTGTATGCTATAAGAACTATTGTTTCCTTGTTTTCTTTCATTTTATCATGTGTGTTATGTGTTTTTTTAACATATTTCATATTTTTATTACTTTTGTTATTTTCTATTTGCTTTTTAGGATTAAAGATGCACAAATTTAGTCTCAAAATCATCTAGACCAAGACCCACCAAAACTTGTATCTTGTCATATGCTAGAAACCTTGATTGTCTACCCTTGGACTCTTTGTAGTTTCAATCACTCATGCCCAAACAATTAAAAATATTGAAAAGTTTTAAATCCATTATCATTCCAAGTTGGACCCAATACCCAGGTTTTGATGTCGCACAACCCATCACAATGGTTTTAGGTGTGTATGTGTCCTTACCACCTAATCATCAATCATTATTCAATTTAGGTATGCACAAGGTATATCACCTTTTACCCATAAATCACTTTTTTTTTGTTGCTTACATTCTTGCTTTCCTTAAAAGTCCATTATTTTTGGTTATATAGGATTTCTTTTTATCAAAAACTTTCAAATATTTTCTTGTTTGTTTTTCTTAGTTAGTTTTTTTATTTTGGACATCTCATACCCCTTTATTTTACGTCCCAAAACCTATTTTTTGATCATTCTATATCATAGGTTTTGTAGGAAAAGTTATCAGATTGACCCCTAGGGACACAAAAACCCAAAACAATAGAGCCAACCAAGCAAAAAACCCTATCATATCAATGTATGAGGGTAGTAACTGAGGTACTTTTGGTCACAAAAGCATAACTCCACATCCTATCAACTTCCAACAAGCATAGGACCTCAAATAGGAGATTCAATTCCTTGATTTCAGCCTAATATTATGAAAGAAAGTGTAGTTCGAAGCTTTTGTTTTGATTGTTAAAGTTGATTGCTTTTAATCCTTGGATCACACTAAACAAAATTTATTTTACCTATATGTATGCTCTCCTCTCACATCTAAAATGTAATCTTGAGGATCAAAAGGATGGGATACACTTTTGGAGTTAAATAATTTGCTTTTACCTTATAACATCTTTTCTTTTAATTGTATTCTTGCATTCAACACTATATAGGAATCATGACCTACGTATGCTTTCTCCTTTCAACTTTGAGTGATCTTATAGATCAAAAAAATGGCATAACTTCTAAGGTAACGAATCCCACTACACATAATAATAAGAGAAGGTTTGACCTTGTATTCTCTCTCCTCATACATTAGGATGATCTTGGAGATCAAAAGAGTGTCTCTCCTTATATGTTAAAGAACATCACATTTTTGCACAAGCATTTAACATTAAAAGGTTCCATATTTCATGTATGCTCTTCCCTTGTGCTTTATGTGGACTTGGGAATCAAAAGTGGGTAGGCCACCTTGGATCAAAGAACATCATCATCATCATCCTTTCTTTATTTCTTCTTAGAATATATCTCATTTCATGTTATTTTGTTACTTTTTTAAGAACAATGTTTCATTTCAATTATTTTCCTTGTTTTCCTTAGATTAGAAGTCCCTTTCAAGTACTCTTTCTTGATTTTTTTATTAGTTTCCTTTCAAGTTCTTAGATTAGTTTCCTTTCAATTTTTTAGATTAGTTTCCTTTCTTCTTTTCTTAGATAGTTTCCTTTCTTGTTTTCTTAGATTAGTTTCCTTTCAAGTTTTTAAATTAGTTTCCTTTCTGCTTTCTTAGATTAGTTTTTCATTTCAATTTCTTTATTGCTTTCATAGCTTAGCTTCTTTTCATGCTTTTTATTGCTTTCATAGACTAGTTTTATTTCAAGTTATTTCTTACTTTCATAGATTAGTTTTATTTCACATTAATACTAATTTCTAGATTAAGTTTTATTTTCAAGCATTTATTGCTCTCATAGATTACATTTCCATTTCATGCACTGTCTCTCTGTCATATATTTGGTTGCCTTCCAGGAATTTTATTGCTTTATTATATTAGTTTCTTTTCATGTAATTTTCCTTGCTTTCATTAGAGATAGATTTTGATTTTGCATTGTCACTTTGTTTTCATTAGATTAGATTTATTTTTCTTACCTTGTCATTTCCTTTCATTAGCAATAGATCTCTTTTTGCAATTCATATTTTCTTAGGATAGTAGTTTGTTTCCTTGTTTCTTGCATTACATTATTCAATTAGATTAGCATTTATTTTGCGCAAATTAGAATAAATATCTTCTTATCTTTCTTTATTTAGCATAGGTCCTTTATTCTCTTTCTTGCTTGATTGTTTTGAAAGTCTTTCATTTTCTTGTTTTTTAGATTAGGTTTCCCTTTCTCAAGTAGGTTTCTCTTTCTTATTATTATTGTTGAGGTTAGTTGCATTTCATTCCTCAAAAGCATTTATTTTCTTTGCATATTAGATAAGTGAAAGATAATTTTAGATTAGTGATTTCCTTTTCCTGGATTTAGCATAGGTAAAATTTGTATTTTTTGCATTTGTAGGTTAGTTTTTTCTTATGCATCATAGTTAGGCATATTTAAACAAAAAGAAATCTAAAAACACATCACTTTGCATAGCACATTTTTACAAAAGCAATAAGTGATGTTGAAATTCATCCCCAAACATCAATCGATCCTCTTAGAAGCCATAGCTAGATTGCATTGTTTTTTGGATTTCATCACCAAGGAGATAACTACCCTTGGGGCTAGCTTGGGATAGTCTAGGGTTATATGCCCTTGCTCATAGGGCCAAATAATTAGTGGGTTCATAGCTATTGTTCTTGCTAGAGCCTAACTGAGGATGAAGTGAAATTCGACTAGGCCACTATAGGTTCTAGACAAAATTACCTCTTATACCCCCTAAAAAGGGTATTGGAGGTTTTTTTGCTCCTTAGGATACCCTGATACAACCCTACCCTAGGCAAATTTTTTATTGTTTGTTTGTAGATGCTTCCCATATACTCTTGGTTATATTAGGAAGCATGCATAAAATAACCTTGTAGATCCATCCCATACATATTTTATGGCTTTTAGGGGTAGGCAAAAATCAAAACACACTAAAACAAAAAAAAAAATCAAATTTTCAAAACACCAAAAACATCAAAATTTAAGCAATAATCACCACCAAAAAAACACTTTTAACCAATTCGTTTGTTGTTTTCTTATTTTCTTGTATAAATAGAATTGCATTTCACAAAAACATCCACAAAACCTAAAACAAATAAAAAATATTAGTTAAACCATATTTCTATAACTTGTCTCTATCTCTATCTATACAATCTCTATAATCTATCTTTGGCATCAATTGTCTATCCTTGGATGTTTCATAGTTAAAATTATTTGAACCTGGATGACCATTGTAGATTCAAGTTACAATACCCTATTTTTATCTTGTTTGTATCTCTACCTCTTGTTATGTCCTTATTAGCTTATGGTCCAGACCGAAAGCCAAGCCAAAGCTTAGTTGCACCATTCCATGAAGCATTCAGAGCAAATCCTCACCCCTTGGAAACTCCTACCACCTGTTCAAAGGAGGTGCCTCCTATCCCACCTAGTATCCTATCCAACTTTTATCATACACCATATCCAAGTGATGTCAGTCACCAATATTATAATCATGGCCAACTCATATGGACTATTCCACCTAAGACCCCTAGTGATTGAAGCACTTTCAATTCTTCACACTATCATCTTCTTCACCATGACCCCAATGCCTATCATTCCTACTATACCCATTTTATTTAAATTTATCCTCTCACATACACTAGCTCATGTCATAATGTATTATCACATCCTCGCTCGCCTGACTTCCTGTGAGTCTCTTTACCTCTAATATATTTTCTTGAGTACTCATTACCATTCCTCTCCCATGATAAAACCTATCCTTAAACATATCATATAAAATTTATATCCATGATACTTACCACTATTCAAACAATGGGTACTGTTTCAATTGCCATTGGTACCAATCATCGTTCTACTTCCAATATTGCTTCCTCTTCTAATCTTGCTTCTTCACAAAATCCTCCTATTTCTACACCCCTTCATATGTTTTTTTAATCTAACCCCTTTATTCATCGTCATCAACAAGTTGATTATAATTTTACCTCTTCTACTTCTCAAATCCCCTTTTACCTTCCAACTCCATCACACAAATCCACACATTCCACTATGACTTCTTTTACAAATTTCTCTTCTTATACCAACCTTCATCATTTTGGCATGTATTTTGCTTCTACTATCTCTTATCCTCCTCCCCCTGCTTATTCTACTTCTCTCCTTCAAAATTCTCCTTCTTATCATTCCTCTACCCCTCATCTTCATGAGACTTCATCTCTTCAACATCCTTATATTTCTTCTTCTTCACAACATGTGTAGGTAGGCACTTCTCAACAACCTCCTCTACTTTATTTTAACATTGCTTCTCAACAACTCTATTAGGAACCTTCATATGTTATATTTTAATCCTCATCCTTCTAATCAAGCTTCTTTATTCACTCAACCTTATGTGTGGACTCATATTCCTCCTACTACACATACACCACCACCTCCTCCTCCAACTTCTTATTAGTGGCAACTTACACAATCAAAAATATTGGTTTACACCACACCTACCCAAAATCAATCTCCACCTACCCAAAATCAACCTCCACCTACCCAAAACCAACCCCTTCTACCTAAAACAAGCTACCTCCTATAAAATCCCATGTGATAGTGTCGCATATACTCTATCAAACTCTCATTATTCAAGATAAAGAGATGGTTGTGCCACAAATGAATCAATACCTTATAACTTCCCAATTTTTCCAACACCTATACCCTCTACCTCATCAACCACCTCTTCCCTATGCCATACAACCTCCTCATCCATATTATCCTCCCCCTTATTATCTTTATGTCTATCCATATCATCACCCTCATGAAGCTTTCCACTTTGCCCTACTAGATAGGCCTCCTAAAGTATCTCAAGACCCAAAAAATAATATTTATATATTAAAAATCCATGTTAATAGTTTAGAGTTACAATCATATGGTTTAGGGAATCAAAATCCCACCCTTAGCCAATCATGCACTCTACCCATTCATCCATCAATCCCTATGCATCCATATACTTATCATTTTAATATGCCTAAATTCAAGAAGTTTAATAGGAAATAAGACCCTAAGGAGTATTTGTGGAACTATATCAATGTTTGTTACTATTAGAGTATATTACATCATTTGGGTCATGTAAATGTACCATATTTGGTACATAACTAGAGTAGGAGTTTACTTTAGAGTAAAGTTAGTTAGTTACTTTAAATATTGTAATAAATGCACAAGTGTCAATGTGCAAGTTGTAAATGTGCATGTAGTTCACATGTACATGAATCTTAGGTAGAGTAAGAGCCAATGAATCTATCTTCCTATATAAAGGCCTCATAGTGAGTGTTTTCAAGAGCAGTAGTAACTATAGAGAGTATAGTAGTTAATATAGGTGTGTAGTAGTAAGTATAGAGAGTGTGTGGTATGGTACAATGTAGTCCTTTCATATTCTTTCATGGAGTGTTCATGTCCTCCATTATGTAGCATTGTACTATTTTTGTCACTCTCATTAATGGCATATTTTTGAGTTATTTGTAGATGTTCATCTCATTATTTTATTGTATATTATTGTGCCATTAGTTTATAGTTATCTCATATTAGTTATATTACATTTTGTGGTTGTACTACCTCCCATCAAAAGCTAACAGTGGTATTAGAGCATATTGCATATTAAATAGTAAATAGGGAGAGCCACAAGTGATACTGAGAGAAATCTAAAATTCTCATTTAATTTTTTTTTGAGATTACATTTGGATAGATTCTTTCCACAAGGTTGCAAAAAAATCATGAAGACTAGGACTCAACATAAATTTCACTAGGTTGACAAATCAACTAGTGAAGATTCTTCATCTCTAGATTTAAGAGTTTCTTTAATTATAGTCCTAATAATTCATTGTAGGAAAAGGTGATTCAAAGTAAGTTGGGAATATTCCTACACAAATCTATGAAGAATATCTTCCTTGAAATCAATCAAGCACTAGAAGCAACAAACTAAATAATGAAGATTTCTAGGCCTAAAGAAAATGTCCCATTACTAGATACTGTTGACCTATAAAGTGTAAAAGAAGAAAAGGTCGTAGTAGCCTTACTTCTAATTCAAGAGACTACTAAATATAGTACAAAATAATATTGTAGTTTGGTGATCTCCATTAAAGGCTACATATAGTAGATTGAATAAATAAGCATGAAGAAGTTGAATATACCCTTAGAAGATCTAGTTACAAAACTCCCAATTCTAGAATATTGGAGGTTGGTGATCTCCATTAAAGCCTACAAATTGTATAAGTAAATAAGGACCAAAAAATGTCCTATTCTAGATTCCAATAGTAGAAATTTTAAGAGATATGAGAAGAAGATATCATTACCAATACTTCCTTAGTAGAAGGTTGAAGGAAAGGTCTAATTTTGAAGACTAGAGAAGCTATGATATTGAAGACCTTGGTGAGGTCTCAAGGAGAAACAAGGAGAAGGCTTGGAGAGCCTTATTTAGAATTTGAAGAGAGACATTTAAGGAGTTCCTAGGAGAAATCATTGGAGAAATTTACTACCAAAGGAAGAACTTGGGATAATTATCACCATACAACAACAGGCTCGAGGGAGAAGGATTTGGTAATAAGCTTGCCAAGTTTTAGAGGAGATTGGTGAAGACCTCAAGACTTTCAAGATATTGAGAAGAATGCCTAGATTAAAGTCAAAATTTGATAAATATGTTGAAGGATAAATGAAAAGTTTATGCATAAGGGATTGGCCCCAAAATCTATTTATAAAATCTTGGTGAATCGGTATCGAAATCCTAGCAAATTGTATTCAAGGAGAAATGGTGAATTGCATTTATTTTTCACCAAAAAATTTCAAACTATGAAATAATTTTCTATGTTGGGGGCTATGAATATCAGTTGCAAAATTTTAAATTTGTATGGCAAATTAAATGGCTTTATGCCAACAGGAAAAGCAATGTTTATCAAACTATACCTATAGAATAGTACCAATAGAAAAAAGCTATGTTGATCGATCTAAGATGATCGACTGTAGACATGATAGATGGAAAATACCGATCCATTGTAGACATGATGGTCAAAAAATACCGATCGATTTTAGACATGATTGTAAAAAAATATTGACAGGTTGCAAATATGTTGATCAAAAAATAACGATTGGTTACAGATTAGCTACAACAATGTCGATCAATTATAGCAATGTTGATCAGTTGCAACTATACCGATAGAATGCACTAATGTTGATCGGTTGCAGAAATAATGATTGATTGTAGAAAATATGATTGGTTGTAGCAAATTTGATTGTTTGCATCAATGTCAATTAGTTGCAACAAATTCAATCTATTGTAGCTATGTTTATCAGATGTAGTAATGTTGATGCATTGCATTAAGGTTGATCATTTGTAGCAAAGTCGATTGATTGTGGCTATGTCGATCAACTATAGCAATACCAATGCATTGCATTAATACCAATCAATTATAATAAAGTCGATCAGTTGCAGCAATATCAATCAATTATAGTAAATCCAATCAGTTACACTAGTGTTGATCAGATGCATCCAATATGATCAGTTGCACCAATGCCAATTGAATGCAGTAAATTTGATCATTTATAACAAATTTTAGTAGTTGTAGCGCAACCGATTAGTTGCATTGATGATGCTTTGCATTTGTGCCACATGTCAACCATCCATTAAATTATTGCATGTATATGCCATGTGTCAATTATTTATTCGATGGTTTCATTCAGATAAATCTATATAAAGGCATAAACAATTATTTTTTGCCTTTTCTAACCTAGTCTTAACCCTTTTCCTTCCATTTAAACCATTTTTTGATGCTTTCCATCAATATTCCAATACCTTCCACCCTACCTCCTGATCCAAAGTCCCTCGTATCCAATAAAATTACCTAGTGGCATCCCTTATCACCCCTGTAATGTCAAAAATTAATTTTAAAAATCTTGTTTGCTCCATAGTTTCCAAAATTTTATCAACACCAGGTTACGACATGTCATGGGTCCAAGACTCTTGTCTTTGGGATCTATTTTTGATGTCATAGTTCGACACAAACATTAAACTACTATATAAAATAATTGCAAGTTACGAAATTGATTCAAAAATGGTAAATGTTGTTATTAACAATAAAAATGTTGTATTTTATTTCACAATCTTAGACGTTGCTAGATTGACAACATTACCTCATAGTAGTTATGATCCAATAACATAGAAATTCACTTTAAATGATGATGAATAACTCTACTTGAATACCACCGTCAATGTGTAGCCATAATATTTTCAAAGTATAACTACATATTTTAATATTTAATTGAATTTAAATTCTAGGATTTACAATTACTGATTTATTTTTTTGTAGTTACATCTACCAAGTCCAGAAGGGGTTTGACTATACCAACTATTTAGAATAATTTTCTTTGGGTATGTTGTGAATTCTTCCTAGCCAGACTTGTTCTGCAAGGAATACCAATGGAAATTATGATGTGGGTGTTGGCATATTTGGTTCATTGTATTGCACACCAACAATTCAATTGGTTACTGGATATTGGTTGTGGTTTGGTAGTTTTGGGGCTAATGTCTTTTCCAAACACTTGTTAACCATGTGCATTGCATCTTATGAGATTTATGGTAGTCAATTTTAGTTAGATCTTGAGAGGGGCCCTCCTATAATGTTGGGATATTTTGTTTCTAGACAACTTCCATATCCTTTATTATCCTTTGATATGGTTCATTGTGTCAGGTTTGGGATGTGGAGATAGAAAATAAAAATTGTGAGATATATAGTTATTATTATTACCATTTTTAATATCCTTGTTTGAAAAAGTGAGACTAATATTTCATGAGTCCTATAATCTATAGACATTTAATGGACTAGCAATAATGCAAGCCCTTAATCATGCTTATAGAATTTCTCACTCTAATCAACCACTGATTGAAATATGGTGAATGACTATAGTGGATATATTGTCTTGGTGTGTTGTGGGTATAGTAGGTCATTGTTAGGATCCTCCATCCTAACATTATTAGTTAGTATTATTAACTCATAAAGTGAACCATCACATCACTTCATAACATGAACCATCACGTCTCTTCACCAACATAGTTTTATGGTAGATATATATAGTAGGTTGGCCATTCACAGAAATCATCCATGAATAATAACATATATTTGATCAATTGATCCATTGGAATGGTTCCTCTCCAATGCAAAGGTGATTCTATCCAAAAGGTGATTCTCTTAGTTTAGATCCAATTCCAATTAGCATTGATAGATCCTATAGGAACCTGGGTTCCTACCATTTGATACTAGAGCATCAATTCTGGACTCAAGTGGAAAAATTTGTTTAAATATATCTCAAAATAAATCCTACAAGTAATGAATAAATGAGAAGATGATTTTGAAACAAAAATAGCAACAAGAATAACATAGTTAACCCTAAAAAAGGATAACTTTGTAAATAAAATTATTGAAAAGGAGGATTTTTTTCAATTGAAGGACCCCATTACAAAACCACTTGTATGGAAATCATAAAATATGTACAACACCATAAAAATTACCATAATATTACCTATTAAACATATCAACCCTATAGAAATGAAGGCACGAAGAGAAAATAGCATTTGCTTTCATTGTGATGATAAATTTATCTACAATCATCAATGTATTACACCCAAACTATATATTTCGGATGCAACTATTCCTTGTAGTTCTCCCAATGATGAAATTAATATTGAGGTAGAAGTAGTGACAAATTCACTTGACAATAACACTAAATATGAGGAATATGAGGAAGATAAGGAATATGAGGAAGCTAAGGAATATGAGAAAGATAATGAATATGTGTAAAATAAGGATAATGATCAAGCAATACCCAAAATACCTTATCACACCAATGACAACAATACGGTTGGTATACCCGAAGTGATCGATGCACCAAGTAAGTATGAGGTAGACATACTCAAAGTGATCAATTTTGGTCAGAAATGCACTTTACAAAACGTACTCACACATTCCTCACCAATAGTAAGTTCTCACCACATGACCAAACCTATTTGAAACCAACATAGAGTGACTACACACTCCTCCATTGGCTCTACCAAGGAACCACAAAAGGATTTGGAAGTGTTACCACCACTTTTTATGCATCATTCTAAAGTGTTTGAGGGACCCCAAGGGTTTCCCTCCCATCATCATCATGATTCTCATAAGGAATATTCTACCATTTGGTATCAGAGCATCGATTCTGGACACAAGTGGGGAAGTTTATTTAAAGACATCTTGAAAGAAATCCTGCAAGTAATGAATAAATGGCAAGATATTTTTGAAATAAAAATAGCAAGAAAAATAGCAGAGTTAACCCTAAAAAAGAATGACCTTGCAAATAAAATTATTACAAAGGAGGATTTTTTCCAGTGGAAGGATCCAATTACAAAACCATTTGTATGGGAATCACAAAATACATACACCACCCCAAAAATTACCCAACTCTTACCTATTAAACGTATCAACCTCATAGAAATGAAGGCATGATGCAAAAAGGGTATTTATTTTCATTACGATGAGAAATTTATTCACAATCATCAATGTATTACACCTGCACTATATATTTTGAATGCAGTTATTCCTTGTAGTTCTCACAACAATTAAAATATAATTGAGGTAGCCATAGTGATGGATGAACTTGAATATGACACTAAATATGGGGACAATGAGGAAGGTAAGGAAGATGAGGAATCCAAGAAAGATAATATAGAGGAAGAAGATGTAGAAAATAAGGACAGTGAGCAAGAAATACCCCAAGAACTTGATCACAATGAGGAATACAATACATTCGATATGCTAGAAGTGATCTATGCATTAGACAAGGACGAGATAGACATTTCCAAAGTGACCCATTATAGCCAAACATGCACTCTACAAGAACTACACTCATTTTTCTCTCCAATAGTGAGTTATCGCTATAGGTTCAAACCTATTCAAAAACAAGGTAGAAAGGTGACTGCACACTCCTCAATTCCCTCTCCCAAGAAACAATAGGAGAATGTAGAAGTTTTACTACCTCTTTTTAAGAAACCTTCTAAATCGTTTGAGTAACTCCAAGGATTTCCCTCCCATCGTCATCATTATTATCCTAAGGAAGATTATCCTATTGTTCTTGGAAACCTTCCACTAACACTCTAACCTTCAAGATATCCCTGCCTTCAAAAAAGTGACATTAAAATAGTACAAGAACTTGCAACAATTCATCTTGGAAAACAAAATACAAAGCTCCTCACTTTGAGCTTTGAGGACAGAGCTCTTTTCAAGGAGGTTGGCATGTTTAGATCTTCCATCCTAACATTATTAGTTAGTATTATTAATCATTTAATTATTATATTATTAACTCATAAAGTGAACCATCACATCTCTTCATAACATGAACTATCACGTATATTCACCAACGTATCTTTAGGGTAGATATATATACATATTAGATTGGCCATTCACACAAATCATCCATGAATAATAGTATATATTTTATCAATTGATCCACTGGAAGTGTTCCTCTCTAGTGCAAAGGTGATTCTATCCAAAATGTGATTCTATTGGTTTAGATCTAATTCCAATTATCATTGATATATCTGCTAGGAACTTGGGTGCTACCATTTGATATCAGAGCATCAATTCTAGAGTCAAGTGGGGAAGTTTGTTTAAATACATATCTAAAGAAATATTGCAAGTAATGAATAAATGACAAGATGATTTTAAAAAAAAATAGCAACAAAAATAGCAGTTTTAACCCTAAAAAAGGATGACCTCATAAATAAAATTATTACAAATGAGGATTTTTGCCAATTGAAGGACCCAATTACAAAACCACCTGTATGGAAATCACAAGATGCATACACCACCCCAAAACTTACCCGAATATTACCTATTAAAGGTATCAACCCCACATAAATGAAGGCATGAAGATAAAATGACCTTTTCTTTCATTGTGATGAGAAATTTTTCCACAATCATCAATGTATTACAACCAAACTATATATTTTGGATGCAACTATTCCTTGTAGTTCTCCCAACAATGAAATTGTGATTGAGGTAGAAGTAGTGACAGATTCACCTGATGATAGCACTAAATATGAGGAAGATGAGGAAGATAAGGAAGATGAGAAAGCTAAGGAATATGAGAAAGATAATGAAGATGTGGAAAATGAGGACAATGAGCAAGCAATACCCAAAATACCTAATCACACCAATGACAACAATATGGTTGATATACCCGAAGTGATCGATGCACCAAGCAAGGATGGGGTAGACATACTCGAAGTGATCAAATTTGGTCAGACATGCACTTTACAAGACCTACACACACCTTCCTCACCAATAGTGAGTTCTCACCACATGACCAAACCTATTCGAAACCAATGTAGAGTGACTACACACTCCTTCTTCGTTGGCTCTACCAAGGAACCACAAAAGGATTTGGAAGTGTTACCACCACTTTTGATGCATCATTATAAAGTGTTTTAGGGACCACAAGGATTTCCTCCCATCATCATCATGATTATCCTAAGGAATATTCTACCATTTGGTATCAGAGCATCAATTCTAGACACAAGTGGGGAAGTTTATTTAAAGACATCTCAAAAGAAATCTTGCAAGTAATGAATAAATGGAAAGATGGTTTTGAAATAAAAGTAGCAAGGAAATTAGCAGAGTTAACCCTAAAAATGAATGACCTTGCAAATAAAATTAATATAAAGGATGATTTTTTGCAGTGGAAGGAGCCAATTACAAAACCACTTGTTTGGGAATCACAAAATACGTACACCACCCCAAAACTTACGCAACTCTTACCCATTAAACATGTCAACCCAAAAAAAATGAAGGAACGATGCAAAAAGGGCAAATTTTTTCATTGTGATGATAAATTTATTCATAATCATCAATGTATTACACTTGTACTATATATTTCAGATGCAACTATTCCTTGTAGTTCTCCCAATGATGAAAATGTGATTGAGGTAGCCATAGTGACAGATACACTTGAATATGACACTAAATATGGGGACAATGAGGAAGATAAGGAATATGAGGAAGCCACAAAAGATAAGAAAGAGGAAGAAGATGTAGAAAACAAGGACAATGAGCAAGAAATACCCCAAGCACCTGATCACAATGAGGAAGGTAATACAGTCGATATGCCATAAGTGATTGATGCATTAGACAAGTATGAGGTAGATGTTCCCAAAGTGACCCATTATAGCCAAATATGCACTTTAAAATAACTACACTCAATCTCCTCTCCGTTAGTGAGTTATCACAATAGGGTCAAACCTATTAAAAAATAAGGCAGAAAGGTGACTGCACACTCCTCCATTCCCTCTCCCATGGAACAACAAGAGAATGTAGAAGTTTTACTTAAGCATCCTTTTGAAGTATTTTATGAACCCAAAGGGTTGCCCTCCCATATTCATCATGATTATCCTAAGGAAGATTCGAATATTGTTCTTGGCAACCCCCCACTAACACTCTGACCTTTAAGATATCCCTACCTTAAGAAAAGTGACATTAAATTAGTATAAGAACTTGCAAAAAAATTTCTTTGAAAACAAAATAAAAAGCTCCTCATTTTGAGCTTTGAGGATAAAGATATTTTTAAGGAGGGTGGCATGTTAGGATCTTCCATCCTAACATGATTAGTTAGTATTATTAATCATTTAATTATTATATTATTAACTCATAAAGTGAACCATCACATATCTTCATAACGTGAACAATCACGTCTCTTCACCAACATAGATTTAGGGTAGATAGTGAATTCTCACCACACACACACACCTTCCTCGCCAATAGTGAGTTCTCACCACATGACCAAACCTATTTGAAACCAATGTAGAGTGACTACACACTCCTTCTCTGTTGGCTCTAACAAGGAACCACACAAGGATTTGGAAGTGTTCCCAAAAGTTTTGATGCATCATGTTGAAGTGTTAGAGGGACCCCAAGGGTTGCCCTCCCATCGTAATCATGATTCTCCTAAGAAATATTCTACCATTTGGTATCAGAGCATTGGTTCTGGAAACAAGTGGGGAAGTTTATTTAAAGACATCTCAAAATAAATCCTACAAGTAATGAATAAATGGCAAGATGATTTTGAAATAAAAATAGCAAGAAAAATAGCAGAGTTAACCCTAAAAAAGAATGACCTTGCAAATAAAATTATTACAAAGGAGGATTTTTTCCAATGGAAGGAGCCAATTACAAAACCACTTGTATGGGAATCACAAAATACGTACACCACCCCAAAACTTACCCAAATCTTACCCATTAAATGTATCAACCCCATAGAAGTAAAGGTACGATGCAAAAATGACATTTGTTTTGATTGTGATGAGAAATTTGTTCACAATAATCAATGTATTACACTTGCACTATATATTTCAGATGTAGCTATTCCTTGTAGTTCTCAAAATGATGAAAATGCAATTTAGGTAGCCATAGTGATGGATAAAATTGAATATGACACTAAATATGGGGACAATATGGAAGGTAAGGAAGATGAGGAAGCTAGAATATATAATAAAGAAGAAGAAGAAGATGTAGAAAACAAGGACAATGAGCAAGAAATACCCCAAGCACTTGATCACAATGAGGAAGGCAATATAGTCGATATGCTAGAAGTGATCAATGCATCAGGCAAGGATGAGGTAGACATTCCCAAAGTGACCCATTATGGCCAAAAATGCACTCTACAAGAACTAAACTCAATTTACTCTCCATTAGTGAGTTATCACTATAGGATCAAACCTATTAAAAAACAAGGCAGAAAGGTGATTGCACACTCCTCCATTCCCTCTCCCAAGGAACAATAGGAGAATGTAGAATTTTTACCACCTATTTTTAAGCATCCTTCTAAAGTGTTTGAGGAACCCCGAGGTTTAACCTCCCATCGTCATCACGATTATCCTAAGGAAGATTCTTCTATCGTTCTTGGGAAACCCCCACTAACACTCCGACCTTCAAGATATCCCTACCTTCAAAAAAGTGACATTAAAATAGTACAAGAACTTGCAAAAATTCTGCTTGGAAAACAAAATACAAAGCTCCTCACTTTGATATTTGAGGACAAAGATCTTTTCAAGGAGGGTGGCATGCTAAGATCCTCCATCCTAAAATTATTAGTTATTATTATTAATCATTTAATTATTATATTTTTAACTCATAAAGTGAACCATCACATCTCTTCATAACGTGACTCATCACGTCTCTTCACCAACGTAGCTTTAGGGTAGATATATATATTATATTAGCCATTCATAGAAATAATACATGAATAATAATATATATTTGATCAATTGATCCATTGGAAGGGTTCCTCTCCAATGCAAAGGTTATTCTATTAGTTTAGATCCAACTCCAATTATCTTTGATAGATCCGCTGGGAACTTGGGTTCCTACCAGTCATATTTTCTTCCACTCAATGTTTCATTGTTATGCAATACAACCTATTGCTACAATATATGGAATTCCTCACTCTATCAACAATATATTATTTTTTTATTAGATCCCTTACTTTTGTTAACATCATTGTATTAACTTACTCTAAACAACATTGTATCAATATTGTCTATTGTGGACTTATTGCTAGTTTAGTGTATGGTAAATATAGTGGATTATTTTATTTTGCATCAAGTGTGTCTTTGATATGTATGATATTAGTTTAGTTTTTACAAGCCCATTGTTTTCATGTGAAATATTTTCAATTAGAATTCTTGGGTTGATAAATCATTACTTGTGTTGCTTTAAAGTTCACATTTAAGCATGATTTATTTTTTATAATACTATCATAAATGTTTGATTTAACTTTTAGTTATATTTCACTTCCTTTCTCAAGTGATTCTTTCAACCTTCCCCTCAACGTTCTTTCTCAAGTGTTGTTTGTTTGCATTTTGAGTTGCCTATTGGTTGTTCATGTTCTAAGTTGACTATTGGTTGTTTGCATTTTGAGTTGATTATTGGTTGTTTGCACTATGTCCTGAGTGGTTGTTCACATTTTGAGTTCACTGTTAGTTTTTTGTATTTTGATTTGATTGTTGGTTGTTTTCACTATGTCCTAAGCATTATCATTTGAGTGTTTTGTTTACATCTTGTGTGACATTTTGAGTGCCATTGTTATACTGTAGTATGTCTTACTATAAGCGCTCTTTTCTTGGCATCTTGTTCATTGAATAATACACTCCACTTGATGTCTTGGCTCACTAAATAGTGTGATTCATTTAATGGCTTTTTTTTATTGAATAATTTACTCATTTAGATGGCTTGCCTTAGATGCTCCTCTGGTTGGGTACTATGCTGATATGGATTTAGGTGCTCCTTCCATTAAGTGCTATGTTGTTTCATCTAAGGAAAAACACTGTAAAAAATTAACACATTTGAAAAGTAACTTCAATTGTTTCTAATATGATATGAAATTAAGATGTGATTTATGAACACAAAAATTGTTATTATGCATATTGTTTCCAAAGTTGCCAAATCTCGACTTTGCTTTTCCCACATCCTTTATATATTTTTTTTAGGTGATACCCTAAGAGGGTAGTTTTAAACCACCCTCTTACGTCACCCTAAGATGGTGTTTTTAGGGTAGTTTACCACCCTATTATGTCTAAGAGGGAAGTTTAAAACCACCCTCTTAGGGTCTAAGAGGGTGGTTTTAAACCACTCTCTTAGGCCTAAGATGTCTTAACCCTAAGGGTGTAGTTTTTGGAGGTGATTTTTAGCTATCATCATATGACATAAACTTTTCATGATGCCCTCATAGAAAACTATTAAATAGCCACCCTTAATGGTATTTAAGGGTAGTTAAAAACCATCGTTAAATACCTTTTTTGGTATAGTGCAAGAATATTTGCCACTATAAATTAAATCATACCCCTTATGTTATTGTAAAAAAAATCCATTCCACTACATGATGAGTCACACTTACAATAGCAGTAGAACTATAAAATGCATCACACTCTTAAAATAATTTGATCTCAAATTCATCATATAAAAATCTATAAGAGGTTAGGTCATCACCGATCAGCTAGTTGAAATCCCACTTGTTGATGAAAAACCACTTGTCATTGCACTTTCTAATGACTATCTTCAGCATTACTAAACAAGAAGAATACGTTGAATCTGAATACCAAGTAGAACTTATGCTCTTTTTCAATGGTTCAAAGTGCAAGCAAGGGAGATATGCTAGAGTTGTTATCTCCATACTGTAAGGGGCTCTCATCCCTTTCTCATTCAAACTTGAATTCCCTTGCACAAAAAATAATGTCAAATATGAAGCTCTTATCCTTGGCTTGAAAATTGTAATTTCTATGTGTATCAAGCACATAAAAATTATTGGTGACTCCATTTTGATTGTCAATCAAGTAAAATGGGGTATATCAATGCAAATTTCTAAACCTAAAGATCTACAAACAAACTATAGAAAACATTTTGCTACACATTGAATGATATGATATTGAAGCCTCTCCAAGGTATACCAATGATTTTGTAGACACAATGGCTTCTCTTGGTTATCTCATCCCTAAAAACCCCCATGTAAAGTCACCTACGTCTATGTCACCACCCTCTCTCAATTGGCTATTTCTAGCAAATCCTCCAAGGATGAATGGGATATCTATTTTTTCAAGAGCCATACGATGTCTAGTTCTCTTAGGTGAGGACTATCTCAAACTTGGTATTATCCTTGTTGATCTATTGTAGGCTACAAAAAAATAATCAAGTGAAAATCCATATGGTACACTCTCCTAGGAGACACCCTCTATCACCATAGTTATATCAGTATTCTTCTTCAATATCTTAAACCCCACGAAGTAAGCTGACTCATATTTGAATCTCATGATGGCACTTATGATGGTAATTTTAGTGGGATGGCCTTCACAAAGTGTATTTTGTGCATGGGGTATTATTGGCCCATCATGGAACATGATTGTTGTGCATACATCAAGAAATACACCAAATGCCAACATCATGCAATTTTATCCCACATTCCATCTCAGACCTTACAACCAATCTAGTCCTTGTGGACCTTTTTTCAATGGGGTCTTGATCGCACGGGTAAAATTTCCCCTCTTGCATCTGGTCAACACACCTTCATCATAACTACAACAAAGTACTTTACCAAGTGGTTCGAGGCTATTCCTCTTATCAAAATGATAGGTTTAGAAATTGTAGAATTCATCCTACATAACATCATTTATAATTTTGGCATCTCTTCCAATATTATTTTAGAAAATGGTATATCATTTAAGGATAAGGATATTCAAAAACTTTGTCACAAGAATCACATCTAACACAATTTCTTGATTTCTTATTATCCTTAAGGTAATAGCCATGTTGAAGCCATGAACAAAACCATTTGTGTGATCTTAATAAAAACAATGAAAGAAAATTATAAAGCTTGGTATATTAAACTTCCTTTAGCACTTTGGGACTATCACACAAGCACTGACACTCCCACTGGGGTAACACAATTTTCCTTGTTCTATGGTGCTAAGGTCATCATGCAACTTGAGCTTGAAATAACCTAATTGTGAATATCGTTTCAAGAGTTCATGGATGATGATACTATGTTCCAATCCTAAATCACACATCTCATGCTTCTTGATGAGCATTGAATCAATTTTTTTGATCATATTTGTGTTTATCAAGACTGCATCAAGCATACATAGGACAACAAATTATGTCAGTGCAGTAAGTTAGTGATCTCATGCTAAAGGACAACCAACATAATGCAAATCTCCCTAACCATTTGTGGGACAAATTTTATTCCAATTGGATTGGTTCCTACATGGTCAAATAAAATTTTGGTTCTGGTGCCTATAAGCTTACCACTCTTGAAGGGATCTAGGAGTCTGAACCCATCAACTTCCTTCTCCTATAAACCTTTTATGTCTAAAGTCATTCTCATAGGCTCATCCTTCTTGTACAAGGTTATGCATAGTGGTGAATATTAACAAATTGAACAAATATTATGATTTTCAAAATTGGAAATTGGTAAATATAAGGACCCTCAATGTCATCCCATTTGCCTAAAATTTTTTAGATTAAAATTTTTATTAGGGTCAATTCGCCACTATATATATATATATATATATATATATCCAAACATAGGCATATTTATACTCGTTGGAAAGATATTTTTCAGATTGATCTAATGGTGGATCTTTTATGAAGTTATAAGGTGATTTAGTAGGTCCAAATTTACCTCAAATATGACCTTACATTTTAGAGCTTCAAATGCGCCAAATTTTGGTATGAAAATTATTTATTTTATTTGCTTAGGATTTGCCTTGATTTATCTTGATTTCAATTAGGATTCACCATTTTTTTATAAGTACATTTCATGTCCAAAATCTTATGCATAACCATGTTCTTGTATATTCTTATTGTAGAAACAAAATCACCAACAACAACAATCCAAACCATCACATGCATTTTCAATCCAACATCCACTTTCTTGTCTCCATCCATCGTCTTTTCCTTCTCATTTTATTTTCCTTGCAACCTTTATTTTTGTTCTTCCCTTGGTACTATGCCATTATTACACAGCCATGCTATGAATGGCTATGTACCTATGGCAAGTGCTATCCTTATTCATTCTCCTTCTCTTTCATCTTTCCTCCTCATTTTTTTCTCCTTCCTTTACTTCTTCTCTCTCTCTTATCCCTCCTTACAATATCTTTCCCTTATTTATGTAGTTTCTCTTTCACAATATTTTCCTTTGATCTAGGGGAAATTATCATTCCCCCTCAAATTTTATCACATCACATCTCTCCACTTCATTCATCCTTTTCACTTATGCATAAGCCTCATAGCATGTTAATTTGATCTATTTTTGGATTCACGAATATGTTTCCTAATATTGATTGGCGTAATTAACAAATTATATAAAATACATTTATACATATTTTTCCATAGTGGGTCCCTCTATGTGTGTCACGCTTTGTTTATTCTAGCTTTTGCCATTATGGCTTATTTTCTCATGTGTCATAACTTCTTGCCTATTGTGTTCCATGTCTATTGTATATATTTCACATGTCATCATTGTTGCAATTGTTCCATTGTCTTAGGTTTCTTGGAAATAGAGGTTTCGATCATTCAACCATACCTTGTGTTCCAATCAATTTTTATCAAACACCATCATGTACTAACACAATTTTGGCCTCCCCTAGCTAACTAGATCTCTATCTTGGACCATGCACATCTCACACATATTAATAAAAATTGATTCTAGGGAAGAATATGAGTGGTCTTGATATAAAATGAACAGTTTCCCTTGCTCATCCTATCATGTGCATAATCTAAACCTAAGGATCCACATTTCATGTTTAAAAAAAGTGAAAATATGAACAAAAGATATATGCAAAATGGTCCCTCTGGAATTTTAGATGTCTCCATAAAGGTTATAGATGCTCGATTAACAATGGAGCAACATTAAAGGATTATGGGACTAACCTCCATCGAAGCTATAAATTCCCAACTAGGAGTGTAATATACCCTCTACATGGTAATATGTTTATCACATTAATGATATTCTTTTGTAAAAACCTCTAAATGCTCATGGATAAGCTAGATTATATTGGCTTGTACTATAATTGGTTAGTCCAACCTTACTAAAAATTAGGAAATAAACCTCATGGTACACACATTGGTCCTTGATTGACTTGAAATTTTCTAGGATGGTATAGGTCTCTAAGGGATACCAATTAGCTAATAGATTTATTTGATTGGTATTACTAGGGTGTTTGATTTTCTTGAAACACTTCTAGGGTCTTCCAATTCTAAGGTATCTAGAGTAATAAAAATTTTGGTTACACATAATTCATCACATATAGATCTTCATGTATCCATTCATGTCATGTATCATAAGTCATTTTTGATTATTTATGAGCATCATATATTATTCCCTATATCTTAATTCTTATATCCATTGTGATCAAAATATTTTATGTTCTATTACCATGTCCATGTTACTACACATTTCTCATTGGTTAATTAAACTAATTATGATTAGGTAATACATACACATATATCTCAAATATGATAAAAAACACATACATGAATCATCACACATCATATTTATCCATTCAAATTCATCACATAATCTAACATGTACATCTAATCAAAGATCATCACATACACATCATCATAATAATACACACATGCATCATATCCTCATAAAGTCATAATACATATACATATATATATATTGTAAATAAATAATCGTACATCATCATCTATGCTTTTAGGCTACATCAAAAATTCCCTCAGGCATATAACCATATACATGGCCATACAATATACAAATGGTGGTATCTCAGGCCTCCACCAAAAAGATCAATCTTATTGCAGTCCTTCAGCTATCTCTCCACTCCACTCCTCATCTCCTTGTTGATCATCACCTCCCATCCTCTCTATCTACTCTATCCACTAACTCCACTCATATGTTACCTCTTTCCACCTCTCAAGGACCCTATGGATTATACCAATGATACTATGGGCTCCACAAATTGGGGCATGATTGGCACAATAGATGGCTTATTCATGTAACTCTACTTCAAATGTGATGTTAATATTGATGGTATAAGAACATTAGCTCTAATTAATGATTCCTTTAGTATGCATATCCTTTCCTTCTCCCATAGATAACTGAACAATGTAGTCTCCTTACCTTGTTGCAACTTGACAATCTCTACCCATAAGATTTCTACATCTACCTAACTCACTGTTGTAGGTGGCTATGAACTCAACTACTCAATCTCTTGTACAAATATCTACCTATCTACTCTCTTTGTATGTAGGTGGCCCTATATTCTATCATGATCCTCTTGTATGTTATCCCTTTGGGCCTACAATAGATTTTACTCCTCCTACCATCTCTCCCTCTCAACCTAATAACCATCTCTCTCCACTATAAATGTAGTCTCTCACTTTACAAACTATGACTCAAATATCCACACTCACTCTCATAAAACCTTGGCCTCATCAACTATATCCATGAACCCCTCATACGCAAAACTAACATCCACATCAGGCCTCTTGCCACCCTCTACATCAGTCTCTAGTGCATTTATGGTTGCTACCTTTCATATACCTACTCTACCCTCAAATCAATGTTGAACATGTTAATTCAAATAATACTTCTACTCTACCTTCTCATCCCCATATCCACCTATAGCTACACCACCCTTGGCTCCATTTCCATCCCTCTATCTCACCTCATCAGTACCTCCTCGTACATACCACTATTGTGTGGTCCACTATGTGTCATACTCAGGAGTCATACCAGCATCATCCATATATGGCATTACTATCACCTCATCAACCTTAACACTTAGTGTCTCTGTCATGACCCTCCCTAGATGACTTTAAGGCACAAGAATACAATGTATTAACCAAATATGTGATGATACTTAGTTTGAACAATTGAACTAGCTATGTGATATTTAGTTTATTTATGAGGGCATGCTATTGCTAACATATTCCCAAGTGTGCAAGGTCAGGTACACTCGTAGGTGGAATAGGCAGAGTTACCCACAAAAGACGAGGGCACCAAATATTAGGGGAAATGATGATTAAGGTACTCAAATGTAACATGAATAGATACCTTCATATAGGTATGCATTGACAGAAGGGTGTAGACACCAAAACAGCACCAATATGATTATGTGACAATAAGCATTGATCGCATTAATACACACAACCCCTAGGGCAGCCCCCAGAGGTTAAACGGTGGTCCTAACCACTCCCAAAAGTATTTTTGGAGGTTAGAGGTCAATTTGGCACCTTTTTGGCACCTTGCTCTCTGCTCGTCCCACCCAGGGATGAATACAAACTAGCATTCATCCCACCTAGGGATGAATATCAGCATTCACCCCAGGGTGAGGTGAATAACAAGTTTGATTGGCAAAAAGTCAAACCTTGACAAGTCTGCAAGTTAACTAAAGCTTCAGGCCATGCAATTGCAAGGAACAGCTCCAAATCAAGAAGAGAAACTTTAGTCATGCATGTCTTTATTTTAGAGACCTCGTGCAAGGAGATTCTAAATCAGGGAATTATATTTTCTCTCAAAATAGGACAAACAACTCAAGTGGCGACCTCACATGCTTAATTCAAACAAAGAGACCCTAGGTCTATAAATTGGTGAGTTTTATCACCCAAGAAATATACAGAGAAGGAGCATTTGAGCAACGAAGTGCTACCAATTTACATACCTACTTGTGATTTGTGCCTTTCACATCCTTAATATCTCATTCGAAAGGGAGGTTATTAGGTGATTATTGGAAGCACGAATCCAGACCCAAAACCCAATTTTTGGCCACAATATCCCACAAAATTTGTCGACAACACCCCATTAGAAGTTTTTGACGCATCCCAAGTGGATTGGTGCCAGAAAAGAGTCCCAAAAGGTGGGCGTTCTGCCCCAGGGTGCCCCCCAAGCTGTCGCAGCCCTAATCACCCCACCCTAGAGTGATTAGAAATATGTGATAGATTTATCTGATTTTTCTTTTTCATATTATTCTAGGTTATTTAAATAGGCTGTATTTTAAAATTCACTTCATTCTGAGCATTTTTGACCAGGTTTTTATCATTTCTTGCCTTTACTAATCTGCAGATGCCATCATCAAAATCTAGGTGCTAGATGCCAAATTGGAGAAATATGACCATTTGGGTCTTCCCAAAATACCCCCAATTAGCTAACCCCAACTTTGTAGGTCATTTGGAGCTTCCTATGTAGGACATTGAAGAGGGTGCTTTCTGACAAATTGTTGTAGGTTTATTCGTCCCGCCCTGGAGCGAATACAAATATGTGAGGAATTTCTCGACTATTATTTTTGTAGTGGATTCTTGGTAACATACTCATGCTTATTTAAAATTTCTAGATCATTCTAATATTATTTGGATATTGTTTTAATATTTTCATGCATACACTAACAGTAGGCCTTGGGAAATACATGTTTTATTCTATTTGTAGGTGCTAATAATATTTTATGTTTATTTGAATTTAGGTCTTCAAAATTAGTATAGTAGGAAGGAGTAAAAAATCATATACACAAGTTGTGGTGATGTTTTGGTCTACCCATCTTACATGTGGGCATGCAAAAGAAGGATTGTTATCCATGGATGTGACAAGAAACATATTTGACACTCCTATCCCCTAAAAAGGAAGGATACGTATTGTAACATGACTTTGAAATCATATCAATAAATAATCACCATGTTTCATACTACTTTTATCTTGTGTCGATTCGTCTATGTTATTTCATTTCATGCATTTTTCAATACATAGGCTTTTAGCGTTAAGTTTGGTTATACACGCATCTTGCTTGGCATATTCCTTTTTGTTTTTGTATCCTTGTGCTTTCAGTGGTGATCACAGTGGGACATGAAGTGTGTCCATTCAATCACTCATAGTGGGATAGGTGCAGCATACTTAGAGCCTTTCAAGTACTGCAGTACGGTGCAATTCATGCCGCAATCGATCCTTCCATCAACACATTTGGATTCTCAGTTGAATCCATCTAACCAGGGTCCGATTCCATAGGCATCCCCATTTTTGAGTCCATCAAATCCCCATCCAGGTCCATCTTCCTCATCTAGTCCTTCAATAATGATTCCACCTACGGTGGCCACACCAAAGGACAAGGAAAATAAACCCCTAGAAGAGGAACCACCCCTAGTCTCAACCATCTCTAAGAAAGAGATGCCTAGAAGAATGGAATTCGAGATGCCTAGTCTGCCCCACATGGATTGGACTTAGGAAGGACTCCCATTTGCTTCCCCTTAATGACCAACGATCACCGTTGAGATGGCCAACATGGGCCTGGGGGAGTATCTAGTGAGGAAAATTGTAGCAACACCCACACTTAAGTCCATGCAGGACATGGGGAGACCTCGACTCCCCATCAGATCTATGGTTCCTCTAGGCTACCCACCCAATTAGATAAAATTTGTTTATGGGGGGCTGGATAATGGCATTGAGACTTGTATGCAACAAGACGAAGATGAAGAGCCCTTTGCTGAGGATGTCAACTATTTTTCCAACCTTGACTTCACTTTGAGATATCTTGGCCAATGTAATTGGCACGGATATGGGTTGGGCAGGTATGAGCAAGGAGTGTGTGTTCTTTGCCAACCGAGATATCAAATGTCGTATGACAAGTTAGGAGTAGGGTTCAACCACTCCCTGCCCCTAGACATCTTTGTAGAGAACATGCAAGGCCTAGGGATAGGCAACAAGGATGGGTTGGCATTAGATCCATGTGCCAATCCTAACACAACACATACATTGGGGAATTATCACCCATTGCTAACAACCAACCTTGTTGACCGTAACAACCCTTTCCCTTTGGCCAAAAAGGAAGAAAATTCGAGGACTCACCTACAAGAGGGATATGGACAAGACCAAGAAGGGTCTTTAGAAGATGAGTCAGAATACGAGGTAGCACCTTGGGATCCTTTTGATTCTGATAGCAATCATTCCCAAGTACATCCCATGGATGATTATCAGGAGAGCTTCCTGACAATGTTCCATTTGGATGCTCCAATTGAGCATATGCCACCTCAAGAGAATCAGGTCCCCCCGTAGATATCATAACAACCTTGATGGGACCACATTAATTTGCTCGAGCAAGATGAGCCTCATATGTCACAAGCAACTGTTGGAGCCAACGAAGGCCTTTGGATCTCTGATAGTGATTACAAAGATGAAACTGAGATGGCTTATCTCAATCATATGCGATAGCAACAATATCCCTTGGACATAGATGACATGTTTGAATAGTTACACATAGGGCCAAGGCATAGGTGGCACCTCAACCTAGTGCAGTTATAGCAATTACTGCACCTGCCACTCCAGGTATACAAAGAGCATCTTCTACCTAGATACCCCATACAACCATCAGTGTATAAGGCAGACCCTATCTTTTTATCCATGCATAGGGCTGATCCATTTGTGCCAATACCCACAGAGCTAGATCTGGAGCACAAAGATCATCTAGGATGTCTAAGCAGTCATACCCATGGTAATGGAGACCACAATCATTTCATCAACATGATATCCATTGATTTAACAACCCCCATCCATGATCCAACCAACTCGACATGATCATTGCATATAGATCTAGATGCTACAGATTGGGATCATACTGACACACCACCATCTCCTTTAGAGTACTAGCCTTGTGGTGGGATGTTTCATTTCACCTTGGGACAAACTCAGGATGTCTTCCATACTAAATAGGAACCTGATGTTCTAAACAACAATCTCAATTCATAAAATGATATCCACTTGATCCCAAGTCCACACCAGTTGGAGGACAGATCCCACATGTCGATCAAGGAGATGACTGATGTAGACATCAGTTCAGATCCAGTGAATTTGCAAATCATCAATCTAGGGGTAATTCTATCCCTTGAAGAGCAAGTCGACTACATTGCCCTTATAAAATAGAAGAAGGAGGTTTTTGCATGGTCATACAAAGACATTCCGGGACTAGACCCATAGCTAGACATGCACAATATAAATCTTGATCTGACAATCAAGCCAATAAAGAAAAAACTACGTAAGATTCACCCAATAGTGGCCTTAATGGTAAAATATGAGCTACAAAAGCTGTTGGATGCATAGTTTGTCATTTGCATGGATTACCCACCATGGTTGTCTAACATGGTTCCCATAAAAAAGCCCGACAGGAGGATTCACATATGCATTGATTTTCGAGATCTATACAAAGTGAGTCCTAAGGATGATTTCCCCTTGTCGAGCATCGATGCATTGGTAGATGCTACAGTGGGCCATGAAATACTTTCCCTCATTGATGGTTTCTCAGGATACAATCAAATTCGTATCAATCTCGAGGACCAACTAAATATGGCATTCACAATGCCTTGGGTGACATTTTGTTATAAGGTCATGCATTTTGGACATAAAAATGCTGGCACCACCTACCAACGTGCCATGACGTACATCTTCCATGATTACATGCACAAAACTTTGGAAGATTACATGGATGATTTGTTGGCCAAATCTCTTTTGTGCCCAGATCATCTTGATGACTTAAGCAGGATCCTCGATCGCCTCATGGAACATAAATTCAGACTAAACCCCAATAAGTGCGTCTTTGGCATCACATATGGAAAGCTCTTGGGTTACATATTATCCAAACGAGGAATTGAGGTAGACCCATACAAATTCAAGGTAATCCTTGAAATGCTTCCCCCAACTACCATCAAGCAGCTCAGAAGTCTACAGGGAAAGGTCACGTCGATCAAGCGCTTCATAGCGCAACTATCTAACAAGTGTCGAACCATGAATAAATTATTACACAAAGGGGTAACATTTCACTGGGATGACGAGTGCCAGTCAGCCTTTGATGACATTAAACAATACTTGGCTTCATTGCCAGTATTGGCACCACCTAGACCAGGAGTGTCATTCTACTTATACATCTCAACTACTGAGGTGGCATTGGGTGCCATGCTATCCAAAAAAAATAAACTACACAAATAACAGGCTACTTACTATCTTAGCCGCACCTTGGTCAGTTATGAACTTAACTATGCATACATTGAGAAGCTCTGCTTGGCAGTGGTGTTCACTACCAAAAATCTATGCCACTACATGCTCAGCAATACGACGTATGTTGTGTCTAAGGATAATCCATTATGATACATGATGATTCGTACTTATCATAGTAGCCACACAGCAAAATGAATCATGTTGTTGATAGAGTTTGACATAGAATTCATTGGATAGAAATCCATAAAAGGTCAAGTCATCGCCGATCAATTGGCATAGGCTCCTCTTGAATATGATCAGCCTATGACTGTAGAACTACCATATGATGGGGTTTTCCATGTTTTAGAATCACTAGATTCTGATAAGCCTGCATCATAGGCTGACATGACCTTATTCTTCGATGGTTCTAAGTGTGAGCAAGTAGGTGGCACAGGAATTGTATTCTTCACTCCACAAGGAGATCCAATTCCTTTGTCATTTAAATTAAATTTCCCATGAACCAACTACAATGCAGAATACGAAGCCTTGCTCATAGGTCTTCAGACAACAATCACCATGAACATTAAACTTTTAAACATATTTGGTGATTCATTGTTAATTGTCAATCAAGTAAAGGGGATATTTCAATGTAAATGTCTAGTTTTGTAGGCCTACAAAGCCCTTGTGGACAAATTCATGGCATAACTTGAATGGTATGACATCGAGGAACTCCCTCGATTATCAAACCATTTTACAGATACTATGGCATCCTTGGGATCACTAATACCGCAAGACCCTTCTGGTGAAATGACAACCATTCAAGTCAAAACATTATCACAATCCACGATGGAGTGTGTAAGCTCTGACCTAATGCCAGGAATCCACCTGATCCATATTGAACCATCTCAAGATAGGTTCTCTCAAATCCATGATTTTCTGAATCATGCCAAATGGGGGTCCTTGTTCTCCCCGACCCCTCTTAATAGCAACACAATGCTATTTTTACAAGTTCTTTCCCGCTCAGCTTTTGCTAGGGATGAACTTCAAGAGGGATTGGTCGTTCATACCATCAAGGTTTCTGATCAGCAAGATTGGTACACACCCATTAGGTATTACCTTAAGTTAGGTAACCTCCAACTTGGATTGGCACAAGCCATGAAAATATCATTTAAATAGAAAGCAACAAAACATGTCTTGTTAGGAGACATTTTGTATCATTGGAGCTATGAAGGAATTCTCCTCTATTGCTTGGACCAACAAGAGTCCACTTGGGTGATCACCCAAGCACACGATGGTACATGTGGTGGCCACTTCAACGGTATGGCCATCGCAAAGCGCATTCTTCGCATGGGCTATTATTGGCCATCTTTAGAGTGAGATTTTTGTGCATATGTAAAGAAGTACATGAAGTGTCAACACCATGCTAATTTGACACACGTACCTTCTTAGGCCTTGCAACCGATCCAATTGGCTTGGACTTTTTTGCAGTGGGGTTTCGATCTAATTGAAAATACCTCCCCTACGTCGTCGGGTCGTCACACATTCATCATAGTAGCCATAGAGTACTTCACCAAGTGGGTGGAAACAATTTTGCTAACCTCTATGACTGGAACCCGCATTGTGGAGTTTATTTTGCATAACATCATATGTCATTTTGGTATTCCATCCAAGATCCTTTCGGATAATGAGATGCCATTCAAGAATATGTGCATGCTTTGACCACAAAGTATAAAATTTAGCACAGTTTTTCAACACCCTATTATCCGCAAGCAAATGCGCAAGCAAAGGCATCAAACAAAACGTTAGTTGCCATCCTCAAAAAGATAGTCACAGACAGTCATAAGGATTGAAACATTCAGATCCTGCTTGCCCTATGGTATTATTGCACTAGCATTCGGATGCCCACTGGGGCAACTCCATTTTTTTTGGTGTATGGATCCGAGGCAGTCATGCATCTTGAGTTGGAAATCCCTTCCCTACGTATTTCAATGCAAGAGTTCATCAATGATGACATTGCACGGCAGGCTCAGTTAGACCAACTAACATTGCTCGATGAATGATGCATCAGTGCTCTCGAGCATTTGCGTATCTATCAAGAGCGACTTAAGAAAGCATACAACATGAAGGTCTACCTAAGGGAATTTTAGGTTTGGTGACTTGGTCTTAAAATAGAACTAGTAGAATTCTAATTTTCCATCCCATCTACGAGACAAGTTCATAGAAAAATGGTTAGGTCCTTATGTGATTGATAGTAGAATAGGACCTAGAACATACCGGATCATCTCTCTTGAAGGAATCAAGGAACTAGAACCCTTGAACATCAGTAATTTGAGGCCATTCCACATCTAGAGAGCCATAGTCCAACCAAATGCTCCAAAGGTATTTGTAAACCCTTTGGTCAAACCAAAAGCTCCAAGGGTTCATGTAATCACTTGGTCAACCCCAAAAATTCTCCAAAGGTATCCATAAACCCTTTGGTCAAGCCAAAAGCTCCAAGGATTCCCATAATCGCTTGGTCAACCCAAAACACCCCAAAGGTATCCATAAACCCTTTGGTCAAACCAAAAGCTCCAAGGATTCCCGTAATCACTTGGTCAACCCCAAAAATGCTCCAAAGGTATTCATAAACCCTTTGGTCAACACCAAAAGCTCCAAGGGTTACCATAATTGAAGAACACAAGCTTATACTGAGAGGGGGGGTGAACAGTATAAGACCTCTTTTTACTTTTTCCTTTATACTTCAAAATAATAAAGCAATATACCCAAAGCAATATCAAAGCAATGCACAATATCATCCACAAAGTGACACCAATTTTAACGTGGTTCACCCAGAATGGTCGAGCTACGTCCACAAAACTTTTCTCTAAAAGTTATCTCAAAGTTCTTTGGGAATCCTTCCCAATTACAATGTTTATGAGCCTCGGCCCAAAGGAGATACCTTCCCCCAATATGAATTTATGAGCCTCTGCTCAAAGGAGATACCTTCCCCTCTATCTGAATTTATGAGCCTCTGCTCAAAGGAGATACCTTCCCCTCTACTCTGGAAATGATCCCTCAGAAGATCAACTGCCTCTACCTCTTGCCAACACGTGGAACTCCTTTCCATCGAAGACCTCCTGTCCTCAATGCTTAGCCTAAGAGACCTTTGCCTTCTATGATCACGTCCACAATAGCTCAGCAACCTATACCAAACATAGTCAATCGATCTAGTACAAGTCTTCCTCTGTCTGTTAGATCTGTCCAAATCTTGAACAAATCAATCCTCTGCATACAAGCCTTCTCAAAGACTTGCCAAATCTGTCCTCAGGTTCTTCTCATAGAACCAATGCACCTCTGTCCTCAAGTTCTCTGATAGAACTATCAAACTCAACTCACAAGTCCTCCGCTAGGACCTGTCCAAATCTGCTCACAAGTCCCCATAGGAACCTGTCCAAAAACTGCTCACAAGTCCCCACCGAAACCTGTCCAAAAACCGCTCACAAGTCCCCACTAGAACCTGTCCAAAACTTCTCACAAGTCCCCACTAGAACTTGTCCAAAAACTGCTCACAAGTCCCCACTAGAACTTGTCCAAAAACTCAGCAAGCTCACCAAGAAAAACTTTCTTAGTAGGAAATCACAAAGTGAATTGTTAGAGACCCAATGTGATTTGTCAAACTCATAGAAGCATAAAGAGAATTGTTAGAGACTCAATATGTTCTATACTCAAATCCCAATCTCAAAACTCAACTCAAATCAACTCAGCTCAATCTAAATCTCAAATCTGAAAACTCAACTCAATATCTGAAATGGATAGGATAGAATGTTTTCTTTCAAGAACATGAAACCCCAACAATTGCCAACTATGCAAAGAATCACATAACAATGATACTCATGTTCTTTTCACCATCAATTAGGGTTTCAACAACAATGCTCATCAAACAAGGTTTAGTCAACCAACACCATTCAACTCAACATCAACCTTGAAGCATTCAACCAATCATCACAAGAAAAGGAAACAAGTAGAAATCCTTTTCCCTCCAAAGATATTTGAACAAAACATCCACCAACACAATATCACCAAATGCAAAGAATAACTTGCTCAAATCAACTCAATGGAGTAAGCCCAATATCATGAATCAAGTAAAGCAATAACTTGATCAAACAACCTCTATGGAAGCAACTCAACCATCAAACTCAAAACAGCCAACCAAGGGTTCTACCAACTCAATGCAAGTAGCTAGACTCACAAATATAAACCCTAGTGCACAAAGCTTCCACTATCTCAAAACAAAAATTATGCATTCACCAAAAACTCTCCTTAAGGATAACAATGCATAAGTAGTCTTCAACAAACCAGAAAATAGGATTTACACCTAGCCAAAGGATACCTAGTAGAATACCTTTTCACTCCAACCTTATTTCAGAAAATACACCATCAACAATATACATGGAAGAAGTTGCCCATACCTTTACTTTGATGAAGAAGGAGGACTCAAAACCTATCACAACACTTGGCCAACCTTAGTTCTCCAACCTTTGGAGAAAATGAATAACACCACCACACATGCTAAAGCGCTTTCATTGTTGCTATCCTCATGCATCATGACCAAAACAAAATTGCCCACAACATGGGTCAAACTTGGCACCTCTACCCAACGCTTCTTCACTCAACACACCACCACCATTGGAGCACAAGTGCCCAATGAAAAATATAATGTAATCCTATGTGTTGTCTTCCTTCAATCACCAAGGATCTGAAAACGTAAACGTTTTCCTCAAGCCACCACAATCATCATGAGCGCTGTCCAAAAATGTAACTCCCCAAAAACACAGTTCGCAGTCTTATCAAATGTCATAGAAACGCAATCTGTCGGACGTCAAGTGCAAGAAAATCTTGGGCAATTCTATATGGATGGACAACAAAATACAGCGAAAACCATCACTTTTACGGAGGACACAAAGCTATGAAATTGCATCGATCGAAGGTACCATTACTTTAGAAAATCATCCCCACTTATATAGCCATTTCTCCTTAATTGTTTGACGTCGGCGCTCCTCCAACGATGGCAACACGTCGGCGAATGAATTCTTTATCTACGTCGCTTAAGGGTTAAAAGACCCTTTAATAATAATTAAAATAATAATTATTATTATTTTATTAATAATAAATTAAACTTAGACCTTTGTCAAAGGTTTGAGTTAATTTAATTATTAATAATAAACATGGACCTTCAAGGTTTTTCAAGAAAAAACCTTTGCATTAAGTTAAGCTTGGTTTTAATAAAAACCCTTAATGAGTCCAACTGGTTTTAAGAAAAACCGTCACCATGGTTTTAATAAAAACCCTTTAACATTATGAAGCTTCTCAAGATATTTTTGACATCACACTCTTTTTGATATCAACACAAAAATGCCTTTTGACATCAATGACAACTTATACACTTGAGCAAAGGCAATGTACCCAAAGTACCCAAAATTGCCAACAATCTCCCCCTTTGTCATTGATGGCAAACCTTTACTGAAAACACTTCTCAAAAGCCAAAACTGAAACCAACTGTGCTAACAACTGAGAAACCGTGCCCATAACTGAGAATCTTCCTTTGAAGTTTTTCTCCCCCTGAATTGAAGCTTTCCTCTTCACTTTGAAGCTCTCCCCCTTACTCATATCTCTCCCCCTTTGTCATCAATGGCAAAGGGCCACCTTTGGGGCTCGGGACTAAGAATGAGCCTCTTAGCTTAGTCCCTCCCCCACCTCCTTATGAGGTGATTAATTCTGGGGTGGGAGTAAAACTCCCATTAGGCACTGATCATCATCAGCATCTATAACTTCCTTGTCGGGCCTTCTCTTGAACTCTTTGTCCATATTCCTGTTCTTGTCACTGTTCTTGTTCTTGTTCTCATCCCTGTTCTTGTCCATGCCTTGATCCTTGGACCTGATCATGCCACTGTTCCTATTCCTGTATTCTAGAATTTTAGCTCTACATTTTCTGATTATGTGACCTTCATTGTTGCACTTGAAACACTTGATGATGTTGTTTCTCTGAGGTAAACTTGATCTTTGAATCCACTAGTTCTGACCAAACCTGTTCTGACCAAACTTGTTCTGACCAAACCTGTTTTGATCAAACCTGTTCATGTTATTTACCTTGCAATAGACTGCCTTGTGCCCAAACTATTGACAAGAGTAGCAATACCCTTGAAAGTAACTAGCACTTCTGAAACTATCATTTACCTCCTTCACTTGAGCCATGCAATGTGAAGCCATGTGACCAAACCTGTGACAAGCAAAACATCTGCCTTGAAACTTTCCTTTATTTGACCTCTTAGGTTCTGAAAACTTCTTCTTCTCATTCTGAATTATGTTTTCTATTTTTGTGCATCTATCATTCAAGGACTCATGATCTGAAATACTTTCCTCATCAGAACTCTCTTCCTTTTGGAGTCTCTTACTAGACTCTCCAACTTGTTCCTTGTGTGGCTTAACAAAACCAAGGCCTATTTTATCTGTTGTCTTTCTTTGACCTTTGATGAGTGACTTAACCTTTTTGGAGCTATCTTGAAACTCGTAAAGCTTATCCTTGTACTCTTTAGTTTCCTCTTTCAAAGAAGCCATTTTCTGTTCTAACTCACTATACTCAAGAACCTTAGACTCTAACTCATCCTTGAGTTCTTGTGTCTTAGCTATAGAGAAGTCAAGACTTTCTATAAGATCATCTCTCTCCATACAACATTCATCTAACTTATCCTTGAGTCTAGCATTCTTCTTTCTTTCCTTTTTCAAAGCACTAAGAGCACTACTAAGTTCACTTTCAAGATCCTTTATTTGATTGCTTTTTGAATCATCAAAGCCTTTTTCAGATTTCTTATCACTAGAGGTGCTACCCTTTTCAAAAACCATACATGCATCTTCCTTATAGTTTTCTAAAGCATCCTCATACATACTAGAAACCAAATCATTATTTGTGCAATCATCCTCAAGGTGACCAAAATTTCCACATCTAAGACATTTCATGATAATGAATCTATGTTTCGGTTCTTCCTCTTTTTCTGATATGAACAACATCTCATTTTCATTATCACTTGAAGAACTTTCACTATCACTACTAGAACACTTACTTGCTTTGTCTAGGTAGAAACTCTTCTTGTGCTTGTGAGAATACCTCTTTCCTTGATTGTTGTGCTCATATTTGTTTTTCCTGTGATGCTTGTGCTTTTAAGAATCCTTGCTCTTAGAATCCTGTTTATCTTCATCACTTTCATTCTTGGGAAAAATACAGTCAGTAGCATAATGACCAAACTTTCCACAATTGAAACATCTTATATTTTTCATACTTTTGTGCTTTCTAGAGAACTTGCCTTTCTTGCTATAATATGCCTCTTCATCACTAGAAGACTCATCACTATCTTGAAGTTGTTTACCCTTGGAATTCTTGGTAGCCTTGAAAGTTGCCTCTTTCTTGACATCAACCTTCACTTGAGTTCTCAACTCAAATGCTGCAAGTATACTATGGAGCTCATCCTTTTTCAACTTATCCAAATCTTTAGCTTCCTCAATAGCAAAAATATTTTCACTAAATATATTAGGAAGAGATCTTAAAATCTTATCACAAACATCATTTTCAGCAAGCTCAAGACCTAAGTCTTTCATGGAGTTAACAACCTCATCCATACGAAGCATGTAGTCACTAATATTTTCATCATCATTCATCTTGAGTTGTTCAAACATACCTTTGAAGTGTCTCAACTTGGCCTTTCTGACATTTGTATCACCTGTATGAACCACCTTCAACTTTTTCCACATTTCACTAGTTGTCTTGTAGTGAATCACTTTGGTGAGATCTTGCTTTATGTAAGCCTTTCAGGATTGCATTCATTGCTTTTGAATTGTTGTGATGTAGGAGCCTTTCTTCTTTAGTATTAGGACCATGTATAGGAATAGTGTACTCATCTTCAATCACTTCCCATACCTCATTACCAAGTGCCATTAGATGAACCTTCATCCTTGCACTCCAAAGACCAAAATCTGACCCATCAAGAATAGGTGCTGCATTGCCACTTGAATAATCCATTGTGTTCTTTACTAGCTTTTCCTTCAAGTCGTTAAACTTTTTGAAAGCACCTGCTCCGATACCAATTGAAGAACACAAGCTTATACTCGAGAGGGGGGTGAACAATATAAGACCTCTTTTTACTTTTTCCTTTATACTTCAAAACAAAAAGCAATATACCCAAAGCAATATCAAATCAATGCACAATATCATCCACAAAGTGACACCAATTTTAACGTGGTTCATCTAGAATGGATGGGCTACGTCCACAAAACTTTTCTCTAAAAGTTATCTCAAAGTTCTTTGGGAAACCTTCCCAATTACAATGTTTATGAGCCTCGGACCAAAGGAGATACCTTCCCCCAATCTAAATTTATGAGCCTCTGCTCAAAGGAGATACCTTCCCCTCTATCTGAATTTATGAGCCTCTACTCAAAGGAGATACCTTCCCCTCTACTCTGGAAATGATCCCTCAAAAGATCAACTGCCTCTACCTCTTTCCAGCACGTGGAACTCCTTTCCACCGAAGACCTCCTGTCCTCAATGCTTAGCCTAAGAGACCTCTACCTTCTATGATCACGTCCATAGCAGCTCAGCAACCTGTACCAAACATAGTCAGTCGGTCTAGTACAAGTCTTCCTCTATCTGTTATATCTGTCCAACTCTTGAACAAATCAATCCTCTTCATACAAGCCTTCTCAAAGACTTTCCAAATCTGTCCTCAGGTTCTTCTCATAGAACCAATGCACCTCTGTCCTCAAGTTCTCTGATAAAACTATCAACCTTAGCTCACAAGTCCTCTCGCTAGGACCTGTCCAAATCTGCTCACAAGTCCCCATCGGAACCTCGTCCAAAATCGCTCACAAGTCCCCACCGGAACCTGTCCAAAAACTGCTCACAAGTCCCCACTGGAACCTATCCAAAAACTACTCACAAGTCCCCACCGGAACCTGTCCAAAAACTGCTCACAAGTCCCCACTAGAACCTGTCCAAAAACTCAGCAAGCTCACCAAGAAAAACTTTCTTAGTAGGAAATCACAAAGTGAATTGTTAGAGACCCAATGTGATTTGTCAAACTCATAGAAGCATAAAGAGAATTTTTAGAGACTCAATATGTTCTATACTCAAATCCCAATCTCAAAACTCAACTCAAATCAACTCAGCTCAATCTCAATCTCAAATCTAAAAACTCAACTCAATATCTGAAATGGATAGGATAGAATGTTTCCTTTCAAGAACATGAAACCCCAACAATTGCCAACTATGCAAAGAATCACATAACAATGATACTCATGTTCTTTTCACCATCAATTAGGGTTTCAACAACAATGCTCATCAAACAAGGTTTAGTCAACCAACACCATTCAACTCAACATCAACCTTGAAGCATTCAACCAATCATCACAAGAAAAGGAAACAAGTAGAAATCCTTTTCCCTCCAAAGATATTTGAACAAAACAGCCACCAACACAATATCACCAAATGCAAAGAATAACTTGCTCAAATCAACTCAATGGAGTAAGCCCAATATCATGAATCAAGTAAAGCAATAACTTGATCAAACAACCTCTATGGAAGCAACTCAACCATCAAACTCAAAACAGCCAACCAAGGGTTCTACCAACTCAATGCAAGTAGCTAGACTCACAAATATAAACCCTAGTGCACAAAGCTTCCACTATCTCAAACCAGAAATTATGCATTCACCAAAAACTCTCCTTAAGGATAACAATGCATAAGTAGTCTTCAACAAACCAGAAAATAGGATTTACACCTAGCCAAAGGATACCTAGTAGACAACCTTTTCACTCCAAACTCAATTTCAGAAAATACACCATCAACAATATACATGGAAGAAGTTGCCCATACCTTTACTTTGATGAAGAAGGAGGACTCAAAACCTATCACAACACTTGGCCAACCTTAGTTCTCCAACCTTTGGAGAAAATGAATAACACCACCACACATGCTAAAGTGCTTTCATTGCTGCTATCCTCATGCATCACGACCAAAATGAAATTGCCCACAACATGGGTCAAACTTGGCACCTCTGCCCAACGCTTCTTCACTCAACACACCACCACCATTGGAGCACAAGTGCCCAATGAAAAATATAATGTAATCCTATGTGTTGTCTTCCTTCAATCGCCAAGGATCTGAAAACGTAAATGTTTCCTCAAGCCACCACAATCATCATGAGCGCTGTCCAAAAACGTAACTCCCCAAAAACATAGTTCACAGTCTTATCAAATGTCAGAGAAACGCAATCTTCCGGACGTCAAGTGCAAGAAAATCTTGAGCAATTCTATATGGATGGACAACGAAATACAGCGAAAAACATCACTTTTACGGAGGACACAGAGCTACAAAATTGCATCGATCGAAGGTACCATTACTTTAGAAAATCATCCCCACTTATATAGCCATTTCTCCTTAATTGTTTGACGTCGGCGCTCCTCCAACGATGGCAACACGTCGGCGAATGAATTCTTTATCTGCGTCGCTTAAGGGTTAAAAGACCCTTTAATAATAATTAAAATAATAATTATTATTATTTTATTAATAATAAATTAAACTTAGACCTTTGTCAAAGGTTTGAGTTAATTTAATTATTAATAATAAACATGGACCTTCAAGGTTTTTCAAGAAAAAACCTTTGCATTAAGTTAAGCTTGGTTTTAATAAAAACCCTTAATGAGTCCAACTGGTTTTAAGAAAAACCGTCACCATGGTTTTAATAAAAACCCTTTAACATTATGAAGCTTCTCAAGATATTTTTGACATCACACTCTTTTTGATATCAACACAAAAATGCCTTTTGACATCAATGACAACTTATACACTTGAGCAAAGGCAATGTACCCAAAGTACCCAAAATTGCCAACAATAATCGCTTGGCCAAAACAAATATTCAAAAAAAAAAACAAAAAAAAAACAACAATAAAATCATCAAAATAAATAAAAAAATAATTGCATTTCAATTCCATGCATACTCGTAAAAGTAAAAATACAAAAATATTGGTTGCATTAGGCATCACATCCATACATTGCATATTTACTAGGTCATACAAGTCAACAACACCATAGACTATCATTACTTGGCAATTTCATCATTTTCCACATCAAATCCATTTTATAAATGCATACATCCAAGAATAACACCATCACTATTTTTAGCATAGTCAGTTGTCTCCTAAATGTATATAGGGTTTTCGTCATTCAGTTGTCTTTGAATTGCTAGCAAAAAACTGTACAAAGTTAAGCAAATTTTACACAAGAAATCTTTACTTGGATCATGCCTCGTTACGTAACATTCCTACAAAAGTTAAAACACATAAAATAATTCCTAAGTTGTGTGAACGCAAAAGAAACCTACAAAGCAGTCTAGGCTACCATAGGTGAAATATTAGCCTGTTTCCTCCTGTGTGAATGGTTCAAGAGTGATGAGAATTGAAAAAAGGACGAGCTCTTCCCCATCAATTCCCCTTAATAAAAAGTGGTCTTCACCACTACCAAAATCCCAATCACCATTTGTACCTAATGTTGTAAGGATTCGTACTACACGTCCCTACCAAGGATGGGTAGTCATCCCCAAGGCCTCAAAGGATCGATGCCATTCAAAAACAAAATTCCCACAAGCCATCATCACGACCATCTCCACTCACCTTTGGTATCAAAGTTGTAAGGATTCATACTACACGTCCCTGAACAGGATGGGTAGTCATCCCCAAGGCCTAAAATATCAATTCCCTTACTTCATACTCTCCATCATCCCTTTTGGTTCCCAAAGTCGTAAGGATTCGTACTACACGTCCCTGAACAGGATGGGTAGTCATCCCCAAGGCCAACAGGATCAAGGCCATTCATAAGCCACAACCATACAAGCTCAACCTTACAAATGCTCAAAATACAAAATCAAATAACAGTGGTTATCAGCACTACTCAAAATCCTTGCTCAAAAAGAAAAACAAAGAGAAAAATAAACAATGATTTTCATCACTTTGTATACGAGCAAGTATCCTAAACCACTGAGCAAACACATAGCCTGAACTTGAATCCCTATAATTCTCAACATTTGAAAACCATCTAGGGGATCCTCATTATGGGTTTGGTGGATAGCCTACATGGCAATGGCGGTATCCTAACTGCATGAGGATATGTCTATCACATTAGCTTTGCATGTGAGCAGACCAATGTTTGCATGTGAATGAGCTAGCTTATGGTACCTTAGATTGTCCCATGGATTAATCTTGCTAAATACAACAACAGAGTTAGTGGAGCTAGTTAGGTGATCCTCAGTACAAGTTTGGTTGATAGCCTATCTGGAACTGGTGGTATCCTGATAAATACCACATAAACGAACTCAATTGCACACACAAGGATGTGAAATAACTTGGTTAACCTCCCGGTCGGATTTATACCTTGTTCAAAAGTCTTGTGAGATAAATGTATAGTTTTGGCTAGTTAATTAAAATTATGAATCTCAAAAAAGCTTAACTACATTTTAAAAACAATTGGAACATTTCATTACATACATCACCATTATAAAATATGCAAAATACAAAAACAAAGTTATCACATGCAAAGTCATTCCACAAAGCCATCCCATAAGTAGAGCAAGCCAGTCAATCTTGCACAGTCTATGGTGCCATTGACAAGTTATCAACAAATCATTTCATTCATTCCATATGCATACATCATATAATTAGAAATATCGCATTCATAATACCACATGCATACATCATCATAAGCGTCAATACAGGTACATAAAAAAACAAACCATGAAAAGTGCATAGACACCAAAAAAAAGTCATTTGTATATATATCATCAAAAATTCCTGTAGGCTACAATGAACCCATCCTCTGACCTTGCAAAAAGGCAAAAACTCAAAAACCCCAAAGCCTAGGGCATCAGCCACCATGATCATGTAGGATCGGTGCGACGGGAACTACCCTCGTGGTGTGGGTCCTATGGGACCTCTCAGGGCAGCTGCTGCTAGCCCCCGCATCACACCTACTAGCACCTCCCTCATCCAGTTACCTACATCGAGAGGATGCTGACTGCTCAGTATCACTCTCTCTCGTGCGACGCAATGATCCATCATTGCTAAACGTAGGGACCCACCCATAGAGGTGACTAATATTTGCCTCTAGCTCCAATAGATACCACACCAAGTCCATCTCTCATTGATGATACATAGCCAAAGTATTGTTACACTGTGTTAGCTGCATTCGCAGGATATCCCTCTCCCACATAGCATTGGTATCCCCATCCTATCAGTGGTACATAGCCCATGCATTCTCCCGCTCTGCTAGCTACTTTCATAGGAGATCCCTCTCCCACAACACATCCCCTAGCTCCTCATCCTGCCTTTGAAGTAGCCCCACCAATCATGCATTCTACATGTGCACTCCTACCTCCATGTCCTTCGAGACTGCCTGAGGCATCAACATCTCTAGAAAGGTAGGCTGCTCTGGCTACCACTGCTCTGGGACATCCTGCATCTCCAGCTAATCTGGAACCCCAAAATCCCCTTCAACATTCTCAACCTCAACCATGTCTACATCATCCAACAAAACTCCCTAGCCCTCTCCTGGTGCCTCTACACATTCATCCCCTGCTGCACCCCCTAGATGTCCCTCGCCTCGCCATCACTGTAAATTCCACTACTCATACTTGATGGTAACCCCGATGTCATCCACATCTAGGACATCAATAGTTGTATCTAAATCCTTGCCAAGTGGTCCAACGACTGGCCATTCTAGAGTCCTCTCGTCCCCCCAGTGCTTGATAGACCACGGGATCAGCAGGCAACCCCTGGCGCACCCCAAACTGTCATGTAACTTAACCATATGGGAAAAACTCCTACTCAATCCCATGGCACCCAATCATCCACTCTCCAGCCTTAGGCCAGCCTGGATAGTCTTGATGGGGGTGCCAGAACACCTCCCCTGGAACAAGCCGAGCGAAGGCATCGACATAGTGCCCTATGACACCTACCCATCATCGAATCTGACCCTGCTCCTCCGAACTTTGCCACAGTGCCTTGTAACCGATATCTTGGTCTACCATATCCACTTGGGTCATCCATGGCAACCCCGCTAGCCTCTCCACTACTATGTGCTGCCAAGCCCAACACTGCAACAAGTAGCTACAACTAATCCTCTTTCACCTCTAGTAGTGGACCTTGTACAACTCATCATAGAGTTGTGCTAGCAGAGTCTATCCCTATCTCATTATCATAGGAGCCTCTGTCAGACACTCTACCAACCAAAACACAACCTCTAGCAGGTTCCACGGGAACCTTGCGCCTAAAGATTTGAGGAGAAGCATGTTGGAAATGAGGCCCATAAGTACTACGTGCCTCAATCCCAACACACCCCTCTCTACCCACCATCGAACCAGTATGCCACCAATTTTGTAGTCACCCTTTGCTTTCTCCACTGGACTATCCACCCCCATATCCTCTCCATGTCCAAAGCAGCGTGTCAACACTGATGTCCGCTGATCCTATGGCATCGTCCAGATCGGTAGTCTGTCTATTGAATTTTATAGAATCCGATAGACATCCTCCAAGGTTACCATCATCTCCCCTATTGGGAGATGAAATTTTTTGGTCCAGGTATCCCACAGGTTGATCAGGACCATCAGATAGACCTGATCCCTGACTACTGGCTCTAGCCAAGTCACCTGCTTGAGCCCAATGGTGTCAAGCCAATCCCAGTCACCCAAATTCAGTGCCCTCTGTGCTTCAGTAAAAACCATGGGCACATGGTACCGACTCTTCACAACCTGCAAAATAAAACAACACAAAAACATTAAAACAATGAAAAATTGTATAGCAAAAACATGAATATACAACAATGCATAAAAATGTACAGCCAAAAACATAACAAAATTTCAAAAAACTAATTTGTCAGTTCTAGGGTTTTAACTCTCAACTGATAAATTTAACAAAAACAAACAAAACATTCAAAAACAATAATTTGTCAGTCCTAGGGTTTTTAACTCTACACTGATAAATTAAACAAAAACATAACAAAATTCAAAAAAATCATTTGTCAGTCCTAGGGTTTTTAACTCTAACTGATAAATTCAAAAACAACAAAATTTCAAAAAAATCATTTGTCAGTCCTAGGGTTTTTAACTCTAACTAATAAATTAAAAACAACAAACACAAAAATTCAAAAAAACTAATTTGTCAGTTCTAGGGTTTTTAACTCTAACTGATAAATTAAAAACAAAAAAAATTAAAACAAAATAATTGTTTGTCAGTTCTAGGGTTTTTAACTCTAACTGATCAATTAAAAAACAAACAAAATAATTCACAAAATAATTTCTCAGACCTAGGTTTTTTTAACTCTAAACTAGTAAATTAAAAACACAAAGACAAAACACAACAAATAACTAGGGTTTAGCTATGTTTTTACGTTCATTTTTACCCTATGTTTCTAACCTATGTTTGAACTTTGTTAAATTCAGGTTAAACAAGGATTTTAAGTTATGTTCTAAACTAAGTTTTTTTAAGCTCAATTTTCAACTAACTTTGGATCTTTGTTTAACTAGGGTTAAACTAGGAAAAGTGCTACCATAGCTAGACCACTCCACGGGACAACAGATTGTTGAGAATTTCATCCCCAAACGGTGTCGCAAAATGGGTCAAAATCCAACCAAAAATAGCAATAACATCGCCGAATGAAGGCGCTTTTGCTCTTGACATTCTTGGAATCTAAAACAGACATTGGGGTTACAAATTTTACCTATCCTACTCCCTAAAAGGTAATCATAGCCAGACTGCTCCATGGGAGGATAGATTTTTTACAATTTCAGCTCCAAAATGCGTCACAAAAAGGGTTAAAACCCACCAAAAATAGGTCAAAATATTCGAAAACTGCTTTTGCATTCAACGGTTACCTAAGTCATATTGGGTCAAGTGACTCATCGCTTTTCTCATGTCGGTAATTCCCTCATTGATTCGTCACTTGAGGGGGTAGTCACACTTAGTCACCAATCAACAAAAACATACCCAATCAAGGAAATGACACGCATTCAAAGGATCGTTGACAAAAACAATTGCGCCCCTGCTTGGGGCAACAAACAAGCAATAATCACAAGATGATACAACACTTGGAATTCATGAATCATGAACTCAAGGTTCCCACAAACAAAAGGTTGTGCCCTTTGCCTATTCATGACTAATCAATGTCCAAGCTCAAGTAACATCTCACAGAAAAAGGTTAACACTTGAATTAAGTTCCTTAGATCGTTAGGAGCAAGGATTCAAGAATGCATGCCCTTTCCATACTTGGGGCATCAAGAGTTGGTTAGGTTACTGAGAAACCCTAATCATTAGTGCTCTGGTTATCTATTTTTGCTCGACACTGCGCCTTGCACAATGCTTCCCAAAAAAGGGCATCTGTAGACACGAAAACAACACCAATCCAATTATGTGACAACAAGCATCGATCACATTGACACACACAACCCCTAGGGCAGCCCCAAAAGGTTAAACAGTGGTCCTAACCACTGCCAAAAGTAGTTTTGGAGGTTAGAGGTCAATTTGGCACCTTTTTGGCACCTTTCTCTCTACTCGTCCCACCCAGGGACGAATACAAACTAGCATTCGTCCCACACAGTGACGAATATCAGCATTTGCCCCAGGGTGAGGCGAATAGCAAGTTTGACTAGAAAAAAGTCAAACCTCAACAAGTTCGCCAGTTAACTAAAGCTTCAAGCCATGCAATTGTGAGGAACGACTCCAAATCAGGAAGAGAGACTTCAATCATGCATGTCTTTATTTTAGAGACCTCATGCAAGAAGATTCTAAATCAAGGAATTATCTTTTCTCTCAAAATAGGACAAACAACTCAAGTGGCACCCTCGCATGTGCAATTCAAATAGAGAGACCCTAGGTCTATAAATTGGTGAGTTTTCTCACCCAAGAAATATACAGAGAAGGATCATTTGAGCAATGAAGTGCTACCAATTTACATACCTACTTGCAATTTGTGCCTTTCACATCCTTAATCTCTCATTCGAAATGGAGGTTATTAGGTGATTATTGGAAATAGGAATCAGGACCCAAAACCCAATTTTTTGCCATAATATGAAAAAAAAATTGTCGAAAACACCCCATTAGAAGTTTTGGACCCATACCAAGTGGATTGGTGCCAGAACAGAGTCCCAAACGATGGGCATTCTGCCCCGAGGTGCCCCCCAAGCTGTTGCAGCCCTAATAGCCCGACCCTAGAGCAATTAGAAATTTGTGATAGATTTCTTTGATTTTTCTTTTGCATATTATTCTAGGTTATTTAAATAGGCTGTAGTTTAAATTTCACTTCATTCTAAGTACTTTTGACCAGGTTTTTATCATTTCCTGCATTTACTAATATGTAGATGCCAGCATCAAAATTTAGGTGCTAGATGCCAAATTGGAGAAATCTGACCATCTAGGTCTTCCCAAAATACCCCCAATTAGCTAAACCCAACTTTGGAGGTCATTTTGAGATTCCTAGGAAGGACATTGAAGAGGGTGCTTTCTGACAAATTGTTGTAGGTTTATTCGTCCCGCCCTGGAGCGAATACAAATATGTGAGGAATTTCTCGATTGTTATTTTTGTAGTGGCTTCTTGGTAACATATTCATGCTTCTATAAAATTTCTAGATCATTCTGATATTATTTGGTTATCGTTTTAATATTTTCATGCATACACTAACAGTAGGCCTTGGGAAATACATGTTTTATTCTATCTGCAGGTGCTACTAATATTTTATGTTTCTTTGAACATAGGTCTTTGACATCAGAGGAGTAGGAAGGAGTAAATAATCATATACACAAGTAGAGATGACTTTTTGGTTTGCCCATCTTACATGTGGGCACGCGGAAGAAGGATTGCTATCCATGGATGTGACAAGAAACATATTTGATGCTCCTATCCCCTAAAAAGGAAGGAGACGTATTGTAACACGACTTTGAAAGCATATCAATAAATAATCACCATGTTTCATACTGCTTTTATCTTGTGTCGATTCGTCTATGTTCTTTCCATTCATGCATTTTTCAATACATAGGCTTTTAGCGTTAATTTTGGTTTTACATGCATCTTGCTTGGCATATTCCTTTTTGTTGCCATATCCTCGTGCTTTCAAAGGGATAATAATCAATAGTCGATCACCTGGAGCCTTAGTTGATAGCCTAGTAGCAATCATAAAATCTTTGGCTAAGATGGATGATTGAATTGATGTAAAGGCTCCCTCTTTGGTTAATTGTATAAATGTGGTTTTTTTCTACTGCATCATAGCTTGAGTAGTTTGATTATTTAGCTCCTATATAAGAACCACTGCAAGATTATTATATAGGCATAAGATTAATTGTCATATTAAAAATGAAAACACAGCATCCTCCTTGTGAAAGAGAACAAATTAAGTTATATGTTGAATTTAGATGCTTTTAAGTTAATTAATGGAGTTTAGGAAAATAATTATTGGCTCATTAGAGCTCATTTGTAAACTTCATTTGCAATTAATTAAGGATTTTTCATTTTAATTAATTAAAAATGGATATTTTAATTAATAGTGGTTATGATTCATTAGAGATTAATTAAAAGTGATTATTTTAATGATAAGAGAAAATTCATTAAAAATGTTTTAATTAATTAATTTTTTTTTTAAGCAAAAAACCCTTTGCAGGGCTGCCTTGGTCTGAGAGACCATGAATAGGGGGTTCTACACCATCAAAGTCACCCGGGAGTTGCACCCGACCCTTCCCGCACCAAAATTATCAATTGGATTCTGGATACCCAATTCAGATTTTTGGTAGGGTGGAGATTTGAACCTGGGACATCCCTTGGAGGATTGCCCTCTCCTCTCCAACTCACCTACAACACCTGGGTAATGTTTTAATTAATTAAGAATAAATTGAAAGAGGGTCTTTAATTTAAATAAAAGAATAATAGATAAATTATAAATGTATATTATAAATATATTATATTATAATATATTATAAATATCTTTATTATTTTAAAATAATATGTCGTGATCCCACATTCCTACATGGTGCAACCTAAGGAAAGGCCTACGATGCTTAAACTTACCAAAGAAGAAAAATATAGGAGGAATGCTAAAGGGATAGGGGATGGTCATTGAAGGAAATATGGTAGCGCAAGATTCGAGAGGGTGGCGGATGAACCACCAAGGTGATAGGGCATGTAAGGAAGAGGCAGAATGAAAGGGAAGGGAGAAAAAATGTAAGGTAAGAACAGTGGAAGTGATGGGGAAGGTAGAGGAAAGGAAGCGCACCAGGAGCTAAAAGGGAGGTAGCAGAATTCATCTGACATCTATCTCAATGAAACCACAATTTGGGTTATTCTAATCTAAGCTTTGGATTTAATTAAATGTGTTTTTAGTGAAGCCATTCTTGCCTTGGAATAACTGTGCGTTGTACCTTCATTTGAAACCACCTTGAGTTGGAGAATTGGGTTGTTTGAGTGAAGCCATTCTTGCCTTGGAATCGCTATGTGTTGCACCTTCATTTGGAACCACCTTGAGTGGGAGAACTGGGTTGTTTGAGTGAAGCCATTCTTGCCCTGGAAGCACTATGCATTGTACATTCGTTTAGAACCACCTTGAGTAGGGGAACTATATTTTTTAGCAAAGTCATTCTTACCTTGGAAGAACTATGTGTTGTACATTCATTTGGAACCACCTTGAGTGGGAGAACTATGTGTTTTAGCAAAGCCATTCTTGCCTTGGAAGCATTGTGCAGTGTACCTTCGTTTGGAACCACCTTGAGTGGGAGAACTATTTATTTTAGAAAATCCATTCTTTCTTGGAAGCGTTGTGCACTGTACCCACATTTGGAACCACCGTGAGTGGGAGAACTGGTATATTTTAGTGAAGCCATTCTTGCTTGGAAGTGTTGTGCATTGTACCTACATTGGAAAATTCAATACCAAGGGTAGATGTGTTCTATTGGTAAGGCCACTATGTGTTGCATTTGAGTCAAAAACCCCTAGCACCATGAGAGAGAACCATGTTTAATCAGTGATGCAGAGAGCGACATCAAATTATTTGTTTGCCTTGGAACAACATTCAACAAGTAAGCGATGTTTTTGACAAAGGAACACCCCTAGGTTTGAGGGAGTGTATGTTGAGAAAACTAATCAGCATCAGTAGAATGTCCCTATTTTTAGTGGATGTTGGGTTTGCCATGGATGTTTGGCGTTCCTTGTATGGTGTTAACATTGACTGTAGATTTACTACGTAAAAGAGCCATAGTTTATGAAAGGTTTTAGATCATGGTTTTAAATAAAAATAAAGGCCTTTGAGTTATATATATGACATATATTATGACCTTTGATTATATGTGAGATATACGTATTAAGATTTTATTAAATGGAACTTTGATTATATGTGAAACATATATTAGTATTTAATTAAATGGACCTTTGATTATATGTGAAACATATATTACGATTTAATTAAATGGACCTTTGATTACATGTGAAACATATATTAGGATTTAATTAAATAGACCTTTTATTTATATGTGAAACATATAATAGGATTTAATTAAATTGATCCTTAATTTGTATGTGAAACTTATATTAGGGTTTAATTAAATGGACATTGGATTATATGTGAAACATATATTAGGATTTAATTAAATGGACCTTGGATTATATGTGAAACATATATTAGGATTTAATTAAATGGACCTTTAATGTATATGTGAAACATGTATTAGGATTTAATTAAATGGACCTTTGATGTATATGTGAGACATATATTAGGACCTTTGATTTATATGTGAAATATATAGTAGGTTTTAATTAAATGTACCTTTGATTTATATGAGAAACATATAGTAGGATTTAATTAAATGGACCTTTGATTTATATGTGAAACATATAGTAGGTTTTAATTAAATGGACATTTGATTTATATGAGACATATAATGGGTTTTATTTAAAGGAACCTTTGATTTATATGGGATATGTAAATATTAGGTTTTGATTGAAAAGGAACCTTTTATCTTAGAGAAAGTTATGGAAGGTTTATTTAAAGATAACCCTTGGATTAATGTTGATTATCTTAGGAGTTTTTAAATAGAATGAAATGTGGATTTATTCTTTAATCTAAATTTATGGGGCTTTGGTTTAGGGAATGAAGGAATGATTATTCTAAACGTTAATGGCATGGGACTTTAATGCTTTAGGACATGAATGCAATGAAATTAATTTAGACCTTAATCTAAGTGATAGCATGTTTGGATGACTCTCCAAGAGTATTTGGTGGAGGTAAAAATAAAATTAAGGTTTCTTTTAGGATGTCCATTATGCATTAGATGGTTAGAGGCTTAATGGAATATTGTATAGTTGCAATTTGGCATAGTAGATGAATGAATGCATTTAAAGTATGCCTATCCTGAACCATGAGTATCCGGATCCCCTACTACCCTCAAAGAACCAAAGGGAAGCAAGGAGAAGCAATGAATCAAATAAAAACAAAAAATATGTATGGCATCTTACATTGATTTAGTTATGTTCCATAGATTAGAATTGTGGGTAGATATCCCCAATATAGTTAATGTGATACCTTTGAGTAGGAAAGGCTTATTATGCAAGTAATTTTGAGGTAATAATTATTGGGTCATTGAAAGTAATTTTACTATATATCTGTATTTGATTATGCCATGTATTAGATTCTATTTTAGAGTTAATCTTACTTCATTTTCTCTATTATTATTTTATTGTTTTATGATGTGGTAACATAGATGTATTATCGTTAATTGCTTGATGATAGGGAATCTAGTGTAGAGTTCTAGGGTGAAATCAGAGGTAAACTAAGGGAATTGAGATCCCCTTAGGGTGAACATAGGAGGGCCTAATGGAATTGAGACCCCCTTAGGGAGATAAAGGACTAAGTAGGAAGATATTACATATGATTTAAGATAGCTCATCCTGAAGACGATATGGATATCTTAACTCATGGTACTCATAGAATACATAGACATAAGGATTTGTGTATGGTATTGATATGCGTGTATACCTTCGATGGATAGAGGGTGATAAGTCTAGCTCATCAATGATGATGAAACAGATGCGCTTAGCTATAGTAACACATTATATGCCTACACAGATGGATTTGTGCTAGGGTAATTCATGAGATATAACTTCCATGAAAAATTAGGAGAATGAAAATTTAGGTTTTTCTAGTGGATTAGGGATTCATAAAGGGTTCATGTACCTATCTCCTTAGTGAAAAAAACTATTTCTATTTTTTTATTTTTATGTTTATGTGTTTTTGGGTCATTACATTTGGTATTAGAGCTCTAGGTATGAGGTTATAGAGCTTCTATGTGTGCTAAATGGAAATTAGATGCATCCAATTAAGGCTCGATTATGGAATAGGCTAAAGGTAGGATGATCTAGCATACCCCAATTTCTAGAAAGGGAGCATGAAGTTTCAAGATAACCTAGTATGGGATTTGGTATCAGTGATGCATCCCAACCCAGGTTATTGATCTAGTTAGGTTGATGATGCATATATCAAGATAACTCTATATTATGGCTTTATTAGAGATACATCTTAAGATGAAACTATAATCTAATCCCATTGCTTGGATTAAATCAGGTTAATATGCCACATAAGACCAGAAGAGGGAGGCCTACAACTAGATAATCTCAACAAAGTGATGTTGGAGAAGAAAACCAGGATGAGAAACCAACCAACCCCAATAGGGAGGTAGAAGACCTCACTACTACAGTCGCTACTATGCAGGATTAGATAATGCAGTTGCTCAAAACAATTACAAATCAGAATTCGCATGTTTGAGGCTCAAAGGTTGGCCTAGATAGTGGATTAACTACAAAATAAGTACAAGCCAGAGCCTTAGCAGAAAATGAAATAGTTAGGGACATGAAAAATATTAGTATCTCAATTTTTTATGGATAAGGTGATGGGGATGCAGCGAAAGCATGGCTGAGAGAGGCATAGGTTCATTTTATGGTAAAATATTACTCATCTATAACTCAGACACTGTGGGCTACGATTAACGTAGAAGGAGCTGCTCTAGAGTGGTGGGAAACCCACTATGAGGAAACCAATAGTGAACCCATTGATACTCCATGGGAAGAATTTATAAACATATTCAAAAAGATATTTGTAATAGATCATTTCTATACCCTAAAATTTGAAGAATTTTCTAGTCTTAGACAAGGAACCAACATAGTAGAAGTGTACTATAATAATCTAGTAAGACTATTCAAATATGTACCTATTTATAATGAGAAAATGTGAGTTCATAAGTTCATCCTTGGATTGGAATATATATTAAGACACGATGTGGAGATGCAGGAGCCCAAATCACTGCAAAAGGTATATGACCTAGCAAAAAAAGTAGAGTCACACTTCTATTATAAGTATGCCGCTCTACCCAAGAAAGCACGACAAGAACTAAAGAAGAGGAATAGTAATGGGTTTGTAAAATGCGAGGCTGAGAAAGAGTGAAAATATAAGAATCCCCAAAATCCTACGAAGAAAACCTATGGGAATCAAAATAAGTTCAATAAAAACTTTCATAAGAAGGATAACAAGCCTAGCAATACGGAACCTCATCCATAGAAGTTGTATACTTCAACTATAGCAGTTAATAATGGTAATGAGAATCCTGAGAAATAGCAAGGACCCAAGGAAGGGTACTAAAATTATTGAGGACCTTATTACTATAATCAGTTTCCATATCGAGTAAGGACTAGCTCAGCTAGTGCAAAAGGGAACGAACCGAAACATCAGATCTATGCCACAACTGGGAAGAAGAAGCTAGAAGGACAAGACACCCCATTACTTGTGAAAGGTAAGGTTTTCAATAAGAAAGTAAAAATTTTAATAGATAGTCGAGCCACTGATAGTTTTATTTCATCTAGTCTAGCAAGTATTGTGTCGAAAAGGCCTGGGTATTTGGCTCAAGGGTGGAATGTAGAGTACAGTTCTGGGTAAACCTACTCGGTAAACCAATGTTACCCAATGGCAGAAGTTACTTTATATAAAGGGACTACAAAATATTATTTATATGTACCTTCCCTACATGCCTTTGATGTGATTCTCTAGATGGATTGGCTACAGGCTCATAAATCCTTAGTCAATTTCCAAGACTGCTGGATTGAGTATTCAAAGAAAGGCATAGAAAGACTAAGATTTCATAGTGATCAAGGGACTTTTGAACCTCAAATATTTTTCACTATGCAAGTGAAAAATGCCCTAAAAAGAGGAGGGATAGTGTATGTAGTAAAACTCAATGTTGTAGGGGACCAAGATAAAGGAGAAATACTAGGACAACATCCAATCCTAGAGGAGTTTTAGGACGTATTTCTAGAGGACCTACCTGGATTACCTCCTATACGGGAATTTAATTTTACAATTGAACTTATGACAGGAACTGAACCTATTCATAGATTCTCGTATAGAATTAATCCTATTTAAATGCATTAAATGAAGGTTCAATTGCAAGGGTTATTAGATAAGGGTTTGATAAAACCAAGTGTGTCATCGTGGGGCACACTAGTTCTGTTTGTGAAAAATGAAGGTTCACTAAGATTGTGTATTGATTACATTATTCTAAATAAGGCTACAATCAAGAATCGATATCCTTTACCTAGGATAAAATATTTATTAGATCAACTTAAGGATGCCAAGGTGTTTATCAAAATCGATCTAAGGTTAGGGTATTACCAGTCAATAATTCATGAAGAAGATACTCACAAATGGCATTTAAGACTAGGTATGGGCATTATGAGTTTACGGTTCTACCCTTTGGACTGACTAATACCCCAACCACTTTCATGAACCTAATGAACAACATGTTTTGGAGATATTTGGATCAATTTTTTCTAGTATTCTTGGATGATATCCTTATATACTCTCGAGATAAAGAAGATCACAATAAGCATCTTAGGATCATGTTGGAATTGTTGAGAAAGAATCAACTTTATGGAAATCTAGCTAAGAGTGAATTCTATGTTCCAGAGGCAAGATACCTCGAACACATTATATCAAAAAAATGGATTGATGTGGATCCAAATAAGATAGAGGCTATTCTGAATTGGCCACCACCGACCAATATAACTGAAGTGCAAATTTTCATGGGCTTAATGGGCTATTAGAGACATTATATAAAGGACTACTTCAATATTTCTGGACCTATAATGAACCTTCAAAAGAAAGGAAAAGAATTCAAGTGGTCAGAGAAGTGTGAAACTACCTTTGAACTATTAAAGCATAAGCTTACTACTGCATCAGTACTAAAGGTTCCCGATCCTCAAGGGGAATTTTCAATGTACACAGATGCATCAATAGATAGGTTGGATGGGGTACCCTCACAAGAGGATTTAGTAGTGGCATATACTTCAAGGAAGCTTAAAAAGCAGGAAGTTAATTATGCTACACATGATTTGGAGCTAGCTGTAGTGGTGCACACTCTAAAAGTTTGGCACCACTACTTGGTGGGAAGGCCCTTTGAATTGAAAATAGACCATTAGAGTCTACGGTATATATTCACCCAACCAATACTTAATGTAAGGCATAGAATATGGGTATAATTCCTCATTAAGCATGTTTTAAATATTGAGTACATAAAATAAAAGGATAAAAAAGTGGATGATGCTTTAAGTAGAAGGAGATATATAACAACCATCACTAGAACTCACATGGATATGATGGATCAAGTGAGACAAAGGCAATCTTAGGATGAGTATTGCCAGGGAATTCGATTCAATATGGACAAATATCCTAAGGGAAATAAGGAGTCTAGTGTGAATTATGACTTTATGTGCTATAAGGGAAGGGTCATTATACCAAAGATAGGTGATTTGAGGAACTTGATAATGCAAGAAGCTCATAGATCTCCTTATTTTGATCATCCGAGAGGGACCAAAATGCAATAAAACATGAAAATAGCCTTCATTTGGGTAGGGATGAAGAATAATATCACATATTTTATTGCTCGATGCCTCGAATATCATAAGGTTAAGGCAGAACGCCAACATCCTATAGGAAAACTTCATCTGCATGAGGTACCTATGCAAAAATGGTAGGTCATATCCATGGATTTTATTATGGGAATACCCAAGACTCAGTACCAAAATGATGCCATATTTGTAGTGGTAAAAAGGTTGACTAAGGTTACCCACTCCATACCAATAAATACCAAGGACGATGCTTAGGTAGTAGCTAGCAGATTTGTCAAAGAGGTATTTTGATTGCATGGGTTTCCAGAGGTAATCATCTCAGATAGAGACTCCAAATTCACTTTTAAATTTTAGAAATCCCTTCATAGTGTAGTTGGTACAAAATTGAATATGATTTCAACATACCATCCCAAAACTAATGGACAAACAGAGCGGGTAAACCAAGTTTTAGAAGACAAGCTCTGCATGTACTGCATGGATCATAAATCTCAGTGGGAAGAGTGTCTACCTTTGGTAGAATTTGCCTACAATAATGGATATAAATCCTCGCTAGGAATGGCACATTTCGATGCCTTGTATGGACAAAAGTGCAAAACACCATTGTCATGGGATAATCTAGAGGATGGAGTTGTGATTGGGCCATAAATGGTCAGGATAATGAAAGTGCAGCTAAAGGAAATTAGGCAAAGGCTTATGGAATTTGTGGATAGACAAAATAGTTATGAAGATCTAAAAAGGACTCCCAGAGAGTATTTTGTTGGAGATAAGGTGTTCTTAAGGGTTAAGCCAAAGAAAAGTGTTATCAAATCCATGAATTTGAATCCAAGTTTTTTGGGTCCCTTAGAAATCACAAAAACAATTAGTTTGATTGCATACTGATTTGCATTACCACCTAATCTGTCCAAAATCCATGACACCTTCCACATATCCTTTGTTAGTAAATATATTGCTAATATTGAACATGTGTGGGATGTTTCTAAATTGTAGATGACAAATCTAGAGGCCATTTAGGTACTACCAGTGAAGATTTTTGAGTTTCAATCCAAATCTCTATGAAATAAAATTCTCAATCAATGTAAGGTCCAATGAAACCAGTTATCTAAGAAGAATGCCATTTGGGAGAAAGTGGAGGTTATGCGAAAACATTTTCCCTTTTTATTTGAAACTTTATGATGTAATAATTTTATTTTCTACTAAACAAAAAAAGGAAACTTGGAAACATCGAGGATGATGTGTAATCCTAGTGGGAAAGGATGTCATGACCCTCCCTAGATAACTTTAAGGCACAATAAAACAATGTGTTAACCAAATATATGGTGATAATTAGTTTGAATAATTGAACCAACTATGTGATGTTTAGTTGATTTATGAGGGCATATTATTGCTAACATATTGCCAACTGAATAGGCAGAGTTACCCACCAGAGACGAGGGAACCAAATATTAGGGGAAATGATGTTTAAGGTACTCGAAGGTAACAAGGATAGATACCTTCATATAGACATGCATTAACGAGAGGGATAATCATCATTAGTCGATCACCTCGAGCTTTAGTTGATAGCCTAGTAGCTGTCATAAAATATTTGGCTAAGATGGGTGATTGAATTGATGGAAAGACTCCCTCTTTGGTTAATTGTATAAATGTTGTTGCTTTCTACTACATCATAACTTGAGTAGTTTGATGATTTAGCTCCTATATAAGAACCACTACAAGATTATTATATATGCTTAAGATTAATTGTCATATTAAAAAATGAAAAAAAAGCATCCTCCTTGTGAAAGAGAATAAATTTAGTTATATGCTGAATTTAGATGCTTTTAAATTAATTAATTAGGAAAATAATGAGTGGCTCATTAGAGCTAATTTTTAAACTTCATTTGCAATTAATTAAGGAGTTTTCATTTTAATTAATTAAAAATAGATATTTTAATTAATAGTGGTTATGATTCATTAGAGATTAATTACAAGTGATTATTTTAATGATAAGAGAAAATTCATTAAAAAAAATTTAATTAATTAATAATAAATTGAAAGAGGATCTTCCATTTAAATAAAATAATAATAGATATATTATAAATGTATATTATAAATATCTAATGTTATAATATATTGTAGATATATTTATTATTTTAAAATAATATGTCGTGATCCCACATTCCTACATGATGCAACCTAAGAAAAGGCCTACGATGCTCAAAATTTTCAAAGAAGGAAAATAAGGGAGGAATGCACAAGGGATAGGTAACAATAATTGAAATAAATAAAGTGGCACAAGCTTTGAGAGGGTGGCAAACGGAACACCAAGATGGGGGGCACATAAGGAAGAGGTAGAATGAAAGGAGGGGAGAAAAAAACATAAGGTAAGAATAGAGGAAGCGAGGGGGAAGGTAAAGGAAAGGAAAAACACTAGGATCCTAAAGGGAGGTAGCAGAATTCATCAAACTTCTATCTCATTTAAATAATAGGTTGAATTATTCTAATATAAGCTTTGGTTTTACTTAAATGTTTTTTAGCGAAGCCATTCTTGCCTTGGAAGTGTTGTGCACTGTACCTTCATTTGGAACCATCTTGAGTGGGGGAATAGGCTATTTAGGTGAAGCCATTCTTGCCTTAGAAGCACTGTGTGTTGTACCTTCATTTGGAACCACCTTGAGTGGGAGAAATGGGTTGTTTGAGTGATGCTATTCTTGCCCTGGAAGTGTTGTGCATTATACCTTCATTTGAAACCACCTTGAGTGGGAGAACTATGTGTTTTAGCAAATCCATTTTTTCCTTGGAAGCATTGTGCATTGTACCTTCATTTAGAACCACCTTGAGTGGAAGAACTGTGTGTTGTAGCGAATCCATTCTTGCCTTCAAAGCACTATGCACTGAACCTTCATTTGAAACCACCTTCAGTATGAGAACTGTGTGTTTTAGAAAAGCAATTATTGCTTGGAAGTGTTGTGTGTTGTACCCATGTTTGGAACCATCGTGAGTGGGAGAACTAGGATATTTTAGTGAAGCCATTATTGCTTGGAAGCATCGTGTGTTGTACCTGCATTGGAAACTTCAATACTAGTGGGAGAGGTGTGTTATTGGTAATATCACTCTGCACTATGTTTGAGTCATAAAAACTTGGTGCCATGAGAGGGAACCATGTTTAATCAGTGCTACAGAGAGTGATGTAAAATTATTTGTTTACCTTGGAATAGTATTCGACAAGTAAGCATAGTGTTTGATAAAGGAAAACCCCTAGGATTTAGGGAGTGTAGCTTGTATGGTTTTAACACTAATTATAGATTTGTTATGTAAAAGAGCCATAGTTTACGAAAGGTTTTAGATCATGGTTTTAAATAAAAAGAAGGTCATTTGAGTTATATATGACATATATTATGACCTTTGATTATATGTGAGATATATGTATTAATATTTAATTAAATGGACTTTTGATTATATGTGAAACATATACTAGGATTTAATTAAATGGTCCTTTGATTATATGTGAAACATATATTAGGATTTAATTAAATGGACATTTTATTACATGTGAAACATATATTAGGATTTAATTAAATGGCCTCTTTTTTTTGGATGAAAAAAACATTATATTAAAATGGTTTAATCATACAAAAAAGGATGGGTGGAATTAGCACACCCTGAGCACACAACCAACACACTAACTGTGTGCTAAACAACAAATAGAGCTACCAAAATAACTTATATAAGTTCACATGAAAACCAAACAAAGAACTGCCTAAAAAAAACAACTAATATACTATGCATCATTGTTGTGTAGGGGCTAGAGTAATAGGATTCACTGCACAAGGAGCATTAACACATTGATAAATAAGGTCCCGTAAGTGATGAAGCTCTATATTCACATTTTCTTCTTGCACTAAAATCTGTAGCCAACAATCATAGAAAAATTAATACTTTTCAGCAAGAGAAAAAGTAGAAGGCTCTTGCTAGCTAAAAATCACTCTGTTATGAGTTTTCCACAAATGAAAAATAATCCCCGCTCTAAATATATGCTACATAGGAACAAGCTTCTCAGAAAACTGAATTGGATCCCTTAACAAAATATTCACCCAAGAACAGGGACCTATCATATATTGTCTAAAAAAGAGAAAATCCACTACCAAGCCTCTTGAGCTCTCACACAAGACCAAAATAGATGATGCACATCCTCCTCTACTCCATAATATCTATAAGAAATATCATTCACACCCAAATATCTAAGCTGCTAACCAATAGGAAGCCCTTGAAACAAAAAAAAAAAAGCAAAAAAGGCTTGCTTAGGTTCAATATACTTTGCCTAGAGTGTATTAGATTTGAGACTCCATCTGGATTGAAGAGATACTACATCCCACATAGAATTAAGCTTCTCAGCCATAGGCACAACAAGGGAAAGCCAAGAAAATCCCAAATGAGGTTTATACTTGGTGAGAGAAACATCTTTAGGCCAAGACCAATCAGTCCACCAAGGTTTATAATAATATCGAAAAACTTTACCCCAAACAAATAAAGGAGTGGAATCAATAATAGCCTCATAATTAGTATTATCAGCAGAATATAAACTAAAAAAATTCCTAAAAATTTCCCAAGGTATCCAAGACCTTGAATGAAAATCCATGAAATCATATTATCGAGAAATACCTTGTTTATAAAATTTTTGAGCATGTATCAAATGAAATTGAGCAAGAGGAGTCCCCTGCAAAGTGATGGTTGAAGACCACCAAACATTAAGCAAAGGTATTGAATCCCCCAGCTTCCTCTTGTGTCCTTTCCAAGAAATCTAGGGTTTAATGGCCTCCCAGGCCTTCCAAATGCTTTGCATAACAAAGGACCCAGAAATATTTATTGGAATAGGGGTTGTAAGAATGGTTTGCAAATCAAGCCCTTTCCACACCTTCTTACCAAAAGGAAGCCTCGTGGAGATGCAGTGAAGAATTTAAAGTTTCCAAGCTTCCTCCTCCTATAATGCTCTCACAAACCATTTAGTACAAATGGAAAAGCCTTGTCACTATCAGTCAAACAAACCCATTCCTCCAATTTTTTTAGGAAGACATCAAATATCCCAAGCCACCCTATGAAATCCTTTCTTATCAACAACATTGGACCACAACAAATATTGAAGCAACTTCTCCAATTTGGCATAACAAGCCTTGGAAGGGACCCAACAAGAAGAGTAATACACATGAGATAGATGTCAATACCTTGGAATAAATCTAAAACTTACCAGCTAAGGATAATTTTTTGGTACACCTGTACAAAAGCTTCCTCTCAACCTTTTGAACAACATAATCCCACAAATGGGTAGGAGAACCTAAAAAAGTAAAAGGAATATCCAAAAATTTAAAGGTTTCCCTAGGTTGAATCCACTTCCAAGGCTTATCAGCTAACCAGGGAGGCATATCTTTTCCTCTAGTCAGGATGTTATTTTCTAGAATATATCTATTCTGAATAAAACCAGTCTTCTCAGGCCTAATTATCTTAGGAATAATAGGTCTGATTTTAAGAGTTGAAGCCTTGGTAATTATCTTATAACTGATATTAAGAAAGGTGATTAACCGCCAATTAGAAATAAGTTCAAGGTCTCCCCCTTTTGGAATGAACTTAACATTACCTTTTTTGATGAGATTCCCCAATGACCCAGTAATCATAACATCTTTATACACTTGTAGAAAATCATAACCCACCAAGTCCCAACATTCTTTATAAAATTCACGAGGAAAACCATCTAATCCAGGTGCTTTGTCATTTACCATATGATACAGAGCCTATTTGAGATCCTCTAGGGTTAAAGGTGCATCACAAAAATCCCATTGAGTTTGAGTAAGATTAGTAGGTAGGACTTGAAAAAAGGATTCTAGAGCTTTCACTCTATCATGGGTAAGGCCCTGAGAAGTAAACACTCTTTGATAATGAGTAACAAAATCTCCAAAAATATCATCAAGATATGTGAACCTTTGACCATCAACTTGCAGAGTAGTGAATTGTGAAGTATGAGCAGGTGGGCGAAGGCGCTTGAAAAATTATTTAGAGACTTTGTCATCCACCTTTAACCAATGCATCCTAGCTCTTAATTGTGTTCCTTTGTATTCATACATATCAACTTTTTTAAGCTCATGTCGAAGGGCAGCCATGAAAGATTGAAGATCAGAACAAAAAGGATTAGCCTCAAACTACACAAAAAATTTTACTAATTACAACTTCAAAACAAAATTAGATTTCTTCTCCCTCTTGGATACTTCCACTCCTAGAGTGCAAAGCAAAGAGGTGGTTCTAAAAATACCAGCATTCCACCAAGAAACCCAAACAAAGTCACCAGAGAGTCTTGGAAGCAAATTCCAAATTCTACAAATATAAGCATTCATAGTCGGGTGATGAAGGAAAGAAATATTAAGATAAAACTGGATCTAAAATTTTTGGGCTGATGAAGAATGGCTTCAATAGAAAAATAATGAGCATGATCAAACAAAATAGTACCTAGGATAACCAAAATAGGAGGTTGAGAAGGTGAAACCCTAGTAATTTTAAAAGTCTCACTGGAAGAGATCATGGCTCGATCAAGGCATTTTAACACCCTAGCTTCTCCTATTTGAAAATTGGACCATGTAAACCATTTAGCTTCAAAAAATTTAGTAGTATAAAAGCAGATATTAGGATCACTAAGACTAAGCTTATTTTTCATAAAATAAAAAGCGTCCCTCTCCTCAGACCATCAACAGTTACGAGATAAACTAATTTTATTAGAAGGATTTTCCACCATATTAAAATCCCCACACATCACCCATGTGGAAAGAGGTAGACACAAATCCAACCAACACCACAATGCACACCTTTCTAGAGCATTATTCGAAGTATAAACATTAATAACTCCAAATGATTTACCATGTAATTCCAACAAAGTCTAGACTTCTTTATTGGACGGATCCACTCCTACATCACAATATTCAATTGCCACATTTGGGAAATAAAAGTGATAGCTCCACCTATCTCACTAGAATTATTTGTTACATGGAAAACACCACGAGGCCAAAGAAAATTATAGATACACTGTAGATTAAAATTTGAAACTTTCACTTCTTGTAAACACATCACATCAATATTTCTAAACTTATGAGTGATAGAAGTCATCTCACTGTGGATCATATATTTACAGACTAGATCCGTCAGTCCTCCTACATTCCATGAGAATAAAATCATTAAGACCTATCAGTATGTGAAAGTTCCAGAACATCTTCAAAGTCTCCTGGTCAAACAAGATACCCGAAGGAGTTAGAAGCATACTAATCCTGACCATCATGGTAAACACAATAAACCTCCCCATTTGGTGGTGCTTATCATAATGTACATTATTTCTCATAGGGCTACAAGAATGATGAGCTTTATACCCAGAATGACCTTCTAATAAATATTTTTGGAAGGCATCAGAGACATATTCCTATGGAGAGGTAGTAGAACTCGACATGGCCATCACAACTTGAGAAAAATTTGGAGGAAGCCAAATGGATTGCACTTCTGGAGGAGCAATAGGAGCTAAATGAATAGAAAAATCCTGAGGCACAGAAGCTAGTGGTGTGACAACAGGGGCAGAGTGTGACAAAAGAGGTTGTGAAGCACTCTCAGGATCTTCGGACTGTAATGCACTCTGGGAGCGGTTTTGCTAATTAACCACCTGCCATTCCTATTGCCCCCTAGTAACCCTAGTTGCCTTAGCACTAGATGTCGAGGCACCAGGTTCCTAAAAAGAATAATTATTAGGAGTTGGAGGAGGGTTTTTTTGGAATTTACCTACCATAAGTGGGCAATATTTTATCTTATGGGTAGTTGACTGACAATGAAAGCAGGTATTCGAGAGGTTAATATAGACCACCCTTTTTCTATGGGTATAATATCCAAAATTAATCTCAATTTCCTCAGGTAAATCCTTGGAAAGGTCAAGCTTGATGCATACCATCCTAGTGGGTTGGGATGATAAGAAATGAGTAGGCTCAAAACAGATAAACTTTCCCAAGGGAGCAACTAGTTTATCTAAAAGTTTCCAAAAGGGAATGGGAAGACCAAGGAACTCGACCCAAATAGGGTCCAGGGAAGAGACCTTAGCAATAGTGAAATCCCGTGTATAGGGTTACAAAATAAGCAAGGAATTCCTAACCATCCAAGGTCCTTTAGCCAACATATTTTGTGCATGCACAAGGTCATCAAAGTGAAACAAAAAACACCCTTTGGTAATATTATGAACATTCAAAACCTTGACACCATAAGGGCCCTGAACTTGGTTGACTTAGATATGAAGCAAAGTATCATTGGGGATTCTACCCAGAAAATACCCCACCAAGTGATGACATTCAAACCATTGATGAGTAGATTGAAATTCATGAGCAGGGATAACAACATGAAAAGAGCAGCATTTTCAGATTGAGCTCCGATAGTGGCAAGATCAAATGAGCTTGCTAAGTGAGCGGTCGTCATGAGGTAAAGGGTAGATCCATCGCCCGAGGTAGCAGAATAAAAATACGTGGTAGTATCTAAGGCCAAATCCTATGCAAAAACTCCATAATGAGGGTGCAATAGTCCTCTATAATCCCTTGTCTACAATTTAAAAATATTTATTTTGTAAAATTTTGAAAGAAGTGTGAATTCTCATCCCCTTGTTCCAGCTAAATTTCTCTACTTTTCATCCTCCATGTTACATCTTCCCATTCTAACAATTTCCTCTTATTTTTCTCCAACTCCTTTACTTGCAAATTCTCCTTTAAATGAACCTTTGATTTATATGTGAAACATATATTAGGATTTAATTACATGGATCTTTGATTTATATGTGAAACATATATTAGGATTTAATTAAATGGACCTTGGATTATATGTGAAACATATATTAGGATTTAATTAAATGGACCATTGATGTACATGTGAAACATATATTAGGATTTAATTAAATGGACCTTTGATTTATATGTGAAACATATATTAGGATTTAATTAAATGGACCTTTTATGTATATGTGAGACATATATTATGACATTTGATTTATATGTGAAATATATAATAGGTTTTAATTAAATGGAGCTTTGATTTATATGTGAAACATATAGTAGGTTTTAATTAAATGGACGTTTGATTTATATGTGAAACATATAGTAGGTTTTAATAAAATGGACCTTTGATTTATATGAGTCATATAATGGGTTTTATTTAAAGGAACCTTTGATTTATATGGGATATGTAAATTTTGGGTTTTGATTGAAAAGGAAACTTTGATCTTAGGGAAATATATGGAAGGTTTATTTAAAGAGAACCCTTGGATTAATGTTGATTATCTTAGGAGTTTTTAAATAGAATGAAATGTGGATTTATTATTTAAGCTGAAGTTATGGGGCTTTGGTTTAGTGAATGAAGGAATGATTGTCCTAAATGTTAAGGGTTTGGGATTTTAATGCTTTAGGACATGAATGAAATGAAATTAAGGTAGAAATTAATCTAAGTGATATTATGTTTGGATGACTCTCCAAGGGGATTTTGTGGAGGTGAAAATAAAAGTAAGGTTTCTTTTATGATGTCCATTATGCATTAGATGGTTAGAGACTTAATGGAATATTGTATAGTTGTAATTTGGTATAGTATATGAATAGATGCATTTAAAGGTATGCCAATACTAAACCATGAGTATCTTGATACCCTACTACCCACAAAGAACCAAATGGAAGCAAGGAGAAGCAAGTAATCTAATGGAAACAAAGAATAGGTATGGCATCTTACATTGATTTACTTATGTTCCATAGATTAGAATTGTGGGAGATATCTCCAATATAGTTATTGTGATACCTTTGAGTAGGAAATGCTTATTATGCAAGTAATGTTGAGGTAATCGTTATTGGGTTATTGAAAGTAATTTTACTATATGTTTGTATTTGATTATACCATGTATTAGATTCTATTTTAGAGTTAATCTTGCTTCATTTTATCTATTGTTGTTTGATTGTTTTATGATGTGGTAGCATAGATGTATTATCGTTGATTGCTTGATGATAGAGAATCTAGTGTAGATTTCTAGGGTGAACTCAGAGGTAACCTAAGGGAATTGATATCCCCTAAGGGTGAACATAGTAGGACCTAAGGGAATTGATACCCCCATAGGGAGATAGAGTACTAGTAGGAAGAGATTATATCTGAGTTAAGATAGCTCGTGGTGGAGACGAAATGGATATCTTAACCTATGGTACTCATAGCATACCTACATATAAGGATTTATGTATGGTATGGAGATGCGTGTACACATTCGATGGATAGAGGGTGATAATTCTAGCACATCAAGGATGATGAAAAAGATGGAATTGTCCATACTAACACATTATATGCCTACATAGATGGTTTTGTGCTAGGGTAATTCATGAGATTTAACTTCCCAAGAAACTTATGAGAATGAAACTTTAGGTTTTGCTAGTGGATTAGGGGTTTATGAAGGGTTCGTGTACCTCTCTCCTTAGTGAAAAAAAAAAACTTTTTCTATTTTTGTATTTTTCTATTTGTGTTTTTGGGTCATTATAGTCTCTATATGTGGTGTTATTGCATTCTCCTTCCACTTCCTCCTATAAATCATCGATGGCTTTTGTACCCCTTGTCTGATACCAAATTGTCATAGTACACACATAAATTGGAAGTACTCATATTAAATGCTCTATTTGCCAACCATCCACCTCACTCATCATAAATGAGCTAGTTGCTCTCTAAATTCATCTTGTGTAGGTTTCTCTCTCCGCAAACTCCAAATGATATCATCATACCTCAAACTCATCCACATCACTCGATAATACTCTCAATCCCTCGCATATGGTCTATTAGCTTGGCCTTCCTTATCCTTGTACTATATCAGTGCATATGGCACATATGGCGCTACATACCTATGAGCATCAGAGGCAAATCCTCATGGTCTATCCACACAAATGTGCTTCCATGTCCAAAACTACAATAATAAACAACAATTTAATCCTAGTTGACTTGGTCTATGAACCTCATATAGATATCTCTATACATCTAAGAAAATAGAGTTGGGGCCCATGCTATTGGGATTCAATGATATGAGATGATTATATTGATACAAAAGAGTACAATATATAGGCATATGCCTATATGAAAAACACGACAAATATCAATAAACATGACAAGTTTCAAAAAGTAGGTATAGTGCACATTAATTCTAACACATGCAAATACCACTAAAAACTCCACCAAATCCCCCACCACCCTTAGAAAGTTCCATGGGAACCATGATCCTAAAGAATCTAGTAATATGACATTGGATATCAATGTCATTATTATCGTGTGTCTTCATGTAAATATGCATAAATCATAGTATATCTTGAATAGTACACCACCACAGTTGGTTTTTATCTCCTCTAACATACCCTCTCCATAATAATTCCTTCCTTCGAATTCCCTAAAACCATGATACTAATTCCCTTGATTGGTACAAAAATAATTTGATACATATCCCCTAAGGTGATAGTGATCACCCCAATGGGTAAATGAAATGTCCTTATAAATAAATAAAATATCTTTTTTAATGCCAATAAATAAAACCTATCAACATGCATAGACTCTAAAAAATACACTCCCTCCAAACCTATCTTCCTCAATCATGACCAATCATCTACTATCAACAACTCCTTCACTCACGTCAAAATACCCCTATACCTATGTTGTGCTTCAACATCCTTTGATGCACTAGTGTTCCTCCCATAAATATTCCCATCTCACTCACTTCCAACTAGAAAAAAATTGTACAATCCATACATATGTAAAATCAGACTAGTTATCCAATCTCGGATGACTAGCCCTAAAAACCCAAGAAAAAATAACAAAAAAAACAAAAATAGAAAAAACGCCACCCTAAACATGCAAAGATACTATCAATTTTCCTATGCTAGCCTATTTTATTTTTTACGATGTCATTTTTCTAAAAAAAAAAAATTAAAAAGTAAAAATAAAATTGCCAAAAAAATAAAAAATGAATAAACCCCTAGGGTTCATTTTTCCATTAAATGCAAAAATGAAAGAAAATGAGATAAAATGTACTAAAAAAAAATACACACCCTCCACAACCCACTTCCACACTACTAGTAGCCATCTCCTCCACTTGAGTCATTAAAACACAAGAGCGTTATGTCAAATTTCTCCTCACACTCTCTCTCTCTCTCTCTCTCTCTCTCTCTCTCTCTCTCTCTCTCTCTCTCTCTCTCTCTCTCTCTCTCTCTCTTTTCTCCTCTGAGGCACAATAAAAATGTGGATTTGCATCCATTGGCATGCTACTTATAATATTGTGCATCCAATTAACCCAGATGACCGGTGATCACTCTATACAATTCCCAGTCGCTCAAGGTCAAACAATTCACAATCGCTCAAGGTCGAACAATACAAAAATTACAAAATTTCTTCCATTTCTTTACAAATGCCATTCCCTACCCCATCCATTATAATTTCTCCATATTGTGATGAATTTTTTTTAAATGTTTTATTTTTATCTTACATTTATTCATCCACTAACTCACCACTTGAGTTACCCACAAAATTCTATCATGAATAAGTCCAATCCCAAAATACCCAATTTTAGAATCACATATGTCCAAAAATCTCTACTTGAAGCTATCATTAGCCCTCTTCTATCTAGGTAAAATTAAAACCTCTTCTTATCTCAAACTCCAATATTATTGATTTGGTATGCCCTATTCTTGTAACTGTACGATAACTCATACACATGCAAAAAAAAATATCATGAGGATAATTATAGATTAACTCATCATATCGAATGATCTCATCGACCCATGAAAGGCAAATTTTAAAATTCATTCATTCATTTCATAATTGGGGCACTCTACATTGTCCTTAATTTGAGGCAATCACATGTCTCCCTCCTCAAGTTTTCCTTGTGATGCACCAAAATCCATGGTCATCCATCATCAATCTCTCATCATTCATCATTGTCCATCGCCAATCCAACTGGTCGGTGTCATATTTTTCCCCGCATTGCATTCACACACAATGCGATATAAAAAGTGATAAATGTAGACACCTAAAAAAAAATTATTTTGTGTTTGCCTAAGGTTAAAAGTAAGGAAAGTATAATTTAACTATTTTTTAAAAAGTGCCAAATTATATAATATCTATCAATCACGTAGTATTTTATATAGAAAAATTACATGATCCTTTAATATCAAGGCATTCTTTCAAAGCAGTAGACTATGCAACCTTTTTTAAGTAGGAAAATTTTTGTAATCCATGGTTTCACATCATGGTTTTGGGATCACTAGTGGTTTGTAAAGGCTTCTTCCTTATCTATTTAAATAGGATAATATCAATGCAAAAATCAAGCTTTTTTTCTATGCATCAAATACCTAGAGACACCAAACCACATAAGTTAGTCCAAATTTACAACTTTTGTGATCACATATATGTATTCAAAATAAAATCACTTTCTTGAAATTACTCAAGGTAGCCAACCTTTAATTAGCGAAAACAATTTTTCAAAGTTAATGAAGTGAAACAAATCATTTTTTTCACTATGAGATTAATATTTCATAGTGCATTTTTTTCTAAGATAATCCCAATAAATGTTAAATACATAATTTTTTATAACTTATTATTACAAAACTTAACCACATGTAATTCATTAAACATCAAAATTTTCCAAAACCATGCATCATTTCTCAAATTCATAAAATCATCATCAGTACACATAAGTCAAGACAAGTCAAAACAATCTTTATATCATGAATCATATATGATACAATACAGTAGCATCATGATTACATCACAATAATATAACCTTCATACATATGATGTACCACAAGATCAAAGTTTATACAACCAGCTAATATATATATATATATATATACACACACACACACACAAAACTAGCAGGTATCATCTCTAAGACCTTGAGTCTAGTGTTGGTTGTAGTAGCATTAGCATTGACCTATAAGAATACTTGATCATTGATTTCAATTGAGATTATGTCTTCGACCATGTAGATGACAACACCCTATCGTATACTAGAACCATTGCATAGTAGCTCATCCATTAGTGAATAGAGTGCTCTATTTCAATATACAAGTCTCTTTGAACATCTTGTAGATATCCCTATACTTATTCTAACTGCCTCTCCAACTTACTTGATTCTACATCTAAGAAATTATCCCTAGTAGTATATGCATCATATTGTCTCATTTTCCAACCCTTATTGTTGTAGTTTATATTGTATCTTGCTTTATTATGAGGTGTTCTATCTCCTCATCCATCCCTACAACTTGCTTCATATGGTTTAACTAAAGGTTGTTAACCTAGGCAACCAATGCATCCCTCTCCACCACCACTTACTCATATTAAATTTGCAACTCTACCATCTTATCCTGATAATTTTACTACTCTACCCATAAATTTATCTCTAAATAAGACATGTTATAGGTCTAGTATCTACCTCATTATTGAGGCCCTCTCCACCTCTCTTACCTTCTATAGGATCCTACTAGTCCTTGTCTCTTCTCTACCACCAATATTTGGAGGAATAGATCCATGTGATATCATTGTCAATGGCCCATTTTTCCCCTCTCCTCCCTATCTCTCCCTCTATATACATAGTACCTCCCTCACATGTCAATAAAAGACTGAAACTATTTGTACCTATGCATCTATCTTGAGAACTACCAATGTAGTTCATTGTGGATGAAATTATTTGTACCATTACCTATAATCTACTATCACTTCCACACCATATCACCTTTGATCTATCACAAGTGTGTCACCAAATTATTCCTTGGAAATACCATCTAAGTTTGATGGGTCTCCAAATCCCCTCTCCCTTTTTGATCAATGAAACCATTAAACACCTAACACTGACACCCTTTGTTAAATCCTAAACTAAGGATCTAATCCAATTTGTATAAATTATGCTCCCCATATGGTCCCAGTAGACAACACACTCGGTGCACCTTAGCTAGTTACACTACATCATATGGACAATTGTAATGTCTTTGCCATGGCCTCAATATAACCTAAATTGATTACAGGTCATTAATTGTATGCCATATTATCCACAAGGTGCCTATGAATGGTGGATGATTCCTCTCAAAATGATGTACCTAGTGGAAATCTATAAGAAAAATTGCATCCTCCCTCTAGTCATCATATGAAAAGGTGCTCCCAACACCATAACTATAACAAAGTGAAACATATTAAACTCTAACAATATTTATAGATGACTTTATGTAAAGTGTAGTATAGACTTACTAGGATGACTAAGCTCTATGCAAACTAGATCTACTCATATTGCATATGATAAATCACCTCAACCCATATCCATAGCATCAATATCCTACTCATATCACCCACCACAAGGTTGGATAGGATTGCACAAAGTAAACAAGTCAATCAATCTACCCTCCTCCTAAACATGGCATTGACGTCAACACCATGTTTTACAAGTAAGAATATTACATCACCCATCAACATCCTTAGGATGCAAGCCTTATACTAATAAATTTGCACATTCACTCCATGAATCAAAACTCAAAATATACTCCATACATCTTCCAAACTAATGAACATCTCTAGTGGAAATGTGGAAGGTACTCACATTTAATACCACCCCTCAATACTAGAAAAAGTGCCCAATAAAACTCAACCTAGGACATTATGGCTATGTGAGCTAGCTCTATGGCATCGAAGAGTGTCTAACTTTTCATGGATAAACTCAAGGATACTCTCCAAAATGCATGAATGTCACTCTCAACACTCTAAAATCCCATATTTTGTAAATATAAAAACCTATATATTAGCGTAACTAGCCTAAGAAAACCCTACAATTAGCCTATTTTCTTTACCTGCCAAAATCTTTATCAACTTTCAAAATTGCCACATGGAAAAATTATTGTTTTGTGTGAATTTTCTCCTAGAAAACATCACTATTGACAAATGAAATTGTTCTTGACCAAGGTTGCTGCTAGTGAGCAAATTCATTGTTAGCCAACAAAATTTTAATAGCATATTAGTTGGAGATGTATGAAATTATTGACAAAAAATAAAAATTAATCTTTTAGCAAAAATTAAAACTACAATGTTGTACCTAAAACCTCACATCCTCTCATCCCACTAGTGCTTGCATTGCATATGCAAAATGAATGTCATGTTTGTGTTAGGCCATTGAAAATCTCACTCAATTATCCTCTCTAGAGCTTTGAAACTTAACTTATGCATGGTAAAAATGAATTATTTTTACCCTTCTTACCCCTTTTTGCCCCTCGCTTGTCTAGATCAACTTTCGCATTCTTCTTTTCTTCTCTTCTATTAATACAACCTAATAGAGATTCCTTGGGAATGGTAGTTTTACTTCAAAAATTTGAGGGGGCACCCAACTTGGGGGTATAGGTGCAATTAATATTGCTTGAAAGTAAAAATTTCCACATTACTCATAAGTAACCAATTTATGCACCATACACTCTACATCGACATATCAAAAATTAAGAAAATACTTTTTCACAAAATTAGGTTATCTATGACTAATTTTGACATATTTATTATGGAATAATATATTAAAAGGAGGAAATATAGACATCAAATTTTAGAACATCAAAACCCCTAGAAAATCACCAATCAAACCAACCCAATTAGAAATATTAGAGAAATATATAAATTATACAATAAATTTTTAAAGAGACATATGCAGGTAGTACACATATATAAATGCACAATTGATGTGATATCACTTTGGATATTAAGAAAAACACAAAGAAAAGTGTGTGTATATACATAGAGAATGTAAAAAAAAGTGCTAGTGGAGATGAAGTGACTTGTTTTCTAAAAATTCAAAAAAACACCTTCCAATTCTAATATTAATAATAACTCAATTCAAAATAATTATAATGATTGATGTGGATGTTTAAAATATAAGAGTTGGTAGCATATTAAAAATTATGTTAACACATTTTTTTATCATAGGGGAATCAATAACATCCATAGTCCTTTTTCTACTACCAAGTGTGGGTATATTTTGTGGCTACCCATGCCTAACTACTAGCATCTAGATATTAGGTTTGATTTTGTAGATAAAGTGAGAGATGACCAATAAATTTTATCTTCAAGCCTAGAAGCATTGTTGAACAAAGAAGTGATGAAGAGGATACTCCTTAAACTTAATGTAACACCCATGCCTAATAAAATTTTAGAACAAATATGAGGGTTTAGCTTTCTCCAGTTATGAACAGGGAGGTCACTATTTTTTACTTAGGCACAAAAATATGACCCAGGAAAATTGAGCAAGGCATGTAGCAGTCAGAGTTATGATGCCATAAAAAGTATTCAAAAATGCATGCTAAGTCCTATTTTTGCAAATCAAGTTCCACCTAGAATAGTCATCTCTCTACGATGTTGAAATGCCTATACCTAACCAGAAACCTGAGGTGTCACTAATATATTTTCTATCGAACATAAGTTGAAAAGAGCTAAAGGAAGGAAATGGCTAAGTTAGGAGTAGACCAGTAGATTTACATCCAAACTAGAAACCATCATAAGGTTGGATATCTAGTACATGTAAACTTAGCAAAGCTGATCAAGTATGAGTAGCATCAGAGCATCTACAATGGTCAAAGCCTAGAAAAGTGATTAAGAATCCATCCCAGTCAGAATAAAAATAATATTGGATGACCAGGTTATTTGCACCCAGCCATAACCCAATAGGGTCCCCAAAGCCTAGCCTTCACTAAGAAAGAAAATTTTCTAATAATATTGGAACTATTAAGCCAAACCAAATCCCAAAAGCACAATAAAGACCTAATAAATAGAAAGGTTAAGTAAATGGAGCCTAGAAAAACTAGGCCTAACCATAGCTCGAAAGCACCATAAAGACCCAATCAGGGGGATGGCAAAGTTCCAAGATTACTGGAACATTCATGACCTATCGAATCTTGGTAGGGTCCCAATGTTCTAGCCCAAATCTCGGAGGCCATAAAAGAAGCAGGTAAATCAATGGATTTCAGAGAATACCAGAAGACTTAGATCAGACCAAAACCCAATCAAGTCTCAAAGGCCTAGTGCACACAAAAGTAGAAGACAAGCTGAAAATTGGAGGTACTAAAAGAATTGCATTCTATCAAGGCTCATTGAGATTCTTAAGACCTAGGACAATAGAAGAAGAACCATTATAGAAGTATAACCATTGAAAGGGTGATGTGCAATTGAAAACTATTGAAGTAATTGAAAGGCACTCCTTAGATATTCACATGATAGGGTAGTCACTTCCCAACAAGAAAGGGGTATTTTTACCACTACGCCAGTTGGACATGATCCCATTTTAGAAGATATTAACGACAAAAGACTAATATACAAGTGATAAGGTAGCTATATAGAGAGGAGATCAAGAGACCAAATATAGGTAGCAAGCAAGGTACGATGAAATATGGTATAGATCCAGGCCATGTCAATCAACCATGTTCAGGTCATTGGAGTAACCATGCTTTCAAAGTGACCCAATAGGTTGGTGAAATATTTGACATAGTAGTAATCCACTTATAAGACGAATTATGCTTTTGACTGCTTAAAAATTGTAAGATGTCAATAAATACTATAATTTAAAATGAAAATAGATCACCTCTTAAGTGTTTACAATTCATATGTACAGATGGATTACTTGCATCTTAATACAAAGTGACTGCTATATGGCCTCTATTTCAATTCATTTGCAGAGCATGTATGTGTTGATGACTACTTATTTCTAATTTAAGCATGTTGAATATTTATGGTGTTAATTTTGAATCCTAGATTTTTGTTGTACTCATTCACTTGTCTATAATTTATGGTTTGATTAAGATACAATATATTTAAATTTAATGTTCTATAATTGATTGCAAAGTAGTTGGTCTATTAGGGAGTTGATTAATTAGTTGTGTGATTCTTGTTCTTGTGTATGTCTTGATGTTGCTAAATCTGTACCATTGTAAGTTTTAGTTGTAGCCACTTTTATCTCTTTCAACACCCATTTCCCCCATATTTAGGTATAGTTAGTTGGAACTTTAATAAATTGATTTTCTCTGGAGATTGACCACTATAGTTTTTCTGATTTCATTGATCATTCAATTTTGGTCAAGTTCTGTGGGCACATAAGCCTTTCCATTAGATATATTCTCTAACAAACAGTTTTTGGCATGCCCGGTGGGATCCAAAGGTCCCTTAGTTGGATAATATAAGGATTAATGATATCCTTTATTATCTTATCTCATCAAAATCAATTGGTGACTCTATTCAAATCTAGAAATCCATATCATATGATTAGTTGCATTTTATATATGATTAGAACTTGGTAATATTCCGTTTTGGTCCATAATTTTTATCACATGGTGACTCCCTTGTAGCTTGAACCAAATTCTTCTGATTATTTGCCATGAAACAAGCATATAAAGAGGACTCTTCTAAAAAATGATCAAGTTTCATGGTTGGTTTCCATTCTACATTATTATCAAAGAACCATCTCTTGGAGGACTCAAGGTTTGATGAGTAACCTCTACCTCACTAGCAAAGAAGTTATGATCATCTGATGATTGCAAAGACCCAAGTTCTATACTAGCTTAGTGTGAATGTCCCTGTTGGAACTATTTAGGTCCTCTCAATATCCAAAACCCTCATTACATTCCTAAGATTATATTTAAGTTCTTTCCAAATTTTAATTAGAAAGATAATACAACATGGAAACATTTCCAAGATGTTGCTTCCATGGCAATGATGCATAATTTTGTGTACGAAGACGTGGTGCTTAGACTCCAAGTTCTCTCTTTTTTAAGGTAAAATTCCTATTGTGCTAAAAATACGTGGAGGATGAGAGTATTTGTACATGGAATGATTTGGCGAAGGTATTTATTGACACATTTTATTATGTTAGTGATATTTTCTTCCTACTAACTTAATTTTTATTCATCCAGCAAGCCCCTCAAGAGAGTATAATCAATTTCAATATCCATTTCAAAAGAACCTGGAATATAATTTTTCTAGAATATAAGACAACCAAGGCTTAAGCATACTTATACTATATTTGGATTCTCCATTATGATACAAGACCTCTGATTCAATTATCCAACAAGACAAGGTTTCCTCAAATCTTCTAAGAAGTTATCTAAACTGAAAATTTATTGATTCAAGAAAGAAGATTACCATCTAGGGAAAATCCTCTCCCCCTTTAGCCTATCATAACTGCACATCTAATAGAATCCATACCTAAAAATATGGGACATGCTTCATATCAGATCACAGGTAATAACCCAACTAATATTCAACTACGGCAAGAATTGAGAATAAGGATTCAATGGCTCATTGAAAATATTAGAAGCATAAAAGGGTAGTTCACAAAAGTAAGAAGACATTATTACGATAGCCTCCAATTGGTTGTACAAACACTATAATAGCCTATCCTTGTTAAACCTAAAGATATTGATAATATATATAAACAATGGAGAGAGGGAGATCAAATAGGTAACCAAGGAATTGGTGCACCTATATCAGAAGTCAATGAATATTTCAAATATGTATAGACATATTACTTGCATATTAATATAATATTACTACTATTTGACCTCTAGTTTTATTTATTTGTAGAGCATGTATGTATTGATGACCACTTATTTCTAATTCAAGCTTGTTGAATGTTTATGGTGTTAATTCTAAATTCTAGATTTTTGCTATACTCATTCACTTATCTAGAATTTGTGGTCTAATTAACATACAATATATTTAAATTTAATGTTTTATAATTGATTGTAAATCAATTGATCTATTAGGGAGTCGATTGTTTAGTTGTGTGATCCTTTTTCTTGTGTATGTCTTTATGTTGCTTAATTTGTACCACTGTAATTTTTTCTTTTAGCCACTTTTATCTCTTTTAGCACCCTTTTCCTCCATATTTAAGTATAGTTAGCTGTAACTTCAAGAAATTGGCCTTCTCAAAAGGTTGACTATTGTAGTTTTCACGAGCTCCGTGATCATTCAATGTTTGTCAATATTTGTGGGTGCACAAACCTTTCCATTAGATATATTCTCTGACCAACACCAAGCAAGGTTTGAATCTTGGGGCTGCCCCTTATAACCCCTATTCTATTTTGTTATTATTTTAGCTTTATGTGAAATGGACCACCAGGTGCTCGGGATTTGTACCATCATTGATATTGCACGCACTTAATGGATTCAGATCAGACTACTACCTTTTCAAAAGGTTGGCTTCCCCCCAAGGTTTAAACCTAGCTCTCTTCTTGGTAAGTTCCCAACCACACCTCCACTTACCAATCCACCTCGCCCTTGGAGGTGACTTTCACACATTAATTCTAAACAATAAAATATTTGTATTATGTGAAAGAAAATTAATACTAAACAATGAAGGGTTGATATCATGTTAAAAATGTTGTTGTCAAGTTTGGTAGTTAATAAAAGATCCATAGCCTCCTACTTATACCAAGCAATAAAGTATTTTCATGAAGCAAATGAAAGGGGGTCCTGGGTAATGGAGAACACCCAGCTAAAAAATCTAGATGCCTAATGTGACCATTAAGGTTTTTATAATATTTTTAAATACTTCTAAAATCATACATAGTTGATATTTGGTGCTTTATTGCCATGTTTACTCAATATAAAATCGCCATTCAATGCACTTAATAACATGTCCCATAGGTAGAAAAATAGAAAATTAAAACATGACAATATCTAGCTTGATTTGACATCCATACTACACTGAAATGAAGTCCGAACCAAAGTCTCTTGTAGGTGGGAAAAAATTAATAAATGTGGGATAGTAAATTCCTTAACAAGAGGTTATTATAAATATTGTGTGAGATAGTTGTCTATGTTATTATAATGATACGAAAACTTTGATGAGGTAATTCAAACAAATTTATCATTTAACTAGTGAATTCAAATAGATTTATCATTTAAAATAGCCCTCAAATTTAAATCGCTTTTGGTCCTTCTCCAAACAAAGTCCATTCAAATTTGACTTTGTGGCCATAAATACTTTTAACAACCTTTCCCATCAAATAGTGAAAACTTCAACTATAACTATAACTTATTTATTGTAGTTTCTTAAACCGGTGTGGCAACAAGTGAAGTATCGTGATCAATCTCTTTTAGTCGTTACCTCTAATATTTTCATTTTATTTGAATCTTAAAATTCTCAAACATTGAAGAATTCATAATGGAGACTTATTTATGCTAAGGAATTGATATAAAGTAAAGCCCTGCATCATGTAATCTATAGCAGCCTCTCATTCAACTCTATGCTATTTAGTTGTAGGTATTTATGTTTGTATTCTAGTTTTGGCTGTAGTTGTCATTTGAGTTCGCTAACTTACTTTGAAAAAATAATTTAATTTATTTTTTTTAAATTTCCTTCCTTAATTAATGTCTTTATAGGTTAGATCATTGAATATCAGGTGAAATTCAACTTGCACTCAGTTTTCAATTTCTTTTCCTTGATGGAAAGGACATCAAAATTATTTTTTATATTTAATTCCATTGGCTTACACATTATTTTCCATAAAAAGGCTAGGCTTGGTCCTATATTTTTGTTGGTTTAAAGGGGTGCTTCTACATGGTTAACCTCTTCAAGTAGGAACGTAGGAATTATTGCTTGGATTATGATTTATCCTTCCTAAGATGGTGGGTGACATAGTCATACAAAGCTGGAAGGTAAAGCTAATTGTCTATTTATGGAAATAAATAGATTGAAAACAAAGGGAGTGGTTTTTTATGACAATTGTACTAGTAGGTCAACTAGTGATGGAATTATGGATGAAGGCAAGTCTAACAGTGGTGATATGGTATATGGGACTAATTCTTATGTGGTAAAAACTTGAATGAAATACAATTAGAATGAAGTGGTAAGTGTGGTCTCAAACATGCAATAGACCATTAGAGGTGGAGTGCCTCTAGGAGAACAATGAGATACATTGGTGGAGGGTGAGATAAGTTTAGCAAAAACATGGGTTGGGAGAGAAGAAGAAACATGAATAGACAAATAAAGGATAGAGAAATAAATGGGAATAGTGGATAGTAGAAGACCAATAGAGATTGTTATATAAGTGGCCACAACACTAGTCATTCCCAACTCAAGAGGACCACCTCCTTGAGGGATTCCTATCTCCTCAAGTTGATTTTTCTACCTTTGATGTTCCTATGCTACTAAGACTATTAGACGAATTGGATGCTACCTTTTGAATATTTTTTGTCCTTCTATTGTGATCTATCTTACAACCAAATTGATCATTTCTAGGATTGTACATGTAGTGAGAATGTTAAATTATATGTAAGACTTATTTTTTGACCCTTGGAAGCTCATTGGGCCAATCCTTCCTTCACTAATTATCTTGGAATTATGCTCTTAGGGTGTTTTCTATTTAAAAAAATAGATAATTGTTGGTGAAATGGGTTGCTTGGGGTGGATATATTTAATATGCTCATTTCATACCTCATATTTTGCCATGCTAGCATTTTATTGTCAATGTACCCTAATTTTCTTAAGGTCCCTAGCTTCTAATTATTCATATTCATTATATTCAACTTCATATAATATTGGAGGTACAATCCTTCCATTCCTTTCAATGCAATATCAACTACAATATTTGGATCTCTCAAATACCAATATTTTTGAAAGCATTTCAACTTAGATTGGAGAATATAAGTGACAATATCTTAACCTTTCATTCAATAATTTGGAAGATCAATTTCTTTCTATTTTGAACATACCACTTCTTTACTACGTTAGATTTGCATAATAATATGTTGATGGGTTGTCTTCCTATTCCCTCAATATCCTCTTATAAATTTATAGTCAGGGTTATGCATAGTGACGAATATGTGCAAATTGGGCGAATATTAAGATTTTCAAAGTTGCAAATTGGTGAATAGGAGGACCCTCAATGTTGTCCCATTCACCTAAAATTTTCAAGATCAATTTATTCTCAGGGTTAATTCCCAAATTTTATATCCAAACATAGGCATAATTGTACTCGTTGGAAAGCATTTTTCAAGCCTGATCTAATGGTGATATTTTTATGATGTTATAAGATGATTTAATAGGTCAAAAGTGGCCCCAAATATGACCTTAAATTTTAGGGCTTCAAATACCTCAATTTTTGGTATAAAGATGATCAATTTGATTTTATTAGGATTCTCCATGATTCACTTTGATTTTTATTAGGATTCACCATTTTTTTACAAGTACATTTTGAGTCCAACCCCTTATGCGTAACCCTGTTTATGATACTTGACCTGTATCATACCCAATTCATAGGTGTTATCCCAAAGGAAATTGTAATGATGTTTCATGATATTTTTTATTAGGTAGGAAACATAGTATTTTGCAAGGATCCTTAACCTTTTATAATGATAGACATAATATAAATACAAATAATAAGCAAATTAAGAGGAGAACAACCCCAAGGTACATGGGGATACAACAAAAAATCCACAAATAGGTAGAAGGAATAAAATGCCTTCAACAAAAAGGAAGAGGGAGCACCTTATCAACCAAGGACTAAAAGAGACCAGAATTCAAAACCATAACACACTACATTAAAAAGGTAGGAAAATATTTCATCTAGATTTGAAGAGCATTTTGATTGATCCCCTGGTTGGCCAACAGGTCAACTTCCTTATTTCCTTATCTAAAGGTATGCCTAAACTCAACAGCTTCCAAACTCTCAATGCAAAAATAAATATTTTCCCATTAAATTTGTAATAGATAGGTGGGGGGAATGATATCCTTTAGCAGTATTAATGAAAAAATAGAGTCACTTTCGATCGCCACCTTCTTTGCATTCAAATTTTCTAGTATCATGACCCCTTTATAAAGCATCAAAGCTTTAGCAAAAAAATGGATTAACCATCTAAGAAGTCAATATAGACCAAAATAATAACCCTTTTTTCATTCTTGATAATTCCTCCAGCCCTTGCAATGCCTGGGTTGCCCTTAGTTACCCCATAAAAGTTCAATTTTATCCAAAACTAAGGATAAGGCTATCATTTGACAAGATATCTCAGATTAGAGGTGGGTAGACTACAAATACCTTCCAAATTCAAGATACCCAATTGGCTGGCAAGATTACCTTTGCTATGGGACCATTTATCATCTTTTATAGGGATTATGAAAATATTTTTTTTTAGTGAATTGAAAATTTTAGCTTCCACATGCAAGGGATCCTTTTTAACATTCCTAAAGGCTTTATTATTCCTTTCAATTCAAATACCCCAAATAAACTAAGGTAAAAAAAAGACTAACAATTTCTAAGCAGAAGATTATGGAAGGGAGCAACCCACTGCAAACACACGTCCATAATGTTATTAGGAATAACCCATGTAACATTACATTTGATGAGAATAAGATGGATAATTTCTAAGGAGAAGGAAAACTCAAGAAATAAATTATTAGCGTTCTCCCAAGCAGCTTCACATAGATAACACCTATTCAAAATGGGTAAGCCTCTTTTGTGAATATTTTTAATAGTAAGGATTTTATTCCGGATGGTCAACCAAAAGAAGAATTTAAGTTAAGGTATGAGGTGTTTGAAAAATATCTTACTAGTTGGAAACTAGTCCTCTTCCTTATCAAACTAAAGAAGGTAAGCAAATTTTAACCATGAAGAGGTCCTTGTTATCTACTTTCCAAATAGGGGAATCAACTAATGAGTTAGGATTAAGGATATTAATTCTATGAATATTGAATAAATAATTTAGATCACAAAATTTCTTGAGGAGGGGTTAACAAGATACAAAGCCTCCCAAGTTCTTTTCCATCCCTTACCTCAATAAAGAAAAAACTCTAGATCCACAAGATTGCATACCAAAGAATTCTCATACTCAATATTTTTGTTCCAAACCCCCAAATTTCAGACCAAACTAACCGAGGCTGGAAAAACCTTCATAATTTTTGCATTAAAACATAATATTGCATAAATTAGTCAAGAACAAGCTTTGGTGGCTTGGTAAATATCCACCAGGACCCCTATTTATGTTATGATACTTGCCAGCACATCCTCATTTCACAAGTGATACAAAAAACATGGTAGCCTAACCCAAATTGGGGCTTGAAAAAAATTATGATAATCTAGGTCAAATACTGAAGTCCATATTTGCAATATGAGATCCCTCTAACAAAAAAACCATGGTCCTCCTCCCAAAATTATGTCTGAGTCCTCCTTGAAGAGCAACTTGACCATGAAAAAAACTTTTGGTAAAACAATTATTTCCATGTGGCCATTTGACCTCCATTTTGATGTTCCCATTTCCTAAGCATGTCCAAATCTAGTTTAGCACCCATATGTACAAGCTCATTTGGGACAACAATTTTGCATCCTTCAAGGATTAGGGTAAAACAAAGTTCATGGGTTTTCTTCTTACCACTAACCATAGCTGACCATGAAGGACCCCCATAAAAGGAAATTGGGCTTGGACCATTATTTTTCTCTATCAAATGAATGTCATTTTAAGAAAAAAAAAATTCTATATTCCTTCCCATCATAGCCACTTCCACCATCATCACTCTTCACCTCTTCCTCCATCATTAATTTCTTGATACAAAAAATGGGCTTGATCCTGCCATCGAGATCCATAATAAACTATCATCGAGATCACAAATTCTATACCCCTATCATAGTAACCCTACCACAAATAATTATCATTGAGATCATAGTTGTTGCACCCTTACCACAGGAACACTATCATTGAGATTATAGCCAATTCAATGCTTCCTAATGTTTAGTTCTTATATTTTTTAGAAAATAATTTAAGTGGTGGTATTCCTATTTCCATTGGTCATATAAAACAACTAGAGATTTTGGATTTGTTAATTAACACATTGTATGGTGAAATACCACCAACCATAACCAATTTATCAGTTTTTCAAAGATTGAATTTGACAAACACTCATTTGGAATGAGAGATTCCATATACAATAAGAAGGCTTGGAGAACTCAAAATGTTACACGGCAATTACAACATGCTTAGGGTAAATTTACCACCAAGTCTCTAGAATTGTTCCAAATTATAGATTTTAGAAGTTGGTCAAAATTTCTTGTTTTGTGAGATGCCAATTTGGCTATGATAGTTTCTTGACTTGACGATATTTATCTTGAGATAAAATCAATTCCACATATGCATTCCACATGAACTAGGAAATATTTCAAGCCTTCATGTTTTAGATCTTTCACATAATAGTTTGATTTTGTTGGAAAAAGTAATTATTAATGTGGAAAAGCACAAGAATGTATTTTTTTTAAAGAAGAAGAAAATAAGTTGAAAAAATAGAAAAGCAATTGTGATATAGAAATATAGAGGGAAAAATAAAATAAAAAGGGTGAGTGCAAATATGAAAATGTAAATCTAAAGATATAAAGCATGATTTATTAGTTTAGGAAAGCCATTTGTGTTGATTCTATATATTCTTGTATTCAACATTAGTTGAACTATCCATCCATCTATGCATGGGTGGTTATCCAACCTATGCATTGTCCATAGTTGGATTATATTATGTGGAGTAGTGATTATGGATTTTAGAGTGGTGCAATAACATTAATAAAAAAGAGGACATCTATCTCCAATATCAATATGTATTGAAGAATATTGTATTGTAATCAAGTAGTCATAAAATTGGATCAATGAATAAAATTCAATTTATTATAGTAGTAATTTGAATATCAAGTTGTATTTAAAAGTATTGTATTGTAAGGTTGTGAATCAATGAATAAAATTCTATGTATTAGAATAACAATTTGTGTCTTTTGCAAGAGCAATTTGTGTCTTATCTTTTCTATTCCACACATATATTCCTCTTCTCTATAAACTAACAGTTGGTATCAAAGAATTCAATTCTTACATTTGGTATCAGGGTTAGGTTTACTTGTGAGAAGAAGTAAGAGAAGGTTGTAGTAGAGAGAGCAACACTAGTAGAATATAAAATTAGTAGCAACAACTAAGATCTTATTTCACTAGGTGTAGCAACAAAAATAGTTTAATATGGCTACTAGTTAAAACAATTTAAATCTTACTCAATATTAGATTCCTCGGTTTAAGGGGGAGAATTATTTTTTTAGAGAATTTAAACAAAAAACTATAATGTATAATCCTAACAATTTGGTTTTAGTTCTAGTGTTAAAACTAAGAGTCCCAAGCAATCATAGAGTGGCTTAGGGGGGATGTTGGAGCAATGAGTAGAAGCAATCATACATTCAAATCATAGGTTAATTTAAAGAGAAGCTAGAAGCTTATCAATAGAGCAACCTCAATGCATAGAGGTATAGATTCGATTCCTAGTTGGTCCATACCTTAGCATGGTATGAGAGCTAAAGAAAAATATAAGAGTCATGAGAGAATCCCTAGAAGAGAAAGTGTAGTAGTAGGAGTATCCCCAAAGGAGAAATGGGGAGTGATGAGAACCATTGGATGAAGGATATGTGTGATAGATGCAAGGTCCCATACATGAGAGAATAACGATGAAAATTTGATGTGGAAACAATAGAGTGATCCTTGAAAATAATGATCTACTCTATTATAATTTGTGGTTATAGTGATTGGTTATCTATGCAGTCTGATAGGATGAGAAGGTTACTATACAAACATTTTTGGTTGAGTCATGTGAACCAACCCATATTGAAAAATAAAATAAGTTAACAATAAGATGATTAATCAAGTAAGATATTCAAAAATCAAAGTTGGATAAAGTTATTCTATATCCTCCTCTATCCCTATGACTTTCCTCATATGTTTTTCCTAAATTTTGTTAAACCTAAGAAACCAATACATCCCTTTCCACCACCACTTACTCATATCAACTTTTAAACTCTATGATCTTAGCCCGATAATCTACCTACGCTACACATTAATTTATCTCTAAAATCACCACCCACCCCTTGGCATCAAAAAAGGCATCCTATATCTCTAGCATCTATCTCATCATCGAGGTCTTCTTCGTCTCTCTTAACTCCTCTAGGGTCCTACTAGTCCTTGCCTCTACTCTACCACAAATATTTGGAGGAATAGCTCCATGTGATATCACTGTCAATGGCCCCTTTGGCCCCCCTCCTCCTTGTCTCTCCCTTTGTCTACATAGGACCTCCCTCACATGTTAATGCAATATTAAAACTATTTGTGCCTATGCATCTATCTTGAGCACTACTAATGTAGTTCATTATGGATGAAATGTTTTGTACCATTACCTATAATCTACTATGGATTTTGCACCATATCACCCTTGACCTACCACAAGTGTGTCACCAAAGTCTTCCTTTGCAAGACTATCTATGTTTGATGGGTCTCCAAACCCCTACTCCCTCATTGATCAATGAAACAACTAAACACCTAATACTAGCACCCCCTATTGAATCCTAAACTAAGGATCCAATCCACTTTGTATAACTTATGCTCCCCATGTAGTCCCAATAGACAACACACTCGATGCACCCTAGCTAGTTGCACTACATCCTATGGACAACCCTGATGTCTTTGCCATGGTATCTATATAACCTAACTTGATCTAAGGTCATTACTTGCATTCTATTTTATTCCCAATGTGCCTTTAAATAGAGGATACCTCCTCTCAAAATGATTTACCTAGTGAAAAATCTATAAGTAACCTTGCATCCTCAACCTAGGACATTAGGGCTATGTGAGCTAGCTCTATGGCATCTAAAATTACCTGATTTATCATGGTCATCAACTCACAGACACTCTTAAAAGTGTGAGAATATCACTCTTGACACTTCAAAATAACATATTGTGTAAACATAAAAACCTATCTATTAGCCTAACTGTCCTAAGTAAAACCTAAAATTAGCCTATTTTCTTGACCTACCAAAATATCAGTCAACTTAAAAAATTGCCACATTGCAAAATTGTTGCAGTTGTGTGAATTTGCTATCAAACAACATCCTTATCAATAAATGAAATTGCTCTTTACCAATATTGTTGCTAGTGAGCAAATTCATTGTTGGCCAACAAAATCACAATAGAATATTGGTTGGCGATGTACGAAATTATTTTCAAAAAGTAAAAACTAAATTTTTAGCCAAAATTAAAACTACAAAGTTGAGTTTTTTGTCATATACCTAAAGCCTCACACCTTCTCATCCTACTAGTTCTTGCATTGCATCTACATGATGAATGTCATGTCTATGTTGGGTCACTTGAAATCTCACTCAATTCTTCTCTCCAAAGATTTGAAACTCAACTTGTGCATGGTAAAATTGAATTGTTTTTACCTTTTTTACCCCTCGCCTACCCATATTGATTTTTACCTTCTCTTCGCTTCTATTAATCCAACCTAATAGACTTTCCTTAGGAATGTTAGCTTTCCCTCCTAAAATCGAGGGGACACCTAGCCTAGGGGTATAGGTGTAATTAATGTTACTTGAAAGTGCAAATTTTCACATTGCTCATAAGTAACTAGTTTTTGCACCATACACTCTACATCGACATGTCAAACATTAAAAAAATCCTTTTTGCACAAAATTGAGGTATCTATGACTATTTTTGACATATTTATTATGCAATAAATACATTATAAAGGGCAAATGTTAACATCCAATTTGAAAACATCAAAACTCCTAGCAAATCACCATTCAAACCAACCCAATTAAAAATATAAGAGAAATATATAAAATATACAAGATTTTAGTAAGAATGCTTGCAAAACATATTTATAAATGCATAATTGATGTAATGTCTTTTTTGGCTAGTAAGCAAAACATGTAGAAGAGTGTGTATATACATTAAAAAAACTAGAAAAAAGTGTTAATGAAAATGAAATGATTTGTTTTCTAACTATTTAAGAAAAAAAACATTCCAATATTAATAATAATAATACCTCATATTCAAAATAATGCTAATGGTTGATTTAAATGGTTAAAATATAAATATTGATACTTTAACCTATATTAATCTTAAACAATAAAATGTTGGTATTAATTGAAATAAGATTAATACTAACCACCGAAGCGTTGATATCATGTTAAAAAATGCTGTTGCTAAGTTTGGTGGTTAATAAAGGATCCGCAGCGCCCTATTAAATACCAAGCAATAAAGTCTTGTGGAAGTGGGTCCTGGGCAATGGAGAATTGACACCCAGCTAAAAAATCTAGATGCCTAATGTGACCATTAAGGCTTTTATAATATTATCAAATACTTCCAAAATCGTACGAAGGAGATTGGTGAAACTTTAATGCCACATTTACTCTATGGAAGACCTCCATCCAAGAATTTAACGACCCCCATAAAGGTCTCCATTCAACGCACTCAATGACATGTCCCATAGGTAGCAAAGAAGAATTTTCAAACATGGTAGTCGACAGCTTGATTTGACATCCATACTACTCGAAATGAAGTCTCAACGAAAGTCTCTTCTAGGTGAACAAACGTTAATAAAAGCGGGATAGTAATTTCCTTTGCATAGGATTTTTTTTTAATTTTGTTTTTCGGAAATATTTTTTAGATTATATTCGAATTACATCATTGATAATGTAAGTGGCATTCTTGTCAATAAACTAAGATATGTAAACTTTAACAAGGGAATTCAAACTGATTTATAATTCAAAATAGCCCTCGGCTATATCACGCTTTTGGTCCTCCTCCAAATAAATTCCATTCAAAGTTGCCTTCGTGGCCATATAGAGACTTTTAACAACCTTTCTCATGAGACAGTAAAAACTTCAACTCTAATTAAAACTTATTCATTGCAGTTTCTTAATCTGGCGTGGGGACAGGTGAAGTGTCGCGATCGGTCTCGTTCCGTCATTACCTCTAATCTTTTCATTTTCTTTGAATATTCAAATTCTCAAACATGGAAGAAGTCAGCGTGGAGATTTGTCTATGGTAAGGAAAATATATAAAGTAATGCCCTGCTTCTTGTAATCCATAACAGCATCTCATTCAGCTCTGTCCTACTCATTTGCAGGTATTTATGTTTGCATTCTGGTTTTGGCTGTAGCCGTCGTTTGTGTTCACTTTGTTATTTTAAGAAAAAATTAAATTAAATTTCCTTTCTTAACCAACGTTTTTACAGGTAAGATCGTTGATTATTAAGCGAAATGGAGAAACATGCGTGTGTCATGCTATGCCTGTTGATTGTCATGAGTTGGTGTTGTGTGATGATAAGTTGCAATGTCACATGCCTACCAGAGGAAAGACATGCTTTGCTGACATTCAAGAAGCACTATCCTGCAGATGTATTGCCTTCATGGCAGGGTTTTGATTGTTGTCAATGGGATGGTGTTGAGTGCAGCAACCATACATCTCATGTCATCAAAATTTTTCTTGCGTCCATGTTGGCAGACGTAGGGGAAAATGCTAGCCATACGCTCTCTCCTGCTTTGTTTGGCTTAAAGCACTTACAATATTTGGACTTTAGTTCTAATGGCCTGGGTGACATACCTCCAGGTATTTGGAATTTCTTTTAAGAGCAATTGAGATGAACATTACAGCTTTATTTGATATTAATATAAGAGATTAATTGTAATTATTTTATGTGCAGGTATTTCTGCACTTAAGGAATAAGTCAAATATTGGACGGCGAATGGCCACAGCTTAGCGTGCTTTATCTCATAGAGTCCAATATAACAGGAAGTATACCGCCTTCAGTTGGAAATCTTTCCTCGCTCGGTTATCTTTACCTCAGCGACATGAGAATTGAAGGTCATATTCCCTCCTCCATTGGCAATCTCTCTGCCCTTCACGAACTAGTTCTTAATAACAACTCATTAAATGGAGCGATTCCACTTTCACTTGGCCGACTTTCATCCTTAACTCTTCTCCGTCTTTCGTCCAACCAGCTACAAGGGAATATACCTACCGAGTTGGGAAGACTTTTCTCTTTAGAGCAACTCATGCTTGATGACAATCAGCTTAATGGTAGCATTCCGAATTCTATTGGCTGTCTTTCTCTGCTTAATACCATTGCATTGTCATCGAACAATCTACAAGGCGACTTCTCTCTTTCCTTGTTGCAGAATAGTACTAATCTTCAATACTTAGATCTACGATACAATCACTTGACTGTCTACATTGATCCGCTGTGGATACCTCAATTTACCTGTCTCCAAAGTTTGTATTTGGCTTCGTGTAATATTGGAGGTACAATCCCTCCATTCCTTTCCACACAATATCAACTGCAATATTTGGATCTCTCGGACAACAACATTTCTGGAAGCATTCCGAGTTGGATAGGAGAATATGCGTGGCAATATCTTAACCTTTCAATCAATAACTTGGAAGGTCAAGTTCCGTCTAGTTTGAACATATCCTTAGGTCGCTTCTTTACCGCATTAGATTTGCATAATAATATGTTGATAGGTTCTCTTCCTATTCCCTCAGTGCCGACCTCCAAATTTACGATGCTGGACCTGTCTCACAACCAATTCACAGGTGTTATCCCAGAGGAAATTGGAACGTTGCTTCCTGATGTCTGGTTCCTGTCACTTTCAGCAAATAATCTAAGTGGTCGTATTCCTGATTCCATCGGTCTTCTGCAACAACTGGAGGTTTTGGATCTGTCAAATAACACATTGCATGGTGAAATTCCGGCAACCATAACCAACTGCTCGGCTTTGCAAAGATTGAATTTGGCAAACAATCGTTTGGAAGGAGAGATTCCACCTGCAATAGGAAGGCTTGAAGAACTCGAAACACTGCAACTCAATGACAACATGCTCAGAGGAAATTTGCCACCGAGTCTCCAAAATTGTTGCAAGTTGCAGATTTTACAGGTTGGTAATAATTTCTTGTTTGGAGAGATGGCAGTTTGGTTAGGACAGTTTCCTGACTTGATGATAGTTGTCTTGAGATCAAATCAATTCCACGGATGCATTCCACGTGAACTGGGCAATCTTTTAAATCTTCATGTTTTAGATCTTTCAAATAACAGTTTGATTTGTAGCATCCCACCAGAGCTGGGGAAACTGGCAGGCATGAGGAAGGAAGAAATGAAAAGTTTGAATGATTCTGACAATTCCATCTATTCCATCTATTATTACAAGGAAGAGATCCAGTTGATCACCAAAGAAATGAGCATGATGTATGTCAATTCTGTCCTGTTACTGATAACATGCATTGATCTTTCCGGAAATAAACTGTCAGGTATCATTCCTTCAGAAATTGGAGCACTTAAAGGCCTACATACCCTCAATTTCTCTAGGAACTTTCTCACAGGAGAAATTCCCAAAAGTTTCGGAATGCTGGAGCAGTTAGAATCGCTAGATCTTTCCTCTAATAAATTGCAGGGCAAGATTCCAAATGAAATGTTACAAGCTCATTCTTTGGTATTTTTTATTGTGTCAAACAACAAGCTCTGTGGAAGAATACCAGGAGGAGGTCAGTTTTCGACATTCAATGTATATTATTTCTCAGGGAATCCTTGTTTATGTGGGTTTCCACTCAATGCCAAATGTGCAGCCAAGAACTCTATTCCATATTCTCCAGGAGGAGAGGAGGAGGAGGATGAGAATTTCTCATGGTATTGGTATGCAGGGTGGATGGTCAGCTATGGCTTTGGATTCTGGGGAGTGTTTTTACCGGTTATGGTAAAAAGGACATGGAGGGAAAAATATTTTGAAGTGATAGATGAAATTATATCATCATTTCATAATAAAATATTACGAGTGAAAAAATAGTTTGAATTGTTGAATAAATTATATTATCATGATTACCATTCTTACTATTATCGTCTTAATTGACTTTTATAACAATTTAACTTTTCTCTTTTCCCTAGGAATAGTCATTGAAGGTATCTATGTTTGCACTGGTTTATTTTTCTTGAAAATAGCTATTATAAATAAAGATACCAATTTAATTGTACATAGAATAATTTTTCTTTTTAATTTTATCGACTGAATTGTGACTTAAATGTAAAGGTAAATATGTGTACTGCTTACTTAAATCACTTAAATGTTTCTTTGGCGTTTGAAGCAAGTTCACAAGGTGAGCCTTATTTTAAAAAAAATACTTTTTTTAATGTATATTAAAAAAAATTATACACATAAATTTTTATTTATTTTTTAATCATGAGTAGTATCATCATTTGACATTACGATGGAAGGTAATGTGTCTTGACCTTGTGACCATTTTTTCAATGTCAGTTAACCCTGTAACCAATTAAACCTCTATGTATATAAAAAAAAATTGTCTATATATTAAAAGATTATAGGAAAAAGAAAACTGAGTTTAAATATTTTTTTTATTTTTTTTTAATAATGTGTATATTTGTTTATATATTAAGAGATTATAGGAAAAAAAAAAAAAAAATTTAAAACACTCAAAAAATTTATTAGATAATAAAACAACTTAATTATATAATTAAGTGAGTTTAATGGTTAAAATTAAAATTTTTTAATAAAATATTTAAAGTTTAAATTTAAAAAGAGTAGAATTGTATACCATTTTTTATTTAAAAATATTTATTTAAAATGAGTTGTTATATCTAGGACTTGTAGAGGAAATAGAATGTTATGTGAACACTTTAAAATTTTAAATAAAAAATCTAAGATACCAAAAAGAAAAAAAAAATCTAAGGTGTTGTGGAAGGTGGAGTTGTACACCATATGTCAATATGTTCTAATGAAAACCCAAAGGATGTAATTGATAGACTTAACCTAGCCTTCAACTTTCCTGGGTTAATAAGCTGAAATATGATTTTACAATTTATTTTTATTTTTCATTTTTATGAATTAAAAATATAATTTTTAACAAAGTTAAAAATAAGAATAGCAAAATTATTAATTTATACATTCATTTGTTATTTCAATAAGAAAATCAAAATTTCAATCAATATCTTTCTCTATATTATAAAAAATATTCATAACCTTCCTCCAACATTCTTGATTTTGTAAGGTGATTAGAGTTATGATTTTATGATTTACTTTTATTTTTTCATTTATAATGTTTAAACCGTTTCATAAGAAAATTAAATAATAGCTTTAGATATTACTCATTGCCTAGTAGTATCTCAAGTTGAGTTTTGTCCATATCGAGTTGTTGTGCCTATGACGTTATCATAGAAGAGAGAATTTTAAGGACTTATTAGTATTCAACCCTAAAAACTAGTCATTGTTCAACTTATTCAATTGTTTATTTTATTTTGCTTAAGCTTTTCTTTATAAAGACAACAAAACAAAAGTATTTCTGGGAATTTTTTTGCTTCCTCTTTGATCTTGTATCAAAGGGACTTGACTTGTTGGATGTCATATGCCTTCTTAGGGTCTATGGTTATCTTTCTATGTTTTGAAGGTGTCAACTCTACAATATTTTGATTGTTTGCCTTTAAGACCTCTTAGAGTTGTTCTATTTGGTTTTGCCTTCATATAGGTTATTCTCAAAGGCATTTCATCTGATATTGGTTCTTTTCAATCTTATTAAGTCAATACTTGAGGTCTTCAACCTACTTCAATTGCCCCTTTTCTTAAAAATCCACATTTAAATCCTTATTTCTCTATTAGAGTTGATCCCTTTGTGCTTTTAATTGTGTCACTTTGTTTCAAGCTCTTAATTATTTTACATTACATCATCATTGACCATGGTTGACCATGGTTTGATAAAAAATTATGGCTACACCAAGTGTGAATTGATTTGTCAGGGTAACCATTTTGTATGAATCCATTTTTTTTAGGCCCAATATAGACACATTGATAGTCAAGTTAGTAGGAACTATCATCAACTTAGAGAGACCAACTATGTCCCCTCTATAATGTAAATCTTTTACCTCTTTCTAGTTAGCTATTATTGCATGAGGATTGATGCCCTAGAGGTTTTATCTTCAAGTTGTTTATATTCATTTTTCCAATTTTCTTTCCTCAATGGAAAAGACATCAAGCTCATTTGTGATGTTTGTTTCCTTTGGCTTGCACATTATTTTCCATACAAATTCCAAGATTAAATCTATAGTTATGCTAGCTTACAGGTGTATTCCTATAGACTTAACCTCATAAACTAGAAAGGTAGGCATTATCTCTTGGAGAAGGATTTATCCTGCCTAAGATGATGAGTGATGCAAACATCTAGAGATGGAAGATGAAGCAAATTATCTGGTGATAGGAGATAAAGTGAAAATAAAGAGAGTGGTTTTTAGTATTAGTTGTACTAGCATGTCAACTAGTAATGTCATCATGGATTAAGGTAAGGCTAACAATGGTGACATGGCATATGGAACTAATGGTTATGTTGTAGAAACTTGAATGGAAGTTGATCAAAATGAAGTGATAAGTATGGTGTCAAACATACGATATACCATTAGAGGTAGAGTACCTCTAAGAAAATGATGAGTTTCATTGGTGGAGGTTGAGAGAAATTAAGTAGAAGAAATGGCGGGAAGAGAAGATGCATGAATAGAATAAGAAAGGATAAAGAAATAAGGAGGAGTAGTGGATGGTAGAAGGTAAGTAGAGATAGCTATATTAGTGACCATAACCCTAGTCATTCTCAACTCAATAGGGATACCTCCTTGAGGGATTTATCTCTCCTCAAGTTGAGTTTTCTATATTTGATGTCCCTATGCTACTAAGACTATTATAAGCATTGACTAGTACCTTTTAAATATTTTTTGTCCTTTAATTACAATCCACCTTACCATAAAACTAATCATTGCTAGAATTTGAAGTGTAGTGAAAATGTTAATTTCTATCATAGCCTTCATCTTGGGTCCTTAGGAGCTTTATGGGCTAGCCATCACTTCACTAATTATATTGGAATTATGCTCTTTAGGTGATTTGTATCCTAAATCATAGAGAATTAGTGGGGGAATAGGTTACCTATGGTAGGTACCTTTAATATACCTATTTCATACATCATATCTTGACATGATAAGATTTTATCATCAATGTACCTCAATTTTCTTAAACACCCTAGATTTTGATCAATCATATTTAGTATATCTAACTTCATGTAATATTGGAGGTACAATCCCTCCATTCCTTTCAACACAATATCATCTACAATATCTAGATCTCTTGGATAAAAATATTTTTTGAAGAATTTCAACTTAAATTGGAGAATATGAATGACAATATCTTAACTTCTATTTCAATAACTTGGAAGGTCAAGTCCTATCTAGTTTGAAAATATCCAAAGGTTGCTTCTTTACTACTTATATTTGCATAATGATATGTTTATAGGTTATATTTATATTTATTTAGTGTCATGTTATCAATTTATGATACTGGACCTATCTCAACTAATTTACAAATTTTATCCCAGAGGAAATTGGAATGTTGCTTCCTAATGTTTGGTTCCTATATTTTTTAACAAATAGCTTAAGTGTTGGTATTCCTATTTCCATTTGTTATTTGAAACAACTAGAAGTTTTGGATCTATCAAAAAGCACATTTTATTGTAAAACACCACCAACCATAACCAAATTCTTAGATTTAAGATTGAATTTGGTAAACACTCATTTGGAAGTAGAGATTCCACTTGGAATAGGAAGGATTGGATAACTCAAAACACTGCACCTTGATTAGAATATGCTCAGGGGAAATTTTCCACCAAGTATCCAAAAGTATTCCAAGCTATAGATTTTAGAATTTGGTAATAATTTTATGTTTAGAGAGATGCCAGTTTGGTTAGCTCAGTTTCTTGACTTGATGATACTTGTATTGAGATCAAATCAATTCCAAGGATGCATTCCACATGAACGGGATAATATTTCAAGCCATCATGTTTTAGATCTTTCACATAATAGTTTGATTTATAGCATCTCATCAGAGTTAAAAAAACTGATAGCCATGATGGAGGAAAAAAAAAAATTGAATTATTCTAAAAATTCTAGCTTATATTACAAGAAAGAGATCCAAGTGATTGCCAAAGAATTGAACATAGTGTAAATCAATTTTTTCCTATTACTAATAACATGCATTGTTGTTTCTAGAAATAAACTATTAGGTTTCATTCCTTTAGAAATTGGAGAAATTAAAGGTCTCCATACCCTCAATTTCTCTAGGAAAAAGCTTAAATGATAAATTCCTAATAGTGTTGGAATGTTAAAGCAATTAGAATCACTACATATTTATAGTGAAATATTCCAAATAAAATGTTATTTTTTCATTCTTTGGTCTTTTTTATTGTGTCAACGCGTTCTACAAAATAATCCTCTATGGAAGTCAACTTTGGACATTTAAAGTTTACTATTTCTTTGAAAACCTCATTTATGTGGGTTTTCACTCAATGTCAAATGCGGACCCAAGAACTATGTTTCATATTCTATAGGAAAATAAGAGGAGGAAATTGTCCATAGTATTGGTATGTTGGATGTATGACCAACTATGTATTTGGATTCAAGAATTCTTTATACAACATTTATTGAAAGTGAGGATGAGGTTATAATTAAACTCATTGATATAAAATATAAAACTAAATTTTCATTGACTATAAATTCATCTTAGAGTTTTTTATTAGAGTGACCATATACCATAAATAATAGTAGTGTCAATCATCATTTCATAGTAAATGATTACTATTTTTTTTTATTTGGGTAAAATTATTCTTGAAAGGGATGGAATCCGTTTACAAATTTTTCTATACTTTCTTAAATAAACATCCCACATTTATTATTATTTTTATTTTAGCAATATAAAATCTTCCATAACTTTTTTCCATCCATAGATCTTTATAAAATGGACCCCTTCACACATATATCCATAGATATTAAAAAAAATAGAACCCTTCTCTATGTGTAGGTTCACATACATGATTGACCCTTTAGTAGGCAAGTCCATAGATATCTAGAAGTCATATCCCATAAACAAGTCCATAGTTCTTGAAAAAAAGGATCCCTTATCAAATGACTCTACAAAACTCTAGAAAATATGTCCATCCAAATATATAGATCTTCCAACAAAAATAAATTCTTATAAAAAATCTCTCAAAATTATTACAGCTGCAAGCTTCCAACTCATACTGATCTTTAAAGGGAATGGTCCCACACCATGCAATATCCAAGTTTACTATAGATATCCTAAACTTAGAATCAACCATTGGCTTGCTCTTTTAAATGTCATAACTTATTTAGCACTAGATGGAGGACATATGGATGCATACCATTTGGCGGTATCTATATTTTATCCTTATATTTGAGATCTCCCTAGTTGGATAGCCAGTAAACCATCCCATTTTCTTCTCTATAGACATGTACTGTAACAACCCAATTCTACTCACCTAGTTGTACCTCAAAAATAAGTCAAGCATTTTCTCAGGGTATTTTTTGTTTAAGTTAAGCATGTTTAAAACAATTATGAATGTGCTTCTATGTTCATAGCAAATATGATTATGCTTTTAGGGTCATAATATAGCAATTATGTTTTACCCAATGAGTCATTAGTATAAAGTTTTAATTAGTACAGATATATCAAACCACTTTTGGGTTTTCAAGACTACTACAAACAACCACCCAAGTGGATGAGAATGGACAAATCTCATAAAGGTGTCATTCTGTAGAATTAACTCATCTTATTTATCAACCTCTGGTTCTGGAATGTAGGTCGATCCATAGTTGGGGTTATCCTCTAGGGACTATAACACCTAGAGAGGGACGTATTGTTTCCCCATCCATTAGCATTGGTGAACCCACGACCTAATCGATTGACTTGTTCTAAATTCATAACCTAACTGGTTGACTTATTCAATATTAATGAATCCATGACCTATCTAGTCGATTTACCCATCACTTGTAAATTCATGACCTAACTAGTCGACTTATCAACTTATTTATATAACGTATATATGCCTCCATGACTAACTGATTTTCCTTTACCCAGAGTTGGTTAGTGCCTTGTCAATACCCTAACCTTGGAATTAATCACACATACTGATTGTGATTCACAAACGCTTATCCCATACAAAAACTTGTGTCTAAACCAAGTCAAATGAACATGGCACATATCACAGTATTACCTAGATAGAAATATAGATATTACATCCCATACCGCCCCTTATTACAATTTTTTATCGAGTCACTTATCCAAACCAATTATGTCATACTACAGTTGCTTTGAGACTTGCTTTGTGTAATATCCACACCTTAGTAGCATTGGGTATATTAATATATTACTCATCTTTCCTAATCAATAAGGTCATTATTGTTACCATAGTAAGGTTAGATTTAATATTTAACCTCAAGACTTGGTGTGTGCATACTCGCACATCAAGTAGTTTGCTCATCCTTCTTGATGAGTTAGACCAAGAATTTAGCTACAATTATAGCTAGCATTCATCACTAAGACTCCAATTCGGGTCCAATAAAAGGATTCACATAATTTATTCCATTATCACCCAATTTTTAAGTTAGGTTTTATACTATGACCAAGTCCTTACTTGTAAGGACTAATTCAATCTTTAACTTGATTTTCAAGTTACATATTTCCAATTCTATGAGTTCAAAAAGTATAAAAAATGAAAAATGATATGCGATAAACCCTTCCCATTAACCATTTTTATTTTTCTTTTTTATTATTTTTTTTTTCCAGATTTTGTAAGGAATTAAAGATAATTAGGATAGTTACTTTCCACTACCAAAACCACATCATGCATAATTTTTCCTTGTCTATTATACAATGAGTCCATAAATATTACTCTATCAATATGCTCATTTAAAAACTATTATTTCCTTTTTCTAAGTTAATCTAGGTTTAGCATATTTTTGTTATCATATGTATTTATATGTATATATTTTACACCAAACTTACTATCAATTGCAATTCATAAAATATTTAATAAGAAAATGCTCCCATGCTTTTAGCATTTTCATTGCCTATAAGAATATATGCATCTATTATCTTTCTCCAATTAGAAAATATATATTTAAATAAAAGAAACAAAAGAATGAAATAGAAAAATCATTCATGCAATCCTACATGAAGTGCATAAGTAGATTTCATGTACCCCTAAGGCAAATCATAATTTACCTACTCACCTCTTCATTTGAGAAACTTATCCATCTGATGCACTTCCTTAGTCTTGCAAAAACAAAGGATATCAACAATAATGTGCTCTAAAATATACAGGTAAGTTCAACTCAATAATCAATTCATATCCAAATGTTATTTTGGGAGGGTTGTTACATCCTCCCCCACTTAGAACAAACATAGTCCCTGTGTTTTATGTAAGGTAAAGAAAAATAAATTACATTATATTCAATCATATCATCACCAAAACTATTCATTTACATCTCATACATCATGTATACATATTCATTTACAATATTCACTCACACAGTTCAATCACATGATGCTTCTTAATCACATATACATACATCAACCAAAAACATATATAATCATAAAAGTAAGCTACTCTACTTAGTAACTCAAACATACACAAAAAAAATTTACTCAGTGTCCAATCACATGACCATATTCATACTTATATATTTACATTTGTAAATCCATACAATAACCAAAAATTTTCATGTGTGATTAAAAAAAATATAGGAAACCGTTCCTTTGAATTTCCTATATTTTTAGCCCTGAACCTCAACATCCACAAGGTGATAGAAACTTAACACCTCTCAAGGCTGCAGTGTGGTCTCTTTTTCCTGGCTTGAAACTCCAAATTTTGCACAGGTTGCAAGATATTTCTCACTATGTGATTCTTTGTAATCAAGTATTTGAGGACATTTAATAGTATAATGTGTCTCTCCACAAACATAAGAACCCATATGAGGTTTCTGACAGTTATATTTCTTTACTTATTGAAAACCTATAGGTTTTAAATTGGTTTTGCAGTTCTTATACTTAACCAACCCCTTTGTTTTGATTATAGGCTTGGTCCTATCAATTTTCTTCTTTATATTGAATCTATTTCCTTTATTTTTAATGCCAAACCCTTGTTCAACAAGAAATGCAATTGCTTGTTGTTGAGATTCCACCTTTTTCATTAAGAATTTTATTATGGATATGGATTGTTCCAACTACCCTTGAAATAATTTGATTGTGGCTACAAGGTCCTCCATCTACCTCTAACCACAAAAGGAGTTTTATTAATATTTGTTTTAGGTTTCTATACAAGACAAAAATATAGAGTTCTACATGTAATTCCCAATTATTTTTCTTTCCTAAGGCAAAAAAATGTGAGGATCAAATATACATTGGTAAACTTGTAGGTATATCCTGACTCGAACTCTATGTTTCAACTGTTAGCCAAAATCCTAAAATTTTCAAACATAACCCTCACTAACTAGTGGAAATAAACCATTAGTAAATCCACTATTTGTCAAATTATGTGCATCTAAAACATAAATTTTACCATTTAAGATCATATTTTTTCTTTCCAATCATTTTTAATACTTGAAATAGGTATTTTTAGCCTTTTGATAGGCTTCCTCTTACCGAGCCAAATTGAATGCTTTATCAGGGTGTTTGAGATTAAGCATATTCACCTCAGTCCCAATTATTAGGATATAATCCTAATATAAATTGTTGTACCATCATGGCTTCTATGCCCTCATAGTCTAGCACATACTTTAATAATTGGGTAAATAATTGGTAATAGGCTCAAACTATCAATAATCCTTATTGCAAAAAAAGTGAATTCCTAAAATTTTCCTACTACATTATCATTACTTATACCATTAAACTTGGGAATCATGACCTTCTTTAGGTCCTTAGCTAACTCCTCACTCACTTTGGCCCTTCTAGAAATAATTCTTGTAGGCTTCATTAGGCATCCCCTCTATCCCACTTCAATTCCCCTTTCTTTGGTTAAGTCCTCCATCACTTACTATTGTTGGACTATTAACAATTTTTTGGGCCATATGAATTTTTCTATTGGGTCGTTCCCTCTTCTAGTTGCTCCAAAAGAGTTTGTAACAATTGCACTACCTGTGCTAAATTTCTTTCCTCCTTACCAGGATCATTTAAAAGGAGGTTCCTTCACTTGCATCATATTTATTTTCCTTTGAGGATATTCTCTTTGATTTACTATTCATGATCCTTTTAGATTTTTTATTAAAATGGCTTCCTCTTGCCCACCTCCCGTGGAATCCCTAAAAGTTCCACCTTGCAACATATGTGCCATAAGACCTTTTTCCAAATTTAAATTTGTTCAACAAAAAGTTTTGATCAAAGTCCTACAACTTAAGATATCTTCTACTTTGATACCATATGTAACAACCCAAGTCTACTCACCTGGTTATACCTCAAAAACATGTCAAGCATTTCCTCAAGGTAATATTTTTTCATTTAACTTAACGATTTTTATAGTAATTATGAATGTGCTTCCATGTTCATAGAAAATATGATTATACTTTTAGGGTCACAACATAGCAATTATGTTTCACCCAATGAGTCATTAGTATAAATTTTTAATCAGTACAGGTATAACAAACCAATTTTGGGTTTTCATAACTACTGCAGATAGCCACCCAAGTGCACGATATTGGCCAAATCCTATAAAGGGGACATTCTATAGAATTGAATTGTCTTATTTATTATCCCCTGGTTTCTAAATTTAGGTCAATCCATGGCTAAGATTATCCTCTAGGGCTCATAACACCTAGAGTGGGGCACTTTCTTTCCCCATCCCTTAGCATTGGTGAACCCATGACCTAACCGATCGACTTGTTTTGAACCCATGATCTAACTGGTTTACTTTCTCACAATTAATAAATCCATGACCTATATTTCAACTTATCCATCATTAATAAATTTATGACCAAACTAGTCAACTTATCAAACTATTTATATGCAAGAGATTATCATACAAATACCTCCATGACTAACTAATTTTCCTCTATCCAGAGTCAATTAGTGTCATTTCAATACTCTAACCTTGGACTTCATAATACATGCCTATTGTAACTCACAAATATTTATCCCCTACCAAACGCTGTGTCTAAACCAACTAATTCAAATGAATATGAGACATCATAGTACTGCTTGGATAGCAATATAGAGATGGCATCTCATACTGCCCCTCGTTACAAAATTTGAGTAAGTCACTTGTCTAGACCAATTATATTAGACTATAGTTGCTCTAATACTTGCTCTATGCAATTTCTATAGCTCAGTAGCATTGGGTATATCAATATCTTACTCATATATCCTAATGAATAAGGTTAGTATTCTTAGCATAGTAAGTTCAAATTTACTATTTAATCGTAATACTTGTGTGCATACCTACACATGAAGTAGTTTTCTCATCCTTTCTGATGAGTTAGACCAAGAATTTAGCTACAATTATAGCTAGCATTCATCACTAAGACTCCAATTTAAATCTAATAAATGGATTCACATAATTATTCCATTATCACCCAATTTCCAAGATAGGATTTATATTGTGATCAAGTCCTTACTTGTAAGGATTACTTCTATATTTAACTTAGTTTTCAAGTTACATTTTTCCAAGTCCATGAGTTCAAAAAATCTCATAATCATAATTTTCCAATAAATCTATGGGTAGCTATAATTATTTAACTTTAATCCAATGTTTTGGGATTTCCATAAAATATCTACCCAACTTAGCTTGGTAAGTATAATCATAATAACCAAATAGAATAAATTTATTTATTATAGTCCCCCTTCATTTTCAAAATAAAACTTAGATATAACTCCAAAAATTTATGTTCTAAAACAAATGCACTTTTTCTTAGCACTTCTAGTAAGGTCATGAATCACCTTACTTAAATTTTCATTTCAACCCATCCAATAATATTAATCAGATTTCATTTATCTAAGCCTCTATCATAGTTCTAATATGATTTTGTAGAAATATCAAGTCTTTAGCTCACTAACAGAAGTGCTTAAGCTCATTTGTGGAGTCTACTAAACATTAGTTCAATTTTGAAATTACATAGTCTTAAAACTTTAGCTACCAATTTGCCATCGCATGATGACATAAAGCATAATAATTTGGTTGTTTACTTAGTTAACCATTGGGTCCTACTAATTTTATATTACATTGGTAGTTCAATATTTAATTTGGTAAGTTGGGATTCTTCTAAACATAGTATATTTTTCTAAACTCTCCACCATCCCCCACAACTATATTTTTTCAAAGGGCATTTAGGAAGTCATTATACCTTTCACTTAACACACGTCTAGTGAACATTATATCATACTTATGTTTTTCCAATGTTTTCCAATTAATTTAGTGATTAATTCATACATTTTTAAATCACTAATATTATTTTCAAAGATAAAATTTTATATCACTAAAGTTCATATAAGGACCACAGAGTAATTTAATGTTAGATTTTGAGGATATATGCAATGGAGATATCTAACACAAGTCCCAATAAAATACAAGAAATATGAAAGAAAGTGAAACAACAATATGATTGAAATATACTATAAATAGAAATTATGAAAATACAATGCAATATGGAGGAAATGGTCACTCCATTAATATGAGCTAAAGAGATACATTGTACTCCACACAGGAATACTTGATATATGAAGATGATGAAAGGAGATTGGATGCGAGATGATATATGATATACTACTATGAGGTCCATTATATAGAAAGATAGATTCCTTGGCCAACACTCTATCTAGTTGTACAAGAGGACACGTTGCACATTACAACTTGCATATTTCCACTTATGCATTTATTACATTGCTTGAAGTAACTAGATAACTTCCCCCTAAAGTAATATCTTATCCTAACTATGTACCTAAGGTGGTACATTTACATTACCCAAATGATGTAATATACTGTAACTCTAACACATCCATGTATTACATTATTTGAGTATTAAATATTTTAATCTTCAATATGGATCATTATCTTCAGATATTCTTCAGCATGAGATCGTTCTCTTTAATGCATTGTATGCCTTAGTGTATTTACATTAAAATGCAATGCTTAATTCTTGTTAGGAGTAGATAAGAGTTAATTCCTTAATGCATTTACATTAAAAATACAATGCTTAAATAAGCATAAAATACAACTAATTGCCCTTCCAAATAGCAACGAAATGCATATTCGAAAGATAAACATTAATCCTCAAAACAAGGAGGATAAGTTGTAACTAACCCTATCTAGAATATTACCAACTATTAATCTAGAAGATGTTGGCAAGGGATACGTGAGCAACAAAGGCTCACATAAAATTAAAAAGAAGACTAATAAATTCCTATCCTAGGTTTTTATTAAAACTATGCCTAGCACAATAATATCTATATCATTCCTCCCAACAATGGAAGCATTGGACTCCAATGCTTTACAAGAATTTGGGAGAGAAAATAGTACAAATAGAAGTACCCAAAAAATGAAATCCTCCAAAGTGGTTATGAAAAGAAGAGAAATAGATGATGTACAAGAGCCCTAAAGAGATCACCATGATTCCATCAAAAGGAGCAACAATGAGAAAAACATGTGCTCAATGCTAAAAGGGTTTAATTAGGAAACCTAAGGGGATCTCAAGCTCTTTTTCCTATTGGGTCATCCTCTAGCATTTAGGAATGAACACTACTAAAAAAGGAAGAGTGGAGGAAAATGGACTTGTCAGCTAAAAAAGGGCCTTGTCAAAATGTCATTCAATATTCAAGAAGGTGCAACTCTTCACACCAATCATGCTGAACCATAAGCATGCACCCAAAACTAAGTACAAATGATCCTGTCAAGCAAGCATCTTGTGACTATAGTCGATGGAGGAAGAGTGGAGGAAAATGCACAAGTAGGCATGTTATGAAGTGTCAAATATTTGTAGTCTTCAAAAATTTTGGTGTTCAAAGTGTCGAATATTTGTATTCTTCGACAATTTTTTGTTGTCCAAAGTGTCTGTAGTCTTTGGTTTATGGAAGGCATGAAGTGAAGTGAATGCCTTCAAAAATTTCTAAGTTGGATATAAAAGTATGAAGTGTCAGTTACCACCGAGATGCACTTCATTAGAAATCCAAAAAGTAGTAAAATCCAAAAGACGGAGGAGTAATGTGACTCCACAAAGATCCACAAGTGCAAGTGTATAATAGCTATGAAAAGCTAACAAGTGGCATGCAGATCAATAAATTCCACAATAGGACATGATGCACCAAATTTTTAATGCACCAATTAATAGGAGAAAAATGGATCTCCTCATATACCTCAAAATAATCCTAAAGTGGTTGAAGCAGAAGTTGATGCGAAAGCTTGATGTAGTGTTGCCCGAAGAAGTGTTGCAAGTCTTGTTGATGAAGACATGAGCAAAGCTGAAAAGCTGAAATCCACAAAGAGACAAGCCACTAGGGCAAAGACAACTCCAATGTGTGTGGAGTACCCATGTGAGGGCCTTGGTCAAAAGAAGAGACAACGACAACTCCAAAATTGGAGTACCCGAATTCCCATGATCGTAAAACAACACCTCCTAGAGTAGGAGTACCCAAAATCATGATGAAATCTCAAGAGGGCCATGGTCGTAAGAAAGTCTACTTCCAAAAGTCTTGAAGGATGAAAGTGGATTTAAGGAGTGTCGGGTTCAACTGAAAATGCACTCCATTTTACAATATTTTATTTTTGAAGAAGGTTTCAATGACCCAAAATTCAGAGTAACATTTGTCAAAATAGACCTTTAAAAAACATTAAAGTAATAGTCCAAGCGGAACCATATTGAAAAGATATTTCCAACGACTATATGCAAGTCTATACTTGCAAAAATATGGAGCCTTAAAAAATACGAAAAACAATAAGTCTCCCAAAGAAACAAAGTCCATTTCAAAGTTGAAACTTATCATAGGATGGCTCATGGAGGTTCAAAAAAATTTGGTGGTCCACGATACTTTTGAAATAGGGCAGGTTTGTGGCTATGTCAGTTGAAGCCCACTTGGTGCTCACTTCAGTGGTCAACAACGACATAAGGAATTAGCTAGCAGTTGACTATGCAATAGCCAGGGGTTACTGACTATTCAACCTATGGCGTACTGACACTAATAAAGGCTTGAATTCCTTATGCCCAATAAATATGGGATACATATTTGTGATGCCTGCAAAACTAAAAAAATAACCTTCATAGTATTCTCCTGATCTGCCACATTGTCATGTTACAAACGTCATATGATGCCAATAAATTATCTATATTATGATTTTCCATTTTATGAAAGCATGTGATTGGGAAAATTATCAACCTTATGAATGATATTTAAATAAATTTTTGTTTAATCCACCAATGGTAGATGATGTTCAGCAAGGGCTGACATAAATTAGAGGGAAATCAACACCAAGCAAAGTGCATAAGGAACATCAAAATACAATGAGTGCGAGCAGTGGTCGCCATAACGAACCCATCACCACCATATCTGCCATTGCACCCAAAAGTGAGCTCGAAGCGGTCAGAAGTGAGCTTGAAATTATTGGAAGTAAGTTGGACAAGAGGTTTTGAGTGGTGAATAGAGCGTACTATTGCATAAGAGACAATTGGTGTAGGAACGCAGGCCGTATATGGGAAACGACATCACAATATAGATTAAAATTCATTGAGAAGCAATGGGAGCTACCATCATGTCCTAAAAATAAATTTGCATAACTGTAAATCCAAACGATTTTGCTGAAAAAAAAAATTGGCCATCATTCTACGAGAGATCTCTGATATCAAGATCCTTCGTGATAACCAAAATAGATAGTTTATGCTGCCATGTGAGGAAAATGCCTCACCAAGAAGGCTAGATGCACATTTGGATGGAATGAAAGCCGAGAATAGATCGTAATTCCACCAAATTCAATGCATAGTAGTTCGTCAAACAATTTGCAAGAAACAACTTTTATCGTTGCAGCAATTTACAATGCATGGTAAGAGAGCGACTACATGATTTGGATGAAGATCGAGTGCAAACAGAAAATATCATCATTGAAGGCAGCAAAATGTCTGACATAATTTATCATAGATTACGAGAAATGACACTAGGTTTCAATCTTGTAACCTATGTAATCTATTAGAGTTGGTAGGAAACGATCAGGGGCTAGCCATGATCAGAGCTCGGGATCACCGTCATAAAAAATTAAGCACTTCAAGGACTGATTTTTTTTGCTACAAGGGCTAAAATTGAATGACGAATTATGGTCTGCAATAGAGTAAGTGAAGTCAGGCAGAATGACCTCCTATCAATTTGTTGTTAGGAAGAGTCGGGGTCGAGTCGGTGACCTCCTATCATCGGCCAATGGTCGACTGTAATTTTGCGATAGCAAAAATTAAAACAAAAACAAATGCATCATGTTGGTAGGCTAACATAGGTCGATGTCATGTAGGGCAACATGTTGGTAGGAAAGAACAGGGAAAACTCCTGACTACAACAATGACGAAAATTTACTTTTTTTTTGTCAACAAGAATTTTGTGTCATAGTAATATCAATGGCAGAGACCACAACACTAAAAGAAATAACAATTCTAACAGGGTAAACAAACTATGTTTGCTATTAAAACTTCAAAGCAGGGCAAGGGAAGTGCAATTTTTATGGAATGAAATTACACAGATGAGGAGGGGAAATTTCTACATGGAAAATTCCCCCTCACAGGTAAAAATCCATGAGGCTCTGATACCAATGATAAGGAACTAATTATCAAGATAAGAATTAATTCCTCGATATATTTACATTAAAAATACAATGCTTAAATAAGCATAAAATACAACTAATTGCCCTTCCAAATAGCAATGAAATGCATATTCGAAAGATAAACATTAATCCTCAAAACAAGGAGGATAAGTTGTAACTAACCCTATCTAGAAGATTGCCAACTATTAATCTAGAAGATGTTGGCAAGGGCTACGTGAGCAACAAAGGCTCACATAAAATTAAAAAGAAGACTAATTAAGTCCTAACCTAGGTTTTTATTAAACCTATGCCTAGCACAATAATATCTATATCACATTGTAGGCTTCATTATGTCTCCCTAGTTAAGAGATGTGAATAAGTAGAGTCCTTGTAGATTTTGTAGAGACCTTAGTACTTGATAATATTTGATGAATGCCATTGTTATAAAATTTTGTAGAATACCTTATGTCTCCCTAGTGATTTTGGAATAATAGCTCAAATTTGAGTTGATTTTGTAAAGTTTTGAGAATAGCAAAATTCAACTTATTTTACACCTTATTAATCCTATTGAAATTTAAGCACTTTCTAATTTGATGAGGTTTCAATAGTTGGATTTCTTTTTTCTCTTTGATGTATTTTGAGACACATATGCCAGCTAATTTTTAACTTTTAATATTCTTAATTAAACCTCTTTTTATAGACTTTAATAATTTGGTATTTATTGTTTATAATTTCCAATTTCCTACTTTGATGTAGTATTCCTTATAACTCCCTAATGTGGAATATTAGAAAACAATGAAATTTGCAATAATAGAATTTTTTATTACCAAGTCAAATTCCTTATTTCTCCTATGTTATAATATTACAAATATTAGGCTATTTAATATATATTTTCTCCCTTTTATATTGCTTTCAAATATGGCTGATTTTGTTTATTATTTCAACCTAATGTTATACTGTATAAATTTTTGTTAATGAAATAAAATTTAATAAAGTAGAGACCTTACCTTTGATGTTGTGTTCTCTACGTATCCATTGCATATTTTGGATGTATATGACAATCCACTTCAATCTCTTTCCTTTGGATTCAATGTTTGACTTCTTTGACCTCCTTGACTAGAAATGTTAATGTTCTTTCACCTTTCTTCCACACTATAATTTGGCCTATACTATGAGTAAATGTTGGAATATGGAATATGTCTACTTCCTTGGTCTTTGGTTCCTTTTAATAGAAGAGGGTTCTTGTGCTATGTTGCAAGTATTACTTCTTGAGCACTTGGAGGGAATTAATATGCTCATAATGTATGGATGTTACAACCTTGGAGGAGCACTTTTTTCCCTTGAAGACAAGTGTCTCCCTTGTCATAATGTACCACCTATATTGCTAGTAACGTTCCTTTGCTTGAATATATGAAACATGGGCACTCATGTAAGGAACGTTAGGATTCCTTTTCAAGTAATAAGTGCCACTTCATCCTTTTGCATGGGCTCTTTCTCTAATGCTTCTTTAATGTACCTTTGGAGCATATTTAAATATTGTAATATTCTCATATCTTCCTTTGTTCGATAGTGCTTGATTAGGAGTTGGTTCCAGCTGGAGTGAAGAGTGATGCTTTGGTGGAGCTTTGGTGAAATTTCAATAATGGTATATAATCCTCCTTGTATATATGTATGTATTTGATATTGCTTCAACCTATTATGATTTCCTTTTCACCCTTGAATATGATGCTTCTCTTTGCCTTGTATTGTGTTGTGTTTTCTTGCAGATTTGGCTGTCCAAGACATAAAGGATTCAAGCCTTCTTTGGGTCTCTTTTTCCCTGCTTAAAGTGTGCAAGTATTCATATGCCTTGAGAATATGGTGTCTTTTAGAAACTTAAAACTCTACCCTTTTCCATGTGTAAAAAAATTTAGATTCGTACACCAATATGTAATATATTTTGTATATAGGAATACCCTTGTTGCATTTCTTTTGCACTCCTTTTGTAGGTCTAATTTTATTTATTTGTATGGCAACTTTATTTAAGGAAATAGGGGACTTTGAGATTTTTTTTTTATTAGAAACATTTCCCATTTCTACTTGGATAATATGCTAATGAATCCAAGCTTGTAACCACATAGATAGAAACTTATTTTAACAAAAGTAATTTATGCACCTTTTTTAAATAGCCTTCAGTGAAATTTGAATCTTGAGGCTCACCAAATCTTGATTTGAAGTTTCTCTTAATATTTATAATGATGGCTTTATTCTCCACTCCTTGGAGGAATTTGATCTATTTTTTTATGGCTTCTTTAGGCCAAAAAATGTTGTAGATTTTATGCACCAAATAGTGTCTCTAGACACTTTGATTAATTTATTGGTTTTTGTTCTCTTGATCCTTAACAATAAACAAACACAAACTAAAATTTTTGAGAGAAACTAGTTAGAGATCAACTAGTATAGTGCCAATGCACTTTTTAATGATAACAATAATCTCACCTTATTGCTCTAGTAAATGAACTCTCAAAATAATTTTATATGCACTTAATAATATCTGAAACTCTTAAGAGTAATATGTAATGAACCCTTAAAAAATATATTGAAAATTTCACTACAAACAAGGTTGAAGGATATTTATTTTTTCAAAGTAGATGATAGGTAGTTGATAGATAGCTGCAAGTATGAAATCTATTCAACTTCAAATTAATGTGCAAATAATCCTTAAAATATAATGCACTTTCTCAAAGACTATAATGTAGTCTATTATTTTATAAATTTTAATCCAAATATGGTGCTTAATGGAATTTGATAATGAACCCTTATTTGAAGTTCAACTAATTGCACCTTAGTTTCTTACCTTTTTGATAGCTTATAAAGTATATGATGTAGATCTTGGTGCTTCTGATTCATCAATTTTCTACCTTGTAGTAGATGGATACACAACTTCTTTTTTGACTATCCCAAACAACTTTTACCTTCACCAATATCTAGCCTTGAACACTCTGTATCGAGCCTTAGATTTGGTGGTTTAATTCTTCCAATGATATTCTACTTTTTGCTATAGATCCAGAGAACTTCTTTCTCTAAACTATGCCTTCTTGCTATAAGAGATAATATTCAAATATCTTGTACTTGGTAGACTTCTTCTATTTAAATATTTCTTCAAGCTTCTTGTTGATTCTTATTTTAAATAGGATCTTCTTCTCAAGATTTTTATTTTCTTGAAGCCTTCACTGGATTATTCTTCAAGGATATGGAACTCCTTGCCACTTCTTTTGATATTTGGCACTCCTTGCCAAATTATTTTTTGGGGGCTTATTGTTGGATGGTGATAATTATACCAAGTCCTTCACTATCAGGGGATTATCCTTGGTAGTGGATTTCTCCAATGAGTTCTCATAGTAACTCTTTTAATAATGCTTCTACGAACTCTACAAAAAGGATATCGAAGCCTTATTATTTTTCCTCCTTAAGACCTCTCTAAGGTCTTATATCTTTTAGCTCCACTAGTCTTCTGACTGAGACCTTTTCTTTAACCATCTACTTCTGTAAGTGTTGGTGATGAGATATTCCTCTTGGATATCTAATTTTGCTACTTTTGAATTCTAGAATAGAACTTTGTTTGTCCTTTATCTTTCTTCTACAATTTGCAGGATTTTATGGAGATCACCAATATCCTATTTTTTGAACTCTTCTTTGTAATCTTTCTTTTGATTCAGGTATTGTTCTTTTAAATAAAAAATTCTTCTCCAAATTTTTCTTTAAGAACTCTTCTTTCGAGTTTACTTCTGAATAGCTAATTCTTATTTGAATTTTTCTTCAAAATTAATGCTTCTATGGTCTTGTCTGCTTCAAGGCTTGTCTGGTCTATTCTTCTTCTAGGCTTCTCTAGCCTATTCTTCTTCTAGGCTTCTTTGGCCTATTCTTCTTCTAGGATTCTTTGGAATTTTATTCTTCCAAGATTCTTTGGCATCTTCTTCTTCTACACTCTATAGGTATAGATCTTGAATGGAGATCACCAATATCCTATCTCCTCCTATGACTCAACTTCTAGAGTCTCTTCTTCCTTGATTCTACTATAAGGCTACTATGGTCTTTTATTTACTTTTGTAATTTGTAGGATTGTAACTCTTGTAATGAGACCTTTCTCAAGGTATTTGAAATATTTAGTCTTCTACCTTGTTGCTACAAGTGCTAGAATGATTATTTAAGATGTTATTCCTAACTCTCTTGTAGGAAGCTTACCAATTTTTTCTTGAATCTACTTTTCTTGAACAAGCAATTAGAAACTAGAATGGAAAAACTTATAATTCTGGAGATAATAATATTCACTAGCTAATTTTTCAAACTAGTGGTTTGATTGTTGAGTCCTAGTCTTCACGAGTTTGTTTTCTACAACTTCATGGAAAGGCCTAAGCTAGATGTAATCTCAGATTTTCTACAATTGAGATTTATTTTAGTCATCACTTTCCTAATCCTATTGAATACTATGTACTTTTCTATCAGTTAATCCTAATGGAATATTTTACATGTAGTGGCTAAGATGTAGGAAAATAGTAGTAATGGTGACTCTCCCTATTCATATTGACCTACTGGAATTCTCTTATGATGGATGTAGTGAAAAACACAAGCTTATACTGAGAGGGGGGGGTGAACAGTATAAGACCTCTTTTTATTTTTCCTTTAAACTACAAAATAGTAAAGCAATATACCCAAAGCAATATCAAAGCAATGCACAAAATCATCCACAAAGTGACAGCAATTTTAACGTGGTTCACCCAGAATTGTTGGGCTACGTCCATAGATAAAATATTTCACTAAATTTTATCAATCCAAATTCTGGGAATACCTTTCCCGATTACAATGTTTATGGGCACCAACCCAAAGGAGACACCAATCCCCTAATCTCGAGTTCGTGGGCACCAACCCACAGGAGACACCAATCCCCTAGCTCTGCTCTGCCTGGTGATCCTCTAGAAGACCTTTGCCTCCATTGCCCTTAGCAAATAGAAATCTATCCATAAAAGACATCTGTCCTCCTTGCTCTGGCTATAGACCTTTGTCCTCAACTTTGTCACCTCCAAAGTTGGTCCTCGAATTTGCACTAAACATAGTCCTTCGGTCTAGCACAAATGTCCTCATTCTATTTCTCTGATCTACACCAAACACAGTCCTTTGGTCTGGCACAAATGTCCTTGAAACTACACCAATATTTGTCCTCAACTGGTCCTCAAATCTGGTTCACAAAATTTTTTCACAATCTTCCACTAAAGCTTGCTTGATCTTCACCAAGACTTGTCTCAGATCTGCTTTACAATTTCTCACTAGAACCTACCCAAACTGCTCCACAAGCTCAACAAAATCTTGCTCAAATCTGTCCAACAATCCCTCTCAATGATTTGTCCAAAACCATCAAGGCCTGCGCACTATATTTGAATGTCACAAAAATGATGCACCCAACAGCTTTGCACTTTTCTGCTCTTTGTGCACTCTGCTTCGCACTTAGCTCGATTCAACATGACTTGCTCTCTATGCCCCGCAGACTTAACTTACGCACTTTCTTCAAACTTTACACTTCAACAACGCATTCGATCACTCCTCAACTCTCCAAACAACCCTCATTTTATACTAACACTTTCAAGATCAAAACCTTGATCTTAGTCGGTTGCACAACCCTAAACTACATCGGCTACAAACCCTAATCTTCGTCGGCCCAAATTTAACTTTGTCGGCCTCACTGCCTCTGCAACTCTTCTATAGCTTCTATCATGAAACTACAACATGTCATGATATCACGACACCTTTGCAACCATACACTTTATTTTGGCTTTTGTCATGATATCATGACACTTTAGCCTTTGACGACTTCATCTAAGCTCTTGTTGCAATATCATGACACTTTTGTCTTTGTCAGCATCAACTTTGCTTTTGTCGCAATATCGTGACACTTCTCCCTTCGTCGACCTCCTTTCTACTTTTGTCACGAAATAATGACACTTCTGTCTTCATAGCCTTCCTCTCTGCTTTTTTCGTGAAATCATGACACTTCTCTTATAGAAGACCTACACTCTGTTTTTGTCATGAAATCATGACACTTTCCCCAACCGAACGCTGCCATCTCAATCTGTCGCAAAATCGTGACACTTTCTCTTCCTTGCACTCTTTTCTACTTGCACTAGCGAAAATGGAACATGTCGTGAAATCGTGACACTTTCGTTGCCTTGTGTTTTTCTCTGCCTTACGCCCATGAAAATGAAACATGTCACAAAATCATGATGCTTTTGCCTTTGAGCTCTTCCTCCTTGAATTTGTCATGAAATCATGACACTTCTAGCTTTCGTACGTTTTCTTTGTAGCCTGTCACGAAATCATGATGCTTTTAGCTTTCGTACGACTTCTCTGCAACCTGTCATGAAATCACAATGCTTCTCATTTCAAACTCTTCCCTTTGCTGCATGTCATGAAATTGTGACAGTTCTCACTTCAAGTTCTGTAACATGTCACGAAATCGCGACAATTTATCTTGCTTCCACTTTGTCTTCTGACTTGTCATGAAATCGTGACACTTTTTCTCCTTAGCGCTTTTCTTTTCTTCGGGTCACGAAAACCCGACATGTCATGATATCGCAACACTTTTTCTCCCGGACTCTCTTTTCTGCATTATGTCATGAAATCACGACACTTTTTCTTTCGGACTCTCTCTCCTGCAACATGTCGTGAAATCGTGACACTTTTCCGTCCATTCAACCTTCCTTGCAATATGTCACGAAATCATGACACTTCTGATTCGAACATTCTTTCTCCTCTTTGTGTCGTGAAACTACAACATGTCACGATATCGCGACACTTTTCTAACTTGCTTTCTCTCTCCTACTTAAGTCGCGAAAATGCGACATGTCGCGATATCGCGACACTTTTCTAACTTGCTTTCTTTCGAACCTGTCAATCCATAACCTTCATCAAAACAAATTATTTTACATTAAATCAAATTCCTTCAAAAGCTTCTTGAAATCAATGACAACTTATACACTTGAGCAAAAGCAATGTACCCAAGGTACCCAAAATTGCCAACATGTAGGTTCTCCTATCTTGAAAAACTATGGATCTGATACCATTGTTAGCATTTAAGGATATATTTAGTGGAGATATCTAACACAGGTCCTAATGAAATACAAGAAATATGAAATAAATTGAAATAGCAATATGACTAAAACATGCTATAAATATAAATGATGAAAATACAATGCAATATGGAGAAAATGATCACTCCATCAATATGAGCTAAAGAGCTACATTGTACTCCATACAAGAGTACTTGATAGATGAAGACGATGAGATAATATTGGATGTGATATGATATCTAATCTAATACTATGAGATCCTTTATATAGGAATATAGATTCCTTGGACAACACTCTACCTAGTTATACAAGGGTACACCTTGCACATTACAACTTGCACATTCCCAATTATACATTTATTACATTGCTTGAAGTAACTAGATAACTCCCTTAAAGTAATTTCATATCCTAAATATGTACCTAAGGTAATACATTTACATGATTCAAATGATGTAATATACTCTAAATATAACACTTAATTCCTTCTCTAGTTGCATATTGCTACACATAACCCATCCTCATGGGTATTTACTTATACTTATTTCAAAATAAGATTTGATTTGTTATTTCGATTGGAAAAATACTATTTATTGATAAATATTTTCCATACTCCACATATAAAATGATACATTAAGCTTAATTAATATTCCAGTTGATAGGTTCGAGGTGTAGACCAATTGGTTCATCCAAACCCCATAAGGGGGGCGGAGGTCCAAGGTTCAAATCTCGGGCCTCGTCGGACTGAACGCTTGTCCCTTTCCTGGTTCTTTCAGTAGCGTAAAAGGTTTAAAATGATTGTGGCATGGTGGTTATAGGGGCGGACTACGCAAAGATCTGTGTGGTGGCTTCTGGGGCGGACAACGCAGAATACTGTGGTGGCCATAAAAGCTGGACAACCTGCCCGGATTTGTGGCGACTACCGATTCCACCATGTAAATTCGAAAAAAAAAATATTCCAGTTGATATCATGACCTCAAATAAAAATATTATAGGGTGGAAAACTTCATGTTCACCAATTATCATTAAATTAAAACATAGCTTATAAAATTTTACAATAAATTTTCTTTTTCGATGGTCAAATAAGTCAGCAACAATATTGAATTCCAATTTCACATCTACAAGCATGTCTCTTTTTAGTAAGTATTAAACCCTAATATCATAAAGAAATATTCTCATCCAAGTATATAGAAAATAATTGAACCATTTATAGACATTTATCATGGAGACTAAATTATTGTCTCCCAAATAAAATTCTATATATAGATTTACTACTGTAATGAACAAAAAGGCCATATCAAACTTATTCTCTACAATGTTTTAAGAGATAATGCACTCCTAAGAAAATTTTGATACAATATTTCAAGTGTAGTCATTCATGTTGCCCAATATGGCTTAAAATGCAGTCATACTTCCCATTCCATGTATGCTGATAAACTAGTTGACAATTCCAATGACATGTAGTCTCACATCACGGACAATGAAGAGATTGAACAATGTTTCAACCTCAAGTTTTATAAGTTTATTTATGAGGGATCAAATTTCAGCTCATATGATAGTATATATGCATCTTACTATAACATGCAATATTTCATTCTTTCAGTATGCATTCATTTCCTACTTCACCCAGGAATACATAGCAAACTAAAGAAATATTTTCACAAATTGGAAATTCATTCAAAATTTATAATAATCAATACTAAAGTCTTTAATTTATACATACAAACACAACATTGTAATAGCATAGACTTTGTTTAGTAGTAATAAAGAATCAACATTTTACCTCTTCATGCTAATTTCCAATACAACACAATCAACAATCTGAAGCATTTATAGAACAATATTATTCCAATATTATTTTCAACCCAATACCAAATATTGCAATCACAACAAATATAAAACCAACACGATATTATTCTAGCTATATTTTTCTATCCCATTATCAAACATCACTATAACAACAATTATCATTTCATTCTTATTTCATGAAAATAACACAACATGCCTGTAAATAAAGTTTGTAGCTAAATTTCCTTACTAAAAATCCTACCCACTCTATGCAATATTTCCATACCAAGTGAAAAGTACTCTTGTATTCCCTCCACTTATTTGTCATTTTTTCCCAACTAGTTTTTCAATCATGACCTCTAATCATGTCTCTAAGTGAAAAATGATATGCGATAAATCCTTCCCATTAACCATTTTTTTTTTTCTTTTTTCCATATTATGGAAGAAGTTAATTATAATTATGACAATTACTTGCCACTACCAAAACTACATCATGCATCATTTTTCCTTGTATATTATACAATGAGTCCTTAAATATTACTATATCAATATGCTCATTTAAAAACTATTATTGTTTTTTTTCTAAGTTAAGCTAAGTTTAGCATATATTTATTATCATATGTATTTATATGTATATATTTTACACCAAAATTACTATCAATTGTAATTCATAAAATATGTAATAAGAAAAGGCTCCCGTGCTTTTAGCATTTTTGTTGCCCACAAGAATATATGCATTCATTATCTTTCTCCAATTAGAAAATGAATATTTAAAGCAAAGAAACACAAGTATGCAATAGATAAATCATTCATGCAATCCTACATGAAGTTCATAAGTGGGGGCTTTCATGTACCCCTAAGTCGAATAATCATTTTCCAACTCACCTGTTCCTTTGAGAAACTTATCCATCTAATGCACTTCCTTAGTCCCACAAAAACAAAGGATATCAATAGTACCATGCTCTAAAAGATAAATCCATATCCATATCCAAATGTCACATGGAGAGGGACGTTACATATACCACTTGAAACTCATCCATTACATTTAGGTATCTTAGTATGTTTGTTTCTATGTATGCTTCTCTTTATCTCTCCATTGACCTTTTGTTGACGCAATTAATAATTTTAATGAGTCTCCTTGAATTATTAATCTCTTAGCCCCTAATTGGATTGCCATATTTACTCCTATTAACACTTCTCTAACTTTATCTTGATGACTAGTGAGTATGCCTAAGTTTTCACTCATAGCTCTGATAACTATTCCCTAACTATCCTTTAGCACTACTTCTTCTCTAGACTTCCCTATATTTTGTTTAGAAGCCCCATAAAAATTAGTTTTACCCATCCTTGTATTTTTGGCTACTACTTGGTCAAGATCCTCAAGCTTCCTCAAGGATTATCACTACCCCCAACTAGATTTAGGTTCTAATTTGCAATTATTTTAGCTTCCTCCAATGACTCTATACTCTCACACATGTTTACTACTTGAAGGTTCTCCATTATGGTTTTTATGATATGTTCTCTATTCCTAGTATTATATTTCTTTTGAACTTTAAAAATCCTACTATTTATCTCCAACCAAACTCTCGATGTATAATGAAAGGGTATAAGTTTCTAAATTTATTTCAATCTTAGGATTTTAAAATGCTTCTCCCACTATTCTATCTATCATACTATATTATTAGGATTCACCCCCACCAACCCCATATTCTCTATTATATCATATCATATTTTTAGGGAGTAATTACTATAGACATAGAAAACTAACCTATATAGATCAGTCATTTTCCTTAGATCCCTAGGTTTCCCCAAAAAAAATTTAAGTGAAATTTTGAACCCCTTATTTTTTCCTTTGTTTAGCATTTTTTCTTTAGCCTTGCCAAATTCACACTCACCCAATATGGGGTGTGAATTTGGTATGCCAAATTCATACCCATAAAGTATAAGTCATAAATTTGGTAGTCTTGGATTTTTTCTCTATAAAACCCTAACCTTGAATCAACTCTGTGATGTTAGCCCTTGCCTGAGTTTAAATTTTATTTTTCTACCTTTTTCCTACTCTAAACCTCTTATAAATAGAAGGATTAGAATCTATTTTTCCCATTGTTCAATTGGATCTTGGTCTATGTTGGAAATATGAGCAAGGTTTGTTGTCATTGATGTCAAGAAGATGATGACCAAGTTTCACTGTCATCTATGCATTCATATCAAAAGGTTGATGTCCAAGTTTTGGTGCCATTAATGTCTTCTAGTGGTTTTTACAAAAAAGCAAAGAAGAAGGTTCAATAGAAATAATAATATTATAATATCTAATATTATAATATTCCAGGTTACAGGTTGGTTTGAAGATAAACGAAGGCCAAGGAGTTATAAATTTTTAATTCCTCCAAAATACCCATGTGAAAGATTTTAAAGTCTAAGGTTTAAATTATTTAAATTTAAATATTTTAACCCTAAAGTTAAAATTTAAATTTAAATTAATTAAGGCACCAAAGTCAAATTTAAATAAGAATTAAAATTGAATTTCAAGGATTTCTGAAATTTTGGATATATGGTACATGAAATATATAAGGGGATAAGTTTTAATTTAAGAACCATCCATGTGAATGATTATTACCCAAAGTAAATCATGTGTTGCATGTTGGTAAAGTAAATGTTCACATGTATTTAAGAATTAAGAGGGTAGTCGAAGGAATAAATGCAAGTGGGAGCACCACCATATGTCTTAAGTCTTGGGTAGCACAGTTGGCAGCCAAGGGCCACGTTAAGACACTCACAGGTGCTAGGTTGTGGGTTCGATCCACATGATCATTGTTTTGCAAGGGAGAATTTAATTTTTGATTTGCATCGTCGATCAAGGAATAAAATGGAGTGAGCCCTTTATTTTACGTGAGGGCATGTAGCCTAGTTGGTGGACATGATTTGTGCGGAGGCAATTAGAGAGAAGAGATCAGGTGTTTTAAACCCATCAAGGTCCTTTTGGTTTGATTAATAAAGGTATGCACTCACATTATTTTTTAAGGTTGTGGTGAATCCAAAAATTGCATAGTGTGGAAATTAAAAATTATTTTTTTAATTTTCTCAAGGTTTTATTAAGTTGGAAATTGCATAGTGGAAAAAATTAAAAGGGGTTTATCAGCCATTGAGGGAGATAAAAGGGAAAATAAAGTTATAATATTTTGTTTTAATTTTTGGTGGTTAAATTTATAAAATAGGAGTGATAAGGTATGCAAGGGATGTTATATGTTATATGTTGAAATAAATTCATATTGTGAAAATTATTTTGAATGGAGAAATAAGGTATATTTGAGATTTAATACTTTGGCATGGTAAAATATTTTTGAAGGAAATTATTGAGGATAGATTTTTGATATCTAACCATTAAAATTTTCAAAGAGGTTGATTGTGATCGAGACAAGTTTTGAGGTCAAATATTCTTCAAAACAAAAGGTATGGGCATATCATCCTTGTGAGTGAAATATTGTTTGTTGAATGTTGTGAAGTGCAAGTTGGAGTGAAAAGTATTGTTGGAAATATTAATTGAGTTTTCATATGCATAATTGGTGAATGGTTGTGAGAACACTTGAGTGTGAATTTGAGAACTATCTTGAGCTAGGGTTTGTAAGAGAACATGAGTATAATTGTTATGTGATATTGTGAACTATATTGAGCTAGGGTCTGTGAAATAACATGAGTATCATTGTTATGTGAATTTAGAATCATCTTGAGTAAATATTTGAGTTGGTGAAAGCATTGTGAAAAACTTGTTTAGTGTTTGTAATCAAGTTGTGTTTTATTGAGTGATTGGTTGAGTGGAGTTGATTGAGCATAGTTGATTGAAAGTGTTGGAGTGATAGTTCAAGTTCTGTGAAACAAATTGTTCTTTATTTTTGGATTAATTTGAAGAAGAATTTGAAAGTAATTGAGAGTTTGTAAGTGTAAAACATATTTTTTTATTGATAGAAAGGGTTTTGAAAGGGTCCCTGAACCTTATACAATATAGATATGAGAAACTAAAATAGATAAAAACAAAAAGGTTTAGACACCCAGGAAGAAAACAGAGCAACAGGAGAAACTAGAATACCAAAATTATAGCAAAAAAATGGCCAAACTAGCATTAGAAAAGTGACCAGGCAATGGCCAGAGGGAAAGAGACTACAAAGTAGAGCCCAACTAAAACCAATGGATAAAAAATACTTACAAAAAGGACCAATCAACTTACTCTAGAGTGAGGCCATCAACGCTATCCTTATCAATGAGGAGGATGACCTTAAAGATCTCATATTTATTGGCAATGATGGCCTTAGAGAATCAAATTGCATTTTTGAGTCTGATTAAGGCCTTCGACTGGGTCTGGAAAATGTTCTCCAAAATTTCAATGAGAATATCTAAAGGATCATGTCTGACTATGGATATCACTTTCATGTCTGTGAGGAATTAATTCAGCTCAAGAATGGTACTTTCAGTGGTGATATGGTCAAGGCTATTTCTTTTCCTAGTAGCATTCTACATGCTTCTATGGTTGCAAGAGTTGTGACTGTTCATCACAACATAAACCATTGATTGGTCCTCCTCAATGCACATAATATGGTTTGAATCCACCTTAGTAATAATTTTTTGCAGCATGTGGTCATAGATGACCAAGAAAAGACCTTGGTGCTTTATGTGTGAAGCTTCCATTTTCTGATAGTTCTTAATGGATACCTCCATAGAGCATCATAGATATTCAGGGATGTTAACCTCTTTAAAATCTCTTAGAACGTTGAGGAAAAAAATGAAAGCTTCTCAACGATTCATCCACCTTATCAATATTGATGTATTGCATCACTGGAATCAAAGCCCTACACCATGGCTCTGGCAATTTTATTGTGGATGATGTCTTTGTTATTTCTCATTAATTTCTTTTCCTTATCTACAAAGTGTTTCAATTCATATTGAATGGTGTGATTATACCTATGGAGCTTGAAACCCTCATTGGAAATCTTGGTGATCTTCTCTAAAAGGTCAATAGAGATAGTGAACTTCACTCCTCTGACCAAAACTTAGCCATTAACCTAGGTGTTGGAAAAGTATTTGGTTATCACATCATCATACCCCTTAAATTTCATAAGGAAATGAAGGAATCCATGGTTATGGAGGATAGTTTCAATAGCAAGCTTAATATTTAGGGTGTCAGGTTCAATTATGGCCATTGCAAGTATAGGGTGATGATTACTAGTAGGGTAGGGATTGATGTACAAAGCTTCATGCATAAGGACTCTGATGTGCCTAAGTGAAATGACACCATTAATATTAAATGCAGGTTCTAAGAAATCACAAGGGTACTTAAAATTTTCTTTATTCCAATGCATTCTTGAGATGAAATTAGGATGGAATTTGTCTAGGAGTAATGTGGACTTGGTGAGAGTCTGGATAGAGGGGTGTCCATACATGATTGGGTGGCTTGGAGGTGAAACAACGAGGCTAGACCTATGCTTAGAAAATATCCAAAACATGGGTGGAGAGGGATGCTAAGTCATATGATCCCTATCGTTGATAGGTTGAAACACCACGAACGGTGTCAGACCATCTGAGGGAAGAGCATTGGGGTGATTACTCTCAAAAATGGCATGAGTGCATAGGGTGATAATTACCTAGGTATTGAAATTTTTTTGCACTGGATTGAGAAAACCTATGTTGAGGCGATCAAGGATGTAAGCATGAATGGCCAAGTACCATTTGGGGGATATGCCACGATGATGCTTGCTTGTCTTATTTTGGGTGTCGTGATCATGAGCAATGGAAATATGAGTTTGTTGAGTTTGACTACTAATTTCTACCATATAATTATCATTCCCCTCATTTTAAAGAATATGATAGTTCCACCACTATATAGAACTAAGGGATTTGTGGAGAAACCCTAATTTATGATAACCACCCATGTACACCTGATGGGTCAGCTTTGAGGACCGGCCTTGGGTCTTGGTGTTGCTGACTTGGTCTATGGATGGATGAGTCGTCTTCTTTATTCTAGCCAATCGACTATACCTTTTGTAAATGATGACATATGGCATGATCATGGAAAAATTGAATTGGAAGCTCTAAGAAGGTTCTTGGTTGAGGGGCCCACAACCTTGGAAAAATAGCCCTGAGGCTCAATATGAAGCTTCAATTTTGCCATAAAATTATTATAGTATATAGACATTAGTATTTGAGGTGTCATTTCTAAGATTATGGGGGAAGGAATTCCTCCAAACCTGGATAGAGGTCTTACTAACACACTTATTTGCTAGCCAATCTGTCGCTCTATTCCCCTCCTAGTATTTGTGTTGAATAATAATATTTGTTGGCAATTTTTGGTACCTTGAGTACATTGCCTTTGCTCAAGTATAGTTGTTGTCATTGATGTCAAGGAGCTCTTGGTAGTTTTTGTCTTTGATGTCAAGGAGTTCTTGGAGCAATTTGTTTTTATGTCTAAGTATGTGTTTTGATGAAGGTTTCAACTGGTCAGTAAGTCTCCAAGAAAATCAGAGTAGCCCAGTTGCAAAAGATCCAAAAAAAGATAAGTGAGAAAATTTTTGTAGGCGGCTGGAAAAACTATCGCGATTTCGCGACATGTTTCAGGAGAGAGAAAGCACTGGCAAAAATGTCACAATTTCGCGACATGTTTGAGGAGAGAGAAAGTTTGGGCAAAACTATCACGATTTTGTGACATGCTGGAAGGCAGAGACGAAGCAGGCTAAACTGTCACGATTTCACTACATGTCGCATTTTCACAACTCGGGAAGCGCAAGAAGGCAAAGAAAGAAAAGTGTCACGATTTCATGACACATTGCCAATAAAGTTGTTCAGATGAGCAAGTGTCACGATTTCGTGACATGTTGTAGGAGAGAGAGTCCAAAAGTAAAAGTGTCGCGATTTCGTGACATGTTGCAGAAGAGGAAGTTTGCAGTGTTAACTATCGTGATTTTGCGACAAGTTTGAAGAGAGAGAAAGTGATTCAGGAACTGTCATGATTTCGTGACATGCTGCAAAAGACAAAGTGAGGATTGTTGTGATTTTGTGACATGATGAAAAGTTCTAGTTGAGGACTATCACGATTTTGTGACATGCTGAAAAGCTCGAAGTGAGAACTATCGTGATTTTGTGACTTGCAGCAAAGAGAAGAACCTGAATGGAGAAGCATCATGATTTTGCGATAGGCAGTAGAGAAAGCTTTCGAAAGCTGAAAGTGTCATGATTTTGCGACAGGTTTCAATGAAGTTGTACGGATGCAAAAAGTGTCGTGATTTTGTGACAAGTTGAGTTGGCAGCTTGCAGTTGGAGAAAGTGTCACGATTTCGTGACATGTTCCAATTTCATGAGCATTTGGCAGAAAAGAGCTTAAGGCAGCGAAAGTGTCACAATTTCATGACATGTTTCATTTTTGCTGGTGCAAACTGAGAAAAGGTTGAAGAGGCAAAAGTGTCATGATTTCACGACAGAAGCAGAGAAGAAGGCTTTGAAGTCTAAAGCTTTGCGATTTCATGACAGAAGTAAGATGACGTCAGCAAGAGGCAAAAGTGTCACGATTTTGTGACAGAAGTGGAGAAGAAGGCTTTGAAGTCTAAAGCGTCATGATTTTGCGACAGAAGTGTGATGACATCAGTAACAGGCAAAGGTGTCACGATTTCATGACAGAATCTGAGAGGAAGGGCATGAAGATAGAAGGGTCACGATTTCATGACAGAAGAGAAGATGACATCAGCAAAGATAGGAAGTGTCGTGATTTCATGACATAAGCGTTAAGGAGGTCGACAAAGGCAATAGTGTCATGATTTTGTAATAGCAAGCATAGAAGGTGTACGACAGGCAAAGATGTCACGATATCGTGACATGTTGTAGTTTCACGCTAGAAGCTAGAGGGAGGCAGTGAAGCTGATAGAGTTAAATCTGGGCCAATGCAGCGTAGGGTTTTGCAGCCGACGTGATTAAAGTGTAAACAACTGACTAAGATCAAGGTTCTAATCTTGATATTTCGAGTATATAAGGAGGGTTATTTGAGGATATTTTATCATCGATCCAAGTGTGCATTTGAAGAGTGGCGTTCGTAGATTTAGTGCGACAGTGAGGTTCGATCATCAAAAAAGCAGAGTGCGAAGATCGATTGCAGTATAAGAGTGCATTTCGTCAAATCGTCTAAGTGTAGGATACTGTAAGGACATAGAGTGCACGAAGTCGATACTGCTATGTTTTTGCGTTTATGCGAAGACTATGTTGATGTATGTGCAAAGACTGTGCTGTTGTGTTTTTGCAGAAGAGTAGAAGTTGACCGAGTGCTGCTGTGTTTGCGTAGACTATGAAAAGTTGGTTTCGACCAAGTGCAACTATAATAGAAAAGAAAATAGGAAGAGGACAAATTTGTGCCAAATTGAAGGACTGTGTTTTGGTGCAGATAAGAGGACCGACTTTGCGGTGACAGAGTTGAGGATAGAGATCTCCAGCCAGAGTAGGGAAGACAGGTGTCTTCTATGGATAGAGTTCCACTTGCTAAGGGCAGAGGAGGTAGAGGTCTTCTAGAGGATCACCAACCAAAGCAAAATTAGGGGAAGGTATCTCCTTTGAGCTGAGGCTCATAAACATTGTAATCGGGAAGGATTCCCAGAGGACTTTGATATTACTTTTAGAAGAAAAGTTTTATTCGTGGAGTAGCCCACCTTGGGTGAACCACGTAAATTACTGTGTCACTCTGTGGATTATATTTTATGCATTATTTTGATTACTGTTGTTATTACTGCTATCTTTATTTTGCATGTTATTGATTTGAAAGCTGCTTTGAAAGAAAAAATAAAAAGTGGTCTTATACTATTCACCCCCCCTCTCAGTATAAGCTTGTGTTATTCAATTGGTATCAGAGCTGGTTCCTTCGAAAAGGTTTTACAATCGAAAGGAAGAACTGGTTAAGAACACAATGGATTTTTTAGGTGGCAATGCAACACCTATTCTTGATGGATCAGATTTCGGTCTGTGGAGTGCTAGAATGAAAGTCTATCTAATGGCACTTGGTAATGAGGTATGGGAAGTTATTGAAGATGGGTACACCATTTCTGTAAATGGTCCTTATACTAAAGAAGACAGACTCCTACATCACAACAACTCAAAAGCCATGAATGCTATCCTGAAGGGTTTACAGAAGGCTGATCTTACCAAAGTTATTCACTACATGACAACTAGTGAAATATGGAAACAATTGCAGGTTGTTCATATAGGTGATGCAAATGTCCGAAATGCCAAGTTGAGACACTTCAAAGGTATGTTTGAACAGCTCAAGATGAATGATGATGAAAATATTAGTGACTATATGCTATGTATGGATGAAGTTGTTAATTCTATGAAAGACTTAGGTCTTGAACTTGCTGAAAATGATGTGTGTGATAAGATTTTAAGATCTCTTCCTAATAGATTTAGTGAAAATATTTCTGCTATTGAGGAAGCCAAAGATTTAGACAAGTTGAAAAAGGATGAGCTCCATAGTATTCTGGTAGCATTTGAGTTGAGAACTCAAGTGAATGTTGATATAAAGAAAGAGGCAGCTTTCAAAGCTACCAAGAAATCAAAAGGCAAATAGATTCAAGAGAGTGATGAGTCTTCTAGTGAGGAAGAAGCATATTACAGCAAGAAAGGCAAGTTCTCTAGAAAGCACAAAAGCAAGAAAAATATAAGATGTTTCAACTGTGGAAAGTATGGTCATTATGCTACTGACTATACTATTTCCAAAAATGAAAGTGATGAAGATATACAGGATGTTAAGAGCAAGGATTCTGAAAAGCACAGGTATTATAGAAAGAACAATGATGAGTGCAACAATCAAGGAAAGAGGTATTCACACAAGAATAAGAAGAGCTTATATCTAGACAAAGCAAGTAAGTGTTCTAGCAGTGATAGTGAAAGCTCTTCCAGTGATAATGAAAATGAGATGTTGTTCATTTTAGAAAAGGAGGAAGAACCAAAACATAAATTCACTGTCATGAAATGTTTTAGATGTGGAAATTTTGGGCACCTTGAGGATGATTGCACAAATAATGAATTGGTTGCTAGTATGTATGAGGATGCTTCAAAAAATGACAAATAAGATGCTTGTATGGTTTTTTAAAAGGGTAGCACCTCTAGTGATAAGAAATCTGAAAAAGGCCTTGAAATTTCAAAATGCAATCAAATAGAGGTTCTTGAATGTGAACTTACTAATGCTCTTAGTGTTTTGAAAAAGGAAAGGAAGAAGAATGCTAGACTCAAGGATAATTTAGATGAATGTTGTATAGAGAGAGATGAACTCATAGAAAGTCTTGACATCTCTATGGCTAAGACTCAAGAACTGAAAAATGAGTTAGAATCTAAGGTGCTTGAGTATAATGAGTTGGAACAGAAAATGGCTTCTCTAGAAGTAGAAACTAAAGAGTACAAAGATAAGTTGTACAAGTTTCAAGATAGCTCCATGAAGGTTAAGTCTCTCATCAAAAATCAAAGAAATCCAACAGATAAAATAGGTCTCGATTTTGTTGAGTCGCACAAGAAACAGGTTGGGGAATCTAGCAAGAGATTTCAAAAGGAAAAAAGTTCTAATGAAGAAAGTACTTCATATCATGAGTCCGTGAGTGATGAATGCACAGAAACAGAAAACATATTTTTGAATGTGAAGCATAAGTTCTCAGGATCCAAGAGATCGATTAAAAAAATGTTTCACGACAGATTTTTTGCTTGTTACAAGTTTGGACACATGGTTGTACATTGCATGTCTCAAATGAAGAAGGTTAACAATAATTTTAGAAGTCGCAATTTATTTCAAGGGTATTTATACTCTTGTAATTAGTTTGGGCATAAGGCAATTTTTTGTAATGCAAATAACAGGAACTAGGTTAGTCAGAACAGGCGAATTCAAAGAATAGTTATGCCTGAAAGAAATAATGTTGTTGTTTGTTACAAGTGCAACAATACAGATCACACAGCCAGACAGTGTAGAGCTGATCTTCCAAGGTACAGGAATAGGAACAATTGTATAAAAAGGTCCAAGGATCAAGGTGTGGACAAGAAAAGAGATGAGAACAAGAACAAAAAAAGTGCCAAGAACAAAAACATTGACAAAGAGCTCAAGAAAAGGCCCGGCAAAGAAATTGTAGACACCGATGATGATGAGTGTCTAATAAGAGTTTCACTCCCAACCCTATTTTAAATCACATTAATAGGATGTGGGGGAGGGACTAAGCTAAGAGACTCATTCTTAGTCCCAAGCCCCAAAGGTGACCCTTTGCCATTGATGATAAAGGGGGAGAGATATGAGTAAGGGGGAGAGCTTCAAGTGAAGAGGAAAGCTTCAAGTCAGGGGGAGCAAAACTTCAAAGAGATTGTTTTTAGTTTTGGCTCTTGAAGATGTGTTTTTAGTAAAGGTTTGCCATCAATGACAAAGGGGGATATTTTTGGCAATTTTGGGTACCTTGAGTACATTGCCTTTGCTCAAGTATAGTTGTTGTCATTGATGTCAAGGAGCTCTTGGTAGTTTTTGTCTTTGATGTCAAGGAGTTATTGGAGCAATTTGTTTTTATGTCTAAGTATGTGTTTTGATGAAGGTTTCAGCTGGTCAGTAAGTCTCCAAGAAAATTAGAGTAGCCTAGTTGCAAAAGATCCAAAAAAAGATAAGTTAGAAAAAGTTTGCAGGCGGTTGGAAAAACTGTCATGATTTCGCAACATGTTTTAGGAGAGAGAAAGTGCTGGCAAAACTATCGCGATTTCACGACATGTTTGAGGAGAGAGAAATTTTGGGCAAAACTGTCGTGATTTCATGACATGCTGGAAGGCAGAGACGAAGTAGGCTAAACTGTCATGATTTCACGACATGTCGCATTTTTGTGACTCGAGAAGCACAGGAAGGCAGAGAAAGAAAAGTGTCACGATTTCGCGACACATTGCCAGGAAAGTTTTTCGGATGAGCAAGTGTCACAATTTCATGACATGTTGTAGGAGAGAGAGTCCAAAAGGAAAAGTGTCACGATTTCATGACATGTGCATAAGAGGAAGTCTGTAGTGTTAACTATCGTGATTTCATGATAAGTTTGAAGAGAGAGAAAGTGATTCAGGAACTGTCGTGATTTAGCGACATGCTACAAAAGACAAAGTGAGGACTGTTGCAATTTTGTGACATGATGCAAAGTTCCAGTTGAGGACTGTCATGATTTCACGACATGCTGAAAAGCTCAAAGTGAGAACTATCATGATTTCGCAACTTGCAGCAAAGAGAAGAGCCTGAATGGAGAAGCGTCACGATTTCGCAATAGGCAGTAGAGAAAGCTTTTGGAAGCTAAAAGCATCATGATTTTGTGATAGGTTTCAATGAAGAACACAAGCTTATACTGAGAGGGGGGGTGAACAGTATAAGACCACTTTTTACTTTTTCTTTCAAAGCAGCTTTCAAATCAATTACATGTAGAATAAAGATAGCAGTAATAACAATAGTAATCAAAATAATGCATAGAATATAATCCACAAAGTGACACAGTAATTTATGTGGTTCACCCAAGGTGGGATACTCCACGTATAAAACTTTTCTTCTAAAAGTATTATCAAAGTCCTCTGGGAATCCTTCCCGATTACAATGTTTATGAGCCTCAGCTCAAAGGAGCCTTCCCCTAATTCTGCTTTGGTCGGTGATCCTCTAGAAGACCTCTACCTCCTCTACCCTTAGCAAGTGGAACTCTATCCACAGAAGACACCTGTCTTCCTTGCTCTGGCTGGAGATCTCTGTCCTCAACTCTGTCACCACAAAGCTAGTCCTCTTATCTGCACCAAAACACAGTCCTTCGATCTGGCACAAATATGTCCTCTTCCTCTTTTCTTTTCTATTATAGTTGCACTTGGTCGAAACCAACTTTTCACAGTCTGTGCAAACACAACAGCACTCGATCAACTTCTACTCTTCTGCAAAAACACAACAGCACAGTCTTCGCATAAACATGAAAACATAGCAGTATCGATTTCGTGCACTCTATGTCCTTACAGTCTCCTACACTTAGATGATTCGATGAAATGCACTCTTATACTGCAATTGATCTTCGCACTCTGCTTTTTCGATGATCAAACCTCACTGTTGCACTAAATCTGTGAACGCCACTCTTCGAACGCACACTTGGATCGATGATCAAATCTCCTCAAATAGCCCTCCTTATATACTCAAAATCTCAAGATTAGAACCTTGATCTTAGTCGATTGTTTACACTTTAATCATGTCGGTTGCAAAACCTTGCGTTGCGTCGGCCTAGATTTAACTTTGTCGGCTTCACTGCCTCCCTGTAGCTTCTAGTGTGAAACTACAACATGTCACGATATCATGACATCTTTGCCTGCCGTACACCTTCTATGCTTGTTGTCATGAAATCGTGACACTACTGCCTTTGTCGACCTCCTTACCGCTTATGTCATGAAATTGTGACACTTCCTGTCTTTGCTGACGTCATCTTCTCTTCTATCATGAAATCGTGACCCTTTTGTCTTCATGCCCGTCCTCTCAGCTTCTGTCATGAAATCATGACACCTTTGATTGTTGCTAACATCATCACACTTTTGTCATGAAATCATGATGCTTTAGACTTCAAAGCCTTCTTCTCCGCTTCTGTCATGAAATTGCAACACTTTTGCCTCTTGCTGACGTCATCTTACTTCTGTCGTGAAATCGTGATGCTTTAGACTTCAAAGCATTTTTCTTCGCTTCTATCATGAAATCATGACACTTTTGCCTCTTCAACCTTTTCTTGGTTTGCACCAACGAAAATGAAACATGTCACAAAATCACGACGCTTTCGCTGCCTTAAGATCTTTTCTGCCAAATGCTCGTGAAATTGGAACATGTCACAAAATCGCAACGCTTTCTCCAACTGCAAGCTGCCAACTCAACCTATCACAAAATCATGACACTTTATGCATCCATACAACTTCATTGAAACCTGTCATGAAATCATGATGCTTTTAGCTTTCGAAAGCTTTCTCTACTGCCTGTCGTGAAATCACAACGCTTCTCCATTCAGGCTCTTCTCTTTGTTGCAAGTCGCAAAATCGTAACAGTTCTCTTTGATGAGAGCTTTGCATTCCTAAATAATATTTTTCAATGACCAAGGCAAAGTAGAGCTTCCTCTGAGACAATTGATAATGTGGAGTGAATCCCCTTCTATAATTATTTGATTAATGCTCATTTTTCAATGAGAAGGAGGCTTTAGAATAGAGCTTTAGCTTCGGCCATGTTATTCGTTTGAGTCCCCAAGCTTTCTATAAAATCTAGAAAATTTTTCTCTTGATAGTCTTTGATAATGTCTCCCCCACCAATGACCTCCAAATTGCCTTTCGTCATCCTATCGAATTTCAGTTTGAGCCACCCAAAAGGTAGAGGAATCAACCTTATTGAAGACCTGTTGACAAAAACAATAGGAACACTAGAAATGTTAGTGATATTGAACTTGTTGGTGAGGATAACCTCTAGTCCAGGGGGTGAGATTTAGGAGAAGAGATGATAGAGGTATTTTCAAATTCTAAGGATAATATTTTTAGAGTGGTCCTGCAGGAATCATTAGCATGTGCTTTAAAAATTATTGACTTTCTTTCTAACCATATTTTTCATAAGTAATGGTAGAGATAGGAGAACCACAAGAAACTAATTTTCTAGTTTTTAAAGGGTCTAGGCCACTGTTGGAAAATTTATTGGATAGTAGGCGGATGAACTGAAGACTCATTAAAGTTTTCGAAGACCAGGTTTAGCACAATCAGAGAGAAATGACACTCCAAGAAAATGTGAGTGATTGATTCCCAATTTGATTTGTAGAGTATACACCAATTGGGGATAAGGATCCATCTTGATATAAGATTTTCAATTGTGATAATTATGTTCTAGGAATCTAGCCATGAAAATAAATATACTTTAAGAATGATGTTTTTCCCCCATACATTCTTTACAATTTCTCATTTTGTGGTAGGATGCTCCTGGTTGTAGTAAGTAGACTTTACAGTGTAGGTTCCATATTTTTACAAAATCCAAACAAGGGTATCAAGGACTAGGTGTTAGATATGACACAAACACAAAGAAGGTTCTACAAATATCTAGTAGCCTCGACAAATTGGATAGTCAGATTATCGATGGAAAAGTTCTTCCACTTCTGTCTGTTAGGCCTCTGGATGATAAATTTAGAAACTCTATCTCCAAGAATGGTGTCAGTAATAGGTTTGAGGATAGACATATTTGGATCATAAATAAGAGGTTGGTATTGAAATGAGGGGTCTTCCTAGAAACTTATACTTATCCTAGATGCCAACCGCCATCAGAGGCATATTTTGATAATGTCCCTGGTTTGGACTAGGGAATTCTAGAAACAAGAACTAGAAGGGAGGTGATGGTCACCTAGAAAGGGTAAGTGGTGAGGGTAATTTGACTTAATTATGTTTATCCAGGTCAAATTCTCATTGGTTATCACTCTCCAAGCCTACTTGGCTATCAAAGAAAATTTCATTATGTTGATCTTTATAAAATTGAGGTTTTCATGGTATTTATTGGAACACACTCTATTCCAAGCTACTAGGGTGAATATATTCCATTTTTTATTGCCCACCCATAGAAATTGGCATTGGATTTGTTCAATATTATGGTAAATTGAAATTGGACCTTTGAATATGGATAGAAAATATATCAATATACTTTGGAGACAGGCTTGCACAAGAGTGGCTTTAGCAGCCTGATTGATCATAGCGCTCTTCCACCCAGCTAGCTTTTTGTTTATGCATTTGAGGATGTTGGACCACATTTCTGGGGAGACTCTCCTAGGAAAAATAGGTAGCCCAAGGTACGTGGTGATGATATTAGCTATGGGGCATCCTATAATTTTTGTAATTATGTTCTATCTAAAAATAGGGGTATTCAAAAAGTACAATATTCTTTTATTGTATTTTACCTTCTATCCATTACCTATTTCATAGTAATTAAGAATTTATTTAATGATCTTTGCTTTAGGAATGGAGGACGAAGATTCCATAATGGTGTCATCAATGAACTAATGGTGAGTGATGGCCCTAGACACCGTGGCGGGTTTGATACCCAATATAAGACCTCTGGGACATGTTTTTTATAAGGATCTCCCTAGTGCTTCTACGATGATGATGAAAATAAATGGGATAGGGGATCACCCTGACGGATGCTCTTGGATGTTCAGAATAAATCAATTGAAGAGCCATTGACAATAATTGAAAACCATGGTGTAGAAATTCATTTCTTGACCAAGTCTATCAAATCTTTGTTAAATCAAAACTTGTCCAAGACTTCAAGAAGGAATTTCTAGGAAACTCTATTGAATGTTTTATTCATGTCAAGCTTGAGAAACATACTGAGATTTTTTTTCATGGTAATCAAATGAACCAATTCGTGGATTGTTATGACTCTAACTATGATGAACCTTCCTTTAATCAAGTTTCCTTGACAATAATCTATGATGGATGGAAGAGTATCTTTGAGCCTATTTACCATAACTTTAGTTATGAGTTTGTAAATCACACTACATTGGCTTATAGGCCTGTAGTCAGAGATGGACTTTCAGGTTTGGGACTTAGGTACTAGCACAATGAAAGTTGATTTTGCCTCCTTTGTAACTTGCTTGGATCTTTGGAATAACTGCACCACTTTAGAGACTTCTTTGCCTACTATATCCCAAATTTTCTAAAAATAATATGGGTGGAATCCGTCTGGCCCTCGTGCTTTGTATGGATCCATTGAGAATAAGACTTCCTTTATTTCTTTGTCAGTGAAAATGTTTAGTAGCCCATCATTGAAATCATTAGACACTAGGTTGGGAATATTTTGACTTAGAGAGTTTTGGATATGGAGGGGCAAGGAGGGTTGGGATCAAGCATTTCTTGGAAGTGAGGCACGACTTCTTATATGATTGCTTGAAGGTAAAATATATAGAGTCTCTAATCATTCTTTATATATTTATATGGTTAAACAAGAGAGGTTGAAAGTGATTGAGTTTTGTTATGAGTGTGAAGCATATTGAGTCTCTAACCATTCTGTATATCTTTCTATGATTAAACAAGATTTCATGTGAAACATGTTTGTGTGATTGAAGAGGTTTTATATGAGATATTGAGTTGAGTTTTATGTACAAGTTTTGAGATTGATTTGAATTAGCTTTTGTGAAATCTAGTGGCTAAATTTGAGTAATTCCTAGAGTGGACTTAAGGAAAAAGTGAAGCAAGCTTTAATAAGATCTTGTGAGTATATTTGAGTAAGTCTTAGAGGGGACTTAAGGATAGAATTGAGGAAGCTTTTATGAAATATCGAGGAAAAATTTGTGTGAGCTTTTGTGGAAGCTTACAATTAGATTTAGACAATTCCTAGAGAGGACATATTGAGAAGATTTCAGACAAGTCTTAGTGAAGACTTGTGGACAAATTTGTGTGAGCTTTTATGGAAGCTTACAAAGCAGAGTTGAGGTAAGTTCTAGTGAGGAATTTTTGAGTAAATTTAAGGGAAATATTTAAGAATAATTGAGAGCATATTGAGAAAGTTATAGAGACAACTTGTAAACATATTTGAAGTAAGTCTTTGAGGAGACTTGATTTATTTGTTCAAACCTTGAGTTAAAGTTTGGGGTAGATCTAGCATAGGTGATTTGTGATTGGATCAAGATTTGTGTTAAATATTGAAGATAGTTTGAGGACATAGTTTGGTGTAGACTTAAGGATAGATTTGTACCAGGACAACAATAGCGATTGAGCATATTTATGCTAGATAAAAGGATTATTTTAGTACATATTTGAGACATGGATTGAGAAAACTTTTGCTAGATCGAAGGACTGTATTTAGTGTAGATTTGAGATAAATATTGAGCAGATTTGTGCTAGACCGAAGGATTGTGTTTAGTGTAGATTTAGGAAAAATATTGAGCAGATTGTGCTAGAACAAAAGACTGTGTTTAATGCATATTTGAGATAGATATTGAGCATATTTTTGCTATACCGAATGATTGTGTTTAATGCAGATTTGAGATAGATATTGAGCAAAGCTGAGAGTAAGATTTTGAGGTGAGAAAAAAGAGGATAGTAGTCTTCATTGGATAGATATTTATTATCCAAGGTAGAGAGGACAAAGGTCTTCAGTGGATAAATATCTACATGCCAGTGCAGTGGAGGTAGTAGTCTTCTAATAGGATCACCAGCCATAGCAAATGAGAAAGAGTTCTCCTATGGATAGAGATCCATGAACCAAAAAAGGGGATTTGTGTCTCTTATGGATAGGTATCCATGAACTTTATTAGGGGATTGGTGTCTCCTTTGGACAGAGGTCCATAAAAATTGTAATAGGGAAGGATTCCCAAGATATTTTTTAAGGAAATTTTAGTGGAATTTTTTCTTTGTGGATTAGCCCACATTGGGTGAACCACGTTAAATCGGTGTCTCTATTGTGTGTGGTGATTTGTGTATTGCTTTGGTTACTATTTTTGATATTGCTATTGATAACATTGAATAGTATTGTTTGGGAAAGAAAAGTAAAAAATGGTCTTATACTGTTCACCCCCCTCTCAGTATAAGATTGTATTCTTTAGTATCTCTATTACAAATAGATTATATTTCATAATTTGGGTCATGTAAACGTATCTTCCAAGGTAAATACTTAGGATATTAGATCACTTTAAGGGGAAGTTATCTAGTTACTTAATGCAATGTAATAAATGCACAAGTGTCAATGTGCAAGTTGTCCCTTGCACAACTAGGTAGAGTGTTGGCCAAGGAACCTATTTTCCTATATAATAAAGGCATCATTGTAATAAAAATATAGAGGCAACGAACATGGTTATATAGTGTAGCTTATAGCATACTAGTAGGTAGTAGCATGGTTCTATGGAGATTACCATATGATGGCAATGGGTACAATGTAGTTCCATAGCTTTATTAATGGAGTGTTCTTTTCCTCCATAGGTACATTGTATTAATTTATGTCATTTTTATTTACAACATATTTCAATCATCTAGAATATTTAATTTATTTTATATTCTACATCTTGTGATTTCTATCTTCCATTGCTCATTACATCAAAAGCTAATAGTGGTATAGTATCCACAATATATCTAGCCATAATAGATCAATAGAGAAACCACCATTATCACTAAGCCTAAGTTTTTTTTGAACCTGATGTGCTACTAGACCAACCACTATCAAAAAATCTCAAAAGAGCCTAGATGGTAGAACTAGAGAGAACCCAAGTGAGGACTAAAATAAATCTCAATTCTAGAAATACTGAGATTACATTTGACCAGATTATTTCCACAGAGTTGCAAGAAAAACTTGTGAATACTAGGACTCAATATTCAATCCACTAGATTGATAGATCATCTAGTGAATATCATTCAATATATTTAGGTTTTGCTAACTATTGCCTAATTCTTTTATTGCAGAAAATTAATTCTCAAAAAAATGGAACTCCTATAGTAAAAATCTAGGAGACTCCAACTTCGTTACCTAAAGGTCAATATGCCTTCATAGTATAGATATTAGTTCCTTATGCAATATAAGAATATTTTAGAAGAAGACTTATGGTGAAGAGTCATGGTGAAGTCAAGAGACTGAAGATATCCATTCTTGCATTGAAGAACTTCATATTTGATGAACATGTCATAGAAGCCTTGATACAAAAAAGGCCATATAAGCATTGAATAACAATCCATAGAAGACTTGAAGAAAATACTATATAAGCCTTGAAGAAGAATCCATGGAAGTCTTGATACTGAAAAGACCACAGAAGCCTTGATACTGCAAAGGCCACAAGAGTCTTGATACTAAAAAGGTCACAAAAGTCTTGATATTGAAAATGCCATAGAAGCCTTGATATTGAAGAAAGGCCATAGAAGCCTTGATCCTAAATAATAATTTGAAGAGGATATCTTATTTAGAAGTAGATTTCGATTTCAGTACTAATATTATTTTGTAGGGAAGTAAATTTTTACTGAGTTGGGAAAATTTCTACAAGAAAGTTAGGAAGGGTATCTTCTTTAGAATCAACTCAACACTTGAAGCAAAATAAAATATATCAGGAGAAGATCTCATTGAAAAATTTTAGTCTTGGAAGAAGAAGAATAAGGACTAGGAGAGTCTTGATCACATCCAAAAGTAGAATCAAATATCTAGAATATCTCACCACAAATAATTCCAAGAGTAGAAGGTTGAAGAGAAGGTCTCAAGGAAGACTAGCAAAAGATACAAGATAAAAGGCCTTGGGAAGGTCTTAAAGATCATCCAGTAAAAACCTAGGATAGCCTTACTAAAAAAAGCATAAAAGGAGAAATCACTGGAGAAATCCATGACCAAGGAGAAGCCCCTGATAATGAAGGACTTGGGACAATTGTCACCATCTGATAACAAGCCCAAGACAAGGAGAATTTATCAAAGAGTGCCAAATTCAAGAAGGAAATTTTGGAAAGGAGTGCCAAATCTAAGAATAAGAATCCAGTTAAGGACTCAAAATATTCAAAATATTGAGAATATTTTGCTTTAAGTCAAAATTTTACAAGAAGACTTGAAGATAAATAATCTCACCAAATCCAAGAGATTTGAATATTACCTCTTATAGCAAGAAGGCACTACTCTAGATACAAAAAATTCTCCAAATATACAGTAGAATGAGGAGAACACAAGGGGAGAACAATCCACCAAATATTAGGCTCATGAAATAAAGTGTGAGACCATATTTTGATGGAGCTTTTCAGGACAGTCTACAAAAAGTTACAAGATCCTATTCAAAGCAGTAACTTGGTGATCTTAGATACCAAGATCCACATCTTCTACAGAAGTAGCAAAAGAGCTACAAAAGCCTTTAAAAAATATTAGAAAATTATGGTGCATGTATATTCATTAATTGTATTACTAATAATATTTTTTAAAGCATATTTATCTAGATTAAAGTTGCAAGAATAAAAATGTTATTACAATCTTCAAAAGTGCAAAATGAAAAGTTCCTTTTAAGGTTTACTCTTGATTAGTTGTAGTAATTTTATTAAGTGCATTAATTTTAGAGTTGATTGGAGTGATATGGTGAAATTTTTAGTGCATTAAAATAAAGTTTAATAGATTTATTTGCACTATTCTATTACTCTCAAAAGAATTATTATTTGTGTTCTTGAGAAGGGCACAAAATAAAAAATTTCAAAGTGTCTAAATACACTATTAATGCACAAAAATATATAATACTTATTGGCCAAGTGAATCCATAAAAATAGGTTATAATACTCCAAAAATTGGAGAATAAGATGACTAACCAAAATCAGAAATAGAAGCCTCAAAGATTGAGACTTGGTGAGTCTCAAATCCAAAGCATTATAGAGTTAAATGCAAGGAGAAAAGTGCAGAAAATTACATCTTAAAATAATCTTCTATCTACTTCTATCTAATATTGGATTTGTCATTATAATATCCAAGAAAAAAGGGGAAGGTGTCTAACAAAAAAGACAACCTTAAAACCCCTACACTGTATTCAAAAATCTTGCCATATAAATCAAAATATTAGACCTACAAAAAGAAGTTTAGGAAAGGGTGCAAAAGGAATCTCATTTACAAATATTGTTACATTGTATAGCACTTCTCTAACTCATTCTATGTAGAATAAATGGAATATTAGAAGCTACCTCAAAGGCACAATATAATTTTGGTGAAAAAGTCAATGAGAACCAAATTCTAGCATCTTCCTGAGCATAGCTAAGAGCCATTTATATAGGTTTGTCTTCTACGTATCTTAAATGAACGTACCTACAAAAGATAAGGCACAAACATAGGAATAAATAAAGTAGTGTATGAGAAAAATAAAATTGATGTAAGCATACTAGAACGATATGTTTGATCAAGATAATTCACTACCTTAAGTGGAGCATCATGAAGTATTCATCAAAGTGCTACCATATCTCCACAAAATATCCACCAAAGCTCCTCCATATCCCCACCATATCTCCACCATGAGCATTGCTTGATTGGAGACATCTCAACTCCAATGAAGTACATCAAACAACAAGGTGGAAGAATAAGTTTGAAAGTCTACAAAAAAGGTATTGATAAGACAAAGGAAGGCAAAGAGAAGAAGGCACCACTTGTCATTCTCCAAAAGAACCATAAAAAATTCCCACAAAAGAGATGTTACAACTATTGTTTTGGTGTATATACTCCATGCGAGAGAGGAGTTATCTGTTAGGATGGAAAACACAAGGGGATATATTATTGATAAAAATGTGTTACATATATAGGCAGAAGGCCTATATGATGAACATGACACTTGTCAATGAAACTGACAAGTGTCAAACTGGCATAGTGCACATTACATTAACTCTAACATTCCCCCTTAATGTGCACTATCCTAACTAAAGAAAAAAAACAAGTCAACAGGCCTATATGATAAACTAACAAGTGTCAGTATAAATTGAAAAGTGTCAAAATAGAGGCATAGTGCACTTTAACTCTAACATTCCCCCTTAAAGTGCACTATCCTAACTAAATAAGAAACAAAACAAGTCAACATTAGGTAACATTCCCCCTTAATGTTGACTTCTCTAAAACAACCTATCATCCTCGCTTATTGTTGATTTGGTCTAGGCTCGTGCTTTGTGCTCTTGGCTCTCCAAATGTGAATAATGCTAGATTCACTATGTATACATCTCGGTCTGTTGCCTTAGGGTCAACCACTTCCATGGGTCTGTTGCCACTGGGTTAGCTGTCTAAGTGCCTCGAGGTCATCATGGGTGCCTCAGGGTCAGCCACTTCTAGGTCTGTTGCCTCTGCAGGTCATCCTTAGAGGATGTTGCCTCTCGTAGGTCACTAACTAGATTCACCATGAGTATGAAATCCCTCCTCATGGTGAACTCAATCTAGAAGGTGTCGGTCTCTGCCAAAAATGCACCTAATGAAAGGAAAAACGAGCCATATAAGAGTGTCGGTCTCTGCCAAAAATGCACTCTATACAATAAAATGAGCCATAGATCCAAATAGGAGGACAGAAGAAGAAAAGAAGAGAATCTTTTGAAGTGTCTTCGTCTGTAGTCTTCAGAAGTAGATCCGAAAAAAACCTCGGATAGAGTCTAGGGTGTCTTTGTCTATAGTCCCTAGTATAAGTGTCCTTATTGTGACCATGTCATCCCATCAAAATGCATGGGTAACTAGCCGCTGCATTCGCCAAGTGTATAGAAAATATCACTAGGTACAAGGATCACATATAAAATTACCTTGGGAGTGTCGGGTACAACCGAGAGTGCACTCCAAGGGAGAAAAACTTTGAGGCTAAAAAACTAAATTGAAACAGCCTCAAAATTACAATATGACACCACCATTGTGTTTGTCATGGAAAAACGTTTCCAACGACTATAAATACCCCTATATTCCACCATCAAAGGGGCCTTCATCATGTGAACAACAATAGCATGCCTCTCTAGGCAGCAAAATAAACATCGCTCAATGGCAGCATCGCTCTCAGGCAGAAAAAATAGCATTAAAACTTCCCTCGTAGGGGAATTACATGGGCCATGTGGGCCATCATCTCCCATTTTCACTCTCCTTGTGGGAAAAAATAGGACCACTCTCATATGGAAAAAAACACATTGACTATCCTTATGGTCATAAAATACCCCCTTACTAGATCCATTTAAATGAAGGAAAGTGGACCCCACTTTAAAATGAATTGTCTCCCTACATTTTGAAAAGTATGCCCCTCAATTAAAAATATATAGGTCCCCACTCATGCCAGTAGCTTATCTCTCCAAAAAGTAAGCTTATAATATTGAAAATTTAAATTATACCTTTCTTAATGTCAAACATTTCCGCCTCTGCTTAAGTGAACGCTGTTGCTTCGGGAACGCCACCTGCGCTCAGTCCATGGTGATAGTGAACACGACTGCAGAAAAAAAGATTTGAATTTTTGATGGTCTGACAGGTGTATGTCTGCATTTTGTTAGACTGAACCATAGTACTTCAATGCCATGCGAGCATCAACATCTAGAGCATCTCCAGTTGGCTGAAATGGACCAAAAATCATGAGAACGGAGTCGGAATCAAGGGGGTTCTTAGATCTCACTTATCGTCGTGCTGTAGATGAACACATTTTTTCCATTTGGCAGTAGCAGAGCATGGCTACAGCAACAATGCTTGGCAACGGCTACAGCTACAGACTCAAAAATAAAATCCATCTATTCGTCCTCTTGGAATTAGATAAAAAAACTCTGAAATGTATTCGCAGGGAAAATTCTGGCGCGCCGAGGGGCCGAGGGCATGGTCGCATGGTGGCCCCATCGCAGGTAGAAGCGGCGGAGGTGACCCCAATTGCACCTAGAAGCCGATCGTCATGCTGCTGAAGCTTCCATCTAGCCTGGGCCTGGTTGAGGAGGTGGCCGAGGGTGCCAATGTTCAAATTAAATGAGGCCATTGACATTAATGGAGCTTCTGGCGTGAATCTGGATGACAGTGTGAATCTGCGGTGGGCAAATGTTTGATTCGGCTTCGAGCGGACATCTGATCAACAGTTAAGTGTATGCAACAAAAATCAAACCTCCATTTATGGTCTACTGTTTCACGCTCCTAAAAAAAAATGTCACATCGAACTCTATAGTGCCTGCATCCGATGAAACTCATAATGCCATCGCCATCAATTTTTTGGTAGCATCTCCCAGCCGTCGCAGCCACTTCTTTATAAAACTCAACTGGCACTCTCACTATACTATTATTGCAACACCAACACCACGTCACCATCAAGATCAGATCATCTCGTTCACTTCTGTTATACTGGTGATCTGCCAGTGGTCGGCTCTGAAATTCTGCAACCGAAATGGAATCTGCCAGAAAAATGGAGTTACCATAATTTTAGGAAGAAGAGTCATACTCATCTCCTCGTCACTTCCATCACCATTATCACCAGCGGTACCATGCCATCTGCTTTCTTTTTAATAAAACCGTCTCTTCTCGAACGTCAACAATACATCTCCCTTCATTGCTACTTTGAGTGAGAACCTGTAGGCAATCTGGGCAGGCACAAGAATTGCTTTGCAGGGATGCAACTGCATGACCAAAATAAAACCTAGTCTCCAACGACCTTGTCTGCAGCAAGCTCTCTCTCTTGGAGCTATATTGGGACATGTCACTACCATAGTCGCAGCTGCTGCAACTCGAGCAGATATTACGGAGAAGAAAAACTTTGAATCATTTAAACAAAACTTGTGCACCAGCTAATTTGTTGTCCCAGATTAAAACACCGTAATCATCTCCACCACGGAATGCTCCAGCCCTCTTGGCAATTCCAGCTAAAGATAAAAATTATTCCCTGTGGCATAATACAACCATGCACCTCCCCAGACAAATTCATCATAGTAGCCACTTGAATTGTAGAATAATGCAGCATCCCTGTTCTCTAGGTTCGAAACAAAAAAATGAAATGATCGCTGCGACTGCGCTCTCCTCTCCTCGTCAGTCTCCTCTGAATCCGAACACCGCAGTGATTTTGCACAGCCAGATTGACCTGTTAACGAATCATCGTCGCCAAAATCCTCGATGCCAAACCTTATGCCATTCTTCTTCACGTGACTGTCAAATGGGGCATGGAACGCTCTGCACAGACCATGGCTGAACTACTCGCAGGTCAAGATCCAGTACACAGTCTCATCAGAAGTTGGTAGTATTGCAAAGAATCAACCCAATGCTCATCTTCCATTGATACCTCCTCCCCCAGGACTGGAAAAAAATCAATACTCCAGCTCAGAAAACCAAGCAAACAGAGGACTTTCTCAGCTGTGATGCTTATGAGTCACCAACTGCTGGAACCCCTGCAGCAGCTAGCGCAGCCAATGGGCAATATACTCAGTCCTCTTCAGTCTCTCTCTCAACCTGCATAAAATAACAGATTAAAAATTCATGGCCTCAAGCATTTAAGCTTCAGGGGCAGCCATGAACTCCATTCTTTTTCCAATTGGCTTTCTGGTTTCTGATCCACAAATGTGGAGAGCATACTCCCTGAGCCATGGAGAAGGAAGGGATGGAGGAAAAAATGAGGGGGGATTTCCATGAGGGAAATCCCCCCTCAAGCTCACAGGGTAGGGAAAGCCTGGAGCTCTGATACCAAATGTTAGGAGGGAAAACACAAGGGGATATATTATTGATAAAAATGTGTTACATATATAGGCAGAAGGCCTATATGATGAACATGACACTTGTCAATGAAACTGACAAGTGTCAAACTGGCATAGTGCACATTACGTTAACTCTAACATTATCTATAGTCATAAGCGTTTAAACAAGAAGATCATAGCATCAAATCAAAAAAATCCCTTGGATAGCACATGAAGAGGGGATAAAAATATGTTTTTTAAGTGGATATGACACTTTTCACAAGAATTATAGCAAATACTAGCATCTCCACCAAACTTTAGAAGCATTCTTGGAACGTCTTAAAACTATTGTGACACTTACCACTTAACGAATCACCTATTAAAGGTGACTTGGACCAAGCAAACCGGAAACACATTATAGCACAAGGGTGTAGTATTCCAAATTGGGAGGTGGTTTCTAAGACTCAGAATATTCAATTTACTATTCATAATCAATGGACCAAATTGCACAACCGTACAGTCTTTACAACTATCAATTTGTGACAACTAAACAACTTGTATGGATTCCAAATCGTACCACTATATGATCCCAAATCATATAGTGAAAAATATTTTATGATTTCACACTTATCCAATCTCTCAAATTCGATTTTGCAATCTTCCGTACACATTTTTGTAACTAAACTATTCGATTTCAAAATGCTGCCAAATCAAGTAAGTTTTACTCAATCACATAAATAGCCAAATAAAGTAAGTTTCTTTTGTACGATTTTTAAGAGCTTTGGTGTACAATTTGTATGAAAATAAAGTACATAAAAGTGCCCAATTGGATTTTATACTAGACAAATCTCTCTTAGGTAGGTTTTATAAGGATTTAATATGGCAATCAATAGTATTTCTACCAACATGTAAGTTACTCTATCAGGGTTTGAGAGAGTTCTATATCCAATGGCACATCCAAAAATTGTACAATAGACTTATACCATTTTATAATAATCATGATAGATCATTCATCAAGTCCACACAAATGCTGGTTTAATTTAATTCCTCCATAGCAATGCATTAAATAACAATAACAACCAAAAGGGAGTACATGCAATAGAGATAAACTATAAAATATTATTCTACCATTCCAGGATCATAAAATACATGAGAGAAACTATGAATTGTGATTATTATTCATTACTACTCAAAAATAACATACAAAAATCATATATATGCAATAATAATTCACATCAGAACATAGCCAAAACTCCTAGCATTCCCAAATTAACCAGAATGTAACCAGATCATAACAAAACTATCAAAATTGAAAACAGGGCCTTATATAATTTTTCCTATGATGTTCCAAAGTGGTTCCTGAGGTAATTAATTACTCACAACTATTCATGCATAATTATAAATTTTACTAAGTCTAAACATATTATTTATCAAATTCATGCACAATTACAACTTAATTTGTATTTTTGTACATTCATTTCATTTTATTGCACATTGTACAGTTTATCTTCACTTTGTATGGTTTTACCTTTTGGTTGTATGGTTTAATTCTACCTATAAAATTTACAAAACTTGTCAAAATTGTCAAACTAGGAAAATCCTTTTATCACTTCTTCTTCTCGGAGGTGGATTTTCTACCTACATCTGCCATCCCTTTACTTTGGTTGATGTTATTGCCAACACATATTTCTATTTTAGTTGCACCTCGTAATCGATGACTACAAATTTTAGGTCTTTTACCTGGGTTTGAAGAATTGTGTGTTGGTTCTTCAAGTTGGCTGTGTAGTTATCCATTTCTACTACTTTCAACCCATGTTGATTGGCTTTCTCTTTGACAATCTTTAGGAGTTCCCTTAATTGTTTTTCATGACCAGTGATACTCTTCTTCAAATTCTCCTACAAATGTTCTTTTTTTCGAGTTGTTTCTTGTAATTATTCATTCTTATCTATAATGGTATACAAATGATGATGAATATCTACATCCAAAGCATGAAAAATATATTTATTATCACTCAACTACACCTACTTATCTAGGACCATATCATTATACCGTTTATTGTCTTGTGTGAGCTCTTCTATCTTCTTAGCCTACCCTGCTAGTTGCTCATATTTCTCAACCAACTACATTTTTAGCAACTCATCCTTTGCTCTGAGTTGATATTCCAACTTCTTAATTTTATATTCTATCATCTGTGAGACTTTTTGCTTCTCCTTTTCAAGCAAACTAATTCTAGCCTCAAAATCAGCCCTGTTACTTAGCAATTCTTCTTCTCATTTCTTTAATTTCTTCTTAGTCGTAGCCTTAATCTTCTGAAATTATTCCTTTGAAGAAGTATACTCCTATATTTCAAGGGCCTACTATTCTTTATTTGATTGAGACTTCTCTTGAGTATCCCTCTGAATCGATACTGACTTTGCCTACCTCAAAATGGTTTACTATCCTACCTTAATGTTTCTAGGTTCTATCAAACCTAGAAAGTGGATTCCCATATTCATAACAACATTTAATCACAATACAATAGCATGGAAAGTCATCCTAAAATTATTAGACCTCTTTCTTAGTACTTCATGCATCTTCTTCTCTAGATAAGTATCCCAATCGTACTTGATTCCTTTGGTGATACCCTCCACATATTGAGCCATCGATATTGGCATATGCTTGGCTCATGTATCCTTTAATAGTTGAGCCATAACAATATTCATAGTGTATGTTCAATATTTCTCTTTTAGCTGACTCTGTTTAACTCCTCGAGTCCCTACACCCAAGATCTTCACATCGATCGATGATTTTATATTGGTAAGTGAAGTTATGATGTGATGTGTTTCAATCGTATCAACCAACTTCTTAACTACCTTCATGACATATACTGGTAATGTAAATATTTTTCTAAATGCCTTTGTTATAACTTCCACTTTCATTGATCACTTGACCACATTGACGTAGGCCAGTATGGTTGTAGAATTATACACCTGAATCATATGTAACAAATAATTGTAGAAGGTCTTCTAGTGCTTTGGAACTTGTGCTATTATAGATACACCAACCTCTGCAAACTATTTCTCTAGGGGTGGGTCTTATTTTTTGTTACTCCACTACATTCTACATGTCTCTCCTCCATACTAGAAAAATTATATATTCATCACCTCAACTTGGATTTCCTTAGGTTCATTGCTTAGATTCTCATCGAGATTTGGGTAGTGTACTTCACTTCTCAACTCCCTTCTAAAAATCCTCTCTTGTGTGATCTCCTCCTCTCAAAATCTTGATGGTTTCCTTCTCTGATCAGCACTCCAATACATTTGCCCTCTCCACAACCTATATCCTCTTATCCTCCACGGATGAGTACCATGCCAATCACAGGATTGAAATTTTCATCCTTGGTATTGTTGTGGATGTGGTTGTCTCTTGTGTAGGGGTCCTGGTGACCATTCCACTTTTTTGGATGCAATTCGTCTTAACCGACATTCGAACTCTTCAAATAAAATCATTTTCTTACCATTCCTCTAGTTAGCTTGCTAATTGAACATCACTTATTCTACAATTATAAGTATTCTAGAAATTGTATAGTCTACTATAAATCATATAGTACACTTCAAATTTCTCCTGTATGGTTTCCATATCAACAACCACCTCTATATCGTACAATCTACCTAAATGCTTTACATTGTTCAATATTTTACAAATCGTAAAACTGTTGCACACAAATGTATAGGACTGTACCAATATATATATTGTCCCTATATAGCTGCTCCCCTTTGCCAAATCCATACATGTTTGTACGATTCTGTATGATTTGATTCAAAATCTTAAAACAACCCAAATTTTTGCCTAAAATCATACAATTTTTTTCCAAGATCATACAGTCTACCTCCAAATCATACAATACATCTTTTAAAATCCTTGTTCACTTGAAACTCATATTTTTCACTTCTCCTTCGTGATTTCTCTTTGACCCAATTGTTGAAATATCTTGATATATCTTTTCAATGCATTTATGGAGCAATTCTTCAATTTTTCCACACTTGGTGCAATTTATCCCCAAAAAAAAAAATTCTTGGTTGTTTAATAGGGTTGTACGATCTTCTCCTTTATTCCCTCTGTCTCTAGTTCATTTTTAGCCACTTTTATCAGATTAGGATTTGTAATGGCCTTTATCCTACAATTTCTCTACTTTGGCTCCCATTCATGACTTCCTTGAACCCTGGTGTATGTTTTTTCCCACTTTGGTTCATTCTTGGATGTCTTCTACTGTAAACTCTCATTTTTCTTTCAGTTGAACTCAAAATCTTCTTTTAATGGAGTCAAAACCCTTTGCTTTTCTTCTCCAGTTTGATTCTCTCGAATGTGAAAAGTCTCCATGGTGTAAATTTAGAAATGGGTCATGCAATATTGTAGTTCACTGATGAATTTTTAATACCTATGTGGTATATTCCATTTAGTTGCACACTTTCCACCTTCCTTCTAAAAATTTTGAATTCCTCCTTGTACAGTTTGTAAAATTGCTAAGGTTAGCCTTGTATAAAAAATGTTCTCAATCCTAACCACTCTAATTTTGAAATTGCACCACTTTGCATGTATTTTCATCTTCCTTGCTTGGATGATCGAAAACTCATTGCTTTCTCATGTGATTTTAAATTTTTCTCATGCTTTTCTGATAACACATCATTCCACACATGCGAACATTAAACGTGATGACTGAAAATTGTACAATTGCACCCAAAATCATACATTGTATGATCTAAATCATACAACATGCTTCCTTGTACTATTATGCATGTACTTTTTTCCATTTTTCCTTGTACAATATTCCACTTATGCTTTTTTAGGTTTAAATTTGACTTGTATGATCTATCACTTAGAGAATTTTTCTATTTTTCTCTCTCTTAAAGAGGTCGTCGTTTCCAATTTTCAACCCACTTCCTTCTTAATTGCATCCTGAGGTATTTTCATAACTGTTGAGTGAATATTTTGTCTCACAACAAAATGACCACACAACTAGAGTTTCTGACAGGAAACTCTTTCTTGCAAAGAAAATCTATTATTCTAATTTCTCCAAGTTTCTTGTGAACAAACCTTTATATGCATATAACCAATTAAAACTTAATGCACATAAAAGGATATAATCTGGAATAACTTATTTCTGCAAGTAATTGTTAACAAGGGGCCTTTAATGATTCACAGCAAACTTTGTAACCCTAATCTGTTAAAATAACCTAACCATGTACAACAAAAGAAAGAACAAAGTCCCTTTCTTCTTTTATACTCTTGACATTAATGAAACCCTCCCGAGAATAAATTAGCAACACTTTTATCTTTGGCTTAAAGAAAGATTATAAATGAGAAAATGCGTGGTATAGGCCACTTCATTTTAAATTTTGTGCCTTTAGCATGAGGTTCATTTTACAGTTAGTTGGTTCATTTTATCTTTACTTTAATTATTCTTCTATTTCTAAGTTAGCTTTTGGAGTTAGAACATGTATTCTGGAATGCACCAGAATGCGTGTGTGCCAAACTTTGAATGAAACAAATGTGAAAACAAAATTAAACCCTAACAAAAGATTCTTTATGAGAATCAGCTGGAAAACAGAAAAGGACGTTAATCTGGTTAGCAATCTCCTCCCTGCAAAACCCCAAGTTAAGAGATGAAGTTCTAAAACAACCCGACCGAGCAGACCTGCACTAACACACATTCCAATCAGATCAGATGCAAGACTCTAAGGAAAGAAAATAATTGCATCATTCTGTCATTCACCTATCGTAACCCATCTCATGGCGTAAACGAATAGATACAAGAGAAAATGATGCAAAGAAAAGATTAACAAAGAAAACAGTAGTCTTAGCTTCAATCTCCTTTTGGTTTTACACACAAAAGTCACTCTTGCCAAATAACTCCTTTATTTCAACAAATAATGCCTTTTTTTTTGTTACAATTTCCAGCCCCTGTATCCACATTCACTTCGGCTTTTAAACCTTCTGCTGCGGCCCTTGGTTGCTCTGCGACGCTTCGTTTCACTGCCCAGGACGCTTCGTTTCATTTCCCGCTTTTGGGTGTTTTTACCTTTCGCTTGAATTTGTAACGTTTGATCTTCTCGGCCGTTGTAACTGTCGATCTGAAGCGTTACTCTGATCCTCATGCATTTCCGCCACGTGTTCAGCGTTTCCTACAGTTTCGTAATGGTTCCTCAAAAATCGTGACCAAAAATAGCATGTAGCCTTGCTCCTTTGGTTTCACAGTGAAAACGTGACATGTCGCGAAATCGCGACATGTCGCGATATCGCGACTCTTTTGCTCTCCGTACGCTTCGGCCGCACCCTATCGTGAAATCGTGACCATTTTCTCCATCCGTCCACTTCGCCGAAACACGTCATGAAATCGTGACCATTTTCATCATCCGTACACTTTGCAAAACACGTCACGAAATCATGACCATTTTCTCCTTCGGGCCATCTCGCCGAAACACGTCATGAAATCGCGACCATTTTCATCATCCGTACACTTTGGCAAAACACGTCGCAAAATCGTGACCATTTTCATCATCCGTACACTTTGGCAAAACACGTCATGAAATCGTGACCATTTTCATCATCCGTACACTTTGGCAAAACACGTCACGAAATCTGACCATTTTCTCCTTCGGCCCATCTCGTCGCAACCTGTCACGAAATCGCTACCATTTTTCTGTTTCGGCATGGTCTTCAATTTCTATCGTGATTTCGCGACGTCTTCTCCTGGCTGGAACGCTTCGCCAAAAGTTGCACGAAATCGCTACCATTTTGATACTTAAGCTTTTTTATCCACTTGCACCACAAAACGCGACACGTCACGACCTTTCGAGCACACCCCCGACCATTTTCTACCTTGTGCCTTCTGCCCGCTTTCAAGCCACGAAAATCAAACACGTCGCGATTTCGCGACGTTTTCGCCCACCTGCTACCGTTGACCATGTTGACCGTGATTTTGCGACACGTCAATTTCCTTTCTTCCTTCTCTCTCCCCTTCTTTCCCTTTTCTTTTCTTCCATATCCACCTTTTCCTTTTTGCCGGAGTGACATGTCGCGATATCGTGACACTCTTCTTTTTGCGCGCGGCGACGTTCGCGATTTCGACATTATTTCGCGACATGTCGCGATTTCGTGACACTTTCTACACTTGTGCATTTTGCCCCTTTTCTTCATTTTTAGCATCTGGGTCACTGAGATTTTCTCTGAAAACCTATAAAAAGGTGGGTCCCCAATTTTGGGGTGTGTTGTGGATTAGCCACAACAAATGGCGACTCTCTTGTCAAATGCTCCAGAGCATTTTGTGAGAACCCAACCTGAAATATATGAGCTTAGATACAGGCGTTAGCACATAAAAGATAAACAAATACCGACAGATCAGAAGTACATGAAACATCAGAATCATTAGTATTAGCTCGGTGTGTGCTATTTGTTTTCATTCCTTATCGCTTGGACTTGATCAACATTCCATTGTCAGTTTTACATGCATGCATGTGTGAGATTGTAAATGATTTGTGAAACCTAATGAATATGCTTAGAGATTTTGCTTTTACAAATGCATAGACCTTCTAATATCATATACAAATATTCAAGATTGTCAAACCCTCTTAGGATCAACCATGTGTATAATGAATTGTTTTATTAGATCCCAAAGTTGGTTATGAGTCACTACTATCTTGAACCCATGTGTAAGTGAAAGTGAAATCGAGCTTTGGGAAATCAGACTCCCAACTTAATCTAGATGGGAGTTTAACCCTATTCTTACTACTCTATTTGGAATTCATTACCTCACTTTGAGCAAAATGATTTAACCAATTATGGAAGAAATGGTCATGCTAGTCTAACCCTTTGAACAATCGGTGGTCTTGTTTTTTAGACAAGACATGCTTGTCATGCATGGGCATACCTAACCCCATAATCCATGACTTAACTTCATTTCTTTGGACTTTGGGGATGACTACCCATCCTTTGCAGAGGACAAGTAGTACGATCCTTCCAATCCAATATAAATATGAGATGGGAAACATTAATTTTACTTCTTGGATCTTGGGGATGACTACCCATCCTTGCCAGGGACATGTAGTACGATCCTTCCAATCCAAGTCTTAGATGAAAATGGAGAATATTAATTTTATTACTTGAACCTTGGGGATGACTACCCATCCTTTGCAGAGGACAAGTAGTACGATCCTTCCAATCCAAGTTTTATCATGAAATGAGACATAGGAGCTTTGGGGAATCAGATTCTCAACCTAGGCGAGATGAGAATTATGCCCTATCCTTACTACTCCATGTAGGTCAAATCAAAGCTTTGGGGAGTTGGATCCTCAACCTAAGTTCGATGAGGACTTAACCCTATCCTTACTACTCTGATTTTAGGCTTTAAGCTTAATGGAAGTGGTAAAAACCACTGTTTTAAGGATCATGTTGCATAATAGGATAGACATGAAATATTCCTTTCGCTTGACCCTTTTCCTCCAAGCAAGGTTTTGATCATTTTGCCCAAGATCTTTTTTAATGTGTACAAACTGTGCTTGGTTCTAGATATCTTGGGGCTCAGTTTCCAACCTTAGGATTTTTCTTTATTTATGTTATAGTACAACCCTAAGAGGATTTAACACACTTTAATGATTTGTATCTGAAATGCATATGTAACTAAGATGGCATGAATATGCAAAGTGAGATGTACTATGAATGCATTGCCCTTTGAATTGCAGATGAAGTATTACCATAATTTGTAAAACTGACTACTTCATGCATCACAAGCCCCAAACGATATTATTTAACTGTTTGTGTTATATGTGGAGCTTTTACAACATAATTCCAATGCTTCATCTTCTCCCGATCTTAGGCATGTGTTACCATTTCAAACTTTTATTCCATTTTTTTTTTTTTTGTATAAGACAATGAAAATATGTCAAACAAACACACCACCTAAACGTCCAACCTGCACACACAAAAGAAACAAAGCACAACATTAATACAAAGCTAGACATGTCAAGAACACACAACTTAAATATCAAATCTGCACACAAAAGAAACAAAGCATGGCATAATTACATATAATACAAAACCCAGCTGCCTCAAGCCTGGAAGTAGTGTTTCAAGTGCAACCCATTGACCGGTAATGCCAAATCCTTTCCATCCAAGGTTCTTAGTCTAAAACTATTTTCCCCTAGGACTTCTGAAACTTGGTACGGGCCCAACCATAAGTAGTCAAACTTATCATGATCCCCTTTCTTCTCATGTCTTTTGTCCCATAACAGCACTAGATCTGATATTTTAAAGGCCTTGGCTCTAGACTTTTTGTCAAACCATCTCTTTACTACATCCTGGTGTTTACTAAAATGAAGCATAGCCTCATCCCTTTTTTCATCCAGATGCATTAATTGTGTTAGTCTAGACTCAAGTTTATCATCAGTTCCGCAATAATCTTTCATGAAATGCAGCGTTTGTAACCTGAGATTTGTAGGAAAAATGGGATCTTGTCCATAAACCAGATGGTAAGGAGATGTTCCTATTGCTTCTTTGACTCTGATTCTGTCAGCCCAAAGAGCCAACTTAAGCTTGTTATGCCAATCCCTCGGATTTCTTTCCAACAATTTTTTTATGACATTTAACAAATTCTTGTTAGATGATTCGGCCAATCCATTACCTTGCGGATAATAATTGGAAGAGAATTTTAAACTCACACTGTTATCAAATGCCCAATTAGCAAACTCTAGAGAGGAAAAAGCTGGACCATTATCACTTACAATGGAGTTAGGCATCCCAAACCGAGTGACAATGTTATCCTCTAAGAATTTAATAACAACCTCCGAAGTAGCATTCTTTGTGGGGATAGCTTCAGTCCACCTTGTGCAATAATCCGTAGCCGTCAGAATGTATTTGTGGGAATCGGATGAATTGGGACTGATAATCCCAACAAAATCCAGGCCCCATTGCGCAAAAGGTCTAGACTCAATTACGGATTGTAAAGGCATGGAAGCATTCCTGTCTCTATTGGCTGCAGTTTGACATGTATGACATGACCTCACATGAGTATGGGCATCTTTGAATAGTCGAGGCCAATAATAACCGGCTCTGAGGATTTGATGGGCTGTGGCATTAGCGGACCCATGCCTTGTCCCATGTTTACCATGAAATTCCTCGAGGATTTGCACTGCTTCTTTCTGATCAACACAACGAAGGTAAATACCTTCATGGTTTTTCTTGTATAATGTGCCGGATCTAATTAGGAAATTAGCAGACTTCAAGTGCAAGGCTCTTCGTTGAGTAGAATTCAAATGCGGTGGACATTTACCATTTAGTAGAAAATACACCACATCTGCATACCACTCATCTTTGGTTATATCTGCGACTTCATAATGTTGACATGAAATTGTGAGATCCTTTTCTGCTATTGCCTTAACCAACCCTTGTCCCCGCACTATCTTCATCGACTGAATCTCAAGATCAAACTCCTACAAAGTTGAAACCCATTTACCACGTCTTTCACCTAATTCATTCTGTATGAACATGGCTTTGACTGCAGGATCCGGGACGATAGCAAAGACCCTACTGTGGACTATGTAATGCCTGAATTTTTTTACAGTCTTAACCAGAGCATACATTTGCTTGTCCAAGATGGAGTATCTCAGTTTCGCATCTTTGAGAGGACTACTCAGGAAGGCAATGGGATTTTCAATGCTGCCTTCACTCTTCTGAGTTAAAACACTCGCAAAGGAGTGATCTGAAGCAAATGTGTAGATATAGAAAGGCTTCGTATAATCGGGACTCACTAAAACCGGGGCTTTAGAAATCGTGTCCTTGATATTTTTAAAAGCATCTCTATTCTCATCTGTCCACTTGATCTGGACCTCTTTCTTTAACATGTCGTTCAAAGGTTTTGCTATTTTTGCAAAATCTGCAATAAATTTTCTGACGAAATTGATCTTCCCAAAAAATGATCTCAACCCCTTCTTGCTATTGGGACAAGGAATCTGCTGTATGGCCTCTATTCTCTCAGGGTCAATGGAAATTCCATCCTTAGATATTATATGTCCCAACAGTTTTCCTTTCGTTACCCCAAAAATGCACTTCTTTGGGTTGAGAGAAATACCGTGTTCCCTGCATCTTTGAAAGACTTTCTTAAGATCCCTGACGTGGTTTTCCCTGTTCTTAGAAAAGACAGGAATGTCATCGACATAGACAATGATGCACTTACCTATGAGCCCTTTAAAAGCAAAGTCCATAGCTCGCTGGAAAGTGGCACCTGCGTTCAATAGTCCGAAGGGCATTCTCCTGTATGCAAAGGTGCCCCACTTTGTGGTAAAAGCAGTTTTCATCCTATCACTAGGATGGATAAGGACCTGATTATATCCCGAATAACCATCCAGGAATGACATCATCTCCGACCCGTTTACCTTTTGGAGTATTTCATCAATGGTGGGTAACGGGTAGTTGTCCTTTTGTGAGGCTTTATTAAGATTTCTAAAATCGATACATAACCTTATTTCTCCACTCTTTTTCCTCACGGGGACCAGGTTAGCAACCCATGTGGAATGCCTAACAGGAAAGATGATCTTAGCTTCTAACAGTCGCTTCACCTCTTTCTCTATCAAGGGTTCTAATAATGGATTGACTCGCCTTTGTCTTTGCCTGAAGGGTTTGGAATCTGGCTTCAACGGAATCGTGTGCATTATGACATTCTGATCATAGGTTTTCAACTCCTTATAACTCCAAGCTATGCAATCTATGTATTCTTTTAATGCATTGGCAATGGAATCCTTCTCCTGCTTGGTACATGCTTTTGCTATGAATACTTCTCGAGGATTTTCTGCACTTCCAATGTTAACTAAATCACAGGCCTCTCTGGGAGGTGGAACCTTTTTACCCTCTCTTGGTTGGTATCCAATATCGAAAGTTTTTTCTAATGAAGCCATCTCATCTGGCATCTTATTTCCAGTAACTTTTTCTTCCAAATCTGCCTCCTCTAGGTCCCTTTCGTCCTCATCTATAACCTGCTTTTCAAATATACCAGAATTAGTGACAAAATGGAATATGTGCCTGTCACTATCAAACACTTGGAAATTCGTGACATTATCTGGTATCGAGGGACAAGGGACCAGCTCTATGGAGAATTTCTTGCATTTCTTATGGTCCACTGGTTTCAACATACTCGCAGCTACGGCTAGGGAGTCTGCCAGACGATTGCCTTTTCTAGAAATCAGAGATATGTTAAAAGCATGAAACTCGTCTATCAAATCTCTAACCCTAGTTCGGTAAAGTCTGAGCCGCCTATCCTTACATATGTATTGTCCCTTCACTTGCTTTACCACCAGTTCCGAATCACCAAGGACCTTGATACATTTAATTTTCTTTCGAAGGGCCAATTGCAATCCAAGAATCAAGGCCTCATATTCTGCCATATTGTTGGTGGCAGGGAACTGTAGTCTGTATGCAGCGAACATAGGCTCTCTGTCTGAACATGATAATTCAATACCGGCTCCTGCTCCTTGCCTGGACTTGGATCCATCAAATCTTAAAGTCCAAATGTCCTGATGTCCTTCAGTAACGTTGCACCCAATCCTTTCATCTTGGGTATTTTTCGATGTTTCTATGTCCAAACAATATGCTCCCAACTCCGCTTCAATGTACTGGATCTCATTCGGTTTGTTGTAATCTGTGATCATCTCTTTGAGCCTGGGTTCACTATCAATCCGAATTTGATTGGCCACTCCCCTCCAAGGCAACCACATATGTGAAGAATCTGTCACAATGTAACCGTTCAGGTTTTTACTCCAATCTCTTCCCAAAACCATGCCATATTTGATAGGAATGTCGAGCACCAATATGTCTATGTGCTGTTGAACCCTAGGTTCTGAATTGACTTGAATAAGAACATCACCCAACTCTCCCACTGCCTCCATGGTTGATCTATCCAGCTGCACCACCCTGCTTCTAGAGGGTTTTGGTGTAAGTCCCAATTTTTTACAGATTTCTAGGGGCATAATGGTAGCCGAGGCCCCTGAATCTATTAAGCAATTGTGGAGGTTTTTACCTGCAATTCTAATGGTTATCAGAAAAGGAGGTATATCTTGTTTTTCCTTTTTTAAAACCAATCGGGACTCCACACTTTTATCTTCATGAACTTGGGCAGGCGGATCTAAACTCTTTGGTGGACTTATTTCTTGGCCTAATAGTCGGGACATATCATACATCGATACATTGGCCTTAGTCTTCTTCATATCTTCCACCAAGTCGTAAGTGGGCTTTTCTGGATTTGACATGTTTTGCACCATCTTAGACTTTTCCACCATGGATGGAGGAGGGGGATTGACATCTCCTTTAAAATCAGGAGGGAGTAATTGATTGTTTGGAGGAGTAGAGGAAGTTTTGGGCTCCTTAGAACTCCTAGTGTAATATTTGTGATTTCCTTTCCCAAAACGTTTGTTGGCATGAACTTCCAAGGTTTCTTCATCTTCGCTTCCAAAAAATTCTACATCCTCCTCTTCTTCACTTTCTTGGGAGTGTATAACCTCAGTCAGTATAGACTCATGTTTCCCGTGGCCACAGTGCGGGCAATCGTTATCACAAGATCCTGATTCTCCACAATCTTTCGAGATATCTGCCTGATTGGCAACGGGATTGGGTACCCACCCATTATTAGGCTGCGTGTTGTACATTCCTTTTCCTCTATGGTTGTGAGGTCGGTTATGACCCATGGCTTGATCAACCTTTTTATTGACATTCCCCACCGTAACCAACACCTTGGCCAACGTTTCTTTCATGTTTTCTATGGCGGATTCGGACCCTTGTGGTTGAGGCACTGTAATTGCGGGTCCAGTTGTGTTTGCTGCATTAGCCACCTCTGGACTAGGTACAATGGCTTGGGTCTGGGCAGGTGGATTCCATCCTGGATTCACATTTTGAATAGCTTGGGTCTGGGCAGGTGGATTCCACCCTGGGTTCACACTTTGAATGGGAGTGATTGTTGGATAAGTCGTTGGGCTTGGCATGCTAATTGGAGCAAACCCTGGTATGGTCAACAGATTATGGCCCATGCCGAACCCAGGCAAACCCATCGGGCTATTTTGAATTAATCCCTGCGTTTGAACGGAGGCATTCGGATAACTTGGAAATGGCGCCACTTGAGTGGGTGTTTGAAAATTATTCATCATAGGGACCTGTGGTGCCATTAACTGGTTCATCATGGCAAATTGACTGTATGGACCATATTGTCCCATCCCAGTCAATTGAGACAATCCTGCCCCTGGCAGGTTCATCTGCTGTTCGAGAGTCATTGTTTCTGCATAGGCCAAAGGAAGCGTCGTAACCTGAGGGTTCCTTCTAGTCAACAAAGATGTTAAAGGATCTAAGGCTCCGAAATATAATTGCAAGGCGACCGCAGGATCTACCGCAAAGTGACGAGTCACATTCGTGTATAGTTTTTGGAACCTCTGATTGAATGTTCGTATGGGTTCATTGGGTAATATTTTGCATGATACGAACAAATTGTAGATTATGGAGGGATCCAATAACATTCTGAATTGGCTTATGAAGGCGGTTTCTAATTGGGCCCATGAAGTGATGGACCCTGCTGGCAGATTTCGATACCATTCATTGGCCGTGGGGTCTAGACTAGCAGGGAAAACTTGGCAAGCAACATCCTCGTGAGTAACCCCTTGCCTAAACATGTAATCTTTGTAGATTTGGACATGATCTTCTGCTGTTGTGGGACCATCATGAATGAATTTGGGTAATCCCCTTTCAATGTTTCTAGGCAAGTCGTGGACTGCCTCGGGAATATCTAAAGGGGAACTTTGAGCACCATACCAAAGGGCAGGTGGCTGTTGTTGTTGTTGTTGTTGGGCCATGTTATTCAAAGGTGTTAACCCTGTGGGAACAATGGAACCGCTTGGAACTGTGGAGACAGATACACCTGGTGTTACTGTCGCACTTGAAATTAAGGGCTCAGGCCCGCTAGACGTACTTGAGTCTAAAGAAATCCCTAACTCAAGTATACTGGGTGGTATTTCGATCTCTAATGTTTTGTTTTTCGGCCTCCTAGCAGAGGGAGAAAGGCTTTGGAAGATAGTTTCCCCTGTGGTTTTGGACCTTGTAGCTATGTACTCAGGTTGGGCCAGCTTGGAAACTCTAGAACTCTAAAATATTTCTCTCAACTCACTTGCCAAATAAAATGTCTAAATGTTATACCTGCAAGCACAATAGGTGGAAACAAAACTACCCACGTTAATTGTTAGAACAAATCAAAATTACAAAGCAATAAAGAAGGCCCTCCTTCTAGCGCCAAAATGTTGAGTGAATATTTTGTCTCACAACAAAATGACCACACAACTAGAGTTTCTGACAGGAAACTCTTTCTTGCAAAGAAAATCTATTATTCTAATTTCTCCAAGTTTCTTGTGAACAAACCTTTATATGCATATAACCAATTAAAACTTAATGCACATAAAAGGATATAATCTGGAATAACTTATTTCTGCAAGTAATTGTTAACAAGGGGCCTTTAATGATTCACAACAAACTTTGTAACCCTAATCTGTTAAAATAACCTAACCGTGTACAGCAAAAGAAAGAACAAAGTCCCTTTCTTCTTTTATACTCTTGACATTAATGAAACCCTCCCGAGAATAAATTAGCAACACTTTTATCTTTGGCTTAAAGAAAGATTATAAATGAGAAAATGTGTGGTATAGGCCACTTCATTTTAAATTCTGCGCCTTTAGCATGAGGTTCATTTTACAGTTAGTTGGTTCATTTTATCTTTACTTTAATTATTTTGCTATTTCTAAGTTAGCTTTTGGAGTTAGAACATGTATTCTGGAATGCACCAGAATGCGTGTGTGCCAAACTTTGAATGAAACAAATGTGAAAACAAAATTAAACCCTAACAAAATATTCTTTATGAGAATCAGCTGGAAAACAAAAAAAGGACGTTAATCTGGTTAGCAATCTCCTCCCTGCAAAACCCCAAGTTAAGAGATGAAGTTCTAAAACAACCCGACCGAGCAGACCTGCACTAACACACAATCCAATCAGATCAGATGCAAGACTCTAAGGAAAGAAAATAACTGCATCATTCTGTCATTCACCTATCGTAACCCATCTCATGGCGTAAACGAATAGATACAAGAGAAAATGATGCAAAGAAAAGATTAACAAAGAAAACAGTAGTCTTAGCTTCAATCTCCTTTTGGTTTTACACACAAAAGTCACTCCTGCCAAATAACTCCTTTATTTCAACAAATAATGCTTTTTTTTGTTACAATTTCTAGCCTCTGTATCCACATTCACTTTGGCTTTTAAACCTTCTGCTGCGGCCCTTGGTTGCTCTGCGACGCTTCGTTTCACTGCCCAGGACGCTTCGTTTCATTTCCCGCTTTTGGGTGTTTTTACCTTTCGCTTGAATTTGTAACGTTTGATCTTCTCGGCTGTTGTAACTGTCGATCTGAAGCGTTACTATGATCCTCATGCATTTTCGCCACATGTTCAGCGTTTCCTGTAGTTTCGTAATGGTTCCTCAAAAATCATGACCAAAAATAGCATGTAGCCTTGCTCCTTTGGTTTCACAGCGAAAACGTGACATGTCGCGAAATCGTGACATGTCGCGATATCGTGACTCTTTTGCTCTCCGTACGCTTTCGCCGCACCCTGTCGTGAAATCATGACCATTTTCATCATCCGTACACTTTGTCAAAACACGTCGTGAAATCGCGACCATTTTCATCATCCGTACACTTTGGCAAAACACGTCGTGAAATCGTGACCATTTTCTCCTTCGGGCCATCTCGCCGCAACCTGTCGCGAAATCGCGACCATTTTCATCATCCGTACACTTTGCCAAAACACGTCACGAAATCGCGACCATTTTCATCATCCGTACACTTTGGCAAAACACGTCGCGAAATCGCGACCATTTTCATCATCCGTACACTTTGGCAAAACACGTCGTGAAATCGTGACCATTTTCTCCTTCGGGCCATCTCGCCGCAACCTGTTGCGAAATTGCTACCATTTTTCTATTTCGGGCATGGTCTTCAATTTTTGTCGCGATTTCGCGACGTCTTCTCCTGGCTGGAACGCTTCGCCAAAAGTTGCGCGAAATCGCTACCGTTTTGATACTTAAGCTTTTTTATCCACTTGCGCCGTGAAAACGCGACACGTCGCGATTTCGCGACGCCTTTCGAGCTATGCACCTTTGTCTTCGTTTTGTCGTGATTTCGCGACCATTTTCTACCTTGTGCCTCCTGCCCGCTTTCAAGCCGCGAAAATCAAACACGTCGCGATTTCGCGACGTTTCTGCCCACCTGCTGTCGTTGACCATGTTGACCGCGATTTTGCGACACGTCGCGATTTCGCTACAGTTTTTCCTTCTGCCTTTCTCTCTCCTCTTTGGGCCGCGACGGAGCAACATGTCACGATTTCGCTACAATTTTTCATTCTTCATCAGCGACGGAGCGACATGTCGCGATATCGTGACACTTTTCTTTTTAGCGACGGAGTGACATGTCGTGATATCGCGACACTTTTCTTTTTTTAGCAGCGACGGAGCGACGTGTCGCGATTTCGTGACATGTCGCAATTTCGTGACATGTCGCGATTTCGCGACACTTTCTACACTTGTGCATTTTGCCCCTTTTCTTCATTTTTAGCATCTGGGTCACTGAGATTTTCTCTGAAAACCTACAAAAAGGTGGGTCCCCAATTTTGGGGTGTGTTGTGGATTAGCCACAACAATAACTAAGGAATTTTATTTTATTTTTCTATTTTCCTAACTATTTACACTTACCATCGTGGGAATCACATAGTGACATTCACTTGTATGATCCCATATGATTCTTCTCTTGAAGGTTCAACCATGAAATTTTGAGTAATTGTGTCACATGGTGCTACTTGTTATCTAGGGCTATTCATCTCTAGTTGTGATGTTACAAAATTTCTTAGACTTCCACTACCATGTGTACAATTTGGGATTGTACAATTGCAAGCTAGATTATCTTCACTTGGTGTCCCTTTCTCTTGTTGTGCAAGTGATTGATCCCTTGGTAGCAGTGTCCTTACTACTATACTATCATTCAAGTAACTTATTCACCTATCTCCTAGGATAAATTATAGATCCAAACTTGGTGATTGAATACTTTGTTGTCCTAGGATTATTTCATCTACAAAATGCACTATTACTCTACCAGCAAGGCCTCTACCACATGAGTGTCTTCCCCATCCTATTCCTCTTGACATTAGATTTATCTATGCTAGTGGTGATTCCTCTCTTTCTTGGAGTAATCCTTTACCACCTACCACTCTTTAAGGTCCTTTTTATATTAGTGGTGGTTTTCCCAATGGATACTGCCCTATAGGATTACGTAATATCCCTCTCATCCTTGGTGTACCTTGCATATTCCTTGTCTAGTTCATACATGCTAAAGATGCATCTCCCAACCATATAGAAGTAGGGGGTCAAAACCTTCCTCATCCTCTTCCTCCTCTAATTTTAACATTGCCTTGACTTCATTCATTTCATGGATGAATACCTCCTCCCCTTCTTGGCTAAAGCCTTATGGGTCCTTGTCTATTGCTTCCTCCTATTGCTTAGTTATCAGGAGTTATCTCTACCAACTAAATGTTGACTAGTGGACTTCTACTTCATCTTACACTTGGTGACAGTTGTTGCAGTGCTCTGATTCTATGATATGCATGTACTAAGTGATGTATCCATATTCTTTCCCTGAAGTATCTTTGTAGAGATGAGGTTGCCAAGACCTCTCTATATGCGTTGGAAAAATCTATCTCAGAACTTGAGTAATTCCAATTATATTATCTTTGTTCCACCCAATCTACTGGTAATTTCATCAGTCTATCTAATATCCTTACTTATCTCATTTGTCTTCTAAACTATTGATAGGCTATTGTATATGCTTGTGTATAAAGGTTGGTTTGAAGCTCCTATGATCTCCCTAGTTGCTAATGTGTTGTTGTACATAGTGGGGGATCATAGTTATCTTGAGGATTCCATGGATTCCTTGGGAAATTGTCATCATAACTGATTTATGTGCTAGGTTCCCTTACTAGATAAGCCATTCTCTCATTACTAAAGTCACTCAAATTTATTCATGCATTACCTTGTGATTCAAGCGATGTGACTACTTCCTCAATGTCTTGCTAAAGCATCTTTGCATCTTCATTCATCATTGGTAGATCACTTGGTGGTACTTGCAAACTTGTGCTTGCACCATAATTTCTTATACCACTCCTTGGAGTTATCCCCTCATTAACCTTAGTTTCTACTTCTACTTCCTATAGCCTAGCTATTCTTTGTTCATCTAGCATTTGTATTATACTATCCAATTCCTGGATGGTTTGTACTCTCAACCTTGCATTATGACCTTGCAATGTTTGATATTCCTTTTGTACTTGTTGAGTTTGTAGTCACATTATCTATTGTAATAGCCCTATCTAAGCTAAAGGAGTAAGTTCAACCAATTCTTCATCAATGATCTCATTCCTATCCTCTTCTGAAACTTCCATTAAAAAAGTATCCACTTTATCGTTATATCGTACTGTTAACTATATCATTCTTCATCCTTCAACTTGTTGGGGTAGTTCTCTATGCTCTACTTGAGGATACATTGTGTTACTATTTACTTGGGGTGCTTCTTCTTGCCTTTTTTGGACATTTTGAGTCCTCTAAGTCAAATTTGTCATTGATGTCACTTGATAGAGTTATCACTCATAGCAAGGAATTCAGCAAGAAATAATGCCATCCAAGGTTGTCACTATCATCCAAGAAAAAGCTTCAACAGTGCAAAAGTGAAAGGAAAAAGGCTCCATAGTATTTTAATATTATGCGGAGCACAGGTTAAGCGATTGGTTAATAGAAACCTAATACGGGTTATTACAAAGGTTAAAAAGGAGGTTTAATAATTATTTATAAATTATTTAAATTCACAAGGAATTTAAATTTTATAAATAATATTCGTTACACCAAGGTTGTGCATTAATACAAGGCTCCAAGGTTTAATTAAACCAAAACCTAAGGTTGGTCTAATTTAATTTATAATATTTAAATTTAAATATATTATAAATTAATCAACCAAGCCGACATTGAATTAAATCGATGTGCTGACATGATTGCATGGAAGACAAAGGCATTATATATAATGCCCTAAAAGGCATTAATCAAATTCATCCTTGCTAATTCGTTTGGAGTGCATGCGAATTAATGCTCATGTTTAAAAGACTTTGCGAATTGCGAAAAAGGTTGAAGCAGGGAACGTTTGGATTTTTGGAGAACATAGGCCAGGTTGGCCTAGTGGTGCATTGGCTTGGTGAGACATAGAAGGTCCCGTGTTCGATTCTTTTGGAGGTTTCTTGCTTAGTCAAAGTGCTCAATGCATGTTTTGATAATTTTGAAAGGCACAAGTTCATGAGGTTTTTGGTGCAGTTCCTATCTCTTTAGGCATGTGTGGGTGTGTGGCCCAATGATGGCTTGGTCGCAGTTAAGGCATTGGGAAGGAGTACATCAAGGGCTCGAATCCCTCTGAGAGGCGAGGCAAGTTAATATTTTATATTTTAATTTTTATTAAAATAGCCTTAAGGGAGAAATAAGGGTTATGTTATGCCTTAGAAAATTGAGAGATTTTTTATGGTTTTATTTTTGGAAGGGTAGCATATTATATATCATTGGAAAGCATTTTTTCAAGGGCTATTTTATTAAATTTCTCAGAAGGAGAAATAAGGTGTGTGTAAAGAGATAATTTTTGTTTTTGTAAAGGTGTTCAAAGTGAGTTTGATTTATTCTTTCAAAGGGTATTATTTCTTTCATGAGAGGACATGGTGAAATTTACTGAGTAGGAGTAATAAGGTGTTATTGGGATATTATTTTTATTATTGTGATATCACTCAAGTCCTCTAACCTCTTTGTGATTGAAAAGTAAATATTTTAAAGTGTGTTGAGTTTGACATATTTTGTGCACAACTCCTTGGCATCAAAAAAGGTATGGGCAAAATTCTTCTTTGTTGAGTTAGGTGATTGGCTTGATTGAAAATTAAGTTTGGAGTGAAAAGGAATTGATTAGGGTTTCCTTATTGAAAGTGGTTGAGTTAATGCTTCAAGGTTTTTTGGATTGAGAGTTGTGATTATGCCTTTCTTGATAAGCATTTATGTTTAGACCATTGGTTTTGTGAAGTACATTGAGTTAATGCTTCAAGGTTTTCTTAATTGGGATGTTGTGATTAAACCTTATTTTATAAGCATTGTTGTTGATGCCATTGATTGTGTGAAAACCTGAGTTAGGGTTTGAGAAGAACATGAGTATCATTGTTAGATGAAGAATTTTTTATGAGCATTGTTTTTTAAGCCATTGGTTAAGCAAAGAACTTGAACTTGAGTTAGAAAAGAACATGAGTATCATTGTTATGTGATATTTGTTGCTAAGCATTGTTGGAAACATTTTTAGTTGAATGATACATGCTTGGACTAGGTTTTGTGAGAAAGAGTTGTTCCTTGAGGTGATTGGTTGAGTAAAGTTGATTAAGCCTATTCAAGTGTTTGTGTGAAGTGGTTGTTCAAGTTTCAAGAAATAAACTATTCTATATCCTGAGCTGATATGAGATTGAGCATTAAGAATATAACATATTGAGTCTCTAACAAATCTCTTTATGCTTCTATGTGATTGATTTGAGAAAGTGATTGAGCATTGAGTATAGAATATATTGAGTCTCTAAAAAATCTATTCATGCTTCTATGAGATTGGACAAGTTTAGTGTGAAGTTGTTAAAGCTGATTTGAGGTAAGTCTTTTAGAAGGCTTATGGACTGATTTTGTGTAAGCTTTTATGGAAGCTTGCAATGCATATTTGAGCAAGTCCTATAGAGCATTTTTTGAGTAGATTTGGACAAGTTATGAGTGAGCTTGTTGAGCAGATTTGGACAAGTTTTGAGTGAGCTTTTTGAGCAAATTTGGATAAGTTTTGAGTGAGCTTGTTGAGTAGATTTGGACATGTTCTGAGTGAGCTTTTTGAGCATATTTGGACAAATTTTGAGTGAGATTGTTGAGTAGATTTGTACAAGTTTTGAGTGATATTTTTGAGTATATTTGGACAAGTTTTGAGTGAGATTGTTGAGAAAATTTGAGCAGGTTTTGAGTGGACTTGTTGAGAAGATTTGAGTAGGTTTTGAGTGGACATGTTGAGTAGATTTGAGAAGGTTCTAAGTGGACCTGTTGAGCATATTTGAGTAGGTTCTGAGTGGACCTATTGAGCATATTTTAGTAGGTTTTGAGTGGACCTGTTAAGAATATTTTAGTAGGTTTTGATTGCACATATTGAGTAGATTTGAGTAGGTTTTGAGTGAACCTATTTGAGTAGGTTTTGAGTGAACCTATTTGAGTATATTTGAGAAGGTTCTTAGTTAACCTATTGAGCAGAGCTTTACAGATGATAGAGCAAATAGGAAAGAGTCTCCATTAGATAGAGATCCATTAGCTAGGACAGTTGAGGATAGGTCTTCTGAGTGAGGACAAGCGTCTTCAAGTGGAGAGAGATCCATAGTCAGTGGAGTGGAGGTAGTCTTCTAGAGGATCAGTAGCTAGATCGGAGGAGAAAGAGTTCTCTAGTGGATAGATATCCACAAACTAGATTTAGGGGATCAACATCTCCTTTGGACAAAGGTCCATAAACATTGTAATTGGGAAGGATTCCCAAAATATTATTTGAGAAATATTTAGAAGAAATATTTTCTTTATGGAGGTAGCCCACATTGGGTGAACCATGTTAAATTTGTGTCTCTATTGTGTATGGTGTTTTGTGCATTGCTTTGATTACTGATATTTTTACATTGCATAATATTTAATTGAAAAGAAAAGTAAAAATTGGTCTTATACTGTTCACCTTCCCTCTTAGTATAAGCTTGTGTTATTTAGCCTTACCCTATTTCTATGTAATAGTAACATCTCCTGATGGCATATTTCATTTGGAGGAATCCACTCTTCATCTTCATCTATTACACGTTCGGTCCCATCTGTAAATCTGACATGCATCCACAATCTTCTTCTTTCTTTGGTTCAAGGTGCCAACTCCTACTATTATATGGTTGGTCTTTTATCCTCCCCTTTTACAAATAAGTGTGTGAGTACCATGTAAGGCTCTTATTGTGATGGACCTTCCTCACCTTGATTCCTCCATTGAGCTTCTACTCATCTTCTTCATTCTATCTCTTCTAAAGATATGAATAAGCATTGTACTTTATAAGGCTTCAACTTTGATCCATTTATAGTGTCGGTACCTCCATCCCATTCAATTTTTCCAACTTGACTACTCCATTATTCATTACTTCAACAACTTTGTAGGTACAAAGCCATAATATGTTTAACTTACTAGGATTTATTTTTGATAGAAATATTGAGAAGCAATATTGAGGTCAAGAAACTAGCTATGCAAAGTATCACTAAAAATATCAAGAACTGATTGATTATTCCATGGGATCAACTTTGTATAAATAGAAAATTTGATCAATGTGAGTCGTTGGATTACAAAAACTCAACACATCTGAACTAGTATAGACTAAGAGTTCACCTGATTCATGGAAGAGTAGTAACTCAAGTTAGACTATACTAGTAGAATTTAAGAGAACAAATATTTATTCTAACACCCCCCTAAGTGATAGTAAGGATGAATGTAACAATAGGATATGATTCTTGACAACAAGGCTTGATGAGGTACTCATGTACAATTTTGGTGCCCCCCAAAAAAAATGAGTCCCGATAATATGGCCTTATTAGGTACTCATGTACAATGAATTTACTTAGAGGAGAGATGGTGAAAAAACCACATGGGAAAAAACCATCTTCCTAGAAGAAAAAAAGAAGAAGAAGAAGAAGAGAGGTGAATGAGGCATGTCCTCGGATGGTGAGGATTATCCTCTTCTGAATTGAGCCTCTCAAAGATATTTAACTGAATGAGCACCCTTCTAATTTAACTGCCTAACCCAAAGTTTCTCATGCAACTGAATGTAATGTGGAGAAGGAAAGGATTTGGTGAATATGTTTGTAATTTTATTATCTATGGGAATGTACTCCAATTTTATATCCCCTTGCTGAATATACTACCGAATGAAGTGCATGTGAATCTCACTGTGCTTGGTGCATTGATGCTCAACTAGATTGTAGGAAATATGAATTGTGCTCTGATTGTCACACCAAGGGTAATAGGTTGGTCATGAAAAAAACCAAATTCCTTCATTATCTAATGAATCCAAAGATCTTATTGAGTGGAAAAAACTACTACCTTGTATTCTACCTCTATAGATGATAGTGATATTGCTTGTTTTTTTTTTGCATGACCAAGAAATCGATGAAGAACCAAGACAAAAAACATAGCCAGAGGTGGAACATATGTCTTCATTTGAAATTTCCAAATCATATTCTATATAACTAATGATATCCATGGATCTACCCTAATATAAAATTCCAAATTGAGTAGTACCTTGTAAGTAGAAGAGGATTCTCTTTGTTGCTTGCCAATGGATGAAATGAGGTTGATGTAAGAATCTAGATATCAAGCCAACAACATATGAAATATCTGGTGAGTATGAGTGAGGTATAATAGACTTCTTACAATTTGTCTATAGAGGGGTCTTGAAAGAAGTAGTTACAGTGATTCTAGACTAAAAGGATGTGGAAGAAGGCTTACAATAAATCATCTTAAACCGTTGAAAAATATACTGATTATATGTTTGTTGAAAAATAAAATTATTGCTTCTGTTTGAGTTATTTGAAACCCAAGGAAATATTGATCTAAACCCAGATCAACCATTTCAAATTTATCAAAAAGAGATTCTTTGATAGTTTGGATGTGAGAAATGACACTACCAGTTAGTAGTATATCATCAACATATAGAACAAGTATGGTGATGTTTTATTCATTTCTCTAAATGTATACTGTTGCATCAAATTCACAATGAGAAAATCCTAAGGAAATAAGGAAGGAGTCCATTTTTTCATACCAATATCTAGGAGATTTTTTGATACCATAGAGAGACTTCCTTAGTCTACAAATAAGTGAGGAATCCTGAGTAAATCATGCAGGTTGTTCCATGAATATTTTCTCTTTTAATTAACCATGTAAGAAAACACTTTTAAAATATATCTAAAAAACTAACCACTTTTGGGAAGTAGCAAGTGCAAGCATCAGCCTAATAGAATCCATTGTTGCAACCGGTGCAAAGGTTTTACAGTAATCAATACCTTAAGCATGTGAAAAACCTTTAGCTACCTATCGAGCTTTGTGTTTGTCAATTTTTCTATTAGGTCCATATTTTATCCTTTAAATCCATTTAAAATGAACTAATTTTCTTCCTTTAGGTAGATAAACTAGATCCCAAGTGTTTTTTTTTATTAAGGAAGAAAATCCATTCTCCATGGCATCATCCCACTCTTTTATACTAGTTTCTTATTTGAAGGATTGAGGATCTATGGAAATGGACTTACAGATAAGACCAAAACCCAAGGTGTTGCTTAATTTGAATGATGGAATTTTTTGGATGTAAGGAGTGGCCTCTTGAACTATGGTGTGGGTCCATTTTGGTATTGTGAAAGGAGTAATGGGTGTGGCAAGACTTTGAGTTGGAGTTTGAAGTATAGTTTCCTCAGTTTGGTCATCTAACTCAAGGATGGGATCTTAATTAAGTTGTGGCTCAAATATTAGAGATGGCTCAAGAGAATTAAATGTTGGGAGATGATGATTGAGGATCTTTATGAGGGAATGTTTCATAAAATTGAACATTTATATGAAAAAATACCTCATGATTTGTGGTATCAAGGAGCCTGTAGGCTTTCATTTCCTCATAATAACCAGCAAAAATAAATTGCTAGCTATTTTTATCTAGAGCCTTCCTCTATTTATTTGGTATGTGTGCCCAAGTAGTACACCCAAAAACTTTGAAAAAAGAGACATCATGTTTTGAGCTAGTCCATGCTTCTTCTGGAGTCAATTGGCCAAGAGATTTATGAGGTGTGTGGTTTTGAATATAGTTTGCACAATTAATTGCCTCAGCCCAAAAAACTACTGAAATATTTCTTGAGTGGAGCATTGTAAAATACGGAACGTAATTGTATTATTGCAGCAGCGTTTAAATAAAGTTTACATCTGCCGAGAATAGTCACCGACGCAACAGAAGAACAGAAACACTGTTACGAAGTTGTAACAGTCTGTCTAATAAACAAGTACAGACAAAGGTAAGTACGCTAACATCCCCCTTTATTACATTATTTGGGTAATGTAATAACTAATAGCTATACTAAACTACTAACATCCCCTTACATTATTTTGCAATACAAAGTGAGCTGCGAAACAATTCAAATTTGACACGTCCAAGTGCCTTAGTGAAAATGTCTGCAACTTGAGCATCGGTGGGAATGTGTTGAAGCTGAATTCGGTGCTTTGGAACTTCCTCTCGAATGAAATGACATTGTGTGTCAATGTGCTTTGTTTTTTCATGATGGACTGGATTCTTGACGAGGTTCAGAACACCTTGATTGTCGCATAACAAGTGTATTGGATATTTTGATGGATGGCCCATACTTGTTAGAATGTGACGTAACCATATCACTTCGCACACAGCTTCACGTGCGGCACGATATTCTGCCTCTGTTGAAGAAATAGCAACCACCTGTTGCTTCTTGTTGTGCCAAGAGACAGGACCGGATCCCAGATGAAAAATGTATCCAGAAGTTGACTTGCGATCATCAAATGATCCGGCATAGTCGGAGTCCGTGTATCCTTGCAAGAAGAATTTGTTGTTCCTCTTGTATTCTAGGCCATATTCTATAGTACCACGGACATAGTGAAGAACACGTTTTGTCTGCTTTCCAATGAGTAATCTTAGGCTCCTCGCATGAACCTCGAAAGATAGTTTACAGACAAATACGAGATCCGGCCTAGTATTGGTCAGATATATGAGACTCCCAATCAACTGTCGATAGAGAGTGCCATCTACCTGAGGTGAGTCATCATATCGCGATAACTGAAGTCCATTCTCCATAGGAGTTGCCATTGGCTTGTAGTCAGTCATGCGATATTTATCGAGCAATGTCTTGGCATACTTTTTCTGAGACACTTTGATGGTGTGCTCCTTCTGGCTGAATTCCAGACCAAGACAGTAATGGAGAAGTCCGAGATCTATCATCTCAAAAGATTTGCACAAGTTTCTTTTGACAGTAGAGATCATATCTTCTGAACTCCCTGTAATGAGCAGATCATCCACATAGAGTACAAGCAACACTATCTCAGAACCCTATTTCTTGAAATAGATGTTTGCATCTGACGGACATCTCTTAAATCCATGCTGCATTAGGTGATTGTCCATTTTTATATACCAAGCTCGAGGAGCTTGTTTCAGACCATACAAGGATTTGACCAATTTGCAAACTTTCTGCTATTGGCCTTCCACTTCAAATCCTTCAAGCTGAGTCATATAGACTTCTTCTTGGAGATCACCATTAAGAAAGGCACTTTTGACATCCATTTGGTGAACTTTCCACCCATATTGTGCTGCCATAGCACACATAACCCGAATTGTGGTCATCCGAGCAGTAGGTGCAAAAGTTTCCTCATAGTCGATGCCTTCCTTTTGAGCATAGCCCTTTGCAACAAGTCGGGCCTTATGCTTATCAATTGTTCCATCTACCTTGTACTTGACTTTGTATACCCATTTGCAGCCAATAGGTTTCTTTCCATGCGGCAGATCAACAAGCTTCCAAGTTTTATTTTTCATCAGAGACTCATACTCTGTATCCATAGCGGCCTTCCACTGAGGCTCACTAAGAGCATCTTGCATTGATGCAGGTTCAAGACTATCTATGGTAGACATGAATGCCCTGTCATCATCAATATCCATATCCTCAACTTCTCTACTTGGAGTCACAGAAAGTTCCTCAAAAGATTGACAAAGATCATCAACCTCACCAGTTTCTCTGCCTTCTCTTTCCTTTTGAGCCATACTGCGTGTACGAGGTCTATCCAAATTCAAATTGGGAGGAGTGGATAAATTTGCATCTCTTATTGTATTTGTACACCATTTAGGATTCTGCTTCGGTGGTGGTGAAGAAGATGTAGAAGGACCTCCTGTCTGTGTTGACGAAGGAATCTCCTCTTCCTTTGGTTCCACAATATCCTGGTGTACTGTAGATGTGCTCTGTGATGTGAAAGCTTCATCAAAGACAACATCTCTGCTGATATGAATTTTCTTGGTCAAAGGATCTATCAACCGATATCCTTTAGAGTGCTCAGAATATCCAAGAAAAATACATCTCAGTGTTTTCTCATCTAGCTTCTTCCTTTTCTCTTTCGGTATGTGCATGAAAGCTTGACACCCAAAAATACGTAGATGAGATATGGAGGGTTTTCGACCACTCCATGCTTCCTGTGGAGTCATTCCTTTTAGGGCCTTTGTGGGTGCCCTATTCAAAAGATACACTGCAGTGGTGACAGCTTCTGCCCAAGAGTAGCTCCTGTGAGCATACAACGAACCATTTCCATGATAGAACGGTTCCTTCTCTCAAGCAACTCCATTTCTTTGAGGAGTATAGGCAGTTGTTAACTGTCTCTTGATCCCATGCTTATCTAGGAATGCAGAAAATTCATTAGAGGTAAACTCTCCCCCTCGATCTGAGCGGAGGGTTTTAATAGAAGCCCCTGACTCCTTCTCAACGGATTTCTTGAACTGTTGGAAGAATGCGAAAGCTTCAGATTTCAGTTTGAGAAAGAAAACCCACATCTTTCGTGAGTAGTCATCTACGAATAACTGAAAGTACCTCTTCCCTCCAACACTGTTGGGTGTGAAAGGACCGCATAGATCGGTGTGAATTAGCTCCAGAGGTTTTCGTGCTCTTGTAGAGCTCTTCTCAAATGGTACTCTATGCTGCTTTCCTGCCAGGCAGTCAGAGCACACTGGCAATGTGGCGGAAAGGGAAGGAAGACCCTTTACCATCTCATACTTGCTGAGCTCAAGTAAGTAGCCAGAACTAAGATGCCCATATCTCTTGTGCCATAGGGAAGTTGCCTCCTTGGTAGAGATAGTCATGGCAACATGTGGAGTAGAGATAGCATCTAGTGCAAATAAGCCATGCTTATATGAAGCTGTTGCAATCTGCTTACCCTTCCTGGTAATTGTACAACACTTCTTTCCATTCTCAACACGAAAGTTGACAACCATATTTTTGTCCAGGATTTGTGTCACTGACAACAAATTGTTGGCCAATCCCGGAACATAGAGGACCTTGTCAATCTGACACTTGCCATCAGGAAGAGTGACTAAAACTGTACCCTCTCCCTGAACCCTGTAGGTTTTATCATCAGCAATGGTGACAGGTTTGCCCTCCTTGGCCACAAATGATTCAAACCACGATCTGTCGCCAGTCATATGTTTACTAGCTCTAGAATCGACATACCAAATAGGATCCCTCTGAGTGGAATCTGTGGTAGTCATGAGCACCTTGTGTGCCCATTCAGAATCTGAGTCAGATTCTTCAACAGCAACATTCACCTGGGGTTGCTTGTTCTTATTTTGTGGTTTTTTTTGGCCTTTTTGCTTGTTCTTATGCCAACACCTGTTGGTGTCATGGTTGTCTTTCTCACAGATCTTGCACCACCTCTTCTTCTGTTGAGGTTGCTTGCCTTTTCCTTTCGTATCCTGTTGAGAATTTCCTCCTTTCTGAAAGTTGCCTCCTTTTTGCCCATTACCTTTCTTCCTAGAACCCTGCCTGTTGGTGTATAGGGCTGTATTGGAAGAATCATCCTTGTGAAGTTGGCGTGCCTTCTGTTGTTGAAGCAGATTGACCAACTCGATGTAGGTAATTTGTCGTTGGGACACCTGGATGGAGGTTATCAACATGTCAAATGAAGAAGGTAAAGCTCTCATCACAAGTGAAATGAGAAGCTTTTCAGTCCACGATATCTCCTAGAGAACTCAATTTCTCTTTCAACTCAGACACTCCGCACAGAAAGAGTTCAACTGTTTCACCCTGTCTCAAACTCGAGTTATGAAGTTGTTGTTGAAGATGAAGAATGGTGGATTCATTCTTCCCCTCATAGATGGTTCTAAGGGCATCCCATGCCTCTTTACCACTTGCTTTATCGGCTATATGAGGTTGCACTTCATCCGAAACAGCAAACAAAATGAGCACCTTTGCTCTACTGTCTTTCTTGTCAAAAGCAATCTGATCAGCTGAAGGACCTGTGGATCTCGTTGTTGGTGAAGGCCTTGTTGCTACTCCAGTAACAATATCCCACAAATCTTCCATTTGGAGAATAGCCTTCATCTTATGTTTCCATGGTGTATAATTTGGACCTTTCAATAACTGATGCGGATCAGTCATCAATTTTGCAACAGCGGCCATAGTGAAGGTTCCTTATATCACCAAATTGGTCCCCCTTTCTATATACCTTTTGCTAGGCCAATATACCGTACAAAATACCCGCCATTACGTGAGGGAAACTATAGGTATTTAGAAAGATCAACAAAAATCACCCGCCCTTACGTGAGGGAGACTATAGGTGAAATTTAGAGATCATACGATACGTGGAACATAAGCGGTACTGAAAGGGAATCGCCTTGTTGATGGCACCTACCATAGAAGATTCTTCTCATGCGTGGGGCGTAACTTCCCCTAAACACTATGAAGAATACTTCGTCAGGATTTACGCCTAAACACAAGTGCGATAAAGGGTAGTGGATGGAGTAAAAAATGCAAAAAATGGCGTACTTATTCCTCCCCGACGATTTATAGAGAACAAGCTCAGACGTCGTTATAGCAGCTATATTAGGCGGCGGATACAGTAGCCAAATCACGATAGATTTACCTGTAAGTGCTGGCCAGAGGTATCGCAAATACCGAACGCTGCAGTGCAAATAAATTGCACAGATGGGTTTTATATTCCGGGGACTTAGGGAGTGTTTGATTTTAATTTTTAATGTTATAGTGCAAAAATGAAATATGCAACATACAACAAAAAAAATGCCCACTAGAATAACCCACAAGGTGTCGGTCCACGACCCGAAAATGCACCTTTTACAATGCCAAATTGCTATTTCAAAAAATTACTCAACATCCCCCTTTGATTTTTTGAAAAAAATATACCCCCTTAAAAAAATTCTTTTAACAAAGCATTTTTAATAACTATTATATATTTAAAATTAAAATAAATAATTTTAATTTATATAGTTTTAAAACTTTAGGAAAAATAAATTAAAATTAAATTTTAATTTATAAAGTTTAAAACTATTAAAAATAAATTAAAATTAAAAATTTTAATTAAAAATTAATAATTATAAAAAAAACTTTGAAAAAAAATATACCTTGGGGGGGTCGGCGGGATTTGAACCCCCGACCTGCAGGCTCCCTGAGCCTTACCGCACGGCTCACGACCACGTGAGCCAGCGGGCTGATCCGGAAAAATCAGCAAGTCACCTCCCTTTTCAACACCCTCTGCAGCAGCCTCCGGCTCGGCTTCCTCTCTGCAAGTCGCAGCGGGAACTTTATTTCGAAAAAAAAATTTCGCCCGGGGGGTTTACGTCGAACCGCCCTCTGTTCTGTCGAAAATCTTTTTTTTTTTCTTTCCGTCGACCGCTCTTCCGCTCTTTGCCCGTTGTTTTGTTTTTTTATTTTTTTATTTTAAAAAAAAAAACAGGGCCACCTACTCTTGGGCGGGGGGGGGGGTTTATACCCCCTCCGATTTCCCGCGCGGGCGGGAATTTGAATTCCCGCTCCGCGGGCGGGGAGAGGGGGGTGCCCTCGGGGAGCGCACGCGCGCAGATCGCGCGTCGCGCGGGGAGGGGGGGGGCCACCTCGGGGAGCGCACGTCACGCGGGGGTGGGGGTGGGGGTGGGGATGGGGGGTGCGGGGCCACCTCGGGGAGCGCGCGCGCAAATCGCGCGTCGCGCGGGGGGTGGTGGGGGGAACGTTGGGCCCGGGGGGCGGCGCTGTCGCGTCCGCTCCCTCCAATGGGACGTCTGCGTCCCTGGGATCTGCGCCCTGCGCGCACATGGGACGTCTGCGTCCCTGGCCGCGTGTCGAGCTCGCGCACAGTGGCTGGACCAGTGACGCAGCGCGCTTTTTTTTTTTTTTTAATCTCGCGACAGGGAATAACACGTCGCGGACAAAAAAAATAAAATTTCCTCTCCTCGTCCGCCTCCAGCCTCCTCTCGCTGCTTCCTTTCACTGCAAACATATCCCATCCCAATCCAGCTCTGATGCCATGTAAAATACATAACGTAATTGTATTATTGCAGCAGCGTTTAAATAAAGTTTACATCTGCCGGGAATAGTCACCGGCGCAACAGAAGAACAGAAACACTGTTACGAAGTTGTAACAGTCTGTCTAATAAACAAGTACAGACAAAGGTAAGTACGCTAACAAGCATACAGTTTGCCATTTCTTTTAAGGTTATGTTTTTCCTTTCTGCAATGCCATTTTTCTATGGATTATGGAAGACTGAATGTTGATGAATTATACCATGATTTTATAGAAATATGGAGAATTCATTACTGAAGTATTCCCCCCATTATCCATATGATTTTTTTTATTTTACAAGTGGCTTGATTTTCAAATAAGGCCTTGAATATTTTGAAGTGGGATAGAACATCACTTATATATTTTAGAAAGTAGATCAAAGTTCTTCTTGAAAAATTATCAATGAAGGTTAAGGCATATTTTGCTCCTTTGAAAGAAGGCTTTGGTAAGACCATCAAGTCACTATGGATTAACTCTAGAGGGGATGAAGATCTTTGAGAACCACTTGGATGAAAAGGATTTTGATGTTGTTTTCCAAGAGCACATCCAAGAAATACTCCATCAATAGAAGAGAATTCTAGCAATCTTGTTACCATTTCATGAGAATTCAATTATTTTAGATAGCTATAACTAAGATGTCCAAATTTTTCATGCCAAATTTTGCATTCAATAGCTCCATGTGCAACAAAATAGGAGATCCCATATAAATTTTGGAATTCCTTTAAGTGAAAAATGTGAGTGTTATGATCAATATTTTATTTTTCTATGAGACAGTGTGGTTCTTGAAGGTATCTTATCTCAACTCCTATTGGTGAAAATAGAATTGTTTTGCCCTTTGCAGAAGTACAAATATGATATATGGAGAAGATATTTATAGCTATATTTGGGACATAGACAACATTATTGATATAACCACCATCAATGGATATGTCACCTTTTCCTTTGACTGGTATAAAGGATGAGTCACCAACTTCTATGCTAGAAGTTGAGCTTGAGGATATTGAAGTGAATGACTCATGTGAAGAAGTCATATGATGAGTTGCCCTTAAATCTAGAACCCAGTATTTTGATGATTTTTTTATAGGTTTTCCTTGAACATTTAAGTTTTTACCTATTTTCTTCTTAATGTCTATTTTGTGATCCTTTATTGCTACCTCTAGTTGTTGTAGTATTTTCCAGTATTTGTTCATAGAATGACCATCGTTTTTGCAATGTGTACAAGTTATAGGGCCTCTTTATTTCTTTTAAATTTTTTTTTTTAGTGGAGGTGACTGCTACTAATGCTTTTGAGGAAGAGGGAGAGATCTCAAATTTTTCAAGTTTTGTTTTCTCTCTAGTTAGCCTGTCGTAAAACTCCTCTAAAGAGGGCATTTTAAAGCTTGTACCAAGTGCATCTTTTGTAGACAAAAAGGTGGTTGCAAAAATTTGAAATACTCAATTTGAATTAGAAATAATAAGATAGATGCATTATTCTTATATTTTGTTCTTTCCACTCCCTTTTAATTGTGTGAGGACTTCTTTAAATTTGGTGAGGAAGTCAACAATATTACTAAAGTCTTCATGAGATAATGTTGTTAACTCTACTTCTAGCTACATTGACCTTATTTGATCCACTTTACCAAAAAAATTCTTTAGTTTCTGCCAACTCTCAAATGGATTTTTACATTCTAAAATGTGAAACCATAAGATTTCATTTACATTTGTGCTTATAATGCCCATTGTTTCATACATCTTCCCTTTATGAACAAATATTTCATATTCATTTTCAAATTTAGGCTACTTCTCTTCTAGCAAGTGTGTGAGCCCTTTTTGAGAAATGAGATTTAATATTTTTGGCTTCCATGTGTGATATTTGTGATAGGTGAGTGGGTCAATTGTATTAATTTTGCCAAAAAAAACTACAATGAATCAATATTCCCCCCTTAACTGCAAGTAGCTTGAATATGATTCAGCAAGAAGTAGCACCACCAGAAAAACTTTTAAAGCAAGGTAGTAAAAGCTAGACATTTATATAAAACTCTTCAAAATACCTGCCCTTACATGAGGGAAAATATAAGTAAATGAAAAATTGGATACATGGAACATAGGCATTTTGAAACTAGAATAATCTGCCAGACCTTTATACCAATCTTCTCAATGGCCCGCCCTTACGTGAGGGAGACTATAGGAAAATGAGGAGATTGATACATGGAACATAGACCATTATATGAAGGAAAGACTGCTTTTATTTGAGAAAAAATGCCAAATTTTGATGTGCTTTATGATAATGTACCTTCTTGTATTTAGAAACACCAATTTTATGCAATGGCCATTATAATGTGTAGAAGAAGCTCAAATAAGAAGAGTGAAGCAACAACCATGAAGTAGTGAAGTTAGTGCCACATAAAATGACTCCACCAATAACTGTCTAGCAATATGGACAAAATATGACTCCACCAGTATAGCAGTATGGACACAAGATAAAGCCTCCCCTCTATGTGAATCCAGCAAAAAATAGGTGCAAGAATGAGCACCAAAGCTCCCCCCCCAAAAAAACAATTTTTGTATTTATGAATATTACAATGGGACTCTTCACTTTTATAGCCTCTTTTGAACAGGTTGAATAGAGGATTAAAAAAAAACTTCAATTTTCAGAAGAATTAATTTTGGAAGAGGAAGAGCTGACAGAAAAAGGAAAATGACTTTTTGTTGTTAGAATAATTAGAAAATCACAAAGAAGAAATATTGCTTTTGATGGATTTATAGAAACCTAGCAATAGTAGTCATGAGAGTCTCTTTGATATACGTAGATATTCACTTCATGTTCTTCCTACCAAGATTGGATGCAAGAGTAGCATATATTGTAGGCTCTTTTGCTTTAGAATGGTGCCTCCACGTCTTAGTAAGAACCAAATAAAACAAATAACTTTTTCTCCACATCAAAATGAAGACAAAGTCATGTGTAAAATATTTCTTCCATGTCAAATTAAATAGGAGACCTGCATATGAAGATATAGAAGGTGCACGAGTGAAATGTAAAGGCTGGTGCAAAAAAAATAATAGCTATCAGTAGGAGCATTAAAAAAATACAGTAGCTTATGTATCATTTTCTCTGTGAGTTGTGTGTCCTCTGATTTGAATGTCAAAAACTCAAACGATGCCAAGTTCCTAGTGCAAATCGTATTGTCAGAGCAAAATATTATATTTCATTCATAATTTCCAAAGCTTAAATACAAAGGAGTGACAACTAAAGATAGCCTAAAACAATAAAATAAAATATCCCCCTAATATGCGCAAATCCTAAACAATATTGGCCGACAAAATGATGGCAATATAAAAGGACAACAATAATAGATACTAAAATAATATCTGTCGACAATAGAAATATCGGTAAGATAAATATCTAACATAGGATATTAAACTAACCTACCCTAACAGCTATTACATTAACCAAATGAGGTAATAGAATAGTTACCATAGAATAGTAACTCTAACATCCCATCTTATTAGATTATTTGGATAATAATATAATTGTCCCAATATAATGAAGAATAAGAGAAATGAAAGAATATTGGATTGTTCTTTATCTTTGGCTATGGCTCTGTCTCATGGCTCTGGCTCTGGCTCTAAATGTACCTCTAGATATGTACCTATGGGTCTATCTCAATATTTGCCTATTAATATACCTCTAGATCTGCATGTAGATATACCTCTAGAACTATCTCTGTATCTATCTTTAGGTCTATCTCTAGGTCATTGTCTCTGGTTTTGCCATTTGGTATATCTCTAGATTTACCTCGGGGTCTACCATAGGTTTTACCTTTTCAGTAGAATCCATACAAAATTACTTTCATCATGGTCCATTATGTATGATATTTCCATCCATAATCTATATGAACCTTGTTGGACATTTTCACTTTGTACCAACAATTGGAAGAAGAGTGATTTGTACATCCACATGAATCACAAGGATGTAATTTTTAACACCTAGCTACTACATGTCATGTTCGACCACAATGACTACAATAATGCTTTTTAGGAGTTATAGAAGATTTAGGTTTTACAAACATGTTATTACTGGTACTTGCATGTCCAGTAAAGCCAAGGACTTCATTATTTGTCCTGACATTTAGCATTATTGGATTTTAATGACTTGTTATTGTTTACCTAATCTCTCACCATTGAATCCCATTTTCTTCATCATTTTGGAACCAAATCCTTTGATGTGTTTTTCAAAACACCCAATGTCATCATATTCATCAATAATTTTAACAATATAGTATTTGTCATTATTGATGAGATTATGAAGCTCTTTTTAAGAAGTTTCAATTTTTAAGTCACTAGTGTCACACGAAAAATTTGCTATAGAGATGATATCACTTGTGCTACAACTGATAATTACCATTGAAGGTATAAGGTCACCTATATCACAACAAGCATTGGTCATCATGGGCCCAAGGTCACATGTGTCACTACAAGCATCGACCATTAAGGGTTTGACCTTTATTTCCTCACTAATGTCCAATTTCACTTTACGTTGGGCAAGGTCAAGTGCAACTAATGACATGTATATGCCCCTTATAATTCCAATAGTGAATCGAGCACCATTTGTCTAAAGGTCTTTACATGACTTAGAATCTTTGAGTAGGGAAACTAAACCATTGTTTAGTGTGAGAAATGTGCCCTTCTCATAAAAATTAGGTCCATCCATCTCAAGTGGAAAATAAGGACCTTTAGTTGATGTAACAACATCATCAGTTGATTTTGGGGTATTTTTCTTCTTTGATTTTCCCATCTTTGAAGGTGTCAGTCTCTATCAAAAATGCACCTTTTACAAGGAAATTTTATAAAAATAATGGACTAAGGTGTTGGTCGCTGCTGAAAATACACCTTTACAAGCTTATCCCCATTTTTACAAAATTGTCTTTGATGTAGGAGAAAAATGATCATCGCCCCCTTTTGTTTGCAAAATAATGGTAGAGAAAAAAATGATTATGCCCCCTTAGTGCAAAAAAGCAACTTATGAAGCCTTGTAGAATTTTACAAAAAATATGGACATCAAAATGTCCCCCCTTAAGTTTGCAAAATAAACTTTGGATGAAAGGTAGTTTGAAGTGAAAATTATTTGTTTTAATGAAACAAAACAAAGTTTAATTAAATATAATTTTTCTTAATAAAATTTTCAAAGAAAATAATTTTAAGAAAAGAAAAAATATTTAATTAATTTTTTTTTGAAATCATTAAAAAAAATCAACATTAAAAAAAAACACCTTTGTTGTGAGCACCCAAGGGAGTTGAACTCCCAACCTCATGGGCATGCTGCGCCTTATCGCCCTTCCAAGAAACTAGTCCAGATACCACTACTAGTGGTAATGAGATGAAGAGATCCCCTATTTACTACTTCCGTAGCCGGTAGAAGCAGGTGGCACGATATTTTGGTTGTGCAATTCAAGCTACCAGATTCTCAATCATCAGTCACAAGCACAAAAAAATCGTGAAACACCGGTGTACAAGTCTTTGCATTTTGGATGTTTATCTTCGGGCAGCATAAACTCTAGGTTGTGTTGCACTCTGATGGTGATGACAAATTGTGTCCAATTCCAACATCAAATTGTGGTGGCATCCTCCTTTTTCAATGGACTACAATGAGGTAAAATTGATCTCTTGCATCTACGATCTACACAACTATTGTGGATTTGGTATTTTAGGGCTATATCACTATGGTTAGGCATCAAAACATGTTCTCCTAAAGTTGTTTCTACCCGATAAACAACAATAGTGGAGGTCTTAATATTACATAGTGATATTTAGGTCACTGATTGTTTTCTCCTTGCTAGTACAAACAAAAAATTCCTACGATAGATTCATGTTCAATAGATGCATCTAGAGTGCAAACAACTTAGATCACTCAATCTCATAAATCATAAAATAAACCTCAAAATCATATCTACTTCGTCTGAGTTTATTGCATACAGAGCAGCCTTCATGACATTAAGAGCTCTAATACGTCGATTGATCTTTAGATCTCAAATACACCACAATTTTTTGTAGATATCTAACTTGTGATGATAATGAATGATTTTTCTATGATCTGCATAGTAAAAAAATAATTGTGATACACAGTTTTTATTCAAAAAATAATGTAGGTTTTATTCCCACATATGGGACACCGAGACTCCCAAAGCTCTTTAAAATGGAAAGAGCTCATATGGAATTATGACTACCTCACGATAGTCTAATGTGGCCTACGGACATTTTATATCCCGCTCTATGTTTATCAACGTCCCTCATGTCAGGTTTCCATTAGCCCCTCCCCTCATCATGCAGTTTATGTGTGTCATGTGCCCGATGTAGTAGATAGCCCTACATTGGGGTTGTTGTCCAATCCAATCATCCAACAAATATTGTCCTCCTAGGTGCGTTGTCGGGTCCCGCATGTCCTTCCAATTAAGGATAGGTAAACAACATGTCATGTCCATGTAAGCTATAGCCCTTCTAGTGGATAGTCCACCAGTCCATCAGGCTACCAGTTAGATCCCATGTCAGGGTTTGATTTTGATCATATTACATGGATTCATGTCTAGTTTGTAGTGTAGTTTATATCCCTAGTTAGATCTAACTCGCTGCTCACTAGATGAGTCCTTGGATTTTCGAGTCCACCCTTGTTGGCCAGGTCCTATCCTCCCATGTCCACTTAGGTGATAAGGTTTGGGTATGAGAGTTGTTAGGGATCACATTCTATCTTTGATAGTTCCCATTAACTACATCAAATCCTGACTATTTGGTTCTGTCAGGTTGGTATTTGTGTCCCAATCAATCCTATATGATATAGTTAGGTCTCGTAATTTGTTTACGAGATACCAGGTCTGCTATCTCTAGGTCCTCCATTAGGTCTCCTTGAGATTAGGTCCCAATAAGAGCAAGATCAAAATTTGCTATCCGCTCTGATACCATATTATCAGATCAAAAGATTATATTTCATTGATAATTGCCAAATCTTAAATACAAAGGAGTGATCACTAAATATAGCATAAAATAATAAAATAAATATCTACCTAATATGCGCAAGTCCTAAACAATATTGTTCGATAAAATGATGGCAATATAAAATAACGACAATAATTGATGCTAAAATAATATTTTTTGATAATAAAAATATCGGTAAGGTAAATATCTAACCTAGGATAGTAAAATAACCTACCCTAACATATATTACATTAACCAAATGAGGTAATAGAATAGTTACCATAAAATAGTAACTCTAACAAATCATAGCATTTTTGGTAGATAAATCATAGTGAAAATGTTTTGCAGATGATGAAAAACTAAGAGAGTTTGGTGAGCTAAATAGAAGAGTGGTTGAAGGATATCCATTTTTGAATGTTCTATTTATACATGGAAGCAAACGACGTGGATCTTCATGGATTTTTTTCCTCGAAATGATCTACAAATTTGGCAATGGGTGTTTCATCCTTGGTAATGCATAGTAACAGATGATAGGCTTCCAAATCAACCATATTCTCTTCTCCTAATAAATAAGATGTGGTAATCAATGCCAATTCAAATGTTTGACTCAAAAACTACCAAGGTTCAATGTCAAATTTGGAAGATCTCTTAGATATATTTGTGCTCTCTGTTGTCAGATGTAGTGTGAACTATGAATTGCACAAGCTCCAATACTGGCTATTAGGCCAATGGGAAGGAGTGCGTCAGTGTTGCTGGCGCTTGTCTTCAATACTAGTGGAGCCCACACTTTGAATGACAAAAAAAAAATTAAATCCAATATTGGATTTATTGTGGAGCACAAACACAACATAAACTAGCAACTTCTTGACATACAACATGAATCACAAGATGAACCACAAGGTTCAGGGCTAGGCACACCACACACAATATTTAGGGCTAAGTAGCTATGTTTGCTATGGATATGCCAATGCAGTTGAAGACGCTCTGCATGATAAGGGTAGGCGTGGCCACTTTGATTTAGATACACTAAAGCAAATATTACTTTAAAGTGATGTACAATACTGTGAAGGAAGCCTTCACATCCAAAAGAGGACACTAGGTATATAAAAAAAATGCTCTTTTTTTATAATGGACTACACAAATTTGTTAGAGGGTAGTGAGATGCAATAATATTAGATAACACCATACATAAAAAGAGAGGTAGCAAAACCAGTAGCTGCTTGTCTTCTAATTTTCATTAGAGAAAGAATAACCCCCTGCTTCTTATCCCTCATAAAAATAATAATAATGATGATCTTATATGAAACATTAGTGATTTGACACTATATGAGAGTATTTATCAAAAGAAATATATGAATTTCTAGCAACTTTAAAATAAGCTAAAATAGTCAGAGAAGACTTATCCAAAATAGAGGACAAGCTAAACCAGATCTATGAAAAGTTGAATGCTTGCAAAACTAGCCCTGCTCTGGTACCATGTTAGAAATATTGAGAAGCAATATTGAGGCCAAAAAACTAGCTATGCAAATTATCACTGAAAATATTAATAAATGATTGATTATTCCATGGGATCAACTTTGTATAAATAGCAAAGTTGATAATTGTGAGTCGTTGGATTACAACAACTCAACACATTTGCACTAGTATAGACTAAAAGTTCACCTGACTCATGGAAGAGTGGTCACTCAAGTTAGACTATCCTAGTATAACTTAAGAGAACAAATATTTATTCTAACAATTTCCTGCTTTCCATTAAACTTTAGAACCAAGTCACCCGAACTAAGTTCTAACTTCCTTAAATTTTTGTCATGCCACAACTTCATTTTTTTATAGGCTACGTCAATTGCCTATTGTGCCATGACTATTATTTCATCTAAATTTATCAGTGTTGTCAATCATTCTTCAAAAATTTCTTGATCACCCAAGCGATTCTGCACCATGACTCTCAAACTTGGTATCAAGAATTCAACTGCCGCCATTGCCTCATGTCCATACATTAACTGGAAATGTGAATGATATTTTGTTAGTTTAAAAGTTGTTCTATATACCAAAAAATAGATGGTAACATTTCCTCCCAATCTACTCCTTCTATTCCATAGGTTTTATACAAAGTAGATATCAGGACGTTGTTTGTTTCTTTTGCTTACCCATTTGCTCTAGTATAGTATAGACTAGAAAATGAGTGAAAAATTCTAAATTCCATTGTCATCATATTTATGATTTTATTGACGAAGTGTCCTCCTTGGTCACTCATTATCTGTAGTGGAATACCAAATATTTTAATTACCTACTCATACAAGAATATTGCTATACTTTTTACCGAGTTATCAGGTAATGCTCTTGCTTTGAACCACTTTTCAAGTACTCTATTGCTACCACAATTTACCTACACTTTCTTCTTATAGAAGTTTTCAAAGGTTTGACAAAGTCCAATCCCCATATTTCAAATAGTTCCTAGGGTTGTTATGGATGCAGAGGTATAAAGTCCCTCTTTATTGGCTTCTCTACCCTTTGACAAGTATCACATGTTTTTACATGCTCTTTTGCATCATTATACAGTGTAGGCCATCATAATATTGCTAGTAATATTTTCCTAGCAATCGCATATGGTCCCATGTGTTCTCTTGCTAAGTCATCATGATATTATTTCAATGTATCTTTGACTTCTTCCATCACACATATTTGCAAAATACCATTGCTTCCCATATTATATAGTAATCCTACAATTAACTAGAAAGGTGTTGACTTCATATTCACTTTCTTTTTCTTGGTTGCCATCATTTCTTGTGGTAACTCTCCTATGGAAAGGTACTAGCCAATCAACTTGTACCATGATGAAACAACATTAATGCAAATAGCTATGAATTAGGGAATTCATTTGGAACCCTTTTTCCTGTAGGCTCTCTTGATTGTATCCAAGATATCTGGTTTGCAATGACATAATTATTACCAAGTCTCACTACTACTCGAAATATGAAATCTTGTAGCGTGATGAACCACTTGTTGACCCATACTTATATCACTGATTTATTTATCAAGTACAATTGGTCTTTGTGATCTAGGTAAAAAGCAAAGGGATTCACTAGTAGGTAATACCTAAAATTTTGGATTGCATATACCATTCCTAAAGCTTCTCTTTTTATTGTACTATAATTTCTCTCTACCCTTGACAATATGTGACTAGCAAAGAAAATAGGTCAATCCATCCTGAACTGTCCTTCTTGTGCCAAAGCACATCCAATTGTAAAATTTAAAGCATTGATATGGACATGGAATTCCTTATCCCAGTTTGGGAACACCAAAATCAGGCTACTAATAAGCTTAATATTCAACTCCTCAAAGGATCCTTGGTGATCCTTTGTCCATATAAAAGAAATATTTTTCTTCATCAATGAATCCAATGGATAGGATACATGTGTATAATTCTTTATAAACCTTCGATAATACCCTGTCAATCCAAGGAATGTTTTAAGTGAACTCACATCATATAGTTCTTCCATGTGCAATATCACATGGATCTAATCATGATCTATTTTTAATCCTTCACTACAAACTGTGTGTCCTAACAATTTTCCATACGGTACCATAAGGTAACACTTCCTAGGGTTTAATGAGATATATGTATTTTTACACCTACTCATGCATTCACTAAGAGGAGGAATATTCTCCTTGATCTTCCCATAAATTGACCAGTCATCCAAAAATGCTTTGAATTTCCTTGTTGTCAATTGATCAAATATATATAGTATGATGCACTGAAATATAGCTGGGGTATTACAAAGTCTGAATGGCATTTTATTGTAAGCATAGATGCCATTCTCAACAACAAATGTGGTCTTCAACTTATTATCCTCAGCTATACTTATTTTATTATCACCCAAAAATCCATCCAAAAATGAATATATCTCGTGTGCTACAACTTCCTTCAGGATGGAATCTATAAAGGGAATAGGAAAGGGGTACTTAATAGTTATTGTGTTTAGACTCCTAAATTCCACACATATTCTGATCTTGTCCACTTCCTTCTTCAAGGTGACCACTATAGGTGATACCCACTCACTAGTTGAAACCCTAAAGATGATTCTCACCTCCAAAATCTTCTCTATCTTTGTTTTCACTAATGCAACATATTTTGGGTTCATTCTATATGATATCCTCCTTACGGGTTGTGCTCTAGGTATTAGTGTAATCTTGTGGAAACATAAATCAGGTGGTATTCCCTTCAAGTCCTTGTATGTCCAAGAAAATACATCCTTATATTCCAATAATATCTTAAAAGTTATCACTTTCAGTATAGGGTTCCAATCATCACCATAATGAATCATCCTAGGTTCATCCTCCATGCCTAGATTGATGTCCACTATCTGAGGTCCTTCGTATTCGATATTCTTTGGTTCACTTGCTTCTTTCTCCACATTATTTGGGTGTGTCATTCTTGCATCAATTTCCACATATCCTACTGTATACTCTGCAAAACCTTTTTGGGAATGTCCATTTCTCTTCTGTCTCCTTCTATGGTTTCTAGCTAACTTTGGTTTTGTCTTGTTTTTCCTTGATCTCCTCTGAGTCAATACAAAGGTAGTTGGGCTGAAAAATTTTGTACTCCTCCATTTTATAATGAATAAGTCCACTATTATATCTAGCTTCATCTTCACTAAATTCATCTAGGTACAACATTCATTCTCCATCTAGTTCGTATACTTCATCTCCTGAGGAATTTTTTGATTCATTAGTCTTGGCTACGTCCTCACTAACATTTTTATTAGATAGATTAGTCATATATTTGTGTTGACCATTATTGAAAGTGATCTAATTATTTTCCTAGATATGATTAACTTTGGCTACACATAGCCATCCTCTTCCCAATAAAGAGTCGTATGCAGGATTTTGCATAGTAATCATAATAAAATCCAAGATGAACTCTTGGTTAGTTATCACCACTTGTTGTGTTGTCAAGACTCCCTTTGTCTCGATACCATACTGATCAGAACCATATAATAAAAAGCTCGGTGCCCATAGATATTGAGAACCCAGTGCTAGTCAAGTCCTTTCATGTAGAACATTGATGTTGGATATGCTGTCCACAATGACTTGTATCAATTTATAACATAGGATATCCATATGAACTAATGCAGGTTTATTTCCCACATTAATCATAAATATAGTAGTATCCATGAATTAGTCTTTTCATTATTTTTTTTGAATTGGTTGAGTCTACACTTCCATCACCTTATGTGGTTGTATTTCTTCCACCATCACTTTCTATAATGATGGAATAACTTCCAACAGGTTAGACACTTTGATCTCTACTATGGTGTCTAAAACCTATGCTGCTAGACTCTGTATAATCACCTAATGTTCTGATGGCTTTTTTAGTCCTTTTATTCTACTAACTTTACTTTTTTAGCCTTTTGTGCTTCATCCTATAGTATTTTCTTTGCTACTTGCCAGCGCTACTTTTCCTTTGTTGGATCTGGATACTTATCCTTTTTATCTTGATTTCTCATCATGACTAAAACTTCCTGGGTATCCTACTTATCTTGAGGAACCTCGATTTATAGATAATTTATATTTTGTGGGTTACTTTAACTAACCTACTTAAGGCAATTTACTTCCTTGTGGTTACCCAGACCACACCACTTACACATATGGGTAGTGTTCACTTGCTACATTTCTTGTCTCTGAGGTGAAGGATAATTTTTCATGAAATACACCTACTCTTGGCAATTGTGACATTGTATTATCGACCTCTCTTTTGAATCATACTGCAAATAGATATTTCCTCCTTTTTGATTGCCTTGGTTCTACCTTCCACCTCATTGGCTATTTCTATAACTACCACTTGTTTCTTGTTGCCCGCTTCCTAGGGTCTTTGATTTCTCTTCCTGCTCTTGTATTGTTAGGACATGTGGATATACTCTTAATTTATATAGACATAGCGTCACCTCATGTCCCATAATATTATAAATGTGACAATAATCATTATGTGGATACTTTACATTTGTATGACCTTCTATTTTGCATTTTGTGCACCAAATGTCATTATTATCAGGTTTGCTTCTTTGTTATTTCATGATCTTGTTGAACTCCTGATGAAATGATGCTATTGTTATTTGTATAGTATCATATTCTTTAGTATCTAAATTATTGTACTTGGGATGAGAGAAAATTCCTATGTACATCAGTTTTGATTCACTTTCAAAAAAATTTACATGCTTCACATCTTTCTCATACATTTTTTATGGTAATGCCTTCATATTTTTCTTATATTTTGGTAGCAATCTATCTACAAACCACCGCTATACCAGTACATCTACCAAAGGCATATGCATCTTATATACCAACTTATTTAGTCTACAATTTTATGATTTTACATCTTCATCCAAATTTTGCTGCATCATGTAAAATTTAGTAACAATGTCTCCATCATCCTTCAAAGGGTGAAATTCCTTAATGAATTTCTCCTTCACTTGATTCCAAGTTCATAAATATGCTATATTTTCCCTTTTCAGATACCAATCTATAACCAATCCTTTCAAGGTAGTAGGAAATAAAGTTACACAGTCATCTAGCTTGTCTACACCATTTTATCTCCAAATGGTTATACAAGTTCCGATATGTCTTGTGGGCCTTCCTTACCCTCACCTGTAAAATGTGGACATGTCTACTTGGCTGACTTGTTAGCCATCTTCGAAGAATCATCATCATCTTCGAAAAAGTTTTCATTTATTTTTAGAATTAACTATAAGAAATTATTTTTAGTCATTTGGAAGAACAAGAGATAAACAATCTCTTGTTTGGATTAAATGATAACAATAAAAAAATTCAAGTGGTCTCAATAATAAGCAATGATACTAGATGTTTGTTTAATATTATCTCATTTTTTTTTAATATAATCATATTAGGTAACGAGGTAGTAATAAATTTTGAATTAAAGGATTCAATAAATGGAGATCATTGTAGTGATAAATTTAAAAATTAATCTAGCAAGAATATGGTAAGTCAAAGTGAACCAAATAATTATCAAGGAAAAATAATCAAAAGTGTAAAAGAGGGATAAATATTTTTTATTGGTAACTACATGAAATTATCTATAAATATATATCATATTTGAAGAGGATTTATTTAGAAAAATATATTATTTATTTTAAAAGATAAATAAATAGGACATTTATATAGTGTAAGAAAGTTGAAAATAATCTATATGGATGATGGTTTTCTTGACCAAGATGTTGTGATTCTACTATTTACACTATTGGACAATGGTACAAAGCTCTTTGTCATATGTGGGAAATTTTCAAACTACTTCGTTGAATATTATATTGTGATAGGAAATTGGATGCACATGTTATGTAAGGATAGCTCCCAATTCATACTCGGATGCATCAATAATTACCTCTAAAAATTGATGCAAATTAGGTAGGTAATGTGTAGGAGCTAAACATTATTGGTAATTCAACCTCTCAAATACCCTCTATTATGTATCTCACCAATAGAATATGGATTTGACACCTCACTTGATCACTTGGTGTAGTGGCCAAGCAATGTGTAGTAATCCTAATACAATTCTTCAATAGAAATTGGTAAGACCTAAAAAGCGACAAAGCTATATTAAATTCTTCGGGGTAGGCTGATATCTAATTATCAAATTCTTCTTGAGATCAACATAGACATCCTCTTTGTAAAAAATATACCCAAGGTATTAAATATTTATCATCACAAATAAACATTTCTTTAAATTAGCATGTATCTTGGGCATTTTAAGAGTCTAAGTACTTATCAAACATGTTACATAAGTTCCTCCTATGTCATACTATTGAGGAGAATATCATCTAAATATACTATCACAAATATGTTTATGTAGATATATTGATTGTCATCCATCATACTCATGAATGTGGCAGGTACATTAGTCAAGAAAAAAGGTATAACCAACCACTAACATACACCCTTATTGGATTCGAATGCAATATTCCATATGTCAATGGGCTTTAGGGTATTTGATGATAACTAGATTTTATTTTTCTTTTGATAAAAAATTTTACTCCACAAATATAGTCCAAGGGAGTGTATATTAGTTATTCATAGTAATTTTATTAAATATCTATAGTCAATATAGATTCTCCATGTTCCATCATTCATTGAAGCCAAGATAATTACCACATGGTGAAGCACTTGGTCTAATGTACCCCTTTAAATAAATTATTAGATCTACCTCCTAATTTTACCATTTAAGGGTTATTTATGATAAACAAGTACCTTGGATAAAGGAGAACTAGGAACTAAATTCATGGAATGCTTTACCTCACAATGAAGCATAACTCGAATTGGTGACTTGAGAAAGTCATAATATTTTGCTACAATCTAGTATTTTTGGTCTATTTTATAGATTCTACAGTCAATGTAAAAACAATCTTTCTATTCTATGGTTTGATTATCGACATAATGAATTTTCTTGTTTTGACTATCTTCTTTCTACATTTTTTAGCATGATTAAGGAAAGAGATAAAGGAGATATCTTTGATATCCTAAAACACTAACCTCCAATAGTGGTGATGACACTTTGGGGACTAGACTCATAAACACCATATTTATTCCATATAAATGGTTGGACCAAAATAACATCATTGGCATTGAAGGGTACAAAATCACATGTAGCTTCATATTTGAAGGTCTCTATGGTATAAGAGAGGAAATATTGTAAATAAAAATGAATTTCTCTCTCTTATTTTAAGCAACCAACATTATATGGTTATGGGTGTGGTGTGACAAGTAGATTTAAATCCTTCACCATATAAGCACAAATTATATTCTTTTTAATCCCACTTCCCATAATGGAATGTAATGGCTTACTCTTAATCCACAATTATGAAGAAATATATGTTCCTTATTTTAGGCCTCTTCTTGTGACTCCTATAACACAACATGTGTGGTTAGAATGGTCATTTTTGGTTTGGATTCTATGATCTACTTCCCTCTATCCTTAGAATATGGGTGGAGGGCATTGGTGTACTAGATATAAGGTTTTATGACTCAAAAAGTAGTAATTGAATTTCTTTACACCCCTCCATTTAATAGCGGTTGTTCTTGTGATAATCACATTATTTTCTAGTCTTGGACTTTGAGGGATTATTTTATTAGGAGCATTTTTTTGCTTCCAGTTTTGATTTTGGGGTTGACACCCTTTGTGTTGATTCTTTGGAGTGTAACGCTTTCCTTTATTTGATTGGTACTTAGTTTTCTAGTTTTTATTATTTGATCCTTTTATTTATTTTTTTTTATTATGCTTAAATTTGACTATGAGTTTTTATTTCCTCTCCCAATATATTAAATTTTAAAAGGTTCATATCATCTCAAATTTGTTATTACATCTCACTATGGTACTTGACGATTTGATGACTTTTTATATCTTGAATTCATACTTTGTTGCTATAGAATGGATAGTATTCATTTAATATTGAATACATTGGTATCTACCTTGACATAATTATTTCCATAATATGTATTGGTCTTTATAGACTCCCGTGGGATAATATATTTCCTTGAAAACCCCCATAAAATAATTTTATGTGAACATTGCTTTGTCTCCATTCCTTTCCTTGATCCTATTTCAATATCCTTCCCACAAATTGCAAATAGGAAATAAATATTTCGAAAGTGTAAAATTGATTTGCTCAATCTTGATGAATTTATTTATAAATAAGAATGAATATAATGGTCTAGGGCCACAATTTGGAAATCATTTTATGCCAAATCATCATTGTCTCATGTTGCCACAGTTCCATCACAAACATAAAATACTTTGCCATAAATAGTTTTATTAGAAATGTAGATGTGACAACTTTCAATTTTGTTAAGGATTGGCTTTGTATGCAATATTTTTAAGCCATAAAATATTATATTTCATCCTTCAATTATTGTACCAAAACATTAGCATTTTTGTAACCTTCTACATACTTGAAATTGATATCTATTTAGCATGATTTTAACCTCATGTTTGATCACATTATTAACTAAAATGAAAATGGTCAAATGAGAACATTTTGAGATTTAAGTTATAATCTTAAAATTTTGTTTGTTTGATAGTTTTTTCCTTTTACTATTATGTAGTCAACAATAATGGATTGTTGCATATTTTAGAAAATAGATCCTCCTATACATATGAAATAAGTAAAATATCATTATAAAAAATATTGAAGCATCCACTAATATAATAATATTATTGTAGATTTTTTACCAAATACAATAATTAATTGATTTTGAAATATTCCACACAACATGAAATAGAAGATATAATTTTTAAAAAAGAAATGAAATTCACATGGACCTATAATAAATCAAATAAATATGTTAATGAAATTAGAAAGAAAATAAGATTTTAGAAGACATGTCACTTAAGAATGTACATATTTTAGATTAGGATAAAATTAAGATGCACATTATAGAAGTAGAACGATCTATAATTTCTATTCTTGAGTCCTTAAAAGATACTTTTAAGGTATAAACATGCTTTTTGATTCAAATTCACTTGGATTGTGATAAAACTAGTTATTAGTCCTAACTAAAATCCCTTATTTTGAAATCAAATATATAAGTCTATGCCTATGGAACTTAATAATACTATGGAAGAACACATGAATTCATAGGGTATCAAAGAGTACCTATTAATTTTTATTCAAATACCTATCCTATAATATTAATATCTCATCTTAATACAATTCATAAATTAAACCCCTTATTTCACCATGTATAGTAAGTATACTTTTTTATGATATTTTTTATATCCTTTTTATTTCTTAGATCAATGTTGATGGGTTGCCACACAAGTTTCAATGTTATCTCCATGATCCTTGCTTTATCCATATTATTTTTCTAGATCACTCAAATCCATTCAGTTGCTTTCAATTTGCCACAAATTCATCGATAAAACACCTCCCTAGGTCATCCAAACATCACCTAGGCTTGGTTCTATAGAGTTGTAGGTCTGCAACAATGACCATATCACCTTGATATGGTCCGTAGACAAGACCATATTGACCCAATATGGTCTTGGTCAGGTGACCAATTTCATCATTTTTGCTGCATCTTAGCTATGCTTGATGATTACCATTTGCATGTTTGTTCTTGTACAATCCTAAAAAGCATACACCTAATCTATTTTTAGCATAATATCAAGTGAAAAACCATGAATGCATAAAGAAAAAGGAATTAAAAAAACACAAGATATATTTTCATTAATTAATTTTAAACTTTGGTTACAAATAGGTCCCTCTTAGGGATACCGATTTCTTGATACAATGATTACAAATGGAAATAGCCCCTTAAAGGGGATGGTATACTCCGTAGGCTTCTTAGATTCGACATGAACTTGCTCAAGGGCTTACGAATTCCTTTTTATCACTTTCTTTGAGGTATCTAAATTTGAATATATTTTGAATTAGTCCAGGAACTTGTGATTTGTGTTCAAGAAACAACATAGAATAATCAGTAGCATATGTGGTATCTCATGATGAGGATATTTTTGAAAATCTGCAAGAAATGACATAGAAGCATGGTAAAAGCGTAAAGGTGCAAAACTAAGTAGAAATTCATATATAACTAGAAAATCACCATGCAAATATAATAGAAAATATAGGTCTATGCTAATATAAGCTAGTAATGCAAAATCAAGAAGAAATATACACTAAAACTCAGGAAATGATGCCTCCAACCCTACCTATTATTGCTCAAGATGGTCGTGACCGTAGGATGCTATCGAAGAGAGCGACTGATAACTTGTGACTTTATATCATGAACCAAGGACTGTGACACTCAATCCTTCATCTGAATTTATGTTCAAGGGTCATCTATGGGTCCATAGACTAATTGGCAGTGAAAAATGTGTTGAATTGAATGCTTGAATGGTTGGTTATTGTTGCTCAATAGTACAACACTTTGTTACTCCTCAAGGGTATGTAGAATTGCTCTCTAATTCACTAGGGATTCATTGCATAAAAAACTTTGATTATTGGATATTTTATTTCTCTTGGGAGGATACATATGTAGACCTCACAGATCTAGATCTTGGCTTCTTGGAGAAGCCAAGATATAGATTTGCATGTAACTATTCACCGGATGGGAAGGCTTAGTTACAGATTTGCATAGAAGGGATAGTCAGGAGGGACTCTAGGATATCCACACCAAAAACAACTTAAAAACCATGCATGTGTAGTCATTATTCATGATTTGATCCCTCAATCATGGCCAATTATGTTTTAGTTCTAGCCATTGTCGATAGTAGTGCTTGTAGTCACTTTGATATTGAGTGGCTAAGCTAGCAACCGCACTGTTCAATAGCAATTGAGCTTGAATATGTAAAAATTACCCCTAGTGAGTGGTTAGAATCATTGCTAGCTCTTGGAAATATCCAATATCAGTCATATGGTCTGCAAACATACCTATATGAGTAGTCTTCTAAACATGACATGTTTTAGGTGTCTACAAATACCCCATTTGTGATGTATTGTGGGAAAACATAGCGCCGAGAAAAAAAATAAACCACCTTGAGCCATATTATAGGGTGTATGATTATCATTGATCTGATCAATATTATATGTCACAATCATGAGAAAAGGCACGCATCTAAAAATAATTGCTTCCAATAGTGTAGAAGGCTTAATTTGCGTAAGACTTTGAAGTCCACCAGAGTATTGAGTTGCATTTCTTAGCATTCACAAAGGACTGAAAGCTAGATTTTCAAAGGTTTAAATAAACATATTTGCTTTTACCCCAAGTAATAGGGTAATATTATAATAGTTGTTAGCAATGATTCATAATATGAGTACAATTTGACATGATCGAGTGACTTTGTTGATTTTGATTATGATTGTTGATATTATGACTACCCCCTCAAGCGACGAATCAATGAGGGAAGGACAATGAATAAAGTGACGAGTTTCTTGACCATGATGATTGATTTGGACCCTTTAAGAGGGTTGATTTGTTGTATCATGGTAGGTCTTATTACAAGCATGATTTCAACCATTAATAATAATTGTAAATCTCTATCCCATGGAACATTCTAGCTGCAATGGCCTTTTTAGGGAATCAGGATGATAGCAATTCCATTTAAGCTTGTGTTGAATCACTAAGTTTGATGATCTACTAAAAGTATCATATAAAAAATGAGATGAAATTCATTCCCGTGGGGCAATCTATTTTCCATGGCCTTCTTTGAGATTGAGGTGAAGCATCTCAATTCAATCAATGACTAATATTTCCCAAATGGATTTATGGTGATTTACTCATCTTTCTGAATTGCATGAAGCGCTAGTCACTACAACCACCAAGTGTATAGAGTAAATAACTGATACAAGATGCATTCAATATTTTTTTGTTATTTGATATTTTTTTTATTTTGAAATTTATATTGTTTTTGAATTTTTTATTTATGTGATTTTTTTGGTATTTTGCAATTTTTGATGATTCTAGACCATTAGATTTTCTTAATTGTCCATTTTGAAACTTTTCATGGTGAGAAATTTTATGCATTTATTGTTGTTTTCTAGTCGTTGTCAGTAGTAATGACTTATTCATGATCGCTACTAGGTTGAGTGACCTACACTTTCTAGCCACTCTGAGCATCAACGATTGTGACAAAACTGAAAAATATAAAAGAAAATTAGGATTTTGACTTTCATTATTTCCAGCAGTTAAAGAGCAATTGGAGTTGTAAGAGAGAAAAGGAGAAAGTAACCCAAGATGTTGTGTGATTACTGAACACCATGGTAGAGCAGGTTAAGGCATCCATGAGCGAAGGAGCTAGAGCTTCACAGGTATTTCTCTAAACCCTCACTTGTTTATTTGACCATTAAAATGAACCAAATTAAGAAATTGGTTAATGGACCTCATTAAACCTATTGGAAAAGAACCATACTGGTAGATAGATTTATATTTAGTCTAATTTAGGTGGGTTTCATTTTGATTTTTGTTTTTGTGAATTTTTTTGGTGTTTTTGGGTGAGGGCAGACGCCATTGGTGTGCCGCCTCATGGTCATTGTCATTGATCATGGATAGTTTGAAATCCAACGATCAAATTTTTGACCGTTGGTGGCTAGCCGCTATTGGCATAAGCAGTCACTATTTTAGAAATGTTTTGGAACTAAATTTGATTTTTTTATATTTTTATTGGTTTTATTTGATTTTTTTTTATTTTCAAGTGCAAATTTTGATTTTTTTTATGTTTTTAGTTTTAAGTGCATCTAATTAGGTATTTATTTTACACTTTTTAGCTTTTATCTGCATGGGCTCGAGAGCCTAATTTACTCGAAGCACTTTTGTTTCTCATAACATAGATTGATTGGTTATGGTTCAATGCCTGTAGCCTGATGTACATTGCTAGATTGCCAACCACAATGTCAGACTAGGCTTACCTCACAACACTGTATCATAGGTGGTATTTTTGGACTAACACGTTCCATATCCCAACTAGGGATATGACCATCACTCCTGAATATGTTTACAAGATCTTCAAGATCCCATTCAATGGACAGGCCATTGTATCATCCTCGAATGCATAAAGTCTAGTAGTTTTTGATAGAGTCTTTGGTGCCCAAGCACAGGTAGCATTGGGGGATATTCAACATGGAGGAGTATCTATTTCGCATTGGTACCATGAGTGGGTGTTTTCATGGTGCTATCCTATGTTGATGTACATTATATGCAATGTGCTTCTCCTCAATACATCAGGAGTGAGGTTCCCCTATAAAATTTTAGCGATGGTACAGGACTGCCTAGATAGCATTGCACCCATCATTATGGCTTGGAGGAGTACCTTCTTAGCACATCTCTATGATGATTTGTATAGGATATAGCGATAGGGTCAGGCTAGAGTGGGTTGTATCTTGATTTTAAATATCTAGGGCTAGGAGCATATCAGGATAGATCACCCAATTGGACTACCTTAGGATATTACTACTATTGTTGATGAGTCATAGTGCTATGGATCTAGGTGGCCATGAGTCATAGAGGAGTGATGGAGTTTTCACCATGTAAGGGATTTGGCCCATTATGTAGTATCCTTTACTGATCTGCAAGTGCGAGATATCATCTAGATACCTTATGTGGATTATCCTACTTGAAAGGAGGTAGATTGGTACTTGGCATGGACTAGGCATGATCGATGGGTCATTAGTCATAAGACAGGTATTAGAGATTTATTCCATTAAACCCATTTGATATGGTAGTTTTAGGTGTGATAGGACATCCCACTAGTGCTAGTTTAATACAAGAGTATCTAGGCAAAGAGGGACATTCCTATTCCTCATGTTACAATTCCTTCAAATGATGTAGATCCTCTTGTGATTGATGTCGATGTGGCAGATGTCAGGACTATAGAGACATATACTCAATGGTAGGTGATGAAAATATGGTAGGGTGATTGTAGCCTAGGATAGGCTAAGGATGAGGTAGCTCCTAAGTAGAATCCTTATGCACATCGGGTGTGACCTAGGACAAAGGAGTGGGGGTAGGCTATAGAGGGGTAGGCAACACCAAATGAGGAGGAGGACGTAGCTCCATAGGAGCAATATTATCCATCCAAGATCAGTTACATAGTGTTGAGACTGATATTCAGATGGGTTGTATACATATCCTATAGTGAGACACCTCCATAGTGACACTCTAGACTTAGGTTAGCTCATTGTAGGTCCAAATTTTGATAGGCTAGACCATATGGAGGGGCTTTGAGGAGGAGAGGACCACCCTATAGACACAAGTTGACTCAACATAGCTCAGGATAGAGTAACTCACTAAAGAGAGAGATGATGTGCAATCACATATTACTCCACTTATGTTAGTATATCAGATATCGGTTAGGTTAGATATATATGTAGAGATCAAATGTCTACATGGAATCCTATAATATGACTTGGCTTAACATAAAAAAAGACAATGCTTACATCCTTACACTAGAGAAAGAGGTTAGGCTACGAGGAGGCAGTCTACCAGCCAGGTTTTATAGCAAGGGAGTCACAGAGGATTTGGAGTGGGTCCAAACATTCCTCAATGTGATCAATCCATAGGATAGGGGCTAGCTCAAAGATATCTATAGGTACCAGCTCTAGGCACACTCCAAGGGATGGAGCTAAGGGTGGAGGTGATCCTGGGGGTGCAGGCCCCGTATGATAGCCATGTTGGATTTATATAAATTTTTATTGTGAGGTCTGAGGACCTACACTATTGTAGCCTATGGGTATTTTTTTACCTCTTATGTACACTTGACATTGGACACACACACACACACACACATATATATATGATATTATTTGTTTTAGGTTTATTATGTGTATCATGTGATTGATTTTATTTTTATGTGATGTAAAATGAATATGATGCTTATGATATTATGCTATATGATATTATTTATTAATGTCATGCACTAGCTATATGATTAGATGCTATAATCTACATGTGTATATAGACTACTATGTATGCATATATGAATGCAATGGTGAATGTTAAATGCATTGTTAATCTGTTTCAATTGTTTATGTATTTATTTGATGTTGTTATGATATGGTGAATTCATTGTATGTAATACATTATTTATATGATGATGATCTAATGTAAATGAACCTATATGCTTTAATCACTTAAAACATAAGGAATGAATGTGATATGAGTTTAACAATATAATGGGCGACACCACATAATTTATAACAATCATGAATGTAAATAATAACTCTTAGCATAAGAATTAATCATTTAAGCATTCAAATGTTCAATGAGATGATGTGATATGTATGTGCTTTCTTTATAAGCTTCTATAAATTAAAATATATGCACAAAATAGTCAATGGTCATTTAAATATCATTGCTGATATTTATTTGATATCTATCCTATTTCATGAACACCCTTTAATTAACAAAACCTCATAACAAAAGTTGATGATTTGATTTATGAAATAATTTATTGCTATTTAGGAATCTTTGAGGTTTTCCATGAGACTCAAACACCCTATTTGATTAATCAAAAGTTGTATAATGACCATACATGACTTCTAAAAGATAAGGTTTTTGTTATGAAGACCAAGATATTCATTATCCCCATGTGTGCACATGAATATATTAAATGAGACATAAGCCTACCCCAATTCCAGGTAAGATTCATTCTTCCCATTACTGTATTGGGGATCATAAAATGCTCATCATGAACCTAAGTTGGACTCAGTTGGATTAGACCATTAGGTGATACAAGACAACTAAAGCTAGCTCTTTTTGCAAATTTGTTAGAACTATCCTAATGCCACACGAGATTCATTCAACCAATTTTTGTATTAGGGATCACTCAATGATTTGGGAAGATTGACCATTCCAAGGATTCAATCTCTTCACTCCCTTATTTTATTTTGATTTATTGGGATACTTGCTCACATTTAATGATACAAATCACTATTTATTTTATATTTATATTTTATTTTTGAGAAAGGGATTTGATAGTGACGATAACCACTGTTTATTTTGCTTTTGATTTTGGGATTTTGCTAATTTTTATGTAATAAATGTATTTCTCGTGTAGGGGGAAGCTTGTCTTTTTGCCAATGATCAACACTTTAGACCATGTGCATCACAAAATGAGCAAGTATAAACCTTTTACTTAGGATTATTAGTACCACTGTGTAGTGTTCATCATTTCCTTGTTCCAACTAGGATTTTAGTGTTTTGATTAGTGATGGTATTTTGATATATGCTAGTTGCTATCAAAACTAGACCTCATATACAAAATCAATGATATATTTCTATAAAATCTGATAAGATCACTAGATATGGTTGAATGATTGGAAAACCCTAGTATATTCCTTTATAGCAACAGGAGGGGTTGTGTTGAAAAAAATAGTTACTCACATGGTTTTTTGATGATGATGATGATGAATAGATGTATTATTGAGATAAAAATGTGGTTTCATTTGTAATATTGCAAACACAACCTATCCTAATGCTAGTGTGATCGATGGAAATTTCTAAATGCAATGCAACTATGTGAATGCATGTGCAAAATGAAATGCATAATGCAATTTTTTTTGTATTTGGATGTTTTGAAATGTTTTTGGATTTGATTGCTTTTTGATATTTATGGATTTTGATATTTTACATTGTTTTTGTAATATTAATTGTTTTTATGTTTTTTTTTTTTTACCAAAGGGCTTAACTACCTTCAAAACCTTTTGCAAATTTACCAAAGGACTTATGATACCTTTGGATATTTTTGTGAGTTGACCAAAGGGCTTTAAGATTCCTTTTGGGCTTTTTGTGAAGTGATCAAAGGGCTTTAAGATGCCTTTAGAGCTTTTTGTGAAGTGACCAAATGACTTATGATGCCTTTGGAGCCTTTTGTGAAGTGACCAAAGGGCTTATGATGCCTTTGGAGCCTTTTATGAAGTGATCAAAGGGATTTAAGATGCCTTTGGAGTGTTTTGTAAAGTGACCAAAGGGATTATGATGCCTTTGGAGCCTTTTGTGAAGTGACCAAAGGGCTTTAAGATACCTTTGGAGCCTTTTGTGAAGTGACCAAAGGGCTTTAATATGACTTTGGAAATTTTTGTGAAGTGACCAAAGGACTTTAATATGCCTTTGGGGCCTTTTGTGAATCGACCAAAGGGATTTAAGATGCCTTTGGAGACTTTTGTGAATTGAAAAAAGGTCTTTAAGATGCCTTTGGAGACTTTTGTGAAGTGACCAAAGGGATTTAAGATGCTTTTGGGGTATTTTATTTTTAATGTTTTCTTATTTGTTTAGATTTTGATGTTTTCCATTATTTTTGAATTTTTTATTATTTTAAATATTTTTTATTTTATATGATTTATTTGAATATTTTGAATTTTGTTATTTTATGTGTAAAACGCATTTAGATGAATAATTTTGAGAGATTCAGGCTCTTCAACACATTCGAATTATGTTAGGTGATATGTTCTATGTCCAATATTCTCTGAGATGGTATAAGGACCTATCTAATTTGCTGCAAATTTCTCACAGGTGCAATGGTAGGTTTGAGTTTTGTTGGTTCTATTTGAGCATAATATCCCCAACCTTAAAGTCTCTTAGGTGAAATGTATTATTATAATCTCATGTTAGATGATATTGGTAAACATGGAGATGCTCGAGAGCATTGATACAACTTTCATAAATAAGGGTCAATTGATCAAGGTGAGCTTGTCGTGCGATGTCATCATTGATAAAATCTTTCAATATGACACACAATGTTGGAATTTCTAACTTCAAGGGCATGATGGTATTAGTGCCATTATTAATAAAATTGGTGTTTCCCCAATGGGCATCTGCACAGTAGTCCTATAAGCCCATAATGCAATAGGTAATTGCATATGCCAATCCGTATGATTTTATTTCACCATCTTCTTTAAGATGGCTACTATTATTTTGTTTTAGGATTTTGCTTGACCATTTGCTTGTGAATATTGTGGTGTTGCAAAACTATGTTAAATATTATATTTGGATGTTAAAGCCTACACATTTTTGTTCTTAAATGAAGGACCATTATCCAAAATTATTTTGGATGGGACCCCAAAGCGATAGATGATATTGTGAAGAATGAACTCCACAATTTGTGGTCCTATTGTCAATGTTAAGCAGATCACTTCTACCCATTTTGTGAAGTATTCAATGGTCGTTAAGATAAATGTGTGTTAGCCCAAATATGGGGGAGAGATATTTCCAATTATATTGATACCCCACTATGAAAATGGCCAAGCCGTTTGAATGGGATGTAAGGACTATGATGGTAGGTGTATCATATTTGCATGATGCTAACACTTAGAACATTTCTTGACATACTCACAATAATCCTTTACCATGGTGGGTCAGTAATAGACCATTTGAAGGATGCACTTGATGATGGCCATACTGCTAAAATGGCCATCACATGTACTATTGTGATATTGTGAAATCACCCAATATTATTCTTGGGACTCAAGACAATGAAGGAGGACTCCATAATAGCTTTGACAATACAATATATCTCCTAGAAAGATATATCTCATCACTTTTTATTTGAATGTTCATTTTGTAGCTTGTGAAAATCCTTGCAAGATTATTCTAAGCTTAAGGAAATCTTGTAATTGGATTAACCAATCCTGATAAGCTACAATCTCAATAGACAAGGTGACTTGTTCCTTATGTGATTCGACATGCACAAATGCATATTGATAAATAACCTTGTGGTGAATGATGATACCATTCATCGTAGGACCCTGCAAGATCAAAGACCCCAAGGCGTCTTCTTTAGAAATTCTCTATATTTATAGAACCACTCATGGTTTGGTTCTATATGAATCATGTTGACTGACTCTTTGTTGTCATAAGCCTCATGCTACATCATTTATTGTGAGAGTATTTTCACATGAATGATAATGAAATTAGAAGATGAATTTTGAGGGATAAAGGATCTCAAATATGCCATAGTTTCCATGCATATTTTGGATCTATGAGGGATTGCCTTGATATTATACCATTCTATATGGGATAGATATGTGTCAACAAGCTCTTTGTAAGCTTTTATGATTGGACACCTGCATTGAAATAATCCCTTAACTTGGTTGACTATGAGAAGGGAGTCATCAAAGATATTTAGATTTTTGATCTTCATGGTGATTGTTTTTTGGAGACCCAATATTAGGGCCTCGTATTCAGCATTGTTATTTATGCAAGGGAAGTATAGCTTAAATGACAAGGGCATCAAAGAACCTTGTGGTATGAAAAACACAATTCCTACACCACCCCCTTGCTCACACTTTGAATCATCTAAGAACAAAGTCATGTCAGCTTTGTTATTAGGTTCTTCGGGTTTGGTGCTTTCAATAATGCAAATACTGCCTCATCAAAAAGTTCTATAACAAGAGGCTTACTATCCTAAAGATTCACCTCTACTAGTTGATCCACTATGACTTGTCCTAGATGAACTTTTGGCTTATGAACTCCAAATCAAATTCTATTAGTAGCATGATCTACTTTTCAGTACATGTATTATAATGTCTTTCTCATCATATACTACAAAGGATTTTGTTTTGATATCATATACTTTGTATTGCTCAACATTTAGTGGTTCAACTTCTTAGTTACAAAGACCAATGCTAAAAACAACTTCTCTACGTATGTGTACCCCAACTTGTAATTCACCAAGGTGCAACTGATATAGTATATCACTTGTTCTTTGTCTTACACATTTTTTGAGCCAACATGGTGTCCAAAGTAAAATCAGTAGTGGATATATAAAGCAAAAATGACACGTCTAGACTTGGTGGAGCTAGTATTGGTAGTGTCACTAGATATTTTTTCTTTCAGAAAATTCTTGCTAACATTCTTTGTCCCAATGGAATGGGATCTCCTTGTGTAGTAGTCGATTCATGGATCAACATTTGTCTGATAGTTGTGCGATAAAATGCTTTATGGATGCTACTTTTACTTGTAGGATTCTCAACTCTTTGATGTTAATGGACGAGGCCATTTCTAGGATAGATTTTACCTTTTTTGGGTTGACTTCGATCCATCACTTAGAAACTATGAACCCCAAGAGTTATCTTGAAGTTACACCAAAGACGTATTTCTTGGGATTCAATTCTGACATTGTTATCTATCAGGAAATCAAAGACTTTTCTAAGGACCTTGATGTGCTCTTCACATAATAATGACTTGGATAGTAAGTCATTGATATAATCTTCTAGGGTCTTATGCATATAGTCATGGAAAATATATGTCATGGTCCACTGATATGTGACACTGATATTTTAAAACTAAATGGTATTACTTTGTAATAAAATTTTCTCCATGGAGTGGTGAACACGGTTTTGTATTGGTCCTTGGATTTAATCCAAATCTAATAATAACCAAAAAACCCATCTATGAGGTAGAGCATCTCATGACCTGTAGTTGCATCTATAAGAGCATCTATATTAGGTAATGGTAATGCATCCTTTGGTGTTGCTTTATTGAGGTCTTTGAAATCCATGCAAATACAAATCCTTCCATTAGGTTTTTCTATAGGTACCATGTTTGATATCCATTTTGGATAGTCGATGGTATAATAAAGAATACATCAAATAGCTTCTATAGATCATTATTTACCATCAAGGCAATGGTTGGATGCATCTTCTTGAGTTTCTACTTGACCAATTTCTTTATGGGATCTTGTGAAAGGTTATGGACAACCAATTTCAAATATAGACCTGACATATCTTTGTAGGTCCAAAAAAATATATTAGATCTCTCTTTCAATAGAGGTATGATGATGACCTATTCTTTCAGAGATAAGATTCGTCTAAAATTAAATTTATTTGGATCAGAAGGATCATCTCTGATTTCCACTTTGAAAGTTTCCTCTATTGCCATGTGTGACCCCTCATGTTGGTGAGGAGTGGAGATAAAGTGGATGTCATATGTTGGGTTTAAAGGTTCCACTGAATTAGGGTTGAAACCATCATGATAAACATCATGTGAATAGCCTGGTGTAAAATGAAATGGTTGTGGCATTTCTTCATTGGGGAAGAAATATTTAGGATCTAAGGGTGAATCAACACATTCCTAATAAATAGCATCTAAGTTAAGACACAATGGTTCGAAAGGATAAAATTGGTTGTGAAGTGGAGTTATCAAATTAATGCATATCATGTTGATGGACATGATGGAATCTACAAGACCACATGAGTGTAACTCTGCATTGTTGACTTACCTTTCATACCTGAGATGTGGCTTTGGGGGTATGGGGATCACTAGATCTAGTCTATGGAAATATGAGAATATGGGATTATTTTGCTGAAGTAGCTCTCTAAATATGGACATATTATGGAAGACTATGTGATAAATGGTATCTTAATTGGGTGGTCTTCCCTTGAGGAAAGGGCTAGGATATACCTTGTGGTACATCTCGTCTATGTCAAAAGGCTCATTATGATGACGTAAGTGTTGAGGTACAAGATATGCCATTTTGATATCATATTCATAATCACGATCATCTATGAAGAACCTATTTTCCATTTCCATTGGCCTTACAAGGTGACGTAAGTGTTGAGGTCAAAGGTAGGCAATATTAGTCAATTATTTTGACTCATAATCACTCTCATCTATGATGTATCAACCCTCTATATTAATTTTCTTTGGAAGGTGACGTATATACCAAGGTCCCTGATGGTCCAATCTAGTTTCATCCTCAAACTCACTTGTGATGTACTCATTCTCTTCTCGCTCATAACCATAGCCTGGTTCATCCTCCCATAGGATGATTTTATATGGGCTTGCTTCAAGAGAGAAATATGGATGATACTCAATGGGTGGTCCTCTATTGACCATAGCCACCTATTTTTCACTAAATTAACTTATTTTTAGTTGATAAGGATTCCATTAAATGTCTTCCATGATATCTAAGATCAACCTATTTAGAGACACTACCAATAAATCATCATAGCTTCAAATATGATATCCTAGGCCATAGCTATAAATAGGTAATTGATATTGTGGTTCCACTGGGTTTTGTTGCCCTTGCTCATATAGACCCAAACCATAGCAATTCCAATGGTTGTGTTCGAAGTATCTCAAATTAAACTTAGGATTGGACAAGTAATGAACATTCATGGTGAATGGCTCATCATCATCCTCTTCAATGTCTGAAGCATCATGGGCGTAATCCAACCCAGTATAGATGAAATTGGTTTGGTTAGGGGGGTTCCCCAAAGGTACTACTATCCATATTCATAGGTTTGGGACTCTTTTTCATCCCATGTCTTATGAAGACACAATAATTAGAGTGAAAGTAAAATTTTACACAAGATACTCAGCTAGTTTTGTACTAGTTAGGTGAACTATCACTTGCAGTATAGATGATGTTGATGATGATGTAGGAAATGCAGGTTGAGGTACCTCCTCGACTATGTCTTGGGAATATTCCTCCTCCATGGGATTTGGAATTTCTTCTATTGCTATGGTTGGGACTTCCTTAGATATTTCCTCCACAAAGGGTGCTTTTAGTTTCTAAGAGTATTTTGTCGTAGACATTGTTGGTATCATAGAAGTTCTAGTAGCTTTAGAAGCTGGAGGTGGCACCGATGTGGATGGGTCACCTTGCAATGATTTAGATTTGCTTCCTAGTTGTGTGGTAGGGGATGATGGCCTAATGTACAAGTGCATGTATGGAAGGATAAAATCCCTTGAAAATTCAACCTGATGAACATATTTTAATGGCTCTTCATATGATGATACCACATGTACCTATCTCTCATGCACATATTTAATGCATTGGTGCAAGATCAAGGGAATGCACTGCATTTCCATAATCTAGGGATGCCCTAGGAGGATATTATACTGCATGGCCCTCTCCAATATGTGACACATCATAGGGTTGGTCTTATGCCCTACCTTTATAGGTAGGACAACTATACCCACTATGGAGCACAATGCATCATTGAAATCTCTAAATATGTAGGAGGTAGGGATGATGTTTGACCTAGGGATTTTCAAGTGGTCTATAGATTTTTTTGGTGATTATTTTAATCAATGAGTTTGTGTTGATTAAAAACCACTTGAAAGGTATGCCACTAATAGATGTGATGATGTGCAGAGGTGGGTTTGCTACTGTGTTAGAGACTACCTTTATTTAGTGATCGTAAAAATGAATCACAAGCTCTTGACACCGTTGAAATTTCCCCACAAATTTTGTAAATGCATCAAAGTTATGGGATTTTAGCTCAATTGATCTTAGGATTTCCATTAGAGTCTCCCTATGTCTAGGAGACTGTTGAATGAGCTCATATATTGATAACATGGCCACTATATTTTGGATATTCTACACAAGTCTAATTTGGATAGTTACCACAATCACACTGGTGGATCTGGAGGATTATTCTTCACATACCTCTATCAAGATGTAGCTGATATATGAATATAATTTTTTGGAGGCTCTAGTTGGTTGTATCATCAACTTCTTGTTGCCACGTTGACTATTTAAACCATCCCAATGAATCCCTAAGTGGGAGGTTCAACTTGGACTTGGTTTACTTGAGTACCCTGATTTCTAGGGGTTTCATGGTTTGGAAATAGGTTTTTGAATATGCCCATGTATCTAATGTTAGGTTCTAGTCGATTATCAACTTGTAGTTCACATTTCTTGATCATGTTTTGTACAATGTTCTTGAAATTGATGCATGCTTTGATATCATGACATTGTTGTCTATGGTATAGATAATAATGATCATACCTATATCCCCTAGGATTGGGTTGGTTAGGGTCAAGAAGTTGTATCTTAGGAAATCTAATTCTTTGTGCCTTGCTCAATTGATTGAATATTGATTGCATCGATTCTAACAAAGGTGTGTAGTAGCGAGGTGGTCGATGCTGCTTGTTTCAGCCTTGGTTGTTATTTTGGTTGTAATTGGTCGGTGGGGTCTAAGCCTAATAATTCAGTGGTTTTTTGCTATTTCCTCCATTTGGTATATTTAGTACAACCTAGAGTAGGCTTGGCCTATTTATGTTGATTCTTATTGTTGTGGTTGTTTTTGTTCCAGTCCTTTTTGTTTTGGAGCTTAAGATATCCTTCTTCAACCTTGATATCCTCTATCATATTGGCTTGATTCAAGGTTTACTTGAATGTTTCATACTATTATAGTTGCAAGAGAAACAAGATGTGCCTAGTGCAACTCTTATTAAACATTTAGGTGAGCTCAATAGTAGGAATAGAAAATGGTAGTTTTACCATTATTTTTCTCCATATATTCCCATAGTCCATGATTGGATAATCATCATATTGCTTTAGGTTAGCCAAGTCAGACAAGTTTGCTTTATTTCTTATGCCAAAAGAAAAGTGTTCAAGGAATGCATTTACCAACTGCTCAAAACTAATGATGTTGTGCTTAGGTAATAATTGAACCATTCAACTTTTATGGTTGATAATGTTATGATAAACATTCCTAGAATTAGGGTGTCATTGTGTTCAAGGTGGAAGCATGCGTATTCCTCTCCTTTGAATTTTTCTAACCTAGGCAATTTAAAATTCTTAGGATAAGCAAGAATTAGAACCAAAGGGTACAAAATCTAATAATGTATCTTGCTCAGGGTTGGGTTCTACCCAACCATGTCTTGTTTCTCAAGATACTTGACTCTCTCAAAGAGTATTTTGTATGCCTTCAAAGAAATGATCTCTTATTCTCAAAGGTTTAGTCGTAGTGGTCGAGGAGGTAACCCTACATCTACCTAGTTTTGGCATCTATATTAATATCCCATGACTACGAATGAAGTTGTATGATATGTTTACTCCCACTCCTCCATTTTTGCTTGTACTTGGTCATGTTGTGTATGTTCTAGATCTAGGTGTTTTTGATGCTTTGAAGCATGATGTGATGTACGGTGAGTGCACTCATCTCCCTATTTAGTGTGTCTCTCATGTTGAGAAATGACACGTCTATCAAGTTGGTAGTATTCACTACCCATATGTAAGTTGACTCGAGCCAACCTATTTTCTTGTTCTTTGTGCTCTATTTGTTCCTCTCTCAAGAATTGCTAATTTAGGTGTAAATGCCTTTTCCTTTGTGCTTCCTATTATTTTAGGATGTCTAAGTGCTCTTGCTCTATGTGTAGTGCTTCATATAACCTACATACATAGTCATATTTATCTACCACTAAAGGTCCATGACTCAATAACTCTATGCGAGGAGTCCTAATGGAGAGGCCCCTACTATGCTTTTTCCCTTGTCTAGTAGTATGACCTGTTATATGTACAATGATATATGGTTCGTATTTCCATGATCAGAGGTAGTGTACATACTATGAGGACACTTTGAAGATTCCCCTAGCTCATTAGTTTACCTTTTTTTTATGGCTATGTGAACTTCCTAAAATAGAATGTGCAATAGCATTACTTCTTTCAGTTGGTCTCGAGAAAACTCGATCTAACTCATCAAGTTGTCTAGACCTCCACAGTTGATCTTGTGGGGTTCCATTTGCACCAATGATATTGTGATCTATGGCTATCCTCCCATATTCAGGGAGTCTAGGAGTTGCTACGGGTCTAAGAATGGATGCAGCCCTTGTGTATTACCCCTTAGTGGGCTGATCTAACCTAAGTCTATCATGTGAATATTGGGGCCTTGAAGCCCCCTCATGCATATGTGAAGATTGGAGCCTTGAAAATCCCTTATGTCTATCATGAGAAGAACCTGGATATGGTTCTCTAGATGGATTTCTTGAGTACTACCCCCACAGGTTGGGTTATCACCCCTAAGTATCATTGAACTTTTTTTAGTGGCATTGTGTGTAGGTGGCTCAACATCATTGTGATTGTGGTTGTGATTGTGTGGAGCATCATTTTTTACCTCGGTTTTGTATCGAGGATGGTTGTTGTGCATGAAGAACATGAAAATTATGAATTATATTTTATGTATATTTTAAAACACACAAAAAAAGTAGACAAAATATTTATCTCTTTTAAATGTTCTTGGTGTTCCTAAAACTAGTCTTGTGTGTTTCAGATTTATTGAAAGCTTTGATTATTTCTCATTGTGTTTTGAAAATTTGTTGATGTAATGCTTGAACAGTAAAATGGTTTTTACCTGTATACTCACATATCAACAACCAAAAGCAAAAGTCATGATCATGTTATCCCACCATGGTATGGATATGAAATCCATACCTTGTCAGGGAGCACAAGTCATGTCGGTCATAACCTAGTTCACCCATAGTCTGTGATATACCTATTGGAAGAGAAATATGTGTTATATCTCATGAGCTATGATGAATCTTGGAAATCGGTATTGGCCAATATATAAGGTTTATGGGATTTGAAACTACAGGTGGAGATGAATGCCACCATCGTTGAACTCTACTAGTGGTTAGTAATGAAGTCCAACTCACTAGTTTTTAGATGAAGCGTGGTGTGTGAATGTTCTTTTTAAATTTTTGCATAAAGAAAAACAATGCAACATGAAGCACTCATGCTCTTTCCTATATGCCTAAAAAGAAATATTTTATTTTCATAAAAATGCACATATAAATGATTACATGATTTTCAGAGAATGCATTATTATTTTATGAACCAACAAACTCTAATTGTGCCCCAAGAAAGCAATCTCTACAAAAAAACCTAGACTGTTGGAGACTAGGGCATATTTGAAATCAAAAGTTCGCTATTCCTAGTAGTGGCTAGTAGAAAACGAAGAAAATTTATGCATTTTTCTTTTAGATTTTTCTACATTTTTTAATTAAATGATATTTCTCTTATTGTATTCTAAAAATAAAATATAGATAGAGAAATGAAAATTGTAGAGAATTCCCCTAACCTAGAATCCATTTTTGTTGCTACCCATGATGTTTTTTGTTGCACTTTTTTTATTGGTCGCTATCTCTTAGGATGGCTATGACATGATGCTATCCTCAAAAGCGGCTAATATCTGCTAGTCTTTGTCAACTAGAGCGGTTGCACTTGCACACAAAAAATATGTAAATATCAGCAAATCAGCATAAAACAAAAAATTGGGTTGGGGTCCAACTGTGATCACCATATGTACAATCCTAAAAAATATACACCTAATCTATTTGCAACATAATATAAAGCAAAAAACCATGAATGCATAAAAAATAATGAATTAACAAAATAGAAGATAGGTCCCTCTTAGGGATATCAATTACTTGATACAATGATTACAAATAGAAATAGCCCTTGAAAGGGGATGGTCTACTCTATAGGATTCTTAGATTCAAAATGAACTTTCTCAAGGACTTATGTATGCCATCTTCTCACTTTCTTGGAGGGATCTAAATCAGAATATGCTTTGAATTAGTCAAAGAACCTATAATCTATGTTCAAGAAACAACATAGAATAATTATTAGCATACGTGGCCTCACATGATGAGTCTATTTTTGAAGATCTACATGAAATGCCATAGAAGCATGATAAAAGCATAAAGGTGCAAAACTAAGTAGAAATGCATAAATAACTAGATAACTATCATGCAAATGTAATGGAAAAGACACATCAATACTAATCTAAGCTAGTAATGCAAAAGCAAGAATAAATCTACACTAATACTTGGAAAATGATACCTCAAACTCTAGATGCTATTGCTTAGGGCGACCATGATTATAGGTTGTTGTCGAAGACACCAACTGAGAACCTGTGACTTTCTATATCATGAACCAATGGCTATGAAAGTCAATCCTTCATCTAAATTGATGTTCAAGGGTTGCCTTCAGGTATAGATATTAATTTATGATGAAAAACATATTGAAATGAATTTTTAAATGGTGTGTTAGCATTTCTCAATAGGACAAAACTTTGTTACTCCTCAAGGATGTGTAGAATCGCTCTCCAATTCGCTAGGGCTTCGTTGCATAAAAACTTTAATTTTTGGATATTTTCTTTATCTTGGGAGGATGTATATGTAGTCCTCCTAGATCCAGATCTTGGATTCTTGGAGAAGCCCTTGGCTTCTTGGAGAAGCCAAGATCCATATTTGTGTGTAACTAGTTTTTGGAGGGGAAGGCTCAGTTATAGATTTGCATAGAAGGGGTAGTTAGGAGGGACTCTGGGAGATCCACATCAAAAACCAGTAAAAAAACATGCAAGTGTAATCACTGTTCATTATTTGGACCCTCACTCACAACCAATTTGTGTTTTAGTTCTAGCCACTATGGACAATAGTGACTAGCTTGTAGTTGCTCTAAGCTTGAATGACTAAGCTAGCAACCACTTTGGTCGATAGCGGCTAAGCCTGGACAGGTCAAAATTATCCCTAGTGAGTGGTTAGAACCACTTCTAGATCTTGGAAATATCTAAGATTAATGATATGGTCTATGAATGTGCCCATATGAGTAGTCTCCTAAACATGATGTATTTTATGTGTCTATAGTTATAGTAGTAAATCTCTTGATTTATACATTTTATCTTATGGTAGTAGCATAGATTTCTATTATTGTACACATGCATTCATTTTTATTTTTATTTATGTCTCCTTATCAATATGGGTCCAATATCAGTAGCCCTTGAAAATGCTACTGATTCCTCTTTTGTTTCATTGTGTACAGGTTAAAAGGTTTAGGTATTGCAAAATATTTTTAATCCAACTCTCATGCAATTATCTCAAGAAAACCCACTCTCCAAAAATATTATGTTGGCATAGGAACCTTCTATATTGCACCCAAGAATGCTCTTTTCAATGAGCAAGGACATCATGGTCCTCATTGTAATATTGTATCATCAGTAAAATATCTAAATAGAACTCTATGTAACACCTTTTAAAGAAATCAATACAAATTTAATACGAGATTCATTGTCATTTGGTTTCTTTGTGTTGTGTCATCATGTTTCATTTTGTTTCATTTATGTATAGTGCAAGTTTTCATTCTCCAAATTGTGATCATAGTGGCACCCACTTTGGGTCTCCTTTTTTTATCATTTGTTTTTTTACACCAACAAAATGGCTAAATTTACGTGATTTTTATTATTGTAGGTACACACTGATAACCATATCAGTTCAAAATGATCCCTATTTTGAAACCATATTAGGGTGAGATGATCTCAAAATAGGGATAAAATAACACTGATCCACAAAATCTACATCAAATAAAAGTATCCCATGTTAAGTTTTCATACCTTCAGATAGTTTTATTGCATGTTTTTATAGAAAAACTAAGAAAATAAGAAAAATAGATAGTCTAATTGCATGCAGGATTAATTTTTTTAGTTTTAAATCTATTAAACCATGACTATCTTAGGTCAATATGGTCTTAGGTCTGTGATCATATCAGGTCAAGATGATCTTGTTTTCTTAACTATTTTTTTTTTGCATTGCTTCTTAATGAAATACAAAACATTGGTAAAGAAAATAAATGCATTTTACTTCATAATTTACATCATTAGAAGCATCATGAACTTTCTATTTTATTTTTTAGTAAAAATGAATCAATACATGCACATATCAATTAAACATTTCTAAGGTTAGACTTCATCATCAACCCCCAATCAAGACTAGTGATGTTGGATTTCATGTCCTATCCCTAACTTACCCCTCTAAATATCATAGTAGCCCCGGTGAGTGGTTTCTTACAATTCATCACTGAGAGACCCCCTACTTTTAGGTGCATCCTAAAGTAGGTTAGGTTTAGATGCCACTTAACAATAGGGTTTAATAATTTGTGGAATATAAATATCATTCATATCCAAGCATGCCTGAGGGTGAAGTGAAAGCCTAGCTAGACAAGTAGCAATATTTAGATAGTGCAACCCCTCCTTGAGGGCTCTTTTATTCCTATAGTACTACCAATATCTAATTCATCCTTATAGGAGGCCATTTTTTACCGTTTGTGTTGCGTATAGAGGATGTGCACAAATTACTTTTTTTTATTGTTCTTTTAATTTCCTCTAGTCTTCTATGAGTAGAAGTTCAAAAACAAAAAAAAAGAATGATTTTTTTATTGCTTTTTTGCTTTTTTTGTGTAACCACAAAAAAGGCTCACACCCGATCTAACTATGGTAATTGAAGAAAGATACACAAATAGGTATGCATAAATTGATAACAAGAAATAACATGAATACAAGAAATCCTTTATTAATTTCAATGGAGTCACATTACAGATTCATCCCTCTTAGGGATACCCATTTGATACATCAATTACAATAGTGTTTAATCCCTATCAAGGGTAGGTGTGATCAAAATACCCCTCAGGGTGACATGAACTGCTCTAGGGTGTCAATGACCCTCTTCTTCACGTTGAGGAAGGAATTGGATGCTTTATATCTCCTTTGGAACTGTTCCCTATGGTAAAGAAACAACAAGATTTTCAAAAATATAGGTAGCCTCTCATGATGAGGCCCTTTTAGGTAAAATGCATAATGACACCATTAACATGCATAATCAAGAAATCATAAAGAAAGCCGCTAAACTATGCAAATTGAATCAAGATTCATGTAATAGCATAAAGTAAAATAGCAACTACACTATGCATGGATAAAATATAGAAAATGAAGTATAAACATGCATAAAGAAAGCATTTTAGTCCTAATTAAAACATAAGCATAAAATGTGAATCTAGCCTAGTTCTACGGTCATAAGTCTTCTAAAATGCTATTAAATCAACAAAATAGCTAATCTAACCTAACTAGATTAACAAAAATAGAAATAGGAAGGCGGTTATACCTCTGCTGCAAACCATAACTCTGGTGAGTGGTCTACACTATGAACCATGATTGACAATCACAATTTGACATCTAATATGCTTACCCTCAATTACAAGGGTAGTGGGCTTAACCTCCTTGTCCAAATTGATGTTCAAGGGTCATCTTTGTTGTCCTCAGACTGATTTGGTGGTCAATTCAATGTGAAGGGCCTTCATTTGCCTAGATTTATGTTTCTTGATCCTCTTAAGCACCTAGGACATCTATAATGCAATTCATCATGAATGGTGGAAAAAGGGTTAGGGATTAAGTGCAATAGCTCTATCTCTTAGTATACTCAGTTTGAGTGTATAATTTGCCAGGGCTTAGCTGCTCAAATATCCAATGCTTGCTTCTCCGTTTTCTCCCCATTTGGAGGGGGTATTTATAGCATGCCCCTAGGGCTAGGGGTGGCTTCATCAAGAAGCCAAGACCAAGAAGGGTGGTTAGGATAGTTGAGATGGAATCCTATGGAATCTTCCATCCTTCAACTACCTCCTTCTAGATATTTTGGCCGTTCCAAATGATTTGGCTCAGATGGAAGGTCTAACTTAACTTTAGTTAAGACCACTGGTCACAGTTGCAGTCCAGACTTCAAACCGTAGGTGTCACCCATGGTTTAGACTGGAGGCCGTAGGTCTAGGCTGCGATTCAGAATGCTTATGCAAAAATTCCTAAATTGAGTGGTTAGAACCACTGCTCTATCTTGGAGTCTATCCAAGATCCTCCATATGGTCTTGTAGCATGTCCATATGAATAGTCGCCCTCGACATAACACATTTTAGGTGTCTACAAATACCCATTTTGAGATGCATTATGATATTGAACAACACTGAGCAAAAATATACATCCTAAAATGATGTCTAAGGTTCTATGATGATAATTAGTCAGATCAACATTAGATGCCCCAGGTCCAGCAAAAGGATGCGCATCTTGGAATCATTACTTCCAACTTATGAAAGGCTTACATTTTGATAATTCTGCCCTCATCATCAGACTCTCGAATAGCATCAATGACAAGTATGGGTATATTTTGACCCATAAATCCAAAGGATGAGAGTTACAAACCAATTATCATATTTTATGTTTGCCCCAAGCAAAGGGGGAATCTTATGATAGTTGTTGACAATGATTCATAAGAACGAACACAATTTTGACAAGATCAAGTGATCTACGATCTCAAGGATCTTCTACTGACTTTGATTATGATTATGAAATTATGACTACCCCCTCAAGTGACGAGTTGATGAGTGTAATGAAAATGTATGAAGCAACAAAATTGCTTGACCATAATGAATGATCCTGAACAAATTAAGATTCAAGCCTTTTAATGCCTTGGCTAGGCCTAGTTAAGCTTATTATTGCAACTCTTAATAGTATTGTCACATTTCTATCCCATGGAGCAGTCAGGCTACAATAGCCATCTTAAGGAATCAAAATTATACAAATGCAATTAGACTTGTGTTGAATCATATTTTTCAATGATTTGTTGAAATATGTCATAAAAGAAATGACAATTTTACCCCAAATGTCCTTATGGTGATTTACTCATCTTGCCGGATTGCATGGATCGCAACTTGCTGCAACCACAAAGTGTATAGGATAAATCACTGAATACAAGACGCATTTGGTTTTTAATTATTTTATTTTTTTAGGTTTAATTTTGCATGTATTTGATTGGTCCTGGTGCTTTTAACATCACCAAATTTGAAATTTTAATCATTGATTTTGATTTTTTATCTAATGGAAGTCATTAATTTGCTATTTTAGAACTTTCCACGATGGGTTTTGAGTGCATTTAATGCTATTTGCAGACCGTAGGTATGGTCTACGATTTACATTTCCAAATTTTGGGAACTGTGGGTCAGACCTACGGGCGAAAAACCCTAGTTCTAGAACCGTAGGTGTCAGCTACGGTTTGTCGAGACTAGGAAAACCTATAAATTGAATTCCCATTTGAAATTTTTGATTATTTTCTTGCAAGAATTAGCAATTTGAGAGCTCTAAGAGTGAGAAAATATTTCTTGATCCAAAATGCAACCGCACTCTACCATGACTACACTCCTCTACCTCGATGGTGGATCCTGATCAACCATCTACTCATTGGGGTCAGGGTGTGGGCAAGGTAACTCAAAACTAAGACTTTGCACTCAATACCAATAAATTGAACCACAATAAGTAATGCGGATAATGAACCTCACTAAACTGCTAGTAAAGAACCCCACTAGTCTAGGCTAACTTTAGAAAGTTAATTTGATGACTTAATGGTCAATGAGGGTACCTAAAATGGGTGCCACTTCTAAACCATAGCTAGTAGTTGAGGTTCCCAATTGGCAAATTAGGGACCACAGGTTTTAGCTACAGTTCCCAATTTGCAAATTGGGGACCGCAAGTTTCATCTGTGGTTCCCAATTAGCAAATTGGGGACCACAGGTTTCAACTATGGTTTGTTGTTGCTATTTTTTTCTTATCATTTTTAGCATTGTTTTTAGCTATAGTTAGCTAGATTTTGTCTTAAATTATGCTTTTTATTCTAGAGATTGAATTCTAGAGCCCGGGAGTAAGATATTCTAAAGAATCTCTATGAGGCTTTATCTGATGATAATTGGGATTGGTTTCGAGTTGTCAGGTTCAAATACATCATGGATCTGCCCACTATTAGGGTAGATCAATCCTACCTGATTGCATTGACCCAATGTTGGAATGTGCAGACCAACACATTTCACCTACCTACAGGTGAAATAACTATTACTTTAGAGGATGTATACAAGATCTTCAGGATACCCATTGAAGGCGAGGCCATCATATCCTCTACCTCTAGGGTAAAGGAGGCTGTATTTGATGCTATCTTTGGAAAATAAAGCAAGGATGCTTAGGATACAATTGACCATGGAGGGGTGCACATTGGCGAGTGGTACCATGAGAATGTCTTCTCTACACAAAATTCCCTCTTCATGCACCTCATAGTACAAATTGTCCTTCTAGACTCCTTGGGCATGAGGATTCCCTGGAACCTCCTATCCACCGCCTGGAGGGTGTTGCAGAGCTCTACAGAGGAGCCTTTACTTCTAGCTTGGGGTAGCACCCTACTATGTCAGATTTATAGGAAGCTATACCATATTACTGAGCGTAGCTATAAGGACCTCATCTATAGTCTATTGTTGTAGGTCTAGGGGTGGCAACACATCCAAATTGAGTGTCCTACAGATCTTCCATTGTGGATCACTGTTATTGTTGATGATCATTAGTGTTATGCCACCTGCTATCCTCATGAGGAGGAGGGTACCTATAGTAGGATCCATGCTAGTGATCTCCAACATTATATTACTCAGTTTGTGACACTTGCCCAAATGATGCTCAGTGGCAGCCCTATATGGATTGTCTAGCATGGCTAGAGGAGGGCTAGTGGCTAAGACAGACACACAACAATAGATGGTTGGTCTACCATAATGCTAAGATTTGAGAGTACCAATTCTAATATCGGGTCTTACGTTATTTTGGGCTTATGCAAGATATTATAGATATCTCCCTTAGATATTGATGCTTGGTTACGAAGCACAATATATAGTGGATCATTCCTGAGCCTATGGGAGATGCTGCTGATGACTACCAGGAGACTGGAGTCGATACTATTGAGACCAATCCAGAGTGTGACAGGTAGTGGTCCATGTTCAAATGGTATGGCACAGGGCCTCTAGGTTGAGAGCCATATTAGGTAGATGTAGATGTGGATCCTTAAGGCCGTAGTGTGCACCAATGGACAGAGGGTGGCTGGGGTGTAGTGGCCACCACCAAGGAGGCTCCTAATATTGAACCAAATTAGGAGGCTCTAGAGGAGGGTGAGGTCCATCCTAATAGCATAGAGGGTAAAATCTTAGCTCAGGTGGTTGACTTGTAGAGTTAGCTAGGACAATTCCACACACAGTAGCTAGAGCAAGATACTATGATCGTCACTCTGGAGGTGAAGGTATCTAACAAGGATAAGCACCTGAATAAGGCACAAGATAAGATACAAGATATGACTATGTGGGCCATAGATGTAAAGGCCCAAGTTTAGAGATTACAGTTTGCTTTGGAGCTAGCATAGGCACAATGGACTGTAGCAAAGACAAAGAGGGATCTCCTCTAGGTATCAAGGAGGGCTATGCTACCTCCTCAGGTTGCTATGGTGCCTCTGGTAGCACCAACGGTAGCACCAGTAACTGTACAGGATCTGATGGCCGAGGTAAAGTGACTATGTAGTATGGTCATGAGGACCAATGAGATGCATGCAACCTGGCCTTCTTACATTGATAAGATAGTCGATTATATTGAGATGCATAGGTTACATGTTCCTAAGGATCCTTTCTCCTTGGAGTCTCAATGGACCAGGTCTAGGACCTAAGGATAGTCTATGGTGAGCTCAGGTCAAATGACTCATAGTACTAAGAGGACGCATAGGTCCTATAGCAGACATGGAGCGACATCGCATTCCAGGCCTAGAGATGCAAGGCATACTTCATGGACCACCAATCAGGGGACTAGCCTGCTGCAGTTACCAATTTCTCGTGTGCTGGATGCCTTAGGATTTGGAGGTAGGCAGGACCCACCATAGGTGACAGAGAAGACAAGAGAGCAGGCTCCAGAGCATGACACTGAGAGAGGCGATGAGAGCTCCGGTATAAGGGACAGACTAGACCTGGGTTCTACTAGATGCATACTATACTTTTACTATGTTGTATTCATTTTGAGTGTAAGGTCGAGGACCTACATGCTTTGTAGCCTGCAGGAATTTTGATACTCCTCATATGTTCTCTTTTTTTGCACACACACACACACACACACACACATATATATATATGACTTGGTCTTTATGGCTCATTATGTGTATCTGATGTTTAATTTTTATTTTATGTTTATTTTATGCACATGGATGCAATGCTTATATGATGCTATGTTTATATGATGCAATGTTTATATGATGCAATGTAAGGATGACATGCACTAGATAGTTATCTTAATTATGATGATTTGATGAGATGTAGTGATCTAGATGATTAGATGTGCCATATATAATGTATAAATATGGATGCACTGTTTATTTTGAATGCATGTTTATTTTTTTTCTTTGTGGGCATGCGTTTATTTTTATGAAGTTATGGTATGCTATGCAATTTATGGTAATGCATTATGTACATAATCGTGATCTAATGGGAATGAACCTGTATGCTTTAATCACTTAAAACATAAATAATGAATGTAAACTGTGTATATCAATTTTAAAATGCGACACCACATAATGTATGACAATCATGCAAAATAATTGATAATTCTCATTACAAGAACTTAATCAATTAATCACCCATATATGAAATGCAATGAAATGGATTGGTATAATGATAATGAATGAATATGTCATTCTGTATATTTCTTTGTTGCACTATATAGTCAGTGGCCGTCTAAACATCATTTTTGATATTCATGTGGTATCTATCCTATATGGTTTATTGTGCTTTTTAAAATGCATTCTGATGAATGAATGACTTGTATTTTTGATGTCTAGTGATATTTGGTGTTTTTTTGCTATTAGAATTTTTTTTAAGGTTTTCCATGAGACTCAAACACCCTAGTAGACTTCTTCAAAAATCACATACTAACTGTACAAGGCTGTTATTGGACAAGGCTTTTACCGTGATAGACCCAATTATTCATTATCCTTGTGTGTGCATGTGAGTATTTTCAGATAGACCATAAGCATACCCCGTATGTAAATCGGGACTCTTTCAACCCATATGTGAGATAGGGTTCCTCATACGATCGTACCATACTTATTTTAGATTTGATTAGAATTATACAACTAGACAATCCTAGGTACCTAGAGCTAGCTCATCTTGCAAATTGATCATGGCTACCTGTTGCATAACTTTTATTATTATTAAACATGATCCTAGGTACCCTACCACTACCCCTCCAAATGTAGGTGGGACTCGTTCAACCCATTGCTACATTTGGGGATCACCAATAGAACTACCCCTTCGATTGCAGGTGGGACTCTTCCAAACCATTACTGCAATCGGGGATCACTCTATGGCTCTCAAAAGGTGGAAAATCCAGGGATTCGAGTTCTCATCCTTCTTACTTGCTCATATGTAGTGACAAAAATCACTGTTAGTCCACGTGTTACCATTTTATTTGAGCAAGGGATTTTTATAGTGTGTTTGATTCACTATGTCACTTTTCATTTGATTTGAACTTTGTATTTTGAAATTTGCACTTTGTAACTTGAGATTTAAACTTTGTAACTTTAGGATTTATAGGGAAAATTCTTGTTCTTTTGCGTTCACCTTTCTAAAATGAATATTTGTAATATAAGAAGGTCGTGAAACCCATATCTCTAGATACCTAAGACTGCTTTCACAGCTTTCATCATCTCTTATCTTAGCAGGATTTTATATTTTTTTGCTTAGTGACAGGATATTGATATGTTGAAGCACTATCCCAACTAATGACCTTGTCTATAATAGTAAATCAAGCTTTCTACAATATCTGAAGAACCCACTAGGTATGTTTTAGTGACTAGAAAACTTAATATACATACATATTTCTCTGCAACAGGTATTGTGTATGAATGCAATGAATTATGATAATGCAAGGGTGTATGATTGAAACACAAATGTGTGACCGTTTGTAAGATTTTGATAGACATATTACACTACTGTGGAATGCAAAAAATGACAAATTCCTAAATGCAATATGATGATGTGAATGCAAGTATGAAAGTGCAAACTGCAAAAGCAAATGTTTTTGGATTTTATGTTTTACCCACTTTTTTGGAATTTTATATATTTTCAAATTTTTATGCATTTTTGAGCTTTCATATTTGACCAAACGACGAGAATATATGTCTTTGGAGTTTTTTGGGGTTGACCAAGCAATTTTTAGGAGTACTTGGAGCTTTTTGGATTGACCAAAGGTCTTACAGATGCCTTTGGAACCTTTTAGTTGACAAAAATATTAGCAAGAGGGCGTGGAGCCCTTTAGGATGACCGAGAATCTATAAGAACTCTCAGAGCCTTTGGGTTGACCAAGTGATTTTTAGAAATACTTGGTACTTTTTTGGGATGACCAAGTGGCTTTAAGAAACCCTCGGAGACTTTGGGTTGACCAAGAGATTTTTAGAAATCCTTGGTTCCTTTTTGACTGACCAAAGGGCTTATAGATGCCTTTGGAAATTTTTTTGACATGATCATGTTAGGGTAAAATAAAGTAGCGTATTGCATTACACTTCATAGGATTATTACATTTACTTTTCTATGAGTTACCATGAGATATTTTGTCTACTAGTTAATCTAGGTTAGTACCTAAAATATCCTAGGTTAGATATTTTAGGTTAGTGGTTGAGTTAGAACTCACTACCTAGGTTAGTAGTTAGTCTCATGCAACTCCCTATTCTATTGTTAGAGGGTAGTTAGCGTCAATTACGACTATGTTGTTATTATTATATTTTATGCCCTATTTAATCCTAGACTCTCAAAAGTCTAAGGTAATGATCAGTTATTATTTTATTCACATTTCATTTGTCTTGTGGTTTATTTGACATTATTGGCATCAGAGCCATTTTTTTTTGGCTTTCCCGAAGGTCGAGCTGGTGCCATTTGGTGACACTCAGCCCACCTCAAAAGGTAAGCTCATAGGTTGGAGCAAGCCCTGCATTACCTAGGGTCCATGAAGGTGCATGGATTGACCACACCGACCTCACGATCTATTGACCACATGGTCAATCATGCTGCAAGATCCCACATGAATGACCTCAAGGGCTACATGATCGACCATTGTAGTCAAACGCCCACTCAATGACAAAGGAGTGCACGAGCTGACGTCTTAGCTCCTGCTCACTTGACCTGGGACCAAGGAGACACATGGACCCCAAGGCTAGGAGAGCAGAGAGGGTAGACACACCCTCCCCTCCCAACTGGACCCCACATTAGGATCTACAAGGGTAGGAGACCCTCTGATCTGCTATCCTACAACAACCACTCACTTGGCGACATGGGGCATAATTTGGTGCCACCTGGACCAACCACATGGTAGAACTACCTCAACACTGACTACGTGACACATGGAACTTAGGCCATGCACCACCTGGACCCTTACTAGATGTAGAATGGACCAAACAGATGCAGACACATGGCAGACAGGCCACGCGCCACATGGACCTAATTAGACCAGACACATGGTGGATAGCCACTGGACACTGATGTGAATGCAAAGGACACATGGACCCCACTTGCTATGCCACATGGACAATGGAAAAATGAGGGCCCGAACCTAATTTCTCAAATGCAATCATGAGCAAGTTTTCTCGTTGAGGCCTTTAAAGGCCTTTTGCATCCACTTTCGAATGCATGTAGGATAATTCCCACTGCATCCTCAAAGAATCTAGATGGCTTCTTCAATAGGTGGATCCTACAAGTTCAAACCGAAATCCACCACTTGGTTTTTTGGCTAGGGCAGGTACCTTAGCACAGCGGAGATCCACGATCGAGTCCTTGCAACGCACGAAAGAAAAGTTCTTTTTTTCTTCATTTTTTTTTGAGCGGATCACCATAGAGGAGATAAGATTGAGCAGATGCAGAGCAGTTTCAAATGGCCCAATAGAGTGGTTGGCTCGGGTGGCCATCTAGCATAGCCGAGACCACAGATCGAACCCCCCATGCACCTCAAACAGGTTTTTGAGAATAAAAACTTTATTTTTCCAAATTTTCTATGGTTTAAAGATATTTAAAATATATATTTTTGATTATTTTTATAATTTTTCTTTAAATTGGCCTAAAACGTTCAATTTTTAACCAAATTGGATGATTTGTTTTCTCAAATTTTTCTAGAATTATAGAATCTTCATCCAAAACTAGTATTTTTTTGCTTTCTCAAACCTAGAAACCTGAAAATTTACATATAATTTAGTCCTAAAAGTTCCTAAAACCATTTATGTATTTTTATCAAAACTGAAAACACAAGACAAATAAGAACCTCTTTTTGGCAAATTTTAACACAAAAACTACTTCAACAATTTTTTTGTTGCAATAAATTCATCCGAAGTTCTTCAGTTTTCTTAATTTTTTTTTTTTGGAGATATAAGACATATAACTCAAACTTTCTATTGAAAAATACATATCATGCCATGATTTAGGGAGCATTAAAATTCATCTCATTTTTTCTCAAAACAATAAATTATTGCTTTTGTTCTCTCCTTGAAGAAAGGGGATATAAAAACATAAAATAGCAACCTTATTTTTGTTGTCAAAAAATGAGATCAAAACCATTTTTTTTTGCTCCTTCATGATAAATTGTTGAAGACAAAACCAAAGTCGTGTGTCGACTGGTATGGAAGCCTTTCAAACGTGGGTCGTGTGTCGACTTGTCTTGAAAGGAGTGCTCAAATTTTTTTTCAATTTTGTAAAAATTTAAGGGGGGATAGAAATCATTTTGCTTATTCTATTATTTGAAAAATTGTAAAGAACAAGGGGGGATTTTCCAAAAGTATGAAAGGTGCAATCTCGATTGTACTTGACACCTTTCTCAAAAATTAACTTATACTAGGTGCATTTTCGGTTGAACTCGACACCTAGAGTGAAAATAATGTGGGTTACTCTCATGTTTTGATTATTTGCACTAACACTCATGTTTCTTATGTGCACTTAAACATTTAGATACAAAATTAGCAGAAGCATTTCACAAAACCCATATTTCACTCCAAAACGTGCTACACTTTGCACAGGTTGAACAACAGTCAATTTTTATTTTTTTTACCCCCTCCAAAGGTCAAAATTCAAACACACCTTGATTACCTCTCTTTGTTTGGATTAATTCCCTCCAACTTCTCATACGTTTTGAAGGGTGTTAAGGCATGTGCCATTAAATATCCTAGAGAGAACAATCAGAAGTCTGTCAACCAATTCCTTTTTTTAAATTTGCTCTATCTTGTTTGGCTTAATTTCCTTCAAATTTTTCATCCCTTGTTAAGGGTGTTAAGGCAGGTGCCATTAAATATATTATAGAGGTAAATTGAAAACATATTCCATATACTCTTTTGAGGGTATAGTGCAAGATACAACCATATTAGTCCTATCAATTTGAAACCTTAACCATGGCCATGATACACAAGTATCTCAATGAGAGCCAATTGCTCAAAGGTTCAAATTATTCAGCTTGGAAGACTAAGATGAAATCTATCTTAATTGTAGAGGATTTGTGGTCAATAGTGGATGGAAGTGTAACTAGACCTCAATCAACTGGAGCAGATCAAACAAAATTTGATAAGAAGAATAAGAAACTATCCTTAATGATCTTGCTAGCTATTAATGATGATATCCAACCTCATATCAGTGAAGCTAAGAATGGTAATGAGGCATGGGATGCCTTAAAAACTATCTTTGAGGGAAAGAATCAATCAAAGATTCTTAATATAAAAACACAGCTTCATACTCTTCATATGAAATCATGAGAAACATTAGAGCTATTCCTATACAGAGTCACATAATTGAAAATAAAACTGCAATTTTTAGGAGAAAAAGTGGAAGACCAATTCTTGACATCTATCATTTTGAGGGCTCTTACATACTCCTACAGAATGTTGATCACTTCACTACAAGTCTATGGAAGGGTAGTGAATTTTTTTGAGTCGGTAAATTTACTTAAAACAAAAGAAGCTAATCAACTCCAATAAGATGATGCATCCAACAATGCACTTTTCTCACACAGATAAGGTGGTAAGAAAAAGTGGAATCAACCGAAAGGTTATTCTTTGAATAAAGACAAGGGTAAAACCAAAGAGGTTCCAAAGAAGAAGCAATATTGTAATATTTGTGACAAAGACACTCATGAAACAAAAATATGTTGTTTTAAGAACAAACCGCCCAATGAACAAGGAAACAAGAAGGGCCAAGGCAAACCAAAGAACAAGAAAAAATAGCAACAGGGACACATTGCAGCTGAAGATTCTAGTTTGGATTCTGAGAGAGCACACAAGGTGCTAATGACACATATAGATTCCCATCACAAGGAATTTGTGTGGTACATAGACTCAGACACTAGAAAGCATATGACTGGCGATAAATCCTGGTTTGCAATATTTGAGCTCGAGAAGGTAGACCGATCACCATTGCTGATGATCAAACCTATCGAGTTTAGGGATAAGGAAGTGTTTCCGTCTCCCTTCCAGATGGAGAATGTAATATTCAAAAATTTCTTTATGTACTAGGATTTAAAAATAATCTCTTGTCAGTTCCACAAATCCTGGAAAAGAACATGAATGTCAATTTCAAAGTGGACAAAGAAAATAAATGTTGCTTTATCACTAAGAAGGGAAAATAGATAGCAATAGGTTCATACAAACATGGTTTTTTTGTATTATATGTAATTACCTCAACACATACTGCATTGGTAGTCACCAGAAATGAGGCCACTTCTCTTTGGTATAAGATATTTGGGCATTTAAGTTCAGGATATTTACTAGAGTTGAGTAAATATCAAATGGTGAAAGGGCTGCCTACTCTTTCATCTACTTTGCCAGTGTGCTCTTATTGCTTGTTAGGAAATCAACATAGAGTACCCTTTGAACCTATCTCCTTTCGAGCTAAGGTACCATTGGAGTTGGTACACAGATTTGTGTGGTCCCATGTCTACAAGTTATGGAGGAAAAAGGTATTTTCAATTGTTTATCGATGATCACTCATGAAAGATGTGCGTCTTCTTCTTACAATTGAATTCTAAAGCATTTTATTATTTTCAACAGTTCAAAAATCTTGTTGAGAAAGAATCAAGATGCTTTTTTAAGACCCTCCATTCAGATCAAGGGGGGAATACACATCAAAGTAATTTTCCTCATTTTTATAGACAAATGGGATAAAGATACAATTAACAACAACCTATTATCCTCGGTCAAATGGGGTTGCTGAGAGAAGAAATCAGTCCATTATGGAAATGGTTTGATGTATGCTTAAGGGGGCCAACCTTGAGCAAAATTACTAGGCTGAAGCTATTCAAACTATAGTATATCTTCTGAATAGGATACCCACAAGGTTTCTTGAAGGTATGACTCCTCATGAAGCATGGAGTGGTAGGAAACCCTCCATATCTCATCTACGGGTATTTGGGTGTAAGGAATTTATGCATATACCCAATAAGAAAAGAAATAAATTAGATGAGAAGTCCCTACCTTGTGTATTTCTTGGATATGATGAATTCTCAAAAGGCTATCAATTGATAGAACCACTTATCAAGAAAATACATGTTAGCAGAGATGTAGTGTTTGATGAAGTTTTCACACCCAATACTACATCAGTATACCTAGATGATGAGAAGCAACAACCACTTCCTCCTCCACAACAGAAAAAGCATCCCAAATGGTATACAAGCACAATGAAAGATTCCAAAATCACTTCCCCACATGATCTTACTCTCAATCATCCAAATACATGAAGCATGACTTAGAAAGAAAAGAATGGAGCATCCACTTCAGTTGATGATCTTTGTGCATATTTTCAAGATATTTCTATTGATAGAGAGTTACCAAAGGAATATGATATGGAAATAGATGAGGAGAGGGTTTACTTGTCATAATATGATGAGAATGAACCTTTTATAGTTGATGAAGCACTAGACTACCTCAGTTGAAGGTAGCTATGGATGCAGAACATAACTCCCTCATAAAGAATAAAACATGGAAGTTGGTGGATTTGACTAAAGCAAATAAACCCATAGGCTGCAAATGGGTTTACAAAGTAAAATATAAGGCATATGGCACCATAGATAAGCATAAGACCCATATTGTAGTGATGTGATATGCTCAAAAGGAAGGGCTTGACTATGAGGAAACCTTTGCTCCTACAACAAGGATGACTACCATTCGAGTGCTTTGCACTATGGCAGCACATTTCAGATGGAAATTACATCAGATGGATGTAAAGAGTGCCTTTCTAAATGGTGACTTAAAATAAGAGGTGTACATGACTAAACCTCCTAGATTTGTAGAGGTAGGCCACGAGCAACAAGTTTGCAAGTTGGTCAAATAATTTATTGGCTAAAACAAGCCCCAAGAGCATGTTACATAAAAATGGATAGTCACCTACTGCAGCATGGATTTAAGAGAAGTCCATATGATGCAAATCTCTATATCAAGAACATAGGTTATGAGATAGTGATTCTTGTGTTATATGTATATGATCTGATCATCACTAGAAATTCAGAGAACTTAATTAACATCGTGAAAGATGAATTGAAAGAGTCATTTGATATGATAGATCTAGGACTTCTCCACTAATGTCTTGGCCTTGAGATAGAATATAAGAAGAATCATCTTAGGGTGACTCAGAAAAAATATGCCAAGACTTTAGTAGAAAAATATTGTATAACTAAAAGTAAGCCCAAAGAAACACCGATGGAATCAGGGCTATAGTTATCATGATATGATGACTCACCATAGGTAGATGGCACACTTTATAGACAGATGATTGGAAGCCTCATCTATCTAACTAATACTAGACCAAATATTACTTATGTTGTAAACTATCTATCATGGTTCATGCAAGAACCAAAGATATATCATTAGAAATCAGCTAAGAGGGTTCTTCACTACATTCAGGATAGTGCAGATTAAGGTCTAGAGTATAAGAAGAATAACTCATTCTTCTTATAGAGTTACACTGACTCTGATTACGCTGGATCCATAGATGATAGAAAATCAACATCAGGTTATGTTTTTCATATTGGATCTAGTCTTGTCTCATGGCATAGTAAAAAGCAACAGGTGGTTTCTTTATCTTCAACTAAGGTAGAATATCACACTAAACATGGAGCTATGTGTGAACTGATATGGCTAAGTCACATCTTGGCTACCATGGGCCTACCATAGAAACTTCCTATTCACATGTTTTGTGACAATTCAGGTGTTTTGAACTTGGTCAAGAATACATTGCATCATGAACGAACAAAGCATATTGACATAGATTGTCATTTTATTCGTGATGAAGTTCCTAAGCACAGAATCAAGCTCCAACACATTCCCATCGACGAATAGGTTGCAGATATTTTTACAAAGGCACTTGGACGTGTCAAATTTCAACTATTCTAGAGCAAACTTTATATATCAAAGTAATGTAATAAAGGGGGGATGTTAGGGTAAAATAAGGTAGTGTATTGCATTACACTACATAGGATTATTACATTTAATTTTCTACTAGTTACCATGAGACATTTTATCTACTAGTTAATCTATGTTAGTACCTAAAATATCCTAGGTTAGATATTTTAGGTTAGTGGTTGAGTTAGAACTCACTACCTAGGTTAGTAGTTAGTCTCATGCAACTTCCTATTCTATTGTTAGAGGGCAGTTAGTGTCAATTACAACTATGTTGTTATTATTCTATTTTATGCCCTATTTAATCCTAGACTCTCAAAAGTCTAAGGTAATGATCAATTATTATTTTATTCACATTTTATTTGTCTTGTGATTTATTTGAAATTAGACCAAATCACTCGAATGAGAGCTTGGAGCATTTTGGGATGACCGAGTAGTTATAGGAACTCTTAGAGCCTTTGGGTTGACCAAGCAATTTTTAGAAATCCTTGTTGCCTTTTGACTGACCAAAGGGCTTACCGATGTCTTTGGAGCTTTTTTTGCTACACTCTCTAAGCATAGAATGCCTTAAGATGGATGATGTTGAGAGGTTCAGGATCTTCAAAACCCCCTAGCGACGTCAGGTGATAGGTACCCAAACTAATATTTTTAGATATGATATAAGGTCCTATCCAATTAGTCATAAATTTGTGTCGCATATCGAGCAAAAAATTTGAGTTTTGTTGGTTTTATTTTAGCACAAGATCCCCAACTTAAAAGTCTCTCTGGTGGACTTTGATATTGTAAGCTCATTTGAGTCAGTCTTGATAAACACAGAGATGCTCAAGGGCATTCACGCAACGTTCATCGAGAAGTGTCAGTTGATCTAGGTGATCTTATCGTGTGGTGTCATCATCGATGAACTCTTTCAATGTGATGCACAACACTAGAATTTCCAACTCTAAGGGCATAATGGCCTCAACACCATATACTAATGAAAATAGAGTTGCCGCAGTGGGAGTCTGAATGCTAGTCCTATAAGCCCATAATGCAAGGGGTAGCTATATATGCCAATCCTTGTGGTGTTATTGCACTATATTTTTCAATATGGCTACCACAGTCTTGTTTGAGGCCTCAACTTGCCCATTTGCCTATGGATAATATGGAGATGCAAAACTGTGTTTGATGCGGTACTTAGATGTTAAAGCTTGCATAGTTTTGTTCTTAAAATAAGTTCCATTATCCGAAACTATTTTGGATGGTACCCCAAAATGACTTATGATATGCTCCATTATGAACTCTGCTATGCAAGCTCCAGTGGTTGTTGTTAAGGGAATGTCTTCCAACCACTTTGAAAAATACTTAGTAGCCATAATGATGAATGTATGTCAGCCTGATGATAGAGGAGAGATCTTATCGATTAGATAAAACCCCCACTAAGAAAATGGCCAAGCCACTTGGATAGGCTATAAGGCCTATGATGGCAGGTGCATAAGATTAGCATGATGTTGACATTTGATGCATTTTTTGACATACACATTACAATACTTCTCCATAGTGGGCCAATAATAATCCATTTTAAGGATGCACTTGACGATGACCATGCCACTGAAATGGCCACAACACGTACCGTCATGAGCTTCTAAAATTACCCAAGATGACTCTTGGGGCTCAAGACAATGAAGGAGAACTCCATCGTAACTTTGGCAATACAAATTATCTCCTATCAAGACATATTTAGTCACTTTCTATTTAAATGTGCATCTTGTGGCACACAAAAATCCCTCCGAGACAAAACCAAGTCTTCGAAAGTCTTGAATATGTGACATCCAATTTGACCGCTAAGAAAACTTATACCTCTTGTGTATTTAATTTTGCAAATGCAAACTGGGAAACAACCTGGTGATGAATCGTGGTTCCACTCCCCATAGGAATATAGGAGGTTAAAGACCCCCATGGTGTTTTCTTAAGAAAGTCCTCAGATTTGCAGAACCAATCAGCTTTTGGCTCCACACTAATCATGTTGATAGATTCTTTGTTATCAAAGGATGCACGCTCTACTACAGGATACGAGAGCATCTTTATATGGATGGTAGTGAATTTAGTAGATAGATTTTGAGGTATTAAGGATCCTAAAGAAGCCATGGTGTCTGTGAATCTATTTGTTGAATGAGGGATTGTCTCGATGTCGTACCATTCTAGTTTAGCCAGATATGTGGCAACAAGATCTTTGTAGGCTTTCAATACCCAACATCGACACTGAAATAGTCCCTTCACTTGGTTAATTATGAGTAGGGAATTGCCAAAGATTTTTAATCTCTTGATATTCATGGTGATGGCTATATGGAGGCCCAAAAGTAGGGCTTCATATTCAACATTATTTTTGGTGCATGGGAAGTCTAGTTTGAATGACAAGGGTATTGGATCTCCTTGGGGCATGAAAACCACTATACTTGCTCGCATTTCAAACAGTCAAAGAATAGAGTCATATCAGCATTGTTCTCTAGTTCTTTGGGTTTGGGAGCTTCAGATACTACAAACACTGCATCATCCAAAAGCTCAATTGTTAGAGGCCTACTGTTGTATAGTGGTGCCTCAACTAACTAATCTGCTATGACCTATCCTTTAATGGACTTATGGCTTATGAATTCCATATCGAATTCTATCAATAGCATGATCCACTTTGCATTACATGTATTATGATATATCTTGCTCATCATTAACTATAAATCATTTTGTTTCGATATCACATATGTCGTATGACTCAACATGTAATGCCACAATTTATTGGTAGCAAACACTACTGCTAAACATAGTTTTTCCACATATCCATATCCTAGCTTGTAACTCACCAAGGTTTGGCTAACGTAATATATGGCTTACTCTTTGCCTTGTATGTTCTTTTGGGCCAACATGGTCCCTAACACAAGGTCTATTGCTGATATATATATAGCAAAAAAGGCTCCTCTAGCCTTGGTGGAGCTAATAATGGTAGCGTTTCTAGGTATTTTTTTATCTCAGTGAAGGATGCCTTGTAGTCCTCATCCTAGTTGAATGGGACACCCTTATGTAGCAGTCGATTCATGGGTTGAAATTTATCCGATAGTTGGGCAATAAATAACTTTATCAAAGCTACCTTGCCCTGGAGGCTCCTTAATTCCTTAATATTGGTGGGAGGACACATTTCTAAAATGGCCTTGAACTTCGTTGGGTCTACTTAGATGCCTCTCTTTGAGATAATGAACCCTAGTAGCTTTCTAGAAGTTATGCAAAATACGCACTTCTTAGAATTCAGTCTGACGTTGTGCTCTATCAGGCGATAGAAGACTTTTCTCAAGACCTTCGCATGCTATTCTCGTAGAAATGACTTGGCTAGAAAATCATCGATATAATATTGTAGAATTTTGTGCATATAGTCATGAAAAATATATATCATGGCCCGCTGGTATGTGGCACCAGTATTTTTGATACCAAATGGCATAAATTTGTAGCAAAATGTTTCCCATGGTGTTATAAACACAATTTTGTGTTGGTCTTTAGGCTTAATCCGAATTTTATTGTAACCAAAAAAACCATCCATTAAGGAGAGCATTTCGTGACCGACAGTAGAGTCTACTAGAGAATCGATATTGGGCAATGAAAATGAATATTTGGGTGTTGCCTTGTTGAGATCTCTAAAATCCGTACAAATACGAATCCTTCCATATGGTTTTCCCATAGGCACCATATTGGATACCCATTCTAGATAGTTGATGGAAATGATAAATTCTACATACAACAATTTTTGCAATTCGTATTTCACCATTAAGGCTACTATTGGATGAATATTTTTGAGCTTCTGCTTGATGGGCTTCTTGGAAGGTTCTAGAGAAAGGTTATGAGTAACCAACTTTAGGTCTAGATCGGGCATATCTTTGAATGTCCAAGCAAAAATTTTAGGTCTCTCTTTTAGTAGAGGGATGATGCTAGCACACTCATATGGAGTGAGACTCATTCCAAATTTAACCTTATTTGGATTGGTGGGGTCATTACCGATGTCCACTTCTAAGGTTTCCTCTACTGACATATGGGATCCCTCCTCAACCTGATGAGGCATAGGGATCAAATGGATGTCATTAGCTAGATTTATATGTTCTTCATTGGAAGCATGTTTAGCGTGATAGACATCATAAGCATAGTATGGTCCAAAATGAAATGGTTGTAGCATATATTCATTCAGGAAGAAGTCTTTAGGCTCTACTGGTGAATCAACATGATCCCAATTGATAGCATCCATGTTTAGATGCAATGGATTGGACAGATCTATTGGATTGCAAAGTGGAGTGGTCAAATCAATGGATACCATGTTGATGGAATGGTATTGATCTCCAAGACCACACAAACTAAACTCTACATCATCTATGTAACTTCCATACCCAAGATATGGCTCGGATGGTATGGGGATGAATAGGTCCTCCCTATGGGATGCTCGGATGACTGGATCCTCTTTGTGCACTAACTATAAAATGGGATTTCTTAGCTCAAGTAGCTCAACATAAGTAGGTGGATGGGGAAAGAGTCTTTGATATTCCTCTTCTAGATTTATTCTTTCCCTGAGGTGACATTGGAGATTAATCTCTTGACATAAACCTATAGTTGTGATAGGTGGTGGACCCCGAGGTGGATTTCAATTACGCAAGTGATGAGGCCCCAAATAGGCCATCTCCAATGAATCCTCATCATCACTATATAGATATAATCCTTCACTTCACCCCATATGCAAGGGGCGCTCTGCCAGATGTGGTCCCATGTATCTGATTCTATGGTCACTATCATCACTATCCGAATAAACTGGATAAAATGATTGTATATACGACACTAATGCAAAAACTAGCTTTGCTTCCTCTTCAGAGTGATTGATATTAAGAGGCACTTCTTCTATAACATACTTCAACTCTATAGGAAATAAATGTAGAGGATATACTAGCCTTGGATCGGTCATCTCAACCTCATCACTATGATTGCTACCATGAGCAGACCACTCTATTGTGTCCATGAATATTGGGAGATTAGCTGGATGAGGCCTTAAGTAGGCCTGCTCTATCTCATCTTCATAATCACTATCGACCATGAAATGCTCTTGTATCTCATCTAATTGCTCTCTAGGTAGCAAATGGTGTAGAAATATCAGAACCATGAAGTCTCGGCCAATTTCCTCTTTGGATTGTTCATTATTTGAGGACTCGCCATCTGCATCATAATTAGGTCCACTTATTTTAGAGGTGGACTCATCTACATCTTCACTACAAAGATCTCTTGAATCGAGATTGTCTAGAATTATGGGGTTGTGCCTCTGCATACCGGTATCATCGATTATGATATGATTTTGATGACCTAGGTTGCCTCTGGGGTTCTTCTCCAAGAACTCTTCATGTTCAATCTCCGGTATCTCAATGGTGATGACTGGCACCATTGGGTTGTTTCCCCGAAGGATAGACATGTTAGTATGATACATATTAAAATCCATGTCGTCCCTAAGACTCAGGTATAAATGATCCAATGATACAGTGAGTAAATCATCATGTCCCTGAATCTGCAATCCCAATATGAACCTATCAGTTGCCAACTGATAACATGGTTCAAGAGGGGCTCTTTGTCCTTGTTCAAAAATACCAAGGTTGTATCCATGCCAATGATAGAGCTCAAAAATGTGCATGGCGTACTCTGGGTTGGACAAGTACCGAACGTTCACTATGAACTGTTCATCATCATCTACCTCCATGGGTGCCCACATTGGAACTTGATCCAACCCAACATAGATGAAGTTTGTTTGGTTGGGTGGCTTGCCCAATGATACTATGGATCCAAATGGATATCGATGGTCTATCAGCTGATCCATATCTCGTGTAGTCTCTAAAATAGGACCGAAGGTCACATTTTGCATAAGATATTCACCCAAACCTATGCTGGCTAGGTGAACAGTCACCTGCGGTGTGGATGACCCTACTAACGATATAGGCAAAGCAGGCTGAGGTGCCTGCTCGACTTGATCCTGGGCTTCCTCCACCTTCATGGGAGTTGTAGCCTCAGTGGCGACTGGTCCAGGAATATTATTTGCTTCTTTCCTACCCAATTTTACCTTTAATTTCTCATCATCCTGATGCATTTTTGATGCACTCAATCTCCGAGAATTTGTAGTGGCATGTTTCAATCTATTTGATAGAGGTATCGATGGTTTAAAATGCACCACATTTTTACCTCTTGTAACCCTTACCGATGATGTGGACCATATGTCCAAGTGCATTGACGGGAGTACAAAACCCCCTAGAAAATATGCTAAGTTCATGAACTTGAATGGTTCTTCATCTGATGAAACCACGTGAACTTGTCTCTCATGTATATACTTGACAAATTGATGCAATATCTAGGGAACACAAGGCCTCCCCAACAGGATGTTATACTACAAAGTGCCCTCTATCATGTGACACATTACAAGAATGGTCTTTAGTCCCACCTAAATAGGTAGGACAATTGTGCCAACCATAGAGCATAGTGCGTCATTAAACACTCTCAATGTAAAGGTGGTTGGTACAACGAGTGATTTAGGCAATTTCAAATGGTGTAGTGCCTTAGTCATGATTATATTGATCAAAGAACTAGTTTCAATCAAGACTCTTTTTAATGACACATGGTTAACACATGCAATGATATGTAGTGGTGGGTCAGCCATGCTTGCAAAAACCATTTTCATTTCATGATCGCAGAATTAGATCATTGGTTCTTGGCACTGTTGTACGTGCCCCAAAAAGTTTGTGAACGCCTGTGCATCCTAGGAATATACCTCAATGGACCTCAGAATGTCCATAAGAGTCTCCCTATGCCTAGGGAATACTGTATAATCTCATATATTGACAAATTCACAAGAGTCATCTGTAGGTTTTGAACCAACCTGCTCCTAATGGTCACCACTAGTCTTGTTGGTGGGCTTGGAATATTTTATGCCTATTGTTGTTGAGGCATGGCTTGTATTTAAATGGGAGCATGAGGTTGATTCTATTGTTTTTACCTCCCATGTTTGGTAACAACATTGACCATACCAACAAACCCTTGGGTAGGTGGTTCAACTCGTACTTGATTGACGTGGCCAGCGTGGTTACGGGGCACCTCATGGTTTGGTAATGGATTTTTAAAAATTCCCATGTTTTGGTTGTCTGGCACCTAGGGATTTCTTGATACTACAAGATCTCCCCTTTCTATCATATTTTGCATAATATGTTTGAAATACTAACACACCTCGATGTTGTGGCCTTTTGCTCTATGAAATATGTAAAACAAATCTTCCTGATAATATTTGGGCTTGGGCTGATTAGGATCAACCATCTTGACTTCGGGTAATATTCTGCCTTAGAATCACATAGCTGATGGAAAATCGATGTCAATTATTCCATCAACGACGTGAATATGCGAGGTGGGAATTGCTCCTTGTTCTTGCCCTTGTAGTTATTCTTGTGTTGGTCGTATTGTACAAGAGGAGGATGGGATTGATAATTCAATTTATTTTACCCCTTATCCTCATTTTGGAGATTTAGTACCACCTGATTCACATGGGCCTGCTTGCCTTGTTGCTTTGAGGTACTCTTCTTATATCACTCTTTCCTAGTTTTGAGCTTCAATTTGCCTTATTGCAACTTGATATCCTCAATTACCTTGGATTGCATCCAAGCTTCTTCGAATGTGGCATACTATTGTAGCTGCAATAGTAGCGAGATGTGTTTGGCATAACTCTTTGTAAACATTCAAGTTAATTCTATGGCAAGAATCAAGAATGGCAACTTTGCCATTAATCTCCTCCACCTCTTCCTGTATTGTTCTATTGGATCATTGTCGCACTGAGCTAGCGCATTTAAATCTAAAAGGTTGGCTTGTCTCTTGAAGTCAAAGGAATAGCGTTCAAGAAAAGCATCAACTAATTTCTCAAAATGTGTTATGTTGTGTTTCTTTACCTAATTGAACCACTCTCGGGCTGGCCCAGAGAGTGTCATGACAAACATACGCAATAATAGTGCATCGTTGTTCTCTATATGGAAGCAAGCATCAAGAAAGCTCATGACATGTTCTTGCACCTCTTCATCATCCTTGAATTTGTCCAATTTGGGAATCTCAAAATGCTTAGGGTATGGGGGCATAGGCACTGAGGGATCTAAAGGTTCATTGTGAATTTTCCTCATTGTCAACTTTTAGACAGCTGTGCCTTGTTTCTTGATTTCTTTGACCTTCTCGGCTAAAGCTTTGTAATCCTTAGAAGATAAAAAGTCCTCCTCCCTAAGTTGGCATGGAGGCATTCTGGGAGATAGATTCCTCTTCTATTAAGGTGGAAGGCATTGCTCTTCCTCATCCTCAGCTTGAGAACTCTCGAGATATTCTTGGTTGCATCTATTCCCCCCTTTTTCCTCATAATGTTGCTGCCTCATATTTTTGACTGAGGGTGGTCACTCTCTATGATGGGTAGTGATATGAGTATGAACTCTTATGCGCTCATGGTGCATGTCAGCTTGCAAAAAAGCCTTCATATGCACCTGTTCTCTACGCTCGTCCTAAGAATATAGGCCAGTCCTAGCCAACCTATCTTCCTACTCTATGCTCCTTATGGATGAGGATGCGCTCCTCACATAAGCACTACTCATACAACCTCTATCTAATGAGCCTCTGTGCTTGAAGATCTTCATCTTCAATATGCTACCTCTCTAGGTGAGCATCATCTAATTGATATTGGAGGAGTTGGTTTTTCTATTCAGAGGCTAGTCGATATGATCTTTTGACCTAGTCAACTATCAAAGGCCTTTGATATGCTTTCTCTGTATGAGCGACCTTGTGGGTTCTGTACCCATCGAACTAATATGTTGTGCTTTTACCTTTGCATATGAAGACAACATCAACATCATGTTGTGTCCTATGCTACGTGCCACCATGTGTGGATGGTGGATGTGAGACATGAGGGCACTTAGAAGCCTCTCCATGCTCTCTAGTAGTTCTAATGGTGCTCCCACTATGCTCACTCGGAGCATGAGTGGGAGGAGCTAAAGGCTTGTAGTCTAGATGCTCTAACACACTACCTAGACTGTCTAGCAGTCTTGACCTCCACCTCTCATGGGGTGGTGTTCCATTAGATCCCACCTTCAACATATCAATAGTGATCTTACGTGCTATGTTACACGTGGGAGTATGGGTAGACTTGTGCTCAGAAGGGAGCCTGTATAATTACCCCTGAATGGGTGGATCTCTATTCCTTCTATAATCAAAAGGTGGAGGTATAGTACACCCTGTAGACTTAGTGTGGATGGGTATCAATCTGGTCCCCTGCATGACATACTCTTTGTATGATCCCATGGATGTGCATGCACTACGGTCTCAATAATGGCTTCCAAGTGGAGCACCCTCAAGCTGAGAAGCCCCATGCTCTAATCTATGTCTAACAGAATGCATCGATGCTATTCTATCAGAGGTATGCTCAATGGGATCCCCTTGTGTTGAGTTGTGTCCTCTAATGCTTGTTGAACGTCATTCAGTTTGCTCATGTGGTTGAGGACTAGACACGTGTATTTGTGAATCGGTTGGGGCTTGGTCATTGGCTTTAGGCTTGCACCTTTGCCGACCACCTCGTGTATCCACCATAGTGTACCTAATGTCTATATGTATCTTTTATTATCAAACAAGGTATACACTAATGCTTATCTTATTTTTAAATTTTAAAATGAGCCCTAAAATGTTTGATGTTGTTTCAAAATGTGTTGTATCAGTATGAGAAACTCTCGCATGTTTTGTAAAATCATTGAATTTTTTTCTTAGTTTAATTGGCTTTCACCTATATACTCGCACAAGGAAAATATGGTAATGAAGTCCATACTTAACAAAGTAGCATAGGTACTACCAACCCTCATCCAACACACTATGCACAACGATACACCCTTCCAAATATGAGTGCACGCTATTTTGCATGGATATGACAATTCTTGGTTCAGCCTTGGCAATGAGCAGGTCTTGATAATACAATTTCAAATGAGCCAACCAAATGGTAATGAAATCCACTATTGGTCTCAATCAAATGGGTTGGATGTGAGAGCCCAATTCCACTGATGTTTAAAATGAAATATGGTGTGTGGTTCGTTTTATTTTGCATAAAGACAAATGCATAAAAGAGCATTCATATGATCATTCCTACATGATATGCATAAGAAGGAACATTTCAAATTCACAAAGGTATGCATGCTATGCCATACATGACGTTATGACAATGCACTTACAATGACATGGCCTCTAATTGGACCTCGTGCATGCAAACGACCACACAATTTTTATCAAGGTCATTGTATTCTAGGGTGGACTGCAATCAAAGGTTCATTATTCCTAGCAGTGCCTTTCTAATGGAAGGAATGTGAAAGCAAATTAGAACTATTAATTTACCTTTTTCCTTAATGTACCTAATTTACCATCGATTTGCCACTTATTGTAAAAATACAGAGGAGAAAGTGCAAAACAGAGAATGAAAATAGAGCCTGCCTCAGCTCATGATCTACTGCCAAGTGGTTTCTCTGTTGTCTGCTACTTTTTTTGTAAACCATAGCTCTGGTCTACGAGCTATAGTGTGAACCATAGGTGATAGCCACAGGCCAAAAAATAATTGTAGATGTTAGCTACGATTAGCACTTGAGATAAAACAAATAAGGATGTCAGCACTCAAGATCTAGAAATGCGGAGTTCCACCATGATCACCTTCTGTAACCACCAAAAAGGCTCACACCCGATCTAACTATGGCAATTGAATAAATATACACAAATAGGCATGCATAAATTGATAGCAAGAAATAACATGAATACAAGGAATCCTTCATTAATTTCAATGGAGTCACATTATAGATTCATCCCTCTTAGGGATACCCATTTGATACATCAATTACAATAGTGTTTAATCCCTATCAAGGGTAGGTGTGATCAAAATGCCCCTCAGGGTGACACGAACTGCTCTAGGATGTCGATGACCCTCTTCTTCGCATTGAGGAAGGAATTGGATGCTTTATCTCTCATTTGGAACTGTTCCCTATGGTTAAGAAACAACAAAAATTTCAAAAGGATAGGTAACCTCTCATGATGAGGCCCTTTTAGGTAAAATGCATAATGACACCATTAACATGCATAATCAAGAAATCATAAAGAAAGCTGCTAAACTATGCAAATTGAATCAAGATTCATGTAATAGCATAAATTAAAATAGCAGCTACACTATGCATGGATCAAATATAGAAAATGAAGCATAAACATGCATAAAGAAAGCATTTTAGTCCTAATTAAAACATAAGCATAAAATGTGAATCTAGCCTAGTTCTACGGTCAGAAGTCTTCTAAAATGCTATTAAATCAACAAAATAGCTAATATAACCTAACTAGCCAAACATAAATAGAAATAGGAAGGTGGTTATACCTCTATTGCAAATCATAGCTCTGGTGAGCGATCTGCATCGTGAACCACGACTAATAGTCATGGTTTAACCTATGATAGGATTTCCCTCAATTCCAAGGGTAGTGGGCTTAACCTCCTTGTCCAAATTGATGTTCAATGGTCACCTTTGTTGTCCTAAGGCTGTTTTGGTGGTCAATTTGATGTGAAGGGCCTTCATTTTCATGAATTTGTGTTTGTTGATCCTCCTACGCACCTAGGGCATCCATAATACAATTCATCATGAATGGTGGCAAAATGGTCAAGGATTAAGTGCAATAGCTCTATCTTTTAGTATACTCAGTTTGAGTGTATAATTTACTAGGGCTTCACTGCTCAAATCTCCAATGCTTGCTTCTCTCTTTTCTCCCCATTTGGATGGGGTATTTATAGCATTCCCCTAGGTCTAGGGGTGGCTTCATGGAGATGCAAAGACCAAGAAGAGTGGTTAGAACAGTTGGGATGGAAGCCTCTAGAATCTTCCATCCTTCAACTGCCTCCTTTTAGATATTTTGGCCATTCCAACTGATTTGGATCAGATGGAAGGCCTAACTTAACTTTAGTTAAGATCGCAGGTCATAGTTGTAGTCTAGACTTCAAACCGTAGGTGTCACTCATGGTTTAGACTGGAGACCGTAGGTCTAGGCTGCAGTTTAGAATGCTTAGGCCAAAATGCCTAAATTGAGTGGTTATAACCATTTCTCTATCTTGGAGTCTATCCAAGATCCTCCATATGGTCTTGTAGCATGTCCATATGAGTAGTCACCCTCGACATAACACATTTTAGGTGTCTATAGTTTCCATAGATTAGAAACCACTTAAATGTATTGTTATATATATTTACACGTCATTTATCTGGAAGATATTCGTAACATAGCCAAACTCATTCATGAGTATACGTTGTTGATCCGTCACCCAAATCCATGGATCATTTTTAGATTTATCCATAGGACCTTATCATCCTTGAGTGGTGACATACCCATCCTAGATAATATTACATCCATCACTCCACTTATTCTAATGCATCAGGCATCCCCATTGATAATTCATCCATAGGCCCTGACTATGATAAATATATGGATTATTCGAATAAGGATACCTTGCATACTTTTTATAGAAACAACTACATCCAAGATGAGATATCTAGGAAGTCCCTACCACACATTCTCATACCACCTCAACCTATGACTCCCTTATATCAGGATCATGAATTCACCCTACAATAAGATAGGGATGTTCAAGCTACTCTAGTTGATCATCCATGGAAGATAGGGATGTTCAAGCTACTCTAGTTGATCATCCATGGAATATAGGGATGTTCAAGCTACTATAGTTGATCATCCATGGATGATTCATAAATACAATCATTTGAACATGTACCCCACTTAGGATCATAACAATGCTACCATGTTAGCTCATGCATTCGTCATATCGTCTCATAGGTCTAGAGATGATGATCTTAATCTCCTTGCTATACCTTATGATAGATCATACAGTCAATGATAGTTTACTTCAGTACCTCTTGATTACACATAATGCACCCTTATACAACAATATCAAGTCAAGGAAGCCTCTTGTGACTCTAGAAAATAAGTTATTGATCTCTCTAGGAGCAAAGCACAAATTTTTTTTATCCATACCACTCACACATGTTTGAATAGACCCCACACAATCGACCTGGTGAACCAAAACCATATACCTAGGACAACCTTGGACCATAAATTACAATGGGTAATGCATAAGAGATTTTCCATGCCTACACAACAAAGGCAATTGGTCCAAAAACACCTAGGGTGCCAAACACAACATCACAACCTTCCACTGTGCTCAAATCCAAATATTCCACCACACCCACATATGAATCAAATTTATAATCAACATCATAGACCACCACCCATCCATCATCATCAACCTCATTTTCTATAATTCTATAAAGCATACCCATATCAATAGGATCATGAAGCCTATGCATAAAAACAACTAGAGTATTGAAAACCAATTGATACATACCTTGAGGCAACATATGGTGGCATACCTATGGATAAACACTCATTGACCACCTCCTCAACAATAGAACCTTCAAACTCATCAAGGCAAAAGGTGAGTGGATGTCATCATATCACTAGAGGCCTATAAATTATTGGTAAAGTACAACAACTCTTTAGAAAATAAAGCCTTAGATTTGGATTATCAAAAAGCTACTCTACGGCAGCTCACCAATCAGCCTTTCCATCCTTCTATTCCATCACTTCCCTATCCTAAGCACTTTGAGATATCAAAATTAGATAAGTGCAAGGTGATGAAGATGCACAAGAGCATGTTATGATCTTCATGAATAAATTCTTTCATAATTAGGACAATGAAACTCTCATGCTTAAAAAATTCCTTATAATGCTCATTGGGGGTGCTTTGGAGTGGTATAACCATTTTTCATGCCATAGTATTTTCAATTTTTAACAATTGGTATATGCTTTATTGGGACACTTTACCTTCAACATGAAAAAAAATCCACCCTAAATGATCTATATAATCTTTAACAATTTGAGGATGAACCAGTCATGGATTATGGAAATAGGTGGAGGACCATCATCACCAAATTATCCTTCAACCTAACCATCATAGAACTTACTTGAATGTTTCCCAAGAGTTGCACCAAACATATCACCTTATTATTGTAACTTTAGTAGTATAGGACTTTTGAGGAGGCCTTGGCCTAGGCAAAGGTAATTAAGGACATCAAGTTCCAGGAACGAGAAATCAAACTCTATAAGAAGGAGTGGTCCAATAAAAATGTAAAGGGTGGCCAAAATCAGCCAAAGATAGTTTCAATGAACCAGGTTGTTTTGAGTGCCCTTAGGCCTTCAAAATGAGCTCTAGAATAATTTATTAGCTATCAAATCCAACCTCCATTAGTGCAATACCACTCTCAATCAACCAATCCACCATAAAAACACCAAATCCAAACTCAACCTCATCAACCACCTCACAAATATATGCCATTGTTAGAGTCTTTGGCATTAATTTTAAATCAATAATGCGAGGCACACGTGATTACTCTCCTTGAGATCCAACCACTAGATTTGAATCATCCTAAATTTAGATCTTACAGGGAGGATTAGTACTGCACCTATCACCAATAGAAGAGGCGTGACATTAAGTCATGCTACTCATTCAATAATATAGTGAATAACATGATCAAGATACAAGAGATTCAATTCGATAATCCTATTGCCTCCAAAAATCAACATATAGGCATCTTCCAAGACTCTTTACCCCAACATAGAACAAATACAACACCTACTATCAAAATAGAATAGTCTAAGTAGGTTAATAAAGTGCATACCACCCACCTAACCAAGGTTTCATAGGAATTATCAACATTATGATGAATATATCGTACCTCATGCAACCCATATAATCTATGAATCTTAAAAATATTTCTTCAATGTCACAAGCACTGCTGGTATCCAATTTGGTCATGCCTACTCTACCTCACCTGATTCTCACATGAAGAAATAAACTTAATCAAAGTCTAAGAATATCATCATTGAGACTCTCCATCTATGAGCTAATTCAACAATCAACCCCACATCGAGAGGATTTTATGGAGATCATAAGATCTATTGAACTACAACAACAAGACCCTAATTTTTTCATAAATTTTGTGGGGCATGTTTAAACTTGTCAATATCCTATGATAACATTTTAGGATCATGAATTTTAGATGATACCCACTGAGGTACTTGACCCACCATTGAATATCATCAATAGTGTGTATAGGATCCCCTTCCAACTTGTCTTGATTGACACAAGATCTTCAAATAGCATTATCACCTCTACCACCCTCCAATATCTCAACCTTCTACGATCATGCATTACATAATCTAATTTCATACTTAGAGATTTCAATGACGCCCATGTTCCGCAATCGATACAGTAGTTATTCCTATTTAGGTTTGACAAAATACTATTTATGTATTGTGATATCTTGAAAGGTGCCATGAAATACAACATATTTCTTTGTAAGCCCTATATTTAAGACATGAAATGTGTGCCTTCTATATTGTATTAGTGCATCAAGTATATACATGAAGGACAAGTTCATTGCATCCCTACATAATTGGAGCGCTTCAAATTTTACATTATAGTTTCACATTCCCAAGAGTCCACCTTGCCCTCCACACATCTATATATTTGTTCCAATAACCCCATCCAAACCATAACTTTAACACCATGATCATCTATCACTCGACCACCATCACATCCAACTCAACCCTCACCATATATTTCTTTAGGAATTCCTTCATAATAGTTGAATCTCCTCATTCAAAATCTAGAAAATGCACCTATGTGATCACCTTCATCTCCAAACTCATCAAAAAACACATTTACACCTCAACCATCCATCACACATCCTGCATATTTAATGTCAACCATTTCCATAAATTGTATCCATACTTACCTTACAAAGGAAGAATCTCCCATCACCACAGATTTTATCATAGCCTACATTCATCTCACTTGTAGAGCCAATCTGAGACTTTGGTCACCCACACAACACATCCTTTCCCATAGGTACTATCATCCCCCTTAGGTACTACCCAAGCCAAATAATTTTTTTTATGATGGTATTGATGCCTTCATAGACACACCCCTTATACTAGAGGAGGAAGATCCATTCCAAGAAAATATTTATTATATTTCAAACATTCCCTTTGCTTTGTGGTATTTTATATCACTATCATTAACATGAAAGTGTCTTGGGGTGATACAAGCAAGGTTTCCAGATCCCTATGGAACCACACTACCAACTACAAATAGATAAATCAAGCTTCGAATATGGTATATGCATGCTTGATGAGCTTCTTGCAAATTTCCTATAACACCTTAACTTATACGTAGAGGGAGACATTGATGGCAACGAGTATGTTGATCTTGAAAATGCTCACTTGCTTAGTGACCATCTGCATATTACTATATTATCTATTGCTAACTATAATAGGTTATGAGTCAAGATATGATCAAAATTTAGAATATGATTGGGAGACCTTATCCATCACCTCATTTAGCTTAGAAGAAGAGTCCTCTCCCATTGATCCTCTCATGGATCTAGATGAATTCTATATTTGTTTTTTCTTAATATTACTATTTCCCATCTAGTGCTAGCTTCTTCCATACAAGTATTTGATCATCCCAGTCCCACCTAGGGACACCCCATCATCCCCATTCTATATCAATCACCCCCGTATATTTGTATACACCAATATTTGAACATCTTTTTCCACCCACAAATGGAGGTCATATGCAAAACATCAACATGGTCTCCATTGATCTCAATACCCCCCTCTGTTGTCTAGATAACCCTTTCCAGTAATTACCTCTAAATATTGAGGCTATTGATTTTGATCACGCTACTCTTCTACCATCATCCAAGTTTCTTCATTTTGAGGACATGTTGCAACCATTCCTTTTTTTGTTGCATCCTCATTTATATGTATTACCATATAATATTGATTCCAATGATGTATTTGACCCACTTAATCCAACTAATGATGTTAATTTGATCCCCACTCCTCATCAATTTGAGGAAGGATCCCATATGTTAATAGAAGATATAAACAATTTAGACATTAGCAATGAGCTTGAACATCCCCATATTCTTAATCTAGGGAAGGATATTTTAGCCATAGAATGTACTATATTTTTTTGCTCTTCTAAATAAGTATATAAATTGTTTTTCTTGGTCATACAAGTATATGTATGGTTTAGATCCAAACATAGCTATCCACAATTTTACACTAAATCCAACAATCAAGCTATTCAAGCAAAAACTTTGAAAATTGCATCCAAAAATAATTTTCATGAAAAAATATGAATTACCAAAATTGTTGGATGCAAGATTCGTCTAACCAATTGATTACCCTGAATGGGTGTCCAACATGGTTCCTATTAGGAAATTGAATGGGAGGGTGTGCATATGCACTCATTTTTGTAATCTTAATAAAGTAAGCCCAAAGGATGATTTTTTTTTTATTTTGAACATAAATATGTTGGTAGATGTAGTTGTAGATCATGAAATGCTTTCCCTCATGGATGGATTCTTAGGATACAATTAAATCTAAATCAATCCTAAATATTAGGCAAAAATGACATTTACTATGCCATGGGGGACTTTTGTTACAAGGGCATGCATTTTGGATTAAAGAATGCTAGCACTACATATCAACGGGTGACAACATACATTTTTCATGAATTCTTGCATAAGATTGTTTAAGATTATGTTGATGATATTTTGGCCAACTCTTTATTATGTTAGGACCATATCAATGTTCTAGAAAAGATCTTTGATCACCTCCTCAAGCATAATGTATGATTGAATCCTAAAAGTGTGTCTTTGATATCACATCTAGAATACTCTTTGGTGTCATAGTTTCTAACTGAGTCATTAAAGTCCATCCAAACAAGGTCAAAACAATCTTACAAATTCATCCCTCCACCAACCTTAAGTAGATCCATAAATTATAAGGTAAGATATAGGTCATCCAACATTTCATCATGCAACTATCAAAAAAGTTTTAAGAGGGCTTTGAAGATATCGAGCAATACTTGGCTTCTATGCTAGTTGTAGACACCAAATCCTAGCCACTTATCCTTCATCCTAGTTAGTCTACCATCCACTTGTCCACCATCCCCATTTCCCACCATCCAATGGCCCACTTTAGCCCTTCCCATAATTTTCAACCTCTCGGGTTTTATTTTATATTATTTATGTTTAAATATAATATTTTATATTATATTTAAATATATTTATTATAAAATAATATTTATAAACCCAATTAACCCCAACCGTCCGATTTAATCTAATATCAACCATCCATCCTCATTAATTTATGCCACACTTAAAGTATAATATTAGCCTTTGGATTTGATTTAATATTAGCCACACAATCAAAAGTGTTAGGTTAAAACCCTAAGAAAACCCTAGGCTTGATTATAAATAAGAGCATTTTCAATGCTCAACCCTTGGAAGAATTGTTGAAGGAATTCTTGAGAGGTCTGATCATTAAAGTTTTACCTTAGAGAGTTGAGTGGATTGTGCCCTATCATAATTAGCCTCAAAATCTAACTTGCCATAGGAGTTCACCATTCCAACAAATTCCCCAACCATTTTCTGTCACAGCTAGTGTCGCCCATCCACCGCATCCTTTGCATCCCTGTGATCTACTTCTACATATCAAACACCAACCCACAAGCACCTTCTAAAGCTTTCTAGGCTTGCTACAAATTCTACCAAGTGCCCACCAGGGCCTACAAAGCACCCGCCAAAGCCTACCATATCTCGCAACCTCGATCTAGAGCCTGCAAAGCACCCGCCAAAGCCTACCATATATCACAACCTCAATCTAGAGCCTGCCAAGCACCCACCAGAGCTTGTTGTCATCATCAATGTGAACCAAAGCTTGCTGCATCAAATCATTAGGTGCCATTAGGGCACCCTACCACTAAATCTGTAATAAAGCAATGGATCATCATCAAAAGCAAGGTAAATCTATATTTTGTTATTATCTGGTGTTGTTTATTTCTACACATTCTATTTACATAGATCTAGGGTTTTAGTCTGCATCTCTAAGGGTTCACACTATGGAACCCTCATTTTGTTTACTAAAAACTTTATTGTTTTCTATGTGTGTAGGGTTGAATAACATCAATCAAGAGATCATTGGACAGATACTGAAGCTAGAGTGGCCCAAAATCAAATATCATAAAGCCCAATCATACTATTGGGAGAAAAGCACATTAAAGACACTCACTTCTGTATAGCTAGAGTTTTGAATAACCCTAGCACTTGTATTTACTATATCAAAATAATTTTGTTGGACAGAATAATTGTAACAAGGATTTTTTTAGCTCACCCCCTTATTGAATAAAATATCATTTTTTTCAATTATTGTTCTTTTAGAATTGTTTATTTTCATATCTTCATAGTGTCATGTTTTTGTCTCTTCAAATGGCGATCACGGTGGGACATAATAGATCTCTCATGAACAATGTATACATGACATAATAGATCTCCCATATCAAGGAGCACATGATCGTTCAGGATTAGGGTACACCACGCTTTCCACAATCACTTCCCTTTAGCTTCAGTGAAGAAGATGATCCCCTCAATTTTGCATACCCACTTCCAGATTCCAATGATGAAAGTTATGAAGAGTATGAACTTATGTCCAACTCTTATGACAATTTTGAAGAGGAATTTCTACCCATTATTCCCCTTACCCAACATGACGAGTTTTACCTCAAAATGTTCCCCATCCATCAACTCATATTTCTCTTGGTTCTTCCACAAGAACAAGTTGACCCACCTAGTGAACCACCTCCCACATGATTTCCATTGAGCCATTCATCCAATCCCAAATTTTTAATATATATATATATATATATATTAAATAAAAAAACCCAAAAAAATAAAACTTTTCTTTACATGTACATAGAATTTGATTTCATGTTTTTTGCTTCTATCTAGAGTTAACAACACTCAACATCGGTTCAAATCCAATCATCCCATCCGCCTATTTTTCTAAGCCACCACACATTTTTGCCTATAAGTCAATATGAATCCTATTGACTTATTCATCCCACTCTGCAATCCATACAATTTAGCTAAGCCAATTCCAATTGACATAAGAATTATTGATATGGACTGAATTTCATCCCCATCCTCCTTTTCATAATTCATCATATCTGAGGAATTGTTAAAGGCTTTAGCCAATTACATACCTCCTTCCCCTCCAACTTCACCCCTATATTCAACCAATAATCCTGATGTCTTTCAAGCAAATTTAGATGATGATACACCAAAATAATTAGATGACATCATAGACTATCCCAACTAGCTCTCAAGCCTGGTACCCATTTGCAAGCTTAATGGGGTGATACATATTTGCATTGATTTTTGAGACCGGTCTTAGCTCTTCCTTGTCTAGGGGTCCTCTTTTATGCATGATTTGATTATTATATATACATGGCTAATAATAATAATAATAATAATAATAATAATAAAATAATAATAATAAAATAATAATAATAAAATAATAATAATAATAATAAAAACAACAAATCATTCACATAGGCATGTTCTCATTGCATACATATTGTATTTTTACATGTATTTTTCATATTACATTCATACATACTGCATACATATTGCATTTACATATAGGTATATTTACATGTATTTTCATATTCCACTTGCATTCATTCCACATGCACTCCACTACCGCATTTCACAAATTGCATTCATCCCATCCCACATTCAATGATATTTTATAGTAGTGATGATATGGAAAAAATAAAAAAGTCAAGTTTCCACAAATGGGGGTACCTATTTGGGAGCATTTATGCAATCCCCTACAACAGTCCTATTTAGCCAAAATTTTCACTCACTCAACCACTACTAGTGTGTCTAGCAGCCTCTAGAAAGATGTCCAATTTTATTTAGGACCAAAAGAACTTTTCTCACATTAAGAATGTCTTGAGTATTGTTGACCGATTCTAAAAAAATCTTGCACCAACCACACTTTTTCACATCTTATAAAAATTTTGAGTAAAAGAGGAATAACACCATACATGGGTAGCACCTTGAAGTGAAAAGAATATTTCTTGCTTTTCCTATCATGCAACATAGTCCAAAATAAAAAACAATGGTTTTCACCACTATCACAATTGCTCTCCAAATACAAATACAAAATACAGAGTAGTAAGGATAGGGTCACATTCTCATCACACTTCAATTGAGAATCTGATTCCCTAAAGCTCTACCAAAAGTTAAAAATTTCAACACACACCACATATCCCTAAAACTGTAAGGATCATACTATATTCCCCTTAGAAATTTATGTAGTCATACCCAAGGCCTAAATATCAGGTCATTGGACTATGGAGTGAGTCTCCACTAGGGCTATAAACACTTTACTGGTAGTGGAGTAAGCTCATGCAGGACGACATGTATCTCTTCCAAAAAGGGAGACCTCTGAACGCACATACGAGCAAGCTAGCTTCTTGGTCCATATCATAACAGGTCATGCCCAATTTACTTATAATGGGTTGATGAAATTTACATGCACACACACTGGTTCTTGATTACCTAGGGTCACTACCATGCTCAAGATTTGGTATATGAACTTAACTTGCACACGCATTGGTTCTAAAGAAATTTAGAAAACCTTTAGTGAGTTTGGTTGATATCACTAGTCTGTTTGAGTCTTTGAAAATCCTTTAGTATTCCATATCAACATCCATATCTTCTTCCATATCAACATCCATATATTCTTCCATATCAACATCCATATCTTATTCCATATCAACATCCATGTCTTCATCATTAATCAACCCACATAAAGCCACCAAGTTGAATACCCTCGATTGCAAAACAATGAAAAAAAAATGGCCAACAAAATTCTAAACTAAAAAATATTATTAGAACATCATGCATTCCTCTCATATAGTTAGCATTCACATACATGCCATTTAGCTTGCATTAATCATCCATATAAACACCATTCATATACATGCCATTTCACTTGCATTAATCATCCATAACATTATGCATACACATCATGATTAGTTTGCATTAGTCATCCATAAGAAATGCATAATTTTTTTTCATAAAACATGCATCACATACACATAAAAGAATTCACACAAAGGATAACACAAATATATAAAAAACCATGTATATATATATATATATCAAAAATATCATATGTATAATGAATGTCATAAAGGCTACAATGGAGCACCACGACTCATATACAAAAGTGCATCTAAGCACTAAGCTAATGTCTATGAGTGGACCCCTAAGACCTAGTAGGAGCCCTAGCCCTAGAAATTTGCATAGATGTCGTGTGCCTCGATGACTCGGTCCTAGAGGAATATGGAGGATCCGGTAAAGGAATATGATTTTCCATGAACAAATCCTCCAAGAAGTGTGCATAGGCCTTTCTAGCATGTAGTCATAATATGTCAATCTGATTATGCTGCTCTCTAGCCAAAATATCTGCCTAAATCCTCGTGACTATCTCCTGATAACCAACCCCATATACCACTTTCTTTACCTCCATACAAGCTACAGTAGTCAGGGCCTCCATATGAGACTCAAGTGTAGTCTCTCGCTCCTCATGAAGATACTTTACCTTAGTTCACAACCTATCCACCTCAAATATATCCCCCATATCCTCATCATCCTCCTCCTCCTCATATACCACCTCCATATTAGGAGTCTATTGGGCCGCTCCACTAGATTGCCTCCAAATCATCGATCATTGAGGCCTTGTCCTCTTTGGAGTTTCCTTCAACCTCACAATGACTACATCACCACTCACCATCTTGGGTACCCATATTGGTTGGGCACCAAATCAAGCTACATACTTTAGAGCCACCCTAACATCATCTACATCAGGGACCACCAGTCGCTCATCATAGTCCATATGAACCCACCATGGCTCTGCACATGGAAGTCCCACCTCATCCTACCAATTTTGATACAACACTGGCTCATACGCCACATATTGAGGTAAGCCGAACTGCCTCAACATACATGAGTATTGAAAGTAATCCACCTCCTCATCCCTCCTCCCAACCAACCATTGAGCCTACCTCACCTGATGCAGATGATCCTCATCAGCATACCACTAGAATCCTCACCATGGCCTCTATATCAAATCAACCTGAGTCAATCCAAACCACATATCTCAATACCACTGACTGGTATGCACCTATTAGCTTGGTTGCACCTCCTCTGCCACTGTCCATATCTTAGCATAAGTCTCTCCCATATGCCATGCCTGGCATGACAACCCCTCTAATTGAGCCACACTAAAGTGCTCCCAAGCCCAACACTACAGGAGTAAGCTACACCCAATTCCCTTCCTCCTTCTTTGTTTCACCTCATAAAGCTCCCAATATAGATATTCCAATAACATAGGAGCCCATGCATACACCCTGGGGTTGGTAAGTAGGTCACTCACCAATACCAATAGGTTCCAAGGGAACCTACACCCCATGCTGTTAGGGAGAACTATGTTTGCTAGCATGAACATGATCAAAGATAGAAGTGCATCCAAATACTCAGTCTTGTACATGCTTAGGTAGCATATCCACCCATCTCCCATCCTTACCTCCTACCATTGCTCACCAAACATCTTCATCATCTCTGCATTCTTGTCATGAACAACCGTCACCCTCACACCCTCTACTAGAACCTTGAGAATGTGATATACATCCTCAAGGGTAATAGTATCCTCCCTAGTTGATAGCTAAAATGTCCCCCTATTATTGATATTCTCACAATGACACTGAGAGGGGGAGGTGAATCAGTGTAGCTATTTAAATTCAAATCTACAACTCTTAAAGCTGAAGCAAAGAGAACTTAAAAGCAGATAAAGCAATTATCACAAGAGAGCACACCACAACACACAATGTAACGAGGTTCACCAATTTGGCTACTCCTCAAGAATGACTGCTTGGACTACGGTCCAAATCCAGCCTTTGCAAAACACCAATTTTACAATCTGTTTACCAGCACCCACCGGAAGGAGCACCAACCCCTGATTTATCTGCACCAACAGAAAGGAGCACCAACCCCTATCCAAGCACCAACTTGGATCACAGTTTTGAAAGCTATATCAATGACATACAAATGCCTTCACTTTTACAAGACCCTGACTGGTCTACAATTTATCAAAACACAGTAAACACTTACTGCTCAGCTTGTCGCTCTCTTACAACACTCTTCTAACCCTCTTTCGGTAGCACTTTCACACATTCAGCGGCAACTTTATTCTCCACGCAACTGCCTTTTATAATCAAATTGTCTAACTGTAACTCCAGTTGTAACTCCTTTTATTTCTCATGCGCCACTTGCCAGTTGTAACGCCTTCTAACTGTAACTGCTTTTGTATAAATATAGGGTAGGCTTTTCATCAACCACGATGCATGTTACGAATTTACACATATACCCCTACCATGACTGTTCGTCTTCTCGGTCATGACTGTTCGTATTCTTTTCTGTGCATGCATGCATATTCGATTCTATTTATACGACTGTTAGATTTCTCCTTCTTCGACTGTTCTTAAATTAGCTGCATGATTTTCTTTTGTAACGTCCCCTGTAACTGCTGTGTAACTTCAGTTAACGGTTACATATCTTAATACGGTTGGGTTCTATTTTTAGCTTGCGCCAAAATGACCTGTCACGAAATCGTGACACTTCTGCCTCTTTGTCTTCTTCTTGGCTTGTACCCACGAAAATACATGTCACGAAATCGTGATAGTTTTTGCCTCCTTGTCCTTTTCTCAGCTTGCACCTGCAAAAATAGAACATGTCACGAAATCGTGACACTTTCGCTGCCTTGAGCTCTTCTCTGTCTCTTTCCCGTGAAAATAGAACATGTCACGAAATCGTGACACTTTCGCTTCCTTGAACTCTTCTCTGTCTCTTGCCCACGAAAACATGACATGTCACAAAATCGTGACATCTTTCGCTTCCTTGCACTCTTCTCTGACTTGCACTAGGAAAACATGACATGTCACGAAATCGTGACATCTTTCGCATCCGTACACTCTTCTTTGCTTGCACTAGCGAAAACAAGACATGTCACGAAATCGTGACATCTTTCGCATCCGTACACTCTTCTCTGCAAGCACCGAAAACACAACATGTCACAAAATCATGACACATTCGCTGCCTTGTGCCTTTCTTTGTCTTTCGCCCACAAAAACACATGTCACGAAATCGTGACACATTCGCCTCCGTACACTCTCTCTCCTCTTCGGGTCACGAAAACCCGACATGTCACGAAATCATGACACTTTTTCTCCTTGGCGCTTTTCTTCCCTTCGGGTCACGAAAACCCGACATGTCACGAAATCGTGACACTTTTTCTCCTTAGCGCTTCCTCTTGCAAATTGTCATGAAATCGTGACACTTTTCCTTGCAAGCTCTTTCTCTCAAACATGTCACGAAATCATGACACATTTTCATCCGTACTGCCTCTCTTGAGATTGTCACGAAATCCGTATGTTTTCTTTTCTGCCTTCTCTCCAAACATGTCATGAAATCATGATAGTTTTCTTTCATCGCCTTTTCTCCAAACATGTCACGAAATCATGACAGTTTTCTTGCATGCGCTTCTTCTTCAAACATGTCACAAAATCATGATATTTTTCCTTCTTCTTCTTCGAACATGTCATGAAATCATGACAGTTTTCCTTGTGCTTTCTCTTCCAACATGTCACGAAATCATGATAGTTTTCCTTCCTTTCTTCTTTTCAACATGTCGTCGAAATCGTGATTTTTTTTATTTCTTTTCTCTCCTATATCGAAATCGTATTTTCATTTTCTCTCTCCTTCGATATGTCATGAAATCATGACAGCTTTTCCATATTTTTCTCTCTCCTCCGATATGTCACAAATCGATTTCATTTTTCTCTCTCATTAATACGATAGAAAACATGTCGCGATATCGCGACAGTTTTCTTACTTGTCTTTTTCTTTGATCCTTTGAATCTGGGCCACTTCTGTCTTCTTGGAAATTTATTGTACATGCTCTGACTGACCTCTGAACTCCTGTCCACTGCATCAACTGATTTATCTGTCTGTGTTGACAACAATGACAATACTATTTTTGCACCTTGCTCAACAATCTCCCCCTTTGGAATTGTTGGCAACACATGGGCAATTTCTTGTAATTCTTCTCCCCCTTTGACAATAATACCAAAGGGCTACTGCAGACTCCCCCTGAGTCTATGCACAACATTCTCAGGCAAAAATTATTATAGTTAGTAAAAATCAAGAATATGAGCAAAGATATAAACATATACATGAATGCTCCCCCTGAGAATGTGGTCCCGATATCTAGTCAATTTTTGGGAAATGTGACCACTCCCAACTTACTCCGAAGGTACTCAAAAACTTCCTTGGGCAATGGTTTTGTGAATATATCTGCTACTTGCTCTGTAGTTGGAACAAAATCCAATTTAACCTCACCTTCTGCAACTTTATCCTTCAAAAAGTGATACTCGGATTGCAATATGTTTGGTTCGAGAATGCATAACCGGATTCTTCGAGATGTTAATAGCACTGGTGTTATCACATTTAACTGAAATTGGCTCTTTGAAGTGAATACCAAGATCTTTCAGGGTTTGTCTCATCCATAATATCTGTGTACAACACGTTGTTGCTGCAATGTATTCTGCCTCTGCTGTGGATAGAGAGACTGATTCTTGTTTCTTGTTGTGCCATGCTACCAGCCTGTCTCCAAGATAAAATGCTCCTCCACTGGTACTCTTTCTGTCATCTATACATCCTGCCCAATCTGCATCAGAATATGCAATAAGAGTGAAGTCCTTACCTTTTGGGTACCATAACCCATACTCCATAGTACCCTTGAGGTACCTAAAAATCCTCTTCACAAGCTGTCACATGAGTCTCTTTGGGACTAGCCTGAAATCTTGCTACCATGCATACCGCCTGTAAGATATCTCGGTCTGGTAGCTATCAAATACAATAGACTTCCAATCATAGATCTGTACATGGTTTGATCTACATCCGGAGATTTGTCATCCTTGCTCAACTTGCAACCTCGTTGTCATGGGAGTGCTAACAGAGTTTACTATCCTCCATTGTGAACTTTTTCAACATTTCTTTCACATATTTAACTTGAGAGATAAAAATGCCCTTTTCATTTTGATTGACTTGCGATCCGAGGAAATAAGAAAGTTCACCAATCATAGACATCTCAAATTCTTTCTTCATTTTATTTGCTATGTCTCTACAAGACTTATCATTGCTGCTACCAAAAATGATATCATCTACATAAACAACAAGGACAATAAGATGGCCATTCTCTATTTTGACATACAGATTGTTGTCCACCAAACCTTTCTTGAACCCCTGTTGAATCAGATAGTTATCCAACCTTGCATACCATGCTCTGGGTGCCTGTTTCAAGCCATACAAAGCTTTCTTCAACTTGCAAACAAAGTTGGGATTATCACCGAGTTGGAACCCATCTGGCTGCTCAATGTAAACCTCTTCTTCCAGTTTTCCATTCAAAAATGCTGATTTCACGTCCATTTGATATACTTTGAAATTTTTATGAACTGCTAAAGCCAGAAACATTCTGATTGCCTCTAGTCTAGCTACTGGTGCAAAGGTTTCCTCAAAATCAATACCTTCAACCTGTGCATAGCCTTTACAAGACCAGTCTTGCTTTATTCCTTACAACCTGTCCATCTTCGTTCAATTTATTTCGAAAAATCCATTTAGTACCGATTATATTTTTATTTGTCGGCCTTGGTACTAACTCCCAGGTTTTGTTTTTCTCAATCTGATCTAGTTCTTCATTAATTGCCTTCATCCAACTTTCATCTATGCTTGCTTCAACAACATTTTTGGGCTCAATGCTGGATAATAGAGAGTAGTTCCATACTACTGCTCTTCTTGTCTGAATACCAACTGTGGGGTCCCCAATAATTTGCTCTCTGGGATGATTTTTCTTGCTAGCTACCTGTTTTGAACTTCTTGTTTTCTTCTACTTCTGAGTCAATACTTAAATCATCTGGATCAATTTTTTGATTCTCTTCTATTTCCTTTTCTTCATCTCCTTCAATAACTTCTTCATAAATAGGGTAGTTTTCTTGATGAGTAATTTCTCGTTCTCTACCTTCATCAACTTTAACATCGACACTCTCCACAATTTTCTTTAGCCTCTTGTTGTAGCATGTGTAGGCTTTGCTTTTTGTCGAGTAACCAAGAAAAATACCTTCATCAACTCTATCTTCAAACTTACCAAGATTATCTTCAGTTCGTTTGATATAACACTTGCTACCGAACACTTTGAAGTATCTTGTTGTTGCCTTCCTGCCGAACCATAACTCATAAGGTGTTTTGCTTTCATGCGTCCTTAACATGCACCTATTTTGGATGTAAACTGTAGTATGGACTGCCTCTTTCCAAAATCTATCAGCTATTTTGTTCTCAACCAACATTGTCCGTGCCATTTCTTGCATAGTCCTGTTCTTCCTTTCTACAATACCATTCTGCTGAGGTGTCCTTGCTGCTAAAAACTGTCTTCTGATCCCATATTTTTGATAGTACTCTGCAAACTCCTCTGAGATAAACTCTCCTCCTCTATCTGATCTTAAGCATTTAATTCTTTTTCCTGTTTGATTCTCAACCTGGTGTTTGAAAGTCTTGAACATTTCAAAGGCATCTGATTTAAGCTTTAAAAATAGTACCCATGTCATCCTGGAATAGTCATCTATACACAACATAAAGTATTTGTCACCATTTATGCTTTGTGTTCTCATGGGTCCACATAAGTCAGTATGAATTAGCTCTAAAGGTTTGCTGGTGAAGTATTCCTTTGATTTAAATGTGGATCTAGTTTGCTTCCCCTTTTGGCATGAAGCACAGATGCTATTTAATGGTTTGCCAATGGTGGGTATATCTCTTACTGGCCTTTTTGAACTTATTTTTACCAGATTGTCAAAGCTAATATGACCAAGCCTCTTGTGCCACAACCAATTTTCATCTTCCTGTCCAATCAAACATGCTCCTTCTGAAGTCTCTGAGAGAGTATACAGGTTTCTAGAAGTCCTCGATCCAGTAGCTATCAGCTTCCCACCTGTGTGCTTTTCTTAAGACTTATTTTTTAAATGAAAAGATGACTTCATGACCTCTCGTCACTGATTTGACTTACGCTCAGGAAGTTGTGCTTCAAACCAATCACAAACAGAACTTCTTTGGAATTGATCTTTCCATCACTTATCTTGACTGATCCTTTGCCAACTATCTTGGCTCCATCATTATTTCCAAACTTTATAGAGCCCCCTTCATATTTCTGTAATTTTTCAAATTTTTGTTTATCTCCTCGTCATGTGACTTGGAGCATCCACTATCCAATATCCATGGTGCAGATTTGTTCTGTGCTTTGAATGATGTCTGTACAATCAAGGATTCCTTTTCTTCCTTGGGTCGCTCCTTTTCTTTCCACTCTGGTTTGACTACAGTTTTGGTCACTTGTTTAGACTTTTCTTTGTCAATAGCCTGTGCATGTTTTTCTGGGAATTTTTTGTTTTGCCTTAAACTGTTTGGTTGAGATCTTCTTCCCTGATTTTTATTTGCTGCATATGTGCTTCTACAGTTTCTTGCAATGTGTCCAAAGTTATGACAGTTATAGCATTCTACTGCATAATCCATCAAGGGTGAAAAGACATTTCTACTGGTGAAATTTCTTTGTCCTATATTATAAATGCAATCTGAAATCTTATGACCGTAAGCATTGCATTTAAAACAATAACCAGAAAAGGAATGATTGAACCTGGGAGTTGGTCTTTGCCATTTTGTAGTAGGAGCCACAAATTTTCTTCTCCTTTGATGTGTGACTTTTATGAATCCCTCATTGTCAACACTCTTCTCGTGCCTGGCATTGTTGCTTTCTTTTGCCTGATTCATTTTTCCTTGATCAACCTTGATCTTATCTTCTTTCTTTACTTGTTCTACAGTTATGGCCTTTGATCCACTTGACGATTCTCCTTCGACAAAGCCCAAGCCAAATTTGATGCCTGTAGTCCTCTGACTATTTATAATCTTTTCAAGCTTCGCAGAACTTCCTTCAAGTTTGTGATAGCAACTCAATTTTTGATTCTTTTCTTCTACCCGCATTCTTAAGACAACAATCTCTTCTTCCAGTTTGTTGCACTCATCTATTTTCATGGTTAATTGTACTTCGAGTTCTTCAGACATTTTCTTAAATTCTTCTGTCTGAACTTTCAAACTGTTTATTATGTCATTCGCATCCTCAAGCTTTCTTGAGACCTTTTTATTCTTTTTCCTTTCTGTACTCAACTCTTTAAGTGCAGCAACCAACTCTCCTTCCAGATATACTTCAGCCTCATCCTTAATGTTTGTGTCACCTTCCTATTTTTCTTCTATTTTTTCTTCTTCAAATGCCATGAACAGAGCTTCACCTGTTTCTTATTCAAAATCTTCACCTGAGCTGTCTTCAGAAGAGCTGACATTCTTGGATATGAAACTTTTCTTTTTGAAGTTGATTTTTCTAAAATTTGGTTTCTTCTTCAGATCACTTCTTTCTTGGTGTGACCCTTCATCACTTTTGGTTTTCTCATTCATTGGACACTTAGCTGCAAAGTGACCGACCCCTCCACAATTGAAGCACTTAAACGGTAACTTTCCTCTATATTTTCCTTTTCCCTTTATAAGTTTCCGAACAAAGTTAGCTTCTGTTTCATCCGATGTCTCTTCATCCTCAGATTCTTGTTCAGCTTTTATATTTTTGTGTGCTTTAAAAGCAGCTTCTTTGTCTATGGGCTTAGTTTGTCCTATTCTCATTTCGTATGCAGTCAAAGAACCATGCATCTCGTCCATGCTAAAATTGTTTAGATCTTTAGCTTCTTCTATTGCAGAAACTTTAGAATTAAATCTTTTGTGAAGAGTTCTAAGTACCTTTTTCATGACGACCGCATCTTCGATTTCTTCGTCGAGTCCTCTGATTGCATTAATGATTCCATTGACTCTCAACATATAGGCCTCTATGTTCTCATCATCATTCATTTTTAATGCTTCGAACTGAGCTCGATGCGTTTGTAGCTTGGCTTCCTTGATCTTGTTGTCTCCTTCATGGATGCTCTTCAGTTTGTCCCACATGTCTTTTGTCATTTTACTGACTCATGATCCTTATCAGTTCACTGTCTACTAGCCCACACATTATGGCATTCTTTGCTTTGGAGTTATTCTCAAACTTTTTCTTCTCGGCAGTATCTGTTGGAGGAGTAGCTGGTATTGTGTATCCACTTTCTACTGACTCCCAAATGTCGTATCCCAACGCACATAGATATGTCTGCATCCTGAGTCTCCAGAATGAGTAATTAGTTCTGTCGAACAAAGGAGCTTTGTTTGATGAGAATCCTTCACCACCTGCCATTGTGTTTCTTCCAAGATCACCTTAGCTGATTAAGCTTGTTCAGGAACCTTGCTCTGATACCAATTGATATTCTCACAATGACACTGAGAGGGGGGTGAATCAGTGTAGCTATTTAAATTCAAATCTACAACTCTTAAAGCTGAAGCAAAGAGAACTTAAAAGTAGATAAAGCAATTATCACAAGAGAGCACACCACAACACATAATGTAACGAGGTTCACCAATTTGGCTACTCCTCAAGAATGACTGCTTGGACTACGGTCCAAATCCAGCCTTTGCAAAACACCAATTTTACAATCTGTTTACCAGCACCCACCGGAAGGAGCACCAACCCCTGATTTATCTGCACCAACAGAAAGGAGCACCAACCCCTATCCAAGCACCAACTTGGATCACAGTTTTGAAAGCTATATCAATGACATACAAATGCCTTCACTTTTACAAGACCCTGACTGGTCTACAATTTATCAAAACATAGTAAACACTTACTGCTCAGCTTGTCGCTCTCTTACAACACTCTTCTAACCCTCTTTCGGTAGCACTTTCACACATTCAATGACAACTTTATTCTCCATGCAACTGCCCTTTTATAATCAAATTGTCTAACTGTAACTCCAGTTGTAACTCCTTTTATTTCTCATGCGCCACTTGCCAGTTGTAACGCCTTCTAACTATAACTGCTTTTGTATAAATATAGGGTAGGCTTTTCATCAACCACGATGCATGTTACGAATTTACACATATACCCCTACCATGACTATTCGTCTTCTCGATCATGACTGTTCGTATTCTTTTTTGTGCATGCATGCATATTCGATTCTATTTATACGACTATTAGATTTCTCCTTCTTTGACTATTCTTAAATTAGTTGCATGATTTTCTTTTGTAACGTCCCCTGTAACTGCTATGTAACTTCAGTTAACGGTTACATATCTTAATACGACTGGGTTCTATTTTTAGCTTGCGCCAAAATGACCTATCACAAAATCGTGACACTTCTGCCTCTTTGTCTTCTTCTTGGCTTGTACCCACAAAAATACATGTCACGAAATCATGATAGTTTTTGCCTCCTTGTCCTTTTCTCAGCTTGCACCTATAAAAATAGAACATGTCACAAAATCATGACACTTTCACTGCCTTGAGCTCTTCTCTGTCTCTTTCCTGTGAAAATAGAACATGTCACGAAATCGTGACACTTTCGCTTCCTTGCACTCTTCTCTGTCTTCACTAAAAACATAACATGTCATCAAATCATGACATCTTTTCTCCTTACTCTTCTTCTTCGAAAAAATACATGTCATGAAATCGTGACATCTTTCGCATCCGTACACTCTTCTCTGGCTTGCACTAGCAAAACAAGACATGTCACGAAATCGTGACATCATTCCATCCTTGTGCTCTTCTCTGTCTTGCACCAGCGAAAACAAGACATGTCACGAAATCGTGACACATTCGCTGCCTTGTGCTCTTCTTTGTCTTTCGCCCGTGAAAACACATGTCACGAAATCGTGACACATTCACCTCCGTACACTCTCTCTCCTCTTTGGGTCACGAAAACCCGACATGTCACGAAATCGTGACACTTTTTCTCCTTGGCGCTTTTCTTCCCTTTGGGTCATGAAAACCCGACATGTCGTGAAATCGTGACACCTTTTTCTCCTTAGCGCTTCCTCTTGCAAATTGTCGTGAAATCATGACACTTTTCCTTGCCAGCTCTTTCTCTCAAACATGTCACGAAATCGTGACACATTTTCATCCATACTACCTCTCTTGCAGATTGTCGCAAAATCATGACAGTTTTCTTTGCCTGCGCCTTCTCTCCAAACATGTCATGAAATCATGACAGTTTTCTTTGCCTGCGCCTTCTCTCCAAACATGTCACGAAATCATGACAATTTTCTTTGCCTGCGCCTTCTCTCCAAACATGTCACGAAATCGTGATAGTTTTTCTTGCATGTGCTTCTTCTTCGAACATGTCACGAAATCATGATAGTTTTTCTTTGCTTTCTCTCTCTTCCAACATGTCATGAAATCATGATAGTTTTCCTTGCGCTTTCTCTCTTTTCCAACATGTCATGAAATCGTGACAGTTTTCTTTGCGCTTTCTCTCTCTTCCAACATGTCACGAAATCATGATAGTTTTACCAGCATTTTCTCTCTCCTTCGATATGTCACGAAATCATGACATTTTTTCCAGCATTTTCTCTCTCCTCCGATATGTCACGAAATCGTGACAATTTTTCCAACATTTTCTCTCTCCTCCGATATGTCACGAAATCGTGACAACTTTTCCAACATTTTCTCTCTCCTCCGATATGTCACGAAATCACGACAGAAAACATGTCGCGATATCGCGATAGTTTTCTTACTTGTCTTTTTCTTTGATCCTTTGAATCTGGGCCACTTCTGTCTTCTTGGAAATTCATTGTACATGCTCTCACTGACCTCTGAACTCCTGTCCACTGCATCAACCGATCTATCTATCCGTGTTGACAACAATGACAATACTTTTGCTGCACCTTGCTCAACAATTATAATCCCATATCTCTACCAATGATGAGAGATACCCCTCATCCGTCCTCACAACATCCAACCTAACCACCCCCTCAAAACCCATCTTCCTCAAAAGCTCCTAATACACATCCGTGAGATTCTTCCTCATACTAGGAAAAATATTAGAGAAGTTATGGCGAGGTTCTATCTCCCTCAACTACAACAAAAAAAATATTTTTTATTAATACTATTTAAAAAAAGAGAAGGTTTTTTCACAAAAGACAAAGTGTTTTTAAATATTATCGAGGAAAATTGTTCTTCAGCTCCACCAGCAGTATTCGATCCCTCTAATGCCATAGGTTTTGTGCATATTTCCACTAGCCTCACTTAGCTCACCAATCCACTCCACTCCTCAGGTGCAGCTTCACAAACTCTCAAATGCAAAAATGAACCCCAAAACCTAGTTTGAAGACTATTTATAGCATAAACTAGCACATTTAGGTGTTGGATTGCACTTGCAATATGTAGGCTCATGTGGGCGTCTGATGGTGTGCTCAGGCACACCGAGGCACCTATAGAATGCACTAGGCGTAGATGGGTGCTTGGCGCCAAAAGGGCATGAAGATAAAATCAATAAAAATAGTAGCTTACCTCCTCCAAATTTCACCAAATTTCATCCACACATCATTCACATCATAAAGTCAGGTTTTATGAAAACAAAAATCGTTTTGCATGCATAATTTTCAAGAACAAACCAAATATTAAAAATGCACAAATCAAGTCACAAAAGCCATAAAATAAATCCAAATTTTCACAAAACTGACATTCAATGATTTTGCATCATATTCTTCATCATCCCACAAAATTTTGTAAAAATTGGAGTTGATTTGACAAATAAATATCTTATTTTCATGCAAAATGAACCACTAAAAGAAGCACAAAATGTAAATCAAATATCGATCAACTCTACATTAAGAGAAATCACAAAATTCATTCATCCAATATTCTTCCATAACCATATTTAATCAATCAGTCATCTATCATCACATTTATCAAGTTCAAGTAGCATGCAAGCGAACCTCGTATCTAGTGGTCTATTCTATCTCCTTGGCGATTGTAGCGATTTGCATCCATGTAATTTGATAAGATGAATAAACCACCATAAGGACACTTAACCATGATCATCATCACTTATATCCTTGATCGAGACCACAATCATATTTGGCACCTCAAATTCTAAGTGAAACCTTGCCAAGAACAATTTCCACAAAATCAATAATTAATGGCCTAGTTCATGAGGCTTAAAACATGAAAACAAATCAAATTTCAGCATTCACAATATCCTTAACACCTTTGAGATATGTACTAGCTAGGTTGATAGATCACTAGTATTACGTCCAAGGTTAATTACTTTTCTTCCTTTTTGCATTAACATTTTGCATATCAATGATGCCAAAAAGACAAAATATTTCAACAACATCAAATCACCCTAAATTTAGGGTAACCACATTTGATTTTGATCCTCCTACAATGTGATACATATTACATGATCATAAAATCTACACTTGAAATAACCCCTTTTCCATCGTTGGGGCAAAAAAGGTATCACATTTCACATCATTCATATCGTCCATAAAAGCATGGCATTTTACACCAACCCCCTTTCCACCGTTGGGGCAAAAATGGTATCACATTTTACATCATTCATATTATCCACAATTACATGGTATTTTACACCAAATCCATTTCCACCATTGGGGAAAAAATGGTATCACATTTTACATCATTCATATCATCCAAAATTGCATGGTATTTTACACCAAACCCCTTTCCACCATTGGGGCCAAAATGGTATCACATTTTACATCATCCACAATCACATGGTATTTTACACCAACCCCCTTTCCATCATTAGGGAAAAAATAGTATCACATTGCACATCATTCATATCATCCACATCATTCATCATTTGCACAAATTTTTCAATTGGCTCGTGAGATGCATCCACAACTCATTCGCCAATTGAGGGGGTAAGCTACACAAATTCCAAAAATTCTTTATTCTTTTGTCTTCAACATTGTTGCTCAAAATCCAACAAGAGAGATAAGTTTCTTCTACATCCAAATCCCAACCTAGTATCTCATGTTTTTGCACCATATTGTGTTTCACACAACATGGTACAAAAAGAGGCATCTGTAGACACTAAATCCTAGCCACTTATCCTTCATCCTAGTTAGTCTACCACCAACTTGTCCACCATTCCTCTTTCCCACCATTTAATGACCCACTTTAGCCCTTTCCTACCATTTTTTGACCTCTTGGGATTTATTTTATATTATTTATGTTTAAATATAATGTTTTATATTATATTTAAATATATTTATTATAAAATATATATTTATAAACCCAATTAACCCCAACTATCTGATTTAATCTAATCTCAGCCATCCATCCTCATTAATTCATGCCACACTTAAAGTATAATCTCAGAATTTGTATTTGATTTAATATTAGCCACACAATCAAAAGTGTAACCCTAAGAAAATCCTAGGCTTGATTATAAATAGGAGCATTCTCAATGGTCAACCCCTAGAAAAATTGTTGAAGGAATCCTTGAGAGGTCTGATCATTCAAGTTTTACTTGAGAGAGCTAAGTGGATTGTGCCCTAGCATAATTAACCTCAAAATCTAGCTTGCCATAGGAGTTCCCCATTCCAACAAATTCCCCAACCATTTTTTGTCACCACAATAGTCTCTCATCTATCATATGCTTCACATCCCTATGATCTACTTCTATAGATCAAACCCTAACCTCCAGATGCCTTCTAGAACTTGCCAAGCTCATTGTAGAGCCTGCCAAGCACCTTACAGAGCCTGCAAAGAGCCCACTAGAGCCTATCACACCCCATAGGCTCGATCTAGAGCCTACCAAGCACCCACCAGAGCATGTCATCATCATCAACGTGAACCAGAGCTTGTCGCATCAAATCATTAGGTGCCATTAGGGCACCCTACCACAAAATCTGCAACAAAGCAATGGATCATCATCATCAACAACAAGGTAAATCTATATTTTGTTATTATCTGGTGTTGTTTATTTCTACACATTTTGTTTACATAGATCTAGGGTTTTAGTCTACATTTCTAAGGGTTCACACTATGGAACCCTCATTTTGTTTACTAATAACTTTATTTTTTATTGTATGTGTAGTGTTGAATAGCATCAAACTTATCATAATAGTCACACCATAAAGCGGATCATACATTTAATGGAATTTGACCTAGAATTATTGGATAAAAATATATCAAAGGTTAGGTCATCACTAACCAACTAGTAAAAGCACCTATTTTTGATGATAAGCCTATTACAATTGAGCTACCTGATGATGCAATATTTGCATTATCTAGCTCAGAAGAGCCAAAAGAACTAGAGCAAAAGGTTCATCTCACATTGTTCTTTGATGGTTCCAAGTGTGAGTAAGGGGGTGGTGTAGGAATCATATTTTTCACACTAAAATGGGCTCTTATTCCCCTTTCATTCAAACTTGATTTACCTTGCACTAATAATAATGCTGAGTAAGGGGGTGGTGTAGGAATCAGTGGAGTAGTCTTATGCATGGCAATGCATATTCCACATTAGAAATCATTTTTTGTACAAACCAATTTTAGGTTGTGAATGAGATAGCTTTTGAAGACTTGCATTATAGAGTATTTAAGTCCAACTAAGTACAAATTTGGAGTAATGAAATTCACTATGCACACATAGGGATATTGAATATCTTGGTATTTCTAGCAGATTTGTATCTTTCAAGTTCTTGCATGGTCAGTATACAATTTTTGACTGGTCAAATAGGGTTTTTGAGTCTTCTAAAAGTCTTATTGTTCCCCTATGAATTCTTTTTTATCACCATCCATTACATCCACATATTGTTAATACACATTTTATTTCATTAAGTATACACTTTAGTGTAAACCTTAGATGGCTTTCATACATTCTATGGTGCTTACACTTAGTTTTTTATTGCATCTTAGATTCATTCATTATGTTTTATCATTTAAACATACATTCATATTTCATATCATTTAAATCATCACATGTCATTAGTACATCACATACATATCTAGGTCTATGCACAAATAAATCATATCCAAAACTCCATCTAACATATATACATAATCATACATACAAGTCTAGGTATACATCCATACTCATCCATTATTTTATTTCTCATCACATAAATATATGCACAATAAACACATGATAAGTATCACAAAATATCATCTCATATATATCATAAAAAATAATACATACATCCATGGTACAAAAATACCTGTAGACTACAATGATAGTGATTCCTCAGATATCACATCAAAAAATGAATTTAATTAGTAGAGTCATTGCTTAACCTAGCCTTGTGCCACCACTCTCACCACTACCCTCAACCTTGTCTTTATGAGGTTACCTAGATCTACCAGTATCTAATATCTTTGAAGTCCCTGGTGCTGTAAATAGTGGCACTAAATGTCTCACATATGGCTCTCTTAAGATCTTGGTCTAGCGGCTCTTCTATGACTAAGACTGAGATGATCTTGATCATAATGAGGGTATTTTCCCATCAATTCTATTGATATCATCCTCTAACTTATGAAATCATGCTCACTCAACTTGATATCAAGCCTACTTTATGCTTAATCTTACCCTTAGCTGGACTACCTCTATTACCTATCTCATTGGTCCCCATATAACTTGATTCTATAGAGCATATCATTATACTATCACTCTACCTAGCTCATATTGCAAACTCACCACCTAGGCCTAGAGTGTGTCCCTCTCCTCTACCTATGTTTGCCATGTCAATCTATGCATATTCCACTAACTCTACTCTGTGATGTGGGTTGTATTCCTATCACACACCTGACCTTGGAAAATTTGAACATGCTTCCTTAGAGCAATGATCTAATCCTAAGTATCATACTCATATGGTCTCTCACCTCTATTACTCCTCTCAAGAGTCCTTGCCTCCTCAATGTATCCCTGTGAGGTGCACACCTCCCTCTTTGTTTGATGATGCACTCATCACTAAGATAGATCCCTTACTACTACTACAACTCCCCTCCCCTACCACCTTAATATCTCCTCCAATCACTATATATCCTTGAATTTATTGAGTGATCCATTATACATCGTATGCTAATATAATGCTAGGGTCTATTGTATCTAGATCTAGGAACAAGGCATTAAACTCATCCCCTAGAGGCTCAACTTATGGAAATGATAGTTGGATCTCCTTGGTCCTCAACCTATAGATCACTAGGTCATATGGTATATACTACCTCACTTCTAATTTATGGGTCACCCATGAGTACTAGAAGTACTCATGCTCTATCTCATAGTGGTCTATCATCCATTTGTTGTCTTGCACCCACCTCAAGTGTAATAACTCCTTGCTCTAGCTTGAACCTCCTAGCCATGGACATAATATCATATGCTCTAGTCATAATATAGTAAATATATCTATATAGTATGCTAAAAAAACCCTAGAAAGGGTGGCTCTTGCATTGCTCCCACTTGTATAACCACTGCATAGCATACGTGATCTCCCTATCCACCATGTCTCACTGAGAAATCCACAACAACCCATGTGGTCTATCAATGTTGAAGTGCTTCTAACCCTAAAATTAAATAAGGAAGATACACCTTAAGCCCAACATACCATGATTGAAAATCTTGTACATCTCTTTGTAAAGCTATGTTAGTAGAGAAAAACCCCATGCCATTATTTGTGGTTGCTCCACTAGGTCTTGAAAAAGATTCAATAGGTTCCAAGGGAACATTATGCCAAAGGAGTCTAGTAAAATAAAATTATACATTAGTTTCATAGACACTACATGTCTGGTTATTAGTAATATAGTGTGATATTAGACCTCAACGTGAACACCATCATTATCAACATTACCTCTCTTTGAGTAGTTACAAATGTGATGATAGGTGCTCTCTAGATCAATATTTTTAGAATTCGATAGACATCCTTCAACATAATTGTGATATCACTAGTAGGTATGTCAAAAGTGTTCATCTATAGGTCCCATATATCTATTAGATTTGTTATATAGGCCTGATCAACATGGATGAACTTCAGTAGATATGTGTGTAGAAGACCTAGGTACTTTAAACACATCCAATAATCATCAATATTCAACACCATAACACAAGCATCCTTAAAGTGGTTTTAAAAGTGATGCTAGGATCTACTAAGTTGATGAAAAGAAAAAACATTTGATCCAAATTTAAAAAAATGCACACACCACAACCATCTTGAGCTAAGAAAACCATCAAACGTGATCATATCAAATCAATATGGTCATGATGAGACCATATCGATGTGAGATGATCCCCCAAAAAAGTCATCTTAGGTGATACAATCACAAAATGGAACCATATCAATCCAAGATGATACCCATACACATCATAAATGTAAAACACACACACACACACAAAGAGAAAAAGCATTAAAAGTCCACTACCCATCACCCACCCACTTTTATATTCACCTATCACTACCCATTTTGCCAACCCATCCCTTAATTTCCATTAATTTAGTATAAATTACTTTAGTTATATAAATAAAAGTTAGGATTTTCATACTTACTTTTATCACACTATATTCTTTACTCATAGATGCGCTAGTTGGATCCATCGTGTCACACTGGTTCTTTTGCTCATAGATGCGCTATATGGATCTATCGTGTCAATCAATTTATAGTATGGTACCACTTCATTGTAATAAATTAACTCCTCTCCTCCATGTTTCACTGTCCTCTCATATTGCTCGATGAAAATGATTTCTCAATAACTTTTCTATTTATAATTTTTGGTAGATGCAACCATATAAGATGGCTGTAGTTTGACTTGGTCATTCGATATGGTCCTAGTTTAAAAAAACTAATCAAACAAAATTATATCAGGTAGAGACGGTCTCAAAATTATAAAATTTCAAGGGAAATCATGCTAACCATAATATTTCATCAAGCACCTCATCACTATCATCATTTTACATCTCCTCCATCGAATCATCACTTGAGGGCGTAGCCAATAACTACAAATTTTGCATCTCATAATCAAGTGAATAATAACACCCAGGTGTTGTAGGTGAGTTGGAGAGGAGAGGGCAATCCTCCATGAGAGGTCCCAAGTTCAAATCTCCACCCTACCAAAAATCTGAATTGGGTATCCAAAATCCAATTGATAATGTTGGTGTGGGCAGGGTCGGGTGTGACCCCCGGGTGACTTTGACGATGTAGAACCTCCTGTTCATGGTATCTCAGACCAAAGCATCTCCGAAAGGGGTTTTTCGCTTAAAAAAAATAAAAAATCAAGTGAATAATCAAAAACTCAAAAGTGTAAATTGCGCTAGTCTAAGAATAATTACCCAAAACTATCATACACCCTCCTTGCTAGGGCAAAAGAAAAGATCAACAAAAAACACTTGGTATACTCAAATCATATTGCTACACAAATGATATTGATTCCTCTTTTGTTTCATTTACGAAATATTCTGAATCCAACTCTCATGCAATGCTCTTAATAAAACCCACTCTCCAAAAACACTATGTTGGCATGGGAACCTTCTATATTACACCTAGGAAAACTATTTCTAATGAACAGGGATAGCATGGTCCTCATTGTAATATTGTATCATTGATGAAATCACTTAAGGAAACTCTATGTAACACCTTTTGAAGAAATCAATACAAATTTAACACAATGAGATTCATTGTAATTTGCTTTTTTTTGCATTGTGTCATCGTGTTTCATTTCATTTCAAAAAAATGGATATGGGGATTAGATAAAAAATAAGATTATTTTTTATATTTATCAACTATAAGTAGAGGTAAGTAACTTTGAAATGTAACATATCTATAAATAAGAAAATTTAGTATTAGATAATTTATCTAGTCATAGTGTTGTGATCTTTCTCTTGAGAAAATCTAGATTTTAAAAGCTTAGTTTTTGGAGATCTTCTAGATATCCTAGGGAATCCAAATATAGTAGTTTGAAGAAAATGAAGAATATTTTTTTATACAAAGGCAAAGTGTATCGTCTAATTATTCTCATAGTAAATGTATAATATTTTTATGTTTCTGGAAGTGGCCCCAATGGAAGACACACAACTTATTAAAAAATTAAAATTACTAGTAAAGATCATTTCACAAATTAAGGACCATACTTTAATATCACAACATATCATTATGGATATACAAAATGAAAGATAATATTTTATCATATTTTGAGTAGCCTTTAAGTTTAACAGTATGATATTGTTATGTGGTTTGAATTATCCCTTGTCATTGTGGGAATAATTCAAGGGTATGAAGATGAAATTAAAAATGGTATGGTGACCCACTAGAATATCATGCTTTCTATGTCAAGAGGAAAACCAATTTTGAATTTGATATCAAGATAACCATCAAAATCTAGGAGCCTTAATAAAATTATGGTACACTAAAAATAAAATGTTAGCATGGAAAATATTGAGGTATGATATGGACACATTCAAGATACCTACCATAGGCAACCTATTTCACCACAAATTCTTCATAATTTGAGGTAAAAAAACACAACAAGAGCACCAAAAAAACCAAGAAAATTAGTGAAATGATGATTGGCCCATCAATCTCCTAAGGACCCAATAAGAAGACTATTATAGAGTTAAAATGTTCACTAAAATTATAATTCTAGCAATGTTATTTTTGTGGTAAGGTAGACTACAATTGAAGGACATGATCTTATAATGATCTTAGTAGCATAGGAACATCAAAGGTAGAAAACTCAACTTGAAGAGGTGGAAATCCTTCAAGGAGGTTCCCCTCTTGTTTTGGGAATGATTAGTGTTATGACCACTGCTATAACTATCTCTACTTGCATTCTACCATCCATTAGTCTCTCTTATCTATCTATCCTTTCTTCTTCTATTTATGCTTCATTTTGTCTCACCACACATTATTCTACTAGATTTATCTCACCATAAACCAATGCAACTTATTATTCTCTTGGAGGCACTCTATCTCAAATGTTACATTGCATGTTTGGGATCACACTTATCACTTTAATTTAATCACCTTCAATTCAATTTTCTACCACATAACTAATAGTACCATATACCATATCACTATTGTTAGCCTTGCCTTAATTTATAATGTCATTGCTAGTTGAAACACTAGAACAAATGTTATTAAAAATCACTGCCTCCATTTCTATCCTATTTAATTTTATCACCATACAATTTGCTTCACCTTCCTCCTTCATATATATGCCTCATCCATCATCTTAGGTAGGACAAATCCTACTGCATGTGATAATGACTACCTCTCTAGCTCAACAAGATATGTCCATAGGAGTACCCTTTTAAAGCAACATAACTATAGATCCAAGTCTAGCCTTGGTATGGAAAACAATGTGCAATCTAGAGGAAATAAATATCAAAAAAGAGTTTTATTTCCTTCCCATCAAGGATAAGAAATGAAAAATGAGTATAAATGATTTAAAGATAAAACCTATAGGGCATCAATTCTCATGCAATCATAGATAACTAGAAAGAGGGATAATATTAATATCACAGAGGGGATAAAGTATAATCCTTCTAAGGAGACAATAGTTATTACAGATTTTACTATAGATGTGTTTAAATTAGCCCTAAACTAAATGGATCCATACAAAATTGTCCAACTTATAAACCAATTTACACTTGGTGTATCCATAAAATTTGGTTGACTAGAAATTGAATATAATGAAATGCAAAAAAGAAATTAAGATATTGAAATAAAATTGGCACCACTAATAGCAAAAAGGGATCAAATCCAATAGGGGAATGAGAATTTTAACAAGTATGTTTAGTAAAATGGCTAGTTGAAGAAGTAGATTGAGGAGCTAAAATCCTAAGTTAATAAGGTTTAAAAGAACCAACAATAGATGGAAGATCTTTGAGAACAATTTGCATGAGGGATAAGCTAGATAGAATAACTCTAAGAGGTTAAATATTGTAGAGGTGATGAAATAACATAGAGAGACAACCATAGACCCCAATAAATCACATGATATCCAATGGGTTAAGTCCCTTTGGGATAAGGTTAAAGAGGAAGTGAAGAAAACCTATGAATACTTTTGGTTTGTTATCTTTGTAGAGAAGAGCTTGGACAAAGTAAAATAAACAATTAAATAAGTGGAAGAATGACTATTTACTAAGGATAAATAAAAATAAGTCCTTAAAATTCTCTCTTTTGTGATGATATCATAGGCACAACAACTTGGGATGGACTAAAATAACCAAGTTAAGAAATTAAAGAAGATCCTATATTCTTAGAGAGATCTCCAAGATTACAAAGATAATCTAGCATCCCTAAAAAACCAAGCACAAGACATGACCAAAGAAACTTAAAGTCTATTTGTTGTAGGGATGCTAGATTATTTTGACCTACAAATTAAGATCCTACATAACAATATTGTTAATACCATGTTTGAAGAGAATATATATTAGGCTAACATGAGGGCTGTAGTTGAGGTCTATAAGATGTTAAAGCATCTATATATCAAGTTATAAAAAAAAAAATGGTAAGAATATTAAAGAAATCATTCAAATATCCAATGGGAGAAGTGAAGGACCTCATCGTAATTCAACTACTAGGTAATGAGTAGTAGTAGAAGTTTCTAGGATTTCTACCTTAAAATATTGAATGAGGAGAAAATTTTGACAATTTTACCATACATATATCAAATTTATAGACTTCATGGTCAAGGATAAATGCAACATCTATATATTACACCAATAAATATTTGTGCCCCATGAAGCCATAAATAATATTATCCCTTATCACTATATTTTTACTCATAATTTTGAAGGAGCATAAATAGTGTATTCAAATAGAAATCGTCTTAGAAAACCCTTCAAAGTTTCTTTAATTCTATCACAAGTATCAATTGGATAAAGAAATTCACTTGTAAAATATGTCAATTCACTCAAGACCAATTAACTTATAGTAGATATCATTTGGCTTATAAAAATTACCTGCTTACAGTCTCTAGTGACTCACTTGCTAACTAGTGCAAAACACTCTATAGCTAATGGAATGTTAAAACTAAATGTGGTAATCCTAAGGAGAATATTTTGGAAAGAAACATTTTAGCATGTAGTGGCATACTAAGTAATTTTAATAGTATTCTAAGCCTTTTAGAGAGAAATCATTTTTTGTGGTATATCATTTTGCTAAAGATGCCCCAAATATTTACTTTTACTAAGAGTAGTTATTTTCCACCCTAGGTAACTAAGGGGTAAAATCCAACCATAAATAGGATCTTGAGGTACCATTGTATTCATATTATGGCCATGACAACTCAAATATACACTCTATGAAACCCATATTGTGCTTTGATCTTTTAAAATTGTCGAGAAATTGGAAAATCCTTAGGTATTCCATCAATAACAATGCCATATTAGTTTATTAATTATGCTATTATTGACACATTTCTCTTTCACCCATATTTTCATTTGCTTAAACAAGTTCTTAATGAATATGATAATATTGATATTATTTGAATTCTCATATGTTGAATCACTTACACTCTATTTCTATGGTTTAAACAATTTTTGATCACACCCTTAATCTTTTATGCATTGTTATTTTTTACACTTTAGTTTTTATGCAATTAGTGTTGGTTAGTGTAAGAGTATTTCTACATGGAGATTGGGGATCTAGCCTCAATTCAAGGGTTGGACGGATTCATCGACACTTCCTTCAAACTATATTGAAGCTAGAATTAGGGAACAATAGTAAATTAGAATTTAGGACAATTCCTTGGTTTAACAATGGTTTTATAAAAAATAATAAAAATATTTGGATAAAAATCTAATAAAAAATAAAAATTGAAATTAATTTAATAGTTTCCACCTAAAATATGATTACCTTAAAAATAAATTCAAAGAAATTCTCTATGCAAAAATAAAGATATAATAACGCAATTTAATGTAATTCTACATCATCATGCAATTGAAACAAGATAATAAATATTTATATAAGCCAAGAACATGTAAGCTTATATTTTAAGCTCAGAAGACCTAAGGTTAATTTTTTTTTTAAATCTAACTGCATAACACAAATTAAAAAACAAATATTGCACGCCCATAACTTAAAATGTTTAAATAACTTATTGAAATCCTCATTAAAAAAAAATAAATATCTCATGAATATTTTAACATGTTTTTTTTTTTTTAATATTAAGAAATGGGGTTTTGCTAGGAATCCTCCAACCTGTTACAACAACTTCACCAAAGAGACACACACCCACCCCCTCACACACTCACCCATGCCACGGTTTGAACCTTGGACCTCCTGAAGAAGAGCCAAATCCCAAACTGTTGCACTACACCCCCATATTCCTCGCAAAACCCCATTATTAATATTACAAAAAAATAATTCATACTAGGTACTTTACTGGCAAGTTCCCTCAATCCTTAGAAGGAGGTCCAGGTTTCAATACTGGCAGCCTATGCCGGATACAAAAAACCCCAAATAGTTAATTAAACATTTAATATGCACTAGGTACCTTACTGGTATGTTTCCTCAATCCTCGAAAGGAGGTTCGGGGTTCAAGTTTGGTGGCCTACGTCAATACAAAAAATGCTTAAATATTTTAAAATGTTATAATAAACAAATATAAATATTTTATAATTTATAATAACATATAAAATTAATGATAACTAATCACATGTTGTAGGAGAATTTGAGAGGGTAAAGCAATCCTCTAAGGGAAATCCTTGAATCAGGGGTTTTACATCATTAAAATCATCTAGTAGTCATGCCCAACCCTGATTGCACTAGCATTATCAGCTAGATTTTAGGTACTGGATGTGCATTTGGTAGGGTGGAGATTTGAACTAGGGACTTCCCTTAGAGGATTGCTCTATCCTCTCAAATTCACCTATAACACTTGATGGTAGGGTGAAGATTCAAAGCAGGGATTTCCCTTAGAGGATTGCCTTACCCTCTCAAATTCACTTACAACATGTGATTAGTTATCATTAATTTTATATGTTATTATAAATTATAAGGTGGCCTTGCAAATAGTTTTAGCTAAATTCAAAAAAAAATTGAGGCGGCCTTGCAAACGGTTTTTTTTTTTTTTTGCTAAATTCAAAAATAATCTCAGGCGGCCTTGCAAACAGTTTTTCCTTAAATTAAAAAAAAAAAAATGATAACCACCAAATAACACGAACATAATTGATTAAATTCCTCCACTTTCAAGGAGGGGACGAAGGTTCAAATCTTTTCAAAATCATAAGTAAGATGCAATAATACCATATGTGAATGCAATTCCATATTATCAACTATATATTTATTTATTTATAAAAACCATATATATAATTATATTAGAAAACTCAAAAGTCATTTATATATATATATATATATTAAAAATTTGGTTTTTTAATTAAAATTATAAAAATGTAAAAATCAAAGTAGTTGTTATTGATTTTATTTATTTTGTTAAATAAAATATTATTATTTTATAAAATTTTATATATAATCACATTATTAAGTTAGAAAAATATAATCACCTTAGTAAACTAGAAAATTTAAGGGGAGGTATATTCATCTAATATTATATTTTCTTTTTTATGTAAAAAGATATTATGTTAAATAATAAAAAAATATATTTTTATAAAAAAAAAGGAGTAAATAAACATAATTTGCAAAAAAAAAACATCCCCATCAAAAAAAGAGTTCAAGCAAACAATTTGTAGTTTACAAAACTGATGGACAACAAAATAAATTGATTACAAAATGATGAGGCTTAGCCACCCTTGATTCCCACCCAAAGACTTTAACAATGAGTCCCTCCCCTATCTAGAAGTGTCGGGAACATAAACCTAGCCATAAAATCTTAAATTGTCCCAGACATCAAGTCGAGGAGTTGAGGGAGAGAGGTATAGTAACATAACCACTATCATTTTTTTAAGCACCTTGAGCTAGGATAGGAGTGTAGTTTGGGAGTGAGCAACACTACTGTCTAGACCTGGATCTTCTAATCAATAACCTCTTGAAGATGAGTGAGCTCCATGACCACCTTATTGGCCTAAAATGTAATCTAAAAATACACAGATGAAATAATATTAGACTTCTCAAAAGCAAATATGTGCAAAGAGGAAGAACACTTACCAAAGATACAATCATTTCTAACTCTCCATATACTTAACATGATCGCCATAAGAAACAAGTGCCACACTTAAAAAAAATAATCGGTAATGGTGGAGTCTCCCAAAATGATATGCTTCCACTCAAACATGCCAAAGGAATAGGATCTAAAAAAAGAAAAACGCCACTCCCAAAGGGAATGAGCATGAGCACAAACCCAAAAAAAAATAGACAAAGTCTTCATATTGAAGATAGAAAGGGCAAGAAGGGTTGGGAATGCCTAAATTTTGTAAACTCTCCATAATAGGAAGCCCTTGGTGCAAAAGACTCCATGCAAAATAAGAAATTTAGGGCTCCAAGAAAGGAGCCCAAGTGGTCTAGAACTTGTGCAAAAAGACAAGCTGAGGGGAGGAGACCTTACACCATTGATTGAGCTTATCAATCACGGGTATGCAAGGAGATAGCCATCCATACCCCAATAGGGGAAGCAATGAAGTTTTCGAATACCACTTCCAATATTTACACTAAGGTCACTGTGGAAGCAAATAAATATTATGTAATATGGAGCTAGGGAGAGCAACCTTGATTGCCTCAAAGTTATCATTATCAGAGTGATCAAGCCTAAATTTAGCTCTAAAATCATCCCAAGGGAACCAATCCCTGGTAGGATGATAAAAGAAATCAGTGATGCATCACACACCTTTGTGAAAGAATCTTAATGCATGAACTTAAGGAATTTACACAAGCATGGAACATTGGTAGGTGATAACAGGTGACCACCAAACATTCGTTTTGTTGATGGAGAAACCATGCCAAAAGCTCTGGTCATTTCATATAAGCCAATGCTTAACACTCTTCTAGGCTTTCCAAATGCTCCTAATAACAAATGATCATAATACTTTAATAAACACAGAAACAACGAGAAAAGATAACCCCATGCCCTCTTAAATTCCTACACCCAACTCTTTAAAAAAGTATTGTTTATATAATAACTTATTTCAAATACCCTTCAATAGAATATGATATACTCACTGCTATATTCTAAACATAAACCAACCTAACACAATAAAACACAAAACAAATTCACCATCCTCGTTACCCCGATGGAGATTCCAAATGGCATAAAAATAATCTTTCATGTGGGTAAACCTAGTAAATCCCAAAATGATACTTATTTGGCAAAGGTCATCAATTCAGTTAGTCTTTTCACCCAAGTCAAAGCCTAGCCCAGCCCTTTAATTTATTACAATTTTTTACATGAAAGATCTAATGATTCTAATTGCCTCTCCAAAACGTTTGAGAGATTATTCCTAGGTAACAATTTATTACATGAAATATCTAATGATTTTAATTGCCTCTCCAAAACGTTTGAGAGATTATTCCTAGGTACATAATTAAAATATATTAATAAGTAAATTTTTAAGTAACAACTTTGTTTAAAAAATTATATTAAATTTTTTATAATAAAATAAGTTAAAATCATATTAAATTTATTATAAATTTTTATAATAAAAATAAGTAAAAACCATATTAAATATAAAATAATAAATCTATCTTACTTTCAAATTAAAAAAATTATATAAAAAATAAAAATTATTTAATAATATTTTAATAAAAACAAAACATCAAATTCAAATTACACTCTTGCACCCTTATATATTATAATAAAATAAAATCTATCCAAGTTCTACTGGAAATGTTATCTAATAAACCAATAGATTAAAGTGGATTGTGTGTTAGGAATGGAGCCTAATTATGAGGAGGCTAAACAGAGAAAGTTTTTGGATTTACTACAGGACGAGCAGGGAAAGTTTCCAGATTTACAGTCTGTTAGTCTACCAGAGAAAGTTTTCGGATATACAACAAGACAGCTAGGGAAAGTTTTTTTTGTTTGTATCCCAAAATTAGATGCTGGGAACTCAATGTTAATCTTGGAATGTATTAAGAAAAACAGTTTGTTTTTTCTGTTTTTTTCTTATATATAGTGATTTTCTCTAACAAGTGGTATCAGAGTGGTTGTTTTGATGGGTGCACTTGACAGAAGGAGAATTTCTGGATCAAGTGGGAGCAATGGCGGAAGAAGGGAGGTTTAGAGTTCAAAAATTCAATGGCTAGAATTTTCAATTTTGGAAGATGCAAATGGAGGATTACTTGTACCAGAAGGATCTTTACTTACCTCTTGAGGGGGAAACAGAGAGACCTTCATCTATGTCTGATGAGGAGTGGAGTCTCCTTGATAGAAAGGCATTGGGTACTGTGAGGTTGTGCTTGGGAGCCACCATAGCCTTCAACATCTCTGATGAAAAGACTACCAAGGGAGTCATGGATAAGTTGGCCAAGATGTATGAGAAACCATTAGCATCAAATAAGGTATTCTTAATGAAAAGGTTATTTAACATGAAAATGAGTGAAGGAGGATTTGTGCATGATCATTTAAATGAATTTAATACTGTCACTAATCAATTGCATTCAGTAGGATTGGATTTTGATGATGAGCTTAGGGCCTTATTAATATTATGCTCTCTTTCGGAAAGTTGGAACAGTTTGGTAATGGAGGTAAGTAACTCTTCTTCAAGTTCAAATAAATTAGAATTTGATGATGTGGTTGATGTGATACTCAGTGAGGACATGAGAAGAAAAACCACAGGAAAATCATCTAGCACCGCCTTAACTGTTGAGAATAGAGGAAGAGGAAGAGAAAGAGGCAAGAGTTCACATCGTGGCAAATCCAAAGGCAGATCCAAATCACGTGGAAAAGGAAAGCTACAATGTTGGCACTATGGCAAAAAGGGTCATCTCAAGGACTATTGGCAAAGAAAGGGTGATGGAAATGAAGGTAACAATAATAATGGTAACACTTCAGAAGCCAATATTACTGGACAAATTCTACAAGATGCTTTAATCTTATCTCTTGATAGAAATAGTGATTATTGGGTAATTGATAGTGGTGCTTCATTCCATGCTACCTCACATAAGGAATACTTCATAGATTATGTTTCTGGAGATTATGGACAGGTTCTATTAGGAAATGACCAACCATATAAAATCGTGGGTATTGGAAATATTTTGATTAAATCCCCAAATGGATGTCAATGGGCTCTTAAAGAGGTGAGACACATACCAAATTTAAAGAGAAATCTTATATCGGCAAGTAAGCTTGATGGTGAAGGATACACGGTTGCATTTGGAGAAAATGCTTGGAAAGTTACTAAAGTTTCATTGATAGTAGCTAGAGGTAAATTGGTGGGTACTCTTTATTTACTTACTGATTTTTCTCATTGCTCCATGAATTTAGTTTCTACAGGTGAGAGTGCATCTTTGTGGCACCAAAGACTTGGCCATATGAGTGGAAAAGGTATGGAAATTTTACATTCAAGAAAGTTATTTCCTAAGTTAAAAGAGATTGATTTGGAATTCTGTGAGTATTGTGTTTATGGTAAAGCAAAGAGAGTTAGATTTATCAAGGATGGCAAGGAAAGGAAGAAAGAGAAATTGGAGCTTGTGCACTCAGATGTTTGGGGCCCAGCTCAGGTAACTTCTCTTGGAGGTTCCTCTTACTATGTACTTTTTATTGATGATGCAACAAGGAAAACATGGATATATTGCATTAAGAATAAAAGTGATGTTTTTAGTACCTTTAAGAATTGGAAAGCATTAGTTGAAAATGAAACTGGAAAAAGGTTAAAGTGTCTAAAGTCGGATAATGGTGGAGAATATTGCAGTAGAGAATTTGATGTGTTTTGTTCTAAAAATGGAATTAGAAGAATCAAGGTAGTTCCAAGAACACCTCAAGAAAATGGGGTTGCAAAAATAATGAATAGAACCATCATGGAGCGTGCTAGGAGCATGAGAATACATGCAGGCTTACCATTATTTTTATGGGCTCATGCTATTGATACTACAGTATATCTAATTAATAGAGGATCATATAGTGCCTTGGATGGAGGAATTTCGGAAGAGCTTTGGACAGGTAAACCAGTAAATTATTCTTTCCTTAAGGTATTTGGATGTGAGGCTTTTATGCATATAGACAAAGAGAACATAAATAAGTTAGATGCTAAGGCCCAAAAGTGCTATTTTATTGGTTACGGTATTGATGGCTTGGGTTACATATTATGGGATTGTGATAACCAAAAAGTCATTAGAAGTAGGGATGTCATATTTAATGAAAAAAACTTGTATAAATATTGGTTGCAGGGAAAGAAACAGAAAGAGGAAATTGCTGAATACATAGACCTTGATGGACACATAGAAAAGGTAACTCCAAAAGTGGTAGAAGATCAAAATGTACAGCAACAACAACAAGCACCTCAATCTCCAGAAAGTGTTGTTAGACGATCTACCGGGATAAGTAAAATTCCTCAACGTTTCTTTGATTATGTTTTGTATACTGATCTTTGGTGAGCCAAAATGTTTTCAAGAAGCATTACATATGGATACCAGGAATAAGTGGGAGCTTGCAATGAATGAAGAAATGGACTCTTTATTCCACAACCAAACTTGGGATTTGGTTGAGCTACCCAAAGGTAAAAGAGCATTGACCAATAAATGGGTGTACAAGATTAAAGAGGAGAATGAAGGGCATAAGAGATACAAAGCAAGACTAGTGGTTAAGGGATTCGCTTAGAAAAAAGGTATTGATTTTGATGAGATTTTTTTTCCAGTTGTAAAAATGACCTCTATTAGAGCTATTTTGAGTCTTGTAGCTATAGAAAATTTGTTTTTGGAGCAATTGGATGTGAAGACAACATTTATTCATGGTGATTTGGAGGAGGAAATTTATATGCACCAACCATAAGGCTTTCAGGTGAAAGGTAAAGAGGATTGGGTATGTAAACTGAAAAAGAGCTTGTATGGGTTAAAACAAGCTCCTAGACAGTGGTATTTAAAATTTGATAAGTTCATGGCTAATCAAAGGTTTGAAAGATGTCAAAGTGATCACTATGTATATTTTAAGCAAACTAGAAATCGTAACTATGTTATTTTGCTATTGTATGTGGATGACATGTTAGTTGCAGGAACAAATATGCAAGATATAAACATGCTCAAGAAGAAGTTGGATAAATCCTTTGCCATGAAGGATTTGGGAGAAGCCAAACAAATCCTTGGTATGAGGATAACAAGAGACAAGGAGAGTCACACTCTGAAATTATCACAAGCAAAATACATTGAAAAAGTGCTTAAGAGATTCAACATGAACAATGCAAAGTCTGTTGCTACTCCATTGGCAAAGCATTTCAAACTCACCAAAGATTTGTGTCCCAAGACACAAAAGGAACAAGAGCATATGGCTAAAGGTTCCCTATGCATCAGCGGTTGGAAGCTTGATGTATGCAATGGTTTGTACAAGACCAGACATTGCCCACGCAGTGGGAGTAGTGAGTAGATTTATGAGTAATCCGGGAAAAGGACATTGGCAAGCGGTAAAATGGATACTCAAGTACTTGAGAGGAACTTCAAATTATTCTTTGAATTTTGGAGGCTCTAATATATGCTTGAAAGGTTTTGTAGATTCTGATATGGCAGGTGATCTTGATGGTGGAAGGAGCACTACTGGCTACATCTTTACTATAGGATGAGGAGCGGTTAGTTGGATTTCTAAACTCCAACACGTAGTTGCCCTTTCAACCACTGAAGCTGAATATGTTGTTGCTACAGAAGCAAACAAAGAGATGTTTTGGTTGCAAAGACTAATGGAAGAACTGGGGAAGAAGCAAGAGGATAATAGGTTGTGGAGTGATAGCCAGAGTGCTATACACCTTGCGAAGAATTCGGCATTCCATTCAAAAACTAAACACATCAAACTCAGGTATCATTTCATTAGATCAGTAGTGGAAGATGGATCTTTGAAATTAGGGAAGGTTCACACATCACAAAATCCTACTGACATGCTTACAAAAGTGGTGTCAAGAGAAAATTTAAGCTTTTTCTCAACTTCAGTTGGCCTTAAGGAATAAGAGGCCATGATGAGAATTTTTCAGTCCTTGGTTGCAGTATGGTGCAATGGAATTAGTCTCCAAGTGGGAGATTGTTAGGAATGGAACCTAATTATGAGGAGGCTAAATAGAGAAAGTTTCTGGATTTACTGCAGGACGAACAAGGAAAATTTCTAGATTTAAAGTCTGTTAGTCTACCAAAGAAAGTTTTCGGATTTACAACAGGATAGCCAGGGAAAGTTTTTTTTGTTTTTATCCCAAAATTAGATGCTGGGAACTCAATGTTAATCTTGGAATGTATTAAGAAAAGCAATTTGTTTTTTCTATTTTTTTTCTTATATATAGTGATTTTCTCTAACATTGTGGTGTTAGGGTATATTGGATTTGGAAATTTAAAAAGGAATATGAAGAGAATGTTTTCAACAGGTATTTGGTTTAGTGGTATGATTTTCACTTTGGGTGCGAGAGGTTCAGAGTTCCATTGTTAGAAGGGGATTTCTTATCCTTAATTTTATGCTTAAACATTTCGTTAATATAATGAACATGTATAAAGATAAAGCGTTTCTTTGCCTGATACCTCTAGAGGTTGTAAATAGAAGAGTAGGAGCTCCATTAGTATAGGATATCAATTAAATAAAATAGGATATCTATGAAATACATCTTTTGAATATTCTACCCAATTTAGAAAGAATTCAAATTGTCTCATCATCTTTATGATAAAGTGCTAGTCAACTCTATTATATAGTTAAAAACTCTATTATATAGTTTGGATAGGTTTAACCTGATAAACATGAAGATTATTTTTTAAATAGAGATAAGGTGTCTCCTTGCCTGATACCTCTAGAGGTTGTAAATAGAAGAGTAGGAGCTCCATTAGTATAGGATATCAAGTAAATCAAATAGAATATCTATGAAATACATATATTGAATATTCTACCCAATCTAGAAAGAATCCAAATTGTATCATCACCTTTATGAGAAAGTTCTAGTCAACTCTATTATATAGTTTGGATAGGTTTAACCTCATGAAGAGTATTTTTTAAATCTACATAATATAAATGACCTCTTAACATAAGACTATCTCATCCAATGATGAACATTTATAGAGATAAGGTGTCTCATTTCCTAATACCTCTAGAGGTTGTAAATAGAAGAGTAGGAGCTCCATGAGTATAGGATATCAAGTAAATCAAATAGCATATCTATGAAATACATCTCTTGAATATTCTACCCAATCCAAAAAAAATCCAAATTGTCTCATTACCTTTATGAGAAAGTGCTAATCAACTCTATTATATAGTTTGGATAGGTATAACATGAAGAGTATTTTTTAAATATACATAACATAAATGACCTTTTAAAATAAGACTATCTCATCCAAGATCTGTTTTCTTTCACAAAACCATCATAAAAAATAATTATATAAAAAAGTATAACCTTTTTACCATAATCTTAATAATAATTTTATATAAAATATTATAAAAATAAATATTAATTAAAAGCCAACATGTATTCAAACTCAACTATATAAATCTAATTCACTTTTTAAAGACCACTTTAGCTATCCTAACCTCTTATACCAAAGAGGAGCTTTGAATGTAATCAGCCAGGGACTACAAACTTCGGCTATAACCAACTTGTCCAATTAACGAAGAGCAAAATTGTAGTTGTTAAGATGGCCTAGCTGGTCTAAGGCGCCACATTAGGGGCGTGGGTTTAAAACCTACTCTCAAAAGACATTACAAATATTGCTTCTTTCTTTTTAATAATTTTTCATATGGGAATTTTGCGATAGCAGAAAAAGCCCATGAAGGTAGTCTCTCCTTGATTTGTTAGTACTAGAACTGACATTATTGCAAATGGGCTGATTTTTCCATTTTAAGGGCATTTGCTCTAGTGGTATGATTCTCGCTTAGGGTGCGAGAGAGGTTCCGAGTTCAATTCTCGTAAAACAAAATTATTTTCATTATGAAATAGAAGTTCCTTTTACAGATTTTCCTTTTCCACATCCACGTATTTCATGAGTTATAACTAGGTCTCCAGTCGTCTGTTTTTGTTATATCATTTCTAGCTGAGATACGATCTTCTGCTCACAAGATAATTTTGAGCACTTCCAACGTTGGACCTATGACTAGTTCTTGTTCTCTTCTACTATCCTGAATACAAATGAGCTGTCCCATGCTTGAGGACTCACTAAGTGGCTGTCCCATGCTTGAGGACTCACTAAGTGTTGGTCCTTTGCAACCTTCAACAACACGGATTCTATTGAATGGAATCTTCTGAATTTTTTTGATTGACTAACCTTAGTTTTATTTATATCCTTACCATGCCATGTTTGTAGCAGCCGTAATCAAGGTGGATTTGGTGAACATTCCTTACATCTCTCAGAGTGAAGCATGCACCATTTGGAATGGTGCATTTTTTTCTTATGTAGTTACAAGTTGCTTTAACATTCCTTATATCTTTAAGATTATTTTTTACTTTCCAGAATGGGGCAGTTGTAGGTGTTGCAAAAGCAAGGTGAAGAACGTCACTTTGGAAGTGAAAATGAAACCATCCCAGTAGAAGGATGAACAGTTGCTGGAGTACAAATAAAAGGATAGTGTTCGTCATGTGTAGTCATGTTTAACAAAGAAATTCAAATTCAAACGAGGGAAGAAGTGTATGTGCTTAACAATAAAAAAAAAAATAACATTAAATAATAATTGGTATCCTTTAAAAATTGCACTCATTAATTAGATTTAAGAAGACCAACATGATTGATTTCTCTATTATATTTCATTATTAAATCTCAAATATAATAATATCACTACAAAACCAATCATCCTTGATCTTTATTAAAATCATCATCCTTGATTTTTATCAAAATCCTAAATTCCTTTTTTTTGCTGCTTTCAAATGTTGCTTGACAATCTAAGGTTTACGATGGGTAAAATTCTTGTAGTGTAACTGTTGCTGGAACAAGACTCATGATGTTTCCTTTTTTAGCTGCTTTCAAATGTTGCCAATCTAAGGCTTACTATATGTAAAATTCTTGTAGTGGTAATGTCGCTGGAACAAGACTCATGATGTTGTCAGAGTGTGAAGCAACAGGGTTGTATTGCCGAACCTCCTCATCAACGATTGATGTAGAAAATGGGTCATTGTTGAAGCATAATATACACGATCAGCAAACAAGACAAAATTGAGATCGAACAATCAGCCAGCAAAAGTCTGGAGACAATTGTAGCTAAAGATGCATTCTCCAATAGCAATGGAAAGACACTGAGGCACACTGTCCTAGGAAATGCTATAGTCTACATTCATCGTCAAAACTCCTCCATTTTGAAATGAATTGAGAACCTATGAAGATAAACAACCCAGTTAGTGTTATATAAGTACTTGCCAAGATTCAAGGACCATATTATACTGTAACAAACAATGTAATTGGCTATACCATGCTGCAGTAATGACAGTGATTGCGAGACCTATTTTCAGAGGGCCATAGGTACATTTTTTATACAAATATAAATATTTAAGAAGAAAATAGAACAGTGTACCTAAAAGGCAAATAATATCCAGTTGGTTTATTAAAAGAAACTGAATGCAGATAAGCTGAATACAGAAACCTCTTAAAAGTGCAGGTGACGCTCCTAAACAAGTAGTGTGTCCATAACTTACAACACACAGACGGAAACCTCCGAAACTCTTGACTTACCAAAATCCTCTCCAGCCCATGAGGAGAATGATTCCAAGACAATTAATGGTGTAACAATTTTCTAGCGAGCAACCTGCCATATTGCGAGGCAGGTATAGAAAAACATATACAGTCAAGTTTGAACTCTGGCAAATCAGTTGAGACACCATATCTCCCCGCTTTTGTCTCAGCAGGAGCAAAGCAAAACCACTTAAGTGGTGGTAAAAGGATCAGGTCATATTTTAATGTTTATTTCTGCAAATAAATTTTAGAAAGAGTTAATAACAGATACCCACCCAAACCTAATAATAATAGCAAATGGAGTTAGACTAATTTCTCACTTATAATTTATTGACGATCCTATTTATTAGGAAAATCAACAAGGGAGGGCTTCAAATTGCTCCAGATTTAAAATGATTCTAGTTCGGTTTACAATAGAAGTCTAAAAACATCTTTTTTTTCATTGCTCAACTCGGCAAGAGAATGATGTTGTTGGATAAATTGAGATACAAGAAGGTATCTCTTCCAATTGTCTACCTAAGAATTCCACTTACAACCAGAATGCAAAAATAAGAAGGAATGGGCTTGGTTGTCAAAAAGAGTGAAATCTAAATTAGGAAAAAGGACAAATAGGTGGCTTTCTATAAGAGGTTGGCTGACCTTGATAAAAGTAGTCATCAATACCATACCTATTTATGTCTCTTAAGTGTTAGGCATCCCTAAGGAAAATATTAAATAATTTGATCAAATAAGCTATAGATTTCTCTAGAATGGATTCAAGCAGGAATGAAAATAGGCATTGGTGAAATGGGATACTTTATGCCTTAAAAAAATAAGGGAGGATTAGGAATCATAGCAATATTAAAAAATAATAAGGCATTGGTGGCTAAGTAATGTTGGAGATTGCTAAAATCCCTTAAGGAATTATGGACTCAAATTTTTGAGGGCCAAATATGTAGAAAATAAAACCTCCACACAGGTTATCCAATTTCCACTTCCTAGTAGAGGATCTCCCATCTTAATAGGACTTAGAATAAGAGAGAATATGATCAAAAAAATATTGTTCTAGATTATCCATAATGGACAAAAGACTAACTTCTGGATAAATTTGTGTGATTATCCTCCTCTAATAACACAATTATTGACTTGAAGGTTGTTGATGGAGAACCTACATAGAAACAACTAGGTTAAGATAGCTAATTATTGTAAGTCTAAAAGCAAAAACTAGGAGGTAGGAAAGCAACGGATCCCAATAAAGGAGTGGCCAATCTATGTTTTGGAGGATCTGAGTAAGAAAATCTATAAAGCCATCCTAACAAGATCAATCTCATGGTCTCAAGAGAAGGATACTCTTGGATGGAACAAAAACAAATAGATAGAATATATAGTTGCCACTAGATACTTAGCCCTATGGAAGAGTATCCTAAGTTCATTAAGATATTTATTCATGCAGTTGTGGGTATAGAACCTTTGGTCCAAAGTGAGATTCTTCATTTGGCATCTACTTAGGGTTATGCATAGTGGCTATTTATTGCAAAATTGGCTAAAATTAAGATTTTCAAAATTTGGAATTGGCTAGTATTTGGGACCCTTGACCAGGGCCCATTAGCCAAAAAAATTTGGGTGAATTTTTTTTTGGGTCGATTCACCCCAATTTTATAATAATTTGACCAATTTAATTTTGAATTTCCAACATTGCTTGTAATAATAGTGAACCTTCTACATGTGTTTGGACACTATTCACCTGGATTTTGAAACCGATTCGCAAAATTTTTATAAATACATTTTGGGGCCAACTCCTTACGCACAACCCTACATCTACTTCATAGAAGATTGTTGATAGGGGATGTTGAAGAATATTACATTATTTGGTACATGCAAATATACCCCCATGGTACCTTCATGTTACAAATGTAAATATGTAATAGATTAAGGTTTCTATATATAGTTTAGATGAGTGATTTATATTTCTCTTTTATATAAGAGTACAATGTGCAAGAAATGCACAAACATCATGTAAAAGTGCAATGTGCAATAAATTCACAAGTGTCATGTAAGTAAGAGTGAAAATGTATATTGAGAGAATGTGCACAATTGTCATGTATTTAATGTAACATAAATAATTTTAATAAATATCACTAAATTTATATTGTAAGTATTCTTCATGCATGTACATGAATGATTTTGACCATTTACATTCATATTTGGTATTATAAGTGATTTTTTTTTTTTTTTTTTGGTAAGTAGTGTTTGTATTTACAGCGGGTTTTAACAAGGATCCCAAAACCTGATTACATAAGCAATGGACCTAGGGCATCAATCCCTTGAAACTGAACACCAAAATAGAAATCCCGCCCAGCAGTAATAGTAAGCATGAAACAATCCCTCTCAGCGGGAAACAAACAAATAAGAAAGAAAGTAGTTTTGGAGATCTCGCCCAGCGGGGAGTAGCCAAAAACCACCATCGAGAAGATCCCGCCTAGTAGGAAGCAAATAAAAACCGTTACAATAAAATCCCGCCTCGCGAGAAGCAGTCAAAACCACCACAAACAGTCCTGCCTAGCAGGAAGCAACAGGGAAATCCCGCCATCTGGGAAACCAGTATAAAAGAAAGGATCCCGCCTCGTGGGAAAACCGGCGGATTTGGCAGATCTCACCCTATGGAGAAACCATCCCGTCCACCTAGAAAACATTCCGTTCAGCGAGAGCCATCCTGCAGGAATCCGACAGCCAGCACAGAGAGGATCCAACCCATCAGGAAGTGACCAGAGAGTTGCACCACAAGGAACTCCGCCCGGGAAAATAGAAGAGGATCCCAGCAGCAGGGACCAAGAATCTCGTCCAAGCACAGAGCCCGTCGAGGATTCACAAGAAAAAGGGGGAAGCTATCCAAACCCTAAACCGTCACCTCCACCGCATCGAGAAACACAGGGGACCAGATCCACGCAAATAACCTGTAAAAAACCCCAGGGGGAAACCTGAGGGAAAAAGGGAAGGGATCCCCAACCAAACAAGGATCCCTGGGAAGCACCAGTATGAAAAAACAACCAAGGAAATCCTAGCCGGCCGGGAGGGGCGTAAATAGTGGAGAAGGATCTCCCCCCAGGAGATCATCTGCAAACAACCACTCCCCATGAGGGATGACCTGGGTTGAGCCAAGGACTAGGCAGGAACCAGGAGCCATGGGAGGGGGAGCAGGGGAGGGACAGAGCCCTCCCCTCTCTACTTTCTTCCCTCTCCATCTCTCCATAAGTGAATTTTATTTTATTATTATATTATTCTCGATATATATTTGATTGCTCATACATTATTCTGATCTTGATTATTGATATTTTGACATATAATATTTTTAGCCTATGTACATTGGGATATATAATATTTGAGATAGTTAAGCTTAAAAGCCAATACTGGTGTCAAAGCCACCACTTAACTCTATTCATTTTTATAGAGGTCTATTAGAGTTTGTCCATTTTAAATGTAGTGAAGACTTGGACTCTATTTTAAAGGTTTGATTGAGTAGATATTGAAGGGGCAAGAATAAGTCACCATGATTTGAATGCAACAGTCTTTCCACTTGGTTCAAGAAATACTAGTGAAGATTAGGACTCAACTAAGATTGATTGGGAGAGCCAACTCAAGAGAAACGTTGGGCATTTGAGGACATTCAAATTCATCCTGATAATATTTTATATTCTCTAGGAAAAAGAAGAATCACTATTGAATATTGAGAGAGTCAACTCATGAGAAAGATCAACATTCAAGAATATTCATAGTCACCCTGATATTGATTTTGTATTCTCTAGAGAAGAGGTGAATCATATTGTTCATAGGTTCGACCTAAGATATTGAATTAGACTATAGAATATTAAGAAGCATAAAAGATTCCAAGGATAAATTAGCATCTAAGCTTCCTAAGTACAGATATTGAGAAGTAAATATTGACAAGCAATATAAGCTTTCAAAGAATAGATAAGTAGTACTGAGAAGTATAGATAAGAAGCCTCTAAATATAATAAAAAATAAAGACAAAAAGTTTTGGTTATCTACAAAACCAAAAACATCAAGCTAACTATAACCATATTAGGCTTGGACTTGACTTATTTTTCAAGAAGTATTTTTTAAAAAAGGATCTTGTTCTACAATAAGCAAAGAATAATGCTACCAAAATGCAATCTAAATAATCATTAAGGCATATTTGGTGGTCATGAGGACATCAAATATCAATTATTCTAGTTATTAACTTAGGCAAAAATTATTTATTTATTTTATTTTTTTTATGTAGCCACGTGGGATTTCATGTTGGCATATTGTTTAGGTTTGGTTAGCTTGTTATCTCAAGATAGATAAGATGTTAACAATTAGTTGCGTATTGTTAGCTATCTAGGCTATGTTAGTTACTAATTACAACTTACATTTTCTTCTTCTAAATTTATTTAGATTTAGAAGAAGAACATTTAGTTGTATTATCCCCATGAGTGTGGTCTATCGACAAGTATGCCACTTGTATTATTGATGATGTGATCCGGGTTAAATCCCCATGGTGGATGTGTATAAGAAGTATTACTCAAAAAATATATATATTTAGTTTTCTTGGTTCTTATTTAAGCACCCTACTTGTAATGCATCTATATTTTTTTTACCTCTTCATATTTGTGTTCTATCTCATATGAGGCATATCATTGGTATCAAAGCATTTATGATCTAACCCTATGAAGCCTCCTTTCTATTTGGTATCTTCCATTGCCTATGAATATTATTTTTTGACGTTTTCTTAGAAGTGTCATTTTTGTTCAAGTAACACTAACTACAACATAGTTTGACAACTAGAATTGTTGTGTTCTACTTTTTGTGCAATGCAACTATAGAAACATGGTAATTCTATCTTGAGATTAGTAAACAAAGGATGATTGGTCCTACATGGATTTTTTATTGGTCTATGTCACACCTCTAACGATGAATGCATACAACACACAACATTTGTATGATACATACATTTTTATTTTCCTTCTAGCATGAACCACATCCACTCTATAGAACTCAACATTAAAAGAATTTTATTTACTGAGTCATGAGCATGGAAAAAAATATATTTGGGTGATAGTTTAGGGATGACCATTTTTTGTTGTCGATATGTCTCACAAAATTTTATTTCCAGATTGACATACTGCTAGATCTATAACTAGATACTATTTTAGACCAACCTATTCTTAGACCTATGTGATGTCTTCTAAGATGACCAAGTGTTTGAGTGGGATTTGACTAGAAGTTGACTAGTTATTTGATATCGATCATATAAATGAAGTCATTATCCATAAGTATAGCTAGTCTTCAAAATTGGTGTTGAACACACATCATAAAATTACCTTCATTGTAGTCAAACCATGTGAGGATTGAGCATTATTCTCTAGTGTTTCCTCCAATTTACCACCAAATGGTTATGAGTTGGAGGTATCATGAATGGATGTGGTAAATAATAACATAAATCCATAGTGATTTATGCATTCTAGTATGATACATAGGTGAGAATATTATGATCCTCATGAACCACCAATACTAGATAGGTTTGAGAATAGGATATAACTTTGACATCAACCATTGAAGGAGAGTCAAACTACCTAAATATAAGGATTATTGTGATAGCGAGCAAAACATAAATAGGAAGCCTAATATAGATTCATGGATAGGTAAGCTAGATATTGATTTCTATGAGATCATCCTTCCTCACCAATATCATTGGTTATTCATTTTTGGGTGAAGTGACTATGGTTCAAGGAGTGTCACCTTTTTGTTGTTAGCCTAAGCTTGAGTTTTATGTTAGCATTGATGGTTTGTGGGGTCATTTAAGCCATAAAATTATTTCTCTTTATGGGAAAAATAGGGAGGTAGGAATTTTAAAAGTAAACTACCACACCTAAGGAAGTGGTCACCAAAAAATGGTCTCCTATATGCATGGTTGGACAACTAGCTAAATTGGAGGTATCATTGATTGGTGTGACCATTGGGTGCTCCATTGTGGAAGTCACTAGAATTCAAATTATTGTTAAAATTTTAATTTTGCCCTTCAAATTTTCAATTTCTGGCATCAATTTTCAATAAAAAAAAGATGAAATCTTTCTTTTACAAGTGTTTTTTTTTTGCATATTTTATGAGGTAGCATTTAAAAAATTTATGCTATTATATTTACCATTTAATTAAAATTTTATAATTTATGGATATTTTTTTTGTAAATGGTACATAAATATTTAGTAAAATTGCATGGAAAAGCATTGAAATTACCCCCCAAAAAAATAAATATTATTGTAACTTTTCATTCTAGGCATTTGATGTTTTAGGAATATTCAAAATTTATTCGTAATAGGTGCCTAAAAAAAATAAAATTCTTCAAAATATTTTAAATGTCTTGTTAGCCTAGCTTAGACAAGGTTAGAAATTGCTTTCGACCTAATAGAACAAGTGAATGCTCTAGCTCAAATAGTTTTTCAATTGGCTAACAAAGTATAGGACATCATAGTTAAAAATAATCTCTATAATGTCAAAATATATAATAATAAAATTTTAACTAAGGCAAAATTTGAGGTGAAGCCTTATGAGGGATCTAGAAATCCTGATGCCTTGTCAAGTTGCATCTTGGATATGAAGATTTGGTTATTCTATACATAAACCCCTATCAATGAAAAGGTGCCTTTTCTAAAATTAAGCTTTTAGGTTTGTAAAAAATCTTGATTATGGAAAGGAGACAAAACCAAAATATGATAAAAATTTGGGATGACTTATCAAAAAATATAAAATGGTACAAATTAAGACAAGCTAGCAAAATGTCTATACAAGATTACATTTTTAGTTCAACAAGTTGAAAATTCTTCTTAGGATAAAATATCTAGAAGAGTCACTCATCATTAATTTTCTAAGTAGTTTGCAAGAACAAATATATATGGAGTTGAAATTTTCTTCTTTAGCCACTTTCAATATCGCATTCAACCATGTAATCCTTACGGAGGAGAAAGTGGTTTCTCAATATATAGGCACCAAATCAACAACATCAATATAAGGTGAAGACATCCTTTTATTATCCTTCTTTCTATCCTCCTTCTTCCTCTTCTCCTTATTATTTCAATATCAAGAAATTTTGTAATCATTTATGTGGAATCATATTGCTTTAGAAAGAATTTAATTGTGAATTCCATTTTTGATAGGGTATGGCTACCTATGGAATCTCATACTCATCCCTAATCACTAGGATGGAAGGATAAGGCTTCCACCTCCTACAAAAATAAAGTTGTATGGTGTCATTTGCATTTGACCCAGATTTTATGGATAGAGTCACTTGTGATGTGACTCCAATGGATTGTTGTGATATGCTTCAGGGTAAGCCCTATCAATATGACCAGAGAGCTAAATATAATGCTTTTCAAAACACATACACATTGCATGACAAAATAAGACATATCTTATTCAAGGTATCAAGTATACCATACTTTTATTGCTCCCGATTCAACCACAAAGGATTGCATTAATATTAATCAAATCATAGGATATACCAAAACTAGATACACCATCAACTTATCCTCATGGGGAATCGACTCCGTCATCAACTCCTCATCTTGTTTATCCTCCAAATCCTATTTTAAAAAATATTAACTACCCTTAGAAGTAGGTTATTGGTCCTCATTGACTTCCTCTTCCTTCTAGGGTTGGTGATAGAGTTGTGATCAAATTTGGTATTCTAGCATAGGTATCAATGGGAATCATCAACCTTGTTTAGGCCTATGATGATGTGGCATATCAACCTTTGATTCATCCAACTAGTAGGATATATCTTCAACATTTGGTTTCTCATACATCCACTTATATTGTAAAAACATTAGAGTCCAATTCTTCTATTGTAGGGATGTATGATGAGGACATCAAATATAAAATAGCCTAGGTATTATCTTAGGCACATATTATTTATTTACTTATTTTTCTTTATCTATGTAGCCATGTGATATTTCATGTTGGCATATTTTTGGTTAGCTTTTTAGCTCAAGATAGCTAAGTTATTATCAACTAGTTACCTATTGCTAGCTATCTAGACTAATTTAGCTACTATTTATAACATACCTTGTATTCTTCCAAATTGTTCATATTTGGAAGAACAATATTTAGTTGCACTAGTGATTTTTAAGCACCCTATTTGCAATGCATATACAACTTTTTATAACTCTTAATATTTGTGTTTTGGCTCATACTAGCCATATCAGGTAGCTATCATCCATAATTGATTTGAATGACCATCATTAAAGTGGTATATACACAAAAATTAGACCAACATATAAGTTGCCATAACTAGGGAGATAAAGTATAGTAGTCTAAGTTGTCATCACTAGGGATCTAAAGTAGCAAGAAATTGAAGAAGTGTGTCATAAAAGAGAAAAACAGTAATAATAGAGAGTGTTGAAGCAACACAATTATCTAGAATCAATTTTCTAATAGAATAATGCAATCTAGAGTGGAACCTTGCACTAATAGAAAAGTGTTGTCCAAAGTAGAACAAACAATTAATAGAAAACCACCTATCTAGATTAAAGAAAGAGTGTTGTCCATAGTGAACCAAAGTACTAAAAAAATAACACTTATCTTGAATAAACAAAGGTTGTATCCATAAAGGAGGAAAGAACTAATAGTAGAGCACCAATTCAACATAAAGAAAATATTTTGTCCAAAGCACTAGTAGTAGAGCACCAATTTATTTTAAATAAAGAGTGTTATCCAAAGCACTAATAAAAATCATTGTAACAAAGTAAATCAAAAGCCTTGTCTAGAGTGGAGTGAAATATATATAGTGTTCACATAGATAGAGTGCATTAATTACATGTTGTCCAACAAAGGCTAGAGAACTTTCCAAATGGATTATCCGATAACAAATTCTAAGCATATCATTCATCAAAGGATATTATTTTTTGGTATTAATAAAAATTGAGGTTTAAGGGCCTCAACCCTTTACAAAGAGATCAAAATATGTACAGGAGAAAAATAATTAAAGATTAGAAAAATACAATATAGCTCTATTTTAGTAAAGCAAGTAATCCTAGGGTAAACCTGCTAATGGAGAAGCTAAAATAATATCCCTTCCATTATCCTTTTATTTGACAAGGCTTATGAAGTGCTCAATGTTTTACATAAATGATAAAGAAACCATTGATAACAATGTCATTTAGTGTGCTCAAATACTTCATCGCATAATCCTAATAAGTATTATGCTTTTCTCTACCCTCTTTATCTGCTAGCTTCATTATCAATTCTTATTATCTCTTTCAATTCCATGGGGGCGTATAACTGCATCTTGAAATTCTTAGATATAACTACCATATTTACCATTTTATCGATAAATTTGTTTCCCTCTCTATAAATATGCTTAATTTGACTTTCTTCTAGGTCTTCCAAAATAGTCCTACCATCTATAATTATTTATTAAATGCTAGAATTATTCATCTCCCCTTTTTGAAAGGAAGTTATAATATTCTTGGAATCCCCCTCAAGAAAAATTCTCCTAAAACCCAAATTCACTTCAATTCAAATGCCTATAAGCATTGCGCTTACTTCAACTTAGTTATTTGTGGGCCCCCCACCAGAATGACCTAGGTTATATTTTGCAACCCCATCAAAGTTAATTTTTATCCAATATTTTTGAGGATATTCCAATCTAGTATCTAGTTTCACCTTATTGATTTTTTCCATATTTAAGATATATTTTTCTCTAGAGAGGATAATTGCAATATTTTATTTGCTAAAAATGGTTTTAATGCAATCCTCCAAGAGGGCTATTTTTATCCTAGAATAAACCCTAATTATTCCTTTGGTTTTATTTATGAACACTCACCTATTTCTTTCCAAGAAAATCCCCCAACAAATATGTGGAATTCATTTTTACCAAAAAATACCACTTTCTAAATGATACTATTCTAAAATACTGTTTAGAGAATCTGGAATGACCCAAGCAACATTAAATTCTCTCAAAGACATATTTAGAATATCATAAAAAAATTCACAAGTTCCAAATATATGGTCCATACACTCATCCTCTTTGTTACACAACACAAATAGTTGGAACCACAATTCCTCTTTTGAAAATATTATTTTTCATGAGCATCTTATGGAGAATGGCAGTCCATAAAAATATTGTAATCTTAGAGATGATGTTTAGCTTCCAGATTCTTTTAATATTAAGTTTCTTTCAGGTTACTTTACCCAAGATACTATATTTATCCTTCGCCAAGTATTGGCCTTGCTGGTTTCTTCCCCAAATTATCTGATCCTTATTTGAACCTCTACCTAAATAATATCCTTAAAATGTTTTGCATATATTTACCCTTGAGCCTTGTATTTATTTTTACAATATTTTTGACTCTTGAAAATCACCCACCCTATGAATGTAACCATTAATTTTCTTACCATAGATTCTTGTTAAATGATATTTAATATCTTTGAACTTTATGTAGTTTACTAAAGGATCCTCTTGAATCCAAGGGTCTTTTCAAAAGTCTATTTTGTCCCCTACCTACTCTTCATTTTAGACCTTACCATAGACTTTTGCCATTGTGAATAATATTTTTCTAAAAGATAGGCCCATGTGGAGGATTAGAACAATTGATAAAGTGGTTTATGCCCTCAAAGTATTTATCTTGGATAATGCTAGCCCATTTCCTTGATGCTTTAGTGTAAAGCCTTTAGCCATGTTTATCTAGAATAGCTCTATTTAGATCTCCAACTTGCCACCTATGAGACCTTAGCATAGCTAATTATATTGAGCAAGTCAGTTTCAATCACCACCAGGGTTATGCATATTCACAAATTGGGCAAATATTAGGATTTCAAAAATTAGAAATTGGTGAATATGAGGACCCTCAACGTCGTCCCATTCGCCTAAAATTTTTGGGACCATGCAATAGGTATCCTAGGATATCAAATGTATACATTTTTTTTAACTAGTGTCATCCCATAAGAATTTTTCTTGCAGTATTTCTAAAGCCTCTTCCACTTTCCTTGACATCCTTAGGAAAGACATGAATTAAATAGAGAGGCTCTAAAGCATGTGTTTAATAAGTTATAATTTTCTCATAGAGAATAATACAATTCCCTTCCAACCTTGAATTTTCCTATTAAATTTATCAATAATCAAGTTCTAAAGTTCATATTTCATTTTACCTATAAAAAAAGGTAAACCAAGATAGGTGATAGGGAATTGTTGGTCAAATATCTACCTAATTGATAAACACTGCATTTGTGCACCCTAGACACGACCAACATTGAAATGCCGGAGGAAAGAGATGTCCTCCGAGCCAATCTCCAGAGAGGGTTGGTTCCCTTACTAATCCTAAAAGTGGTAAAAGACTAGGGATGCAGGAAATAAATTAAAAATTGTGGAAAGAAACAGGAAATATGGCCATAGGCCGAAGTGTAGAATTTGAAGTAGACTAACAGCAGGAAAAAACACCCAAGCATCAAACAACATTTAACAAAATAATGAACAATGGAATCTACTTGCAATTTTGTAATAATAACCTCCAAAAATGTCACTCCAGTATTAATTCCCTCAATAGCAACACTTAAATCCAAATACAAAATTTGAACTTAACAACACATGAGAAAGGCAAATATAAAATAGAAGTACATCACACAAAAATATATCATACACAAGAACTCTCACAAATTCAAGTGTCTGAATGCCTTGTATTAATGCAGAGAGCTTGGAGATATCTCTCATAAAATGTCTAACCCCATTTTACAATGGAAATTTGATTAGTATTTATAGAGGTTTTTGCCTCTTTTATTTAATACATTGGAGAATAAAAGGTCTAGGGATCAAAGACAAAATAAGAAAAATCCTCCTCAAATCAATTCAAAATCTGCCTTCCTTGGGAGACAACCTCCAAGAAATCTGTAACTCGAGCGTCGATGCACAAATAGTTAGAACGACATTGAATTTTTTGGAAGCGTCTTCAGTGCTTTGGAAATTTAGAAGACCCACTCATACTTCCTCTGCTTCGATATCCACAAACTTGAGTTACTTGAGGTCTCCTTAATTTAATATGCATGATCTTTGGTATTTACGAACCTTTGACCAGATTTTTGTTTTGCTTTGTAGTCACATTCACCCCAAAAACTGCTTTGCCCCATCTCTTTTTTTAAAACACGCATGCAATTTCCCCTTAAAATGTATTTGTCCTTGTGATGGGTGAACGACGTGTTCAACCCAAAGGAAGGGTGAACATGACATTGCTCAGGATTGAGAGTTTGTTCACACACGAAAGGGGTGAACAAGATGTTCACCCCTCAATCGGGGTGAACCTAACTTTAATTATTTTTCTAGCACGCGTGCGATCATACTTTATTGAGGCGCGTTCACCCTTGTGATGGGCGAATGACGCGTTCACCTCAAAGGAAGGGCGAACATGCATCTAACATTTTAAATTTTATCTTCATCAAATTTTTGAACTCGTTCACCCCTTCAAAGGGCGAATGGGGCATTCACCCCTCTTTTGGGGTGAACGTAAATACAATCAAATTCTTCAAAGTTTTTTCTTAGGCCTTTCCCTTCTCCATTTTTTCAATGAAACAAACAAACATCTATTTTTCTCAATTGAATTCACAGTAAAATAAATTCAAAGAGGCACGTAAAAGGAGTCTTCAAAAATGCATCAAAACTTGGTGAATGTGCAAACATAAAACATTACATATGGGAGAAAAACATATAAATATATCATCGCCATATACAAAAACTGAACCAAAGTCTTAGACAAAATTCCCAATGTGGCAAATACAAAATAGCCAAAAATTTTGGCGACTCATGGGGTATCCATATTGCATGGATGCAAATGAACCCCAGGCCCTTATTCATTGGGTACAGAGTCCTTTTCTCCAATTGATGTAGTTGAACTCGTCTTCCTTGTTGTAGATGTCTTCTTCATGACCGTTTCCTGGATACACTCTTCCTTCTTTGCCTTGGCCGTGATCCTAAGTACTTTTGTGCACTCAGCTTCCTCCGCTACCTTTGCTACCGCTGCCCCAATATGCTACATCCTTCTCTTCTTGCTCTTGAATTACCTCTAAAATAGTCTCATAGGCACGAACTGCATTGTCCCAAGCATGCATGGTAAACAAGAAAGGGACACTGAGTGACTCGCAGATAAACTTAAGATTTTGCACATCAGCCAAACTAAGGTGTTTCACCCTCTGATCCAACTCATACAAGGAGAGTTCAAGTCACGTATACTTTTCCATCAATGGCAACACCTACACTTCAGAAAGGGGATCTTCCAGAGCATCAATTTATGTCGTATATTTGATGAATTTACACCAAAATAACTGTAATTTCTCTATTGAAAGAAATTCTCCCCATTCATCCACAAAGTTTAGGAAACCCAACCTAATAACAGTCTTAAAGTGAGTCATAGAAATAGTATGCTTATGCTCCATGGTGTGAAGGATAGCACGCCCCTCGTTCACCATGTCCATACATTGAAAATATCTTTACAACGTTATGCATGCTTTGGACCAAGCGTAATCCATCTCACTCAAAAGATGAATGTACAAGTTGGTATTCAATAAGACCTAAATCTTGATGGCCATCTCCATGTGAGGCGATAATATTTCATCCATGGTATCAATAATTTTTTTCCCCCCCTAATGAATCTGCACATGTGCCTCCCATATATATTGCAATACTTTCACAGTATGTGCAGCCAATTTCTCTAAATTTTGAACTGAGCGAAGGCGAGCCTCCTTTACACTATCATGATAAAATCCTACCACAGGGGCTACTGTCTCCTCTAGCTACTTCTTAAGTTCTCCCACCTACTGCTGAATATTATGCATCTTGATCCATGTAGCATCGTGCTCTTTCAGATGCACCTTAACCTAATTGTGCAAGTACTCATTTTTAGTAGTTGTATTTTCTTCAATTGCTCTACTCTTAGCCAAGGTGTTCTCGAGCTCAATTATTTTATTTCGGGCCTCAAAATATTGTTCCTTGTAGTGCTCGCCATGGAGATACACCGAACTCATATCTACTTGGATATTGCCCATTTTTTCAATCGGATCAATCTGCGTAAGATCTTAAGTGATGGTTTCAAAAATGAGGTCTTCAGGCAACAATTCGCCTTGGGGTTTCTGAACTAGCAGAGTGAGTGTCGTAATATGGGCTTCCTTGGCAATAGGATCAAAGGCCACCTTCTTGATTGGTCGTGCTAGTGTGAAAGCCTCCTTTCGCCGCATGCTCTTTAGCCACTATGAAGAGCTCAGGTGCGCCCTATTAATTTTTTCAATATCAGGTTATTTTTGGGCCACCTATACATCAGGAACTATCTGTAGTTCTAGGAATGGGGTAAAAGGTACCAAAACTTCTAAGTGACTAGGACCAATGGATACGGATGATAAAAATAAAAGAGGGGGACAAAAATAGTGGATGGAAGAGAGATTGTGGAATCAATGGTGGACATGGGCTCCACTATAGTTACACTGACCCTAGGGGGCTTGTGTACTTACAACTTCGACAAGAGAAGTGGTAGGAATGGAAGGGACAGGGCATGAAAAAGGATTTGACCCTGATGCAAATGAACTAAAATAAATGGAAGATGAAGGAGCGGGAATGAAAGAAGGAGAAGTAGTGATTTCAGGAGCTTGGGAAGGGAGAGCGGAAGAGGACGTCATGGAGATAGAAGTGGAAGGGATACCAAAGGATGGAGAAATAGAAAATGAAGGAGAGGAAAATATAACCAATGGAACCAAAATAGAAACCACTGCTTGCTCCAAAGAAGAAGAAGAGGAAGAAGGAAAAGAAGATGTACCTTGGGGTGCAGGCACCATATGTTGAGTGGATGGAGGTGGTTGTACAAATACTCACTCTTCTTGCGTAGTTACTCATTATCCAACACCAAGATTCTCCTCCTCATAGAAAATTTCCACATGAGAATCCTTCGAAGACTGTTCCTCTATCTCTTTCTGAGCCATTGAAAATATTTGTGCAACTGAAGTCAGGAGCTCTTCAATTGATGAAGGATCCATAGTCGGTGCAAAAAAAACCATAGGAACTGCTAGACTTGGAATAGTAGAGAACATAGAAATTTAAAACATAGGCACCAAAATCATGGATATCGTAGTCATGCTGGTCTAGGGTATTTTCGTTGTTTTTGGGAAAGGAGGTGCCATTGGCTATTTTGGCTTCTTAGGCGCAGGTGCCTCCTCCTGAGGTCACTTTGATATTTGGTATCCCCTTTAGAAAACATATTGTTGCTCTTCCTCCTCTTCAGTCTCCTATTAAATTATCAGGCTTTCCTATTCAAGTTCGCTCTCGCCACTTTCGGATTGTTGAAAACTTTGTGGTAAAATGTTGGCAAAGGCAACGGGCTGATATGAATCCACAAATTTATCATAAGCATCAGAAAATGAATCATCTAGCTTCAACCCGTAAGGAGCATGTGGCTTTCTTTGATGAATGTGCATGACCCACCAGTTCATTATTTTCTCCTCACTCCACTCAGGTTTAGCTTCTTTAATAGTTCCAAACAAACCTGGAGGAGGAATATGCATCGTATTTTTAGTTGGATTGTACTCTACCTCTTGCTCATAATAATCATGCCATGGAGGGAGGGAAGACATCTTCTCTACATGCCAGTTCATGTATGGCCCATCAAAATTATTCCTTCACTTCTGAATATCCGGGTGAGGGTAGCAATGAAATGTCTTAGCTTTTATGAATGCCAAAAATTTTCCCAAGGGATCATACCACCAGCGTTGGGGAAGCTCTATTAATCCCAAGTCCTGAAGCACCACCGTCAAAAGGTGATTTTTCCTAACCTGATTAACTTCTATGCTTTCACACCTAAAGGGCATAGTGTAAGTGGTATTTTTTCCATGCCCAACATCATATATATCGTTCACATAATCCATCTATCATATAACTTCCATTGCAAACATATGCACTATGGCAAAATAAGGCAAAAAAAAAGGTTTACCTGTATATTCAAAAATTTGGATCACCATGCCTTGAGTAAGCAAAAGGATGTCACCCTTTTCTTCTATGACTATTGTATCTTTAAAATCACGTGACACTCTATCACAGGTACCACAGAGCAACTCGATTGATGGCCCCAAAAACCAATTGTTAAAACTATAAATGAACTCTTTCTTGTCAAAACCTGAGTCCACATATATACAGGCAAGGGCTCATTCTTTTCGCCCACTTGCGAAACTGCAATGAATGAAAAATGGCGCTGCATCTGAAAAAAGAAGAACCATACTAGAAATGATGTGTGCCAAAATGATTTGGACTTCTCGGTCTACAATTTTTCTAACTGAGAGTTAATTCTTCTAGAAATGAAATCAGCCCAATCAAAATAAATAGGATTTCCACCTTGCCTCATAGCAGTGGGAGAGTAAAAATCCACCTTACAAATACATTGAGCCATAGCTTCCTGCCACTTATGTACCGTTTCTTTCGAGGGTAACCCAAAAACCCAAGACAACATAGAATAAATATCTTGGCTCTTAAACTCCGAAAGTGGCTTCGACAAGTTTGGCAGTTGCCCCATCTGTGGCTTCTTGACCAGTTGAGTCTCCATAAACTGATGCATGGTTACTATGGAGACGTACTTGTCCTCCTGCTCATCAGTATGTATTTTCTTGTGAACTACATAATTTGGAGGCTTCAACCCATATGCAAAGGCCTCCCAAATTTCATATGATGTAATTGTGAAGAGAATATCTCTCCTAACGTTTCACACGACCTTAGTAGCAGGATCATAAAACTGTGCAATTAGCTACACCATTTCAGGGTACGGATGAACCGATGAACATAAATACCATGAAAGAAACGAATTATAAGGAACTGTGAGCCATCTATTATATGAGACACCCTAACTCACTACCACTTCTACATCTTCCCTCAATCTATCAATTCCCTTGTGAGTAATCAAACAATCTCCAATTTTTGCCATGTCATCTTCGTAGGGGTCTAAATCCACATAATCATTCTTCCTAGCTTTCTTAGCCCTCGAACTCCTTTCTCTCTTCTTCGCCTGCTTTGGTTTCATGGCTTATTTGACGTCTTTAGGCTCTTTGTTGCGTCGACCCATTTTGTTCGACAAACTTTCTGGAAACCTTCTATGACCTCTACGGAATCCTCTAAAAGCCTTCTACTGAAACATAGGGGACAATGGAGCATAATATCTTTTAAAATAAGGAGGAAAAACAAATTCGACCTTTTCACCTTTTGAAATTTATAGGCATGCCTCTAACACCTGCCATAATAAATGAAAAATTAAATGCGGATGTTTTCGGAGGATGAATAATCCTTGAACTGGTAGCCAAGCATTATTTCCAAGGGTCAAGAGATCCTTCGAGTTTGCCATAAAATTCTCATAGAAAAATGTGCCCTATGCATTGTGCAATCATGTTGAAAAGCGTGCCCTAGCGTTCGAAGCTTGTTGGGGAAGCCAATCTAGTCGTTCGACAACCAATCATAAATGTTTGCAGCCATCTTGGAAAATTAAACCCTAGTGCCTCCCACATTTTAAAATTATTGCTCAATTTTGGCGCTTGCTGCTTCCGATTACTGACACGTAACCCCGAGGCATATTTATCTCACGTGTCTTCAAAACTGACATTTTTTTTTGTTCGACGAAAATTCTTTAGGTGCTAAACAACTTAGTGGCAATGTAAATTCTCACAATTTCTTTTGCTGATTCGAGCGACTGTGTTTTTTTAAAAATTCATGGGCACACATTTAAAATGACTTTCCCTAAAAAAACTTCAAATGCGCTTTTCTTCCTTTTAAAGCACCTAGCTTTTTCCTTTAAATCAAGCTTTTGGAGAAAAAACAAAAAAAAAAAATCTCTTTTCTTTTCTTCGCCCCACAACATCATGAAAAATACGTTCACCCAAAGGATAGGCGAACATCCCATTCGCCCCTTCCAAAGGGCGAACGTGAAGTCCACTTAACATATGCTATCATTTAACTTACTCATTTTTGGGTGAACAAGAATTTTAATCCTTAAAAGGGTGAAAAACCTTTTTACTCTTTTTTTCTTTATTTATTATTGTTTTATATATATATATTCAAAGACAAAGAGAATATTTACATATGTACAAAGTGTTACCTTCAGCAAATTGAAATTATGAAACATAGGCCTTCAAATGAAGGCCATTCACTGGAATGGGAAGATCGTAACCTTCCATGTCACAAAGATGGTAAGCATTAGCAGAATTCACCACAGAGATCCAAAAAGGACCCTCCCATATAGCATCGAACTTATGGTGATTTCTTGGCTTGGATTTCTTCTCATTCCATTTTAACACTAGGTCGCCCACCTAAAAACTTGGGTTTGGCAAAAAATAGGTAGGCTCACTCCCTTTCTTCCTCTAACTATAGCAATTATGCCAACCTTGCATCCATGGGATTATATTCTTCATCTTCATCTTGGAACATCTGTAAATTTTGAAGCACAGGAAGTTCAATATGAGTAGGAAGAACAACTTATTTTCCATAAACCAAAGCATATGGGGAAGTCTTTATGGATTTATTCACTGAAATATGATCGGCCCAAAGTGCTTGATTTAATAACAAGTGCCAGCTCCTCTTGTTACTACCCATCATCCTTTTTAGAATTCATAACAAATTTTTGTTGGTAGACTCAGCCAACCCATTTCCCTATGGGTAATAATTGGAAGATGTCTTTAAATAAATACCATATCTGCTGGAAAATTCAGTGATCTTAGCTCTGATGAAGGGAGTACCATTTTCAGTAACCAAGGAATCTGGTATACCGAATCGGGTGATAAGGCTTTCCAAAAAAGAAATAATCGTCGCTTGATCGACCTTCTTAGTGGGTATGGCTTCTGCCCATCTGGTGAAATAATCCATCACTAGCAAGATATACTTGTGTTCTATAGAGGAGTGTGGATCAATAACACCAATAAAATCAAGGCCCCACTATTGAAAGGGTGCTTCCACCTGAATCGGGTGCAAGGGCAATGCTCCTTTTTTGACCCTGCCCACATATCTTTGGCAACTATCACATTGTTGGCTTATCTTATGTGAATCAGTGAATAGAGTAGGCCAATAATAACCTACCCGAATAATATTTAAAGCCATAGGTATGCCTGCATAATGTCCTCTCGATAGCCCAGAATGGAATTCCTCCAAAAGTTTCTCCTTTTTGAAAGCTTTTACACACCTGAGTAATACACCATCTATATTTTTATGATACAATCCATTGGGAAATAGTACATACTTGAGCGCTTGCAATCTGAACCTTTGACGTTGTGAGGGATCAAGGCGGTTTGGACATCTTCCAGAAGTAAAATAGTTAACCAATACTTATGTCCAATCTTTGTTGCTTGCAGTATGGTTTACACAAACCTTTTTGCTCAGTCCTCTTCATAAATCATATTTAATGCCTCATGGATGGTTTTTTTATCCAACTCTTGACACAGAGTACGTCAACAAACCAATTTGGTTGGTCGGATATCCACATCATACTCTTGGATTTTTGAGACCCATATTGCCCTTTTATCACCCATTTCACCTTGAATTATGAAATTCTGAACATCAGGATGGATGACATAAACAACAGTCTTTCTTTGAGAAACAAAATACCAAAACTTCTTGAGTGCTTTCATCATCGCATAAAATTGCTTCTCTATGAAATTGTACTTCTCCTGATGTGATGCAATAACTTGGCTTAAAAAAGCAATGGGCTTCTCTTCGCCATCATCCTGCTTTTGTGTCAACACGATAGCATAGCTTTCTTGCTCACCAATTGCATAAAGGATGAAGTCTTTTGAATAGTCCATATTGATTAAAATTGGCACTTGAGTGATCCTCTCTTTTATTTCCTAAAAATATTGCTTCCTGACTTCAGTCCATTTGAATTCCACGTTCTTCTTCAGGAGCTATGTCATGGGCTTAACAACTTGGGAAAAATAGGCAATAAACTTGTGGATGAAGTTTACTTGACCAAAGAAGGATTGTAAATATTTCTTATTAGCAGGTAGAGGTAATTTCATGAGTGCATCAGCTCGTGTAGGATCAATCACTAATCCTTCCTACGAAATTACATGACCCAAAAGCTTTCCTTCTTTAACAGTGAAGATTGATTTCTTTGGATTTATAGAAATCCCAAATTCTCAGAATTTCTCAAATACCTACCTTAGATGAGCAACATGGTCCTTTCTGCAATGCAAAAACACCATCATATCATCAAGATATATCACAATAATTCTATTTAGCAACTCATCGAAGGCGATGTCCATAGCTCTCTAAAAAGTTATGCCAACGTTTGAGAGCCCAAAGGGCATCCGTTGATAGGCAAATGTGCCCCACTTAGTAGTGAATGCTATTTTATATTGATCCTCATCTTTTACCCAAATTTGATTATACCCAGATAAGCCATCTAACAATGAAAACCTCTGAGCACCAATGACTACATGAAGAATTTGATCAATTTGAGGCAAGGGATAATGATCCTTGAGTGATGCCTGGTTTAAATTATGGAAATCAATGCACAACCGTATGTCTCCATTTTTTTCCTTACAAGAACCAGATTCGCCACCCAAGTCGAATGCTTTATCGGGTATATAATCTTCACCTCGAGCATCTTCAACAATTCTACTTTCATGAGAACTTCAATTTTGGGATTGACAGGGCGCTGCTTTTTTCGAAAAGGCTTGGCACCTTCTTGTAACTCTATAGTATGCTGAATAACATTCTTATCGTATCCCTTTAAATCTTGATAACTCCATGCTACAATATCAGGGTATTCATAGCACAGGTCCTTAATATCTTCAAGCTCTTTTGAGACACAATCAGTCCCAATATTGATAATATTTCCTTGTTCTAACTACAACTCTCTGTACTCCTTGGCATCTACCTTAATCCTATGTTTATCGGCTCTATAATTTTGGTCAAAAAAACTCTCTAGTGAAATCAAACCCCTAGGGATATGATTATTCTTGAGTTGAATCATACCTTCCTTTTCTTCATCATCAAGTGTTCGGTCATCTGCACTAGCAGCTTCTCTGAGAAAAAAATTGACTATCTGTTCATCATTATCAAATACTTACCAATAAGCATTCTTGTCTAGAACCAAAGGTCTGTATATTGTTCTAACGATCTTGGGCTTACGAACCACTTGCTCTATGGGAGAGTAATTTATGCCAAGGGAAGCTAAAATATCAGCATGTCTATTCCACTCTCGAGGAATCACCTGAATATTCAAAGCTATGAAAGCTTCAAAAAAATCCCAAACTCTATTGCGATACACTTTTAGGTAGTGTTGCTTTGACACACACTTATTAGTTACCTGATTGACAATGAGCTCAGAATCACCAAAAATTTGCAACTGTTTGATTCCCAACTTCTCTACTTTTTTCAATCCGAGGCATAATGCTTCATATTCGATTGCATTATTTGTACAGCTCCAAGTCAATCTATAAGAGTAAGTCTTTTGAATTCCCTCGAGAGAAATTAGTACAACACCAGATCCTGTGCCATTCTTACATCTCGCACCATCAAAATATAACTTCCATAACTGATTTGTGATGGTCTGGAGAGTCGAGAACCCCCTCCACCTCATTGGTGTGCTCAGGCTTGGTTATTGTATAACAACTAATATCAGTCCCGATCATTGCATTAAAATATATTAGTAGGAATTCATCCTCTAGGTGAAGCTCATCCAATGCTCCTTCTACCAAATCAACTTCCTCTAGTTCTTCGGTCATCATATTTACTGCATCTATGAATTGCTCTTCCTCTTCTATCTTTTCAATATGAAAAGGTGATGAACTTTTCATTATGGATACAAATTTGCTTCCCTTTGAATGGTATCTCAAGGTGTGAATAGTCCAGGGACAAATATCCTCCTAGTTTAGCTGTGAATTCCCTTGAGAGACACATGCTGAAATATGGCTCCAAATCGACCACCACCACTTCTTGAATGACTGTGATTTGTGGCACACTATGAAGGACAATTGGAATATCCTTAATTACTCCCATTGTCTTAACTGGAGTTCCATCCAACTGCAACACTCTAGGGCTACTCCTAGTGTATTCCATCCCCATTACTTCGCATACTACCTTTGGCATGATAGTAGTTGCATCTCCAGAGTCGATCATACAATTATGCACAATCCATCCCTCCATTCTCAAAGATAAGTAAAATGGGGGAGGTCTATTTTTTCTTATTACAAAAGTGGGGAGTGCCTATGCTAGGACCATTTGGGAATGATATTTCTTTTGGTCCTTAGCAGTCTTCAAAGATTCTTGTAACAAATCAATTTATCCAGGTAACTGTAGCGCATCATACAGGCTAATATTTGCAGGGATTTTCTTCATTTCTTCCACAATACTATAGCTTGAAGTAACTGAAACCTTCTCCTCCGAAACTCGTTCATATTTATCTCGATATTGTTGAGTAGCCTCAACTCTTTGTCTCTTCGTTAGTGATGGATACTTAAGTCACTCCTTGGCTTGCTCCCTTGTTTCGACCATTGTAGGTTGCAAAGCGGGTGATTTAGCCTACACCTTCTCTTGAGTTGGCTTGGGCAATAGATCTTTCAATTTAACAGAATCCTGATCCTTAACTTTTACAACAGGCACTTTCACCAGAGGTGATCGTTTCTCATCTTGTGCCTTTGGTGTTGTAGGAACCTTTAATGGTTTGAGTTCCATGGGATCAACGGTCACAGGTTTCTTCCCAGATCTGGTGAGGACCACAACTTGCTCCAAAGAAGGCATCATGCAATTGTGATCAACTTCCTGAATCATATTTATCTGCCCACTTGCAGAGCTTTTTGCTAGCATTTGGACATAATTCATGTGTACCATACAAGTGTCTTCTCCATGGGGGTCATTACATGTAGAGCACCAATATGCCTTCTCTGCCATACTAGCCTCCTCATTTTCTAGCACCATGGTACTCTTCTTCGGTCCTCTACTAGTAGAAGCTTGGTCCCGAGTAATCGATGGAGTTTGAAATCTTTGGGATCGAAACTCGGCTTTTGCTTGCTTCTTTCTTACCGTTGTAAGCTCATTCGATATTGTCCTTAAGGCCGCATTATTAGATTTTACTTCTTGTAGTAGGGTTGTGAAGGGGTCGAGACTAGATGGTAGAGTGGGTGCCGGCAAAGGTAAGGGTGCTTGTGGCACTAGTAATGGTAAAGGAGTTGGAGGCACTGGTAATGTGGGGAAGGGAACTACTACTGGTAGTTGAGGAACTGAGGGAGCAGGTAGCTGCGTAAAACTTGGAGTTGACTATTGTGGAGGAGGAATCAGAGCAATGTGAGGTAGACCAAAGTTCCATGAGGGAACTGGGTACATAGATGGCATGGGTTGCAAAAATACATTAGAATACAAATATTGAGGAAGATCTGGGAGTATTGGCATAGTTGTTTTTGGAGGAAGCCTTCCTACAATGATCAAATCAGATTCAACCTTTTGAGCTTGCATGTATAGATCTAGAAATGTTGTCACATTGGCCTGGCGCACTGCCATACCAATATCAGTGCTAAGCGCTCGGATATAATAAAATGTTGCTTGCTCATGCATAGGGTGTAAGCCACTAGGGACTCTCTGCCAACTTTGGATGAACCTGACATTAAAATCCATGATCTCCTCTTGTGGATGTCTTTGAATCGTGGTGAACTAGTGCAACAAAGAATATGGATCAGCTTGCTCATGAAAATTCTTGATCAGCAATTCTGCCAACTGATCCCATGAAGTAATAGTACCAGGTTGCAAGGATTGGTACCAATATAATAATTTTCCTCTTAGCGATAAAACCAATAATTTTATCATTACATCCTCATCAGTTATGTCATGGATAGTTGCAAGAGAGGCTACATCTTGAATATGCTCATACGCGATATTTCCAGTACCATCGTAAGTTGGCAAAGCCTTTAAAGCTACTTGAGGTACTAGGATTCTATGCTTGCAAATTCAATGCTCCTGAGCTATTCCATGCTAGAAACTACCTTGGAGGTTGTTGTTGATGTGGTGGAGGATTTTGAGCCATATTAACAGGTATATGAGGTGTAGGTTGTGGAATGCTAGTGGTTGTGTGAGGTGGAGGTTGGGGAAAGTTGGTGGTGGTACTAACTAGGCTTACCGGGGTGGAAAACATGCCAACTAACCGTGAGGATGTAACGGATGATATATGGGATGTATGGGGTAATGAAGAGGTATGCCAAAAAGTGGCTAACTAAGGATGCTCTCCTAATTGTTGGATATCAAGCTCATAGAACTCGATTTTATGATTTGGATTTTTGGCTTGTGATCTTGTATTCATGAGACACAACTTCCATTGTTCTCACATTCAAATATTTTTGGATAAAATTGAGTTGCCAGATGTTCTAATTATCTTGCAGAAAGGTGAACACCAAACCTAAATACTGCTAGAAATGGAACTTTTGAGGTCCCATCGGGCGTGCCAAAAACTGTTGGTCAAATATCTACCTAATTGATAAACACTATGTTTATGCGCCCTAGATATGGCCAACATTGAAATTTTGGAGGAAAGAGATGTCCTCCGTGCCAATCTCTAGAGAGGGCTAGTTCCCTTACTAATCCTAAAAGTGGTAAAATACTAGGGATGCAGGAAAGAAATTACAAATTGCGGAAAGAAATGGGAAATATGGCCACAGGTCGAAGTGTAGAATTTGAAGCAGACTAATAGCAGTAAAAAATACCCAAGCATGAAAAAACATCTAACAAATGGAGGAGCAATAGAATCTACTTGCAATATTGTAATAATAACCTCCAAAAATGTCACTCCAGCATTCACTCCCTCAATAGAAACTCTTAAATCCGAATACAAAATTTAAACTTAACAGCACATGAGAAAGGCGAATGTAAAATAGAAGTACACCACATAGAAATATATCATACACAAGAACGCTCACAAATTTAGAAGTTTGAATGCCTTGTATTAATGTAGAGAGCTTGGATAGATCTCTCACAAAATGTCTAACTCCCATTTTACAATGGAAATTTGATTAATATTTATAGAGGTTTTTGCCTCTTTCATTTAATACATAGGAGAACAAAATGTCCAGAGATCAGAGACAAAATAAGAAAAATCCTCCTTGAATTCATTGAAAATCTCCTTGAATTCATTGAAAATCCACCTTCCTTGGGAGACAACCTCCGGGAAATCTGTAACTCGGGCATCGATGCATAGATAGTTAGAACGACATTGAATGTCTTGGAAGCGTCTTCAGTGCTTTGGAAATTTGGAAGACCCACTCATTATTTTCCTCTGCTTCGAGATCCACAAACTTGAGTTACTTGAGGCCTCCTTAATTTAATATGCACGATCTTTGGCATTTATGAACCTTTGACCAGATTTCTGTTTTGCTTCGTAGTCACATTCACCCCAAAAACTGCTTCGCCCCATCTCTTTTTTTAAAATGCGTGCAAAATTTCCCCTTAAAACATATTCACCCTTGTGATGGACGAATGATGCGTTCTCCCAAAAGGAAGGATAAACGTGATATTTCTTGGCCTTAGGGGTTCATTCACCCTAAGAAGGGGAAAATGAGATGTTTTAACCTCAACCAGGGAAAACCTAACTTTAATTATTTTTCCAGCATGCGCGCGATCATATTTTATTGAGGCACGTTCACCCCTATGATGGGTGAATGATGCATTCGCCCCTGTGATGGGCGAACACAAATATAACCTTTTAGATTTTATCTTCATCATATTTTTGAACTCGTTCGCCCCTTCAAAGGGTGACTAGGGCATTTATCCCACTTTTGGGGTGAACGTAAATATAGTCAAGTTCTTCAAAGTTTTTTCTTAGGCCTTTCCCTTCTCCATTTTTTCAATGAAACAAACAAATACTTCCTTTTCTCAATTGAATTCACAGTAAAATAAATTCAAAGAGGCACGTAAAAGGAGTCTTCAAAAATGCATCAAAACTTGGTGAATGCGCAAACATAAAACATTACATATGGAAGCAAAACATATAAATATATCATCGCCATATACAAAAACTAAACCAAAGTCTTAGTGCTGCATAACTTTATTATCATTAACATAAGTCATTCACCAATATGCAAAAATATCAAATCATTCATCCACAGTACATTATCCACAATAACAATCCAAAAATGAGAGAGAGATAAATAATACCCTTAAGGTAGGGCCACACCAATAATAATCCTTAAGGAAGTAATAACTCCACAAAATATCCCAAGATGAGAGGTCACTTCGTGGGCACGATGATTACATAAGATTCTTCTTCAATGATATGAATAATTACAATGACAAATATCTCTTCTTTATATATCCATATTCTTATTCTACTTTGGAGAGCCTACTACTAATATAATATTATATTATATAATATATTATTATAATACAATCAACCTTGGGTTATGTGTGGCCCATGCCAACCCTTATACAATATAATAACATATCCCAAAATATCTATTCCTAGGTACCCTACCATGCCACCCTCCTTACAAATGTTTCATCCTCGAAACATATGAAGAAACATGATAACATGATTTGCTAAGCAATGTTAACAATTGGTACCAATCTCGATAATCCATCCATCCAAGTGAAACCTGATGATGCTGGTACGCCATTTTGTTACTTGAGTATCCAAATCTGCTTTTTTGTCTCTATGCTTCTACTACTGTATTTTGATAATTTGAATGATGGGTCCACTTGTTCCTTGATGGTGATGAACCATGTTGAAAACCATGATCACTATGCTTTCTCTAGCAAACATTGCCATAGTTGGTGCCCTTATGATTCCATGTAGAACCATAATATTGTTGACTTGAACCATACCTCCAATATTATTTCTGCTGATGATGGTGTGGGTGGCGATATGGTGCAACCTTTACTTGATGTTCTACCTTCTTTGACTTTTCAACCTTTGGCTCCATTGTTTTAAATTCTCCTACACAATGTTCTTTCATGTTCTCTTTTTTGGTGTGTCCTTGTGCTCTTCTATAAAATCTTCCTTGGACTTTGTTACTATTATTTCCCTTGAATAAAATTTTGCTACTTATTTCATGGAATTTGTTGCTGCTACTGCCTTCTTGGATTCTATTGCAGGTTCATCAATTTGTTCTTCTACAACGACTTCTTGATTTTTCTTGTATCCTTGCTCTTTAAGATGAGAAATATCCTATAATGCTATCTTATTTTTCCTGTACCATAAATTCATAATCTTATTTTACACATTAATGTTAATAGTACCCAAATAATCTATCCAAGGATAACCAATAATAATATTCTTATCATCCATATCAATAGCATAGAAATTTGAATGTAAAATATATTTATCCATGGTGATCTTCAAATCTTCAAAAATCCGAACATTCTCACCCTCTAGCAGTATGTCCTTAATTTTTGTTGCTTGAACTTGCAAATTCTTAGCCAAAGAAATATTAATAAAATTATATCTGCTACTAGGGTCAATGGAAATAATAACCTGTTCCTTTTGAATGCTTCCATGAACCTACAAAATAGGCTTTCTATTTTCAAACAATTTTCTTTGTCCATTTTCTAATTTATCTTTTACCAAAGGTATGGTTTCCTCTGTCTGCATACTGAAATATTTTTTATCTTCCCTGACCTTTTCCTCTTTCTTATTGAGTAATTTTATTTCTCTTTTATAGTCATTGATCAAATCCATTAGGCTATCTACATAATATGGGTCCCATTTACTCAAGAATGCATGCTCCACTTCCTCCAAATTGTCTTCATCATTCATTTCTTGACAAAAATTTATCCACCAAGACAAAGCTTTCCCTTTAAGAGATAAATTAAGGAAGTATTTCCAAGAAGAATCAATAGGGACAATTTTTTTCCATCATTCCATAGCATCAATATCAACTTCTCCAGAAAAACTTTGGAGTGCCATTGTGCATGCCCTAATGCAACAAGGGTTTTATAAAAATAATTATCTTCCCACAAATTTGAAGCTAAAAATCCACATAGAAAACTAGATCTGAAATTTTTCTTCCAAAAAAAATAAAGTGCAACTGATTCTCTTACCAAAACTAAACAAATTTCATCTTTCGAAAAATTTGTGACTTGAAAATTCATCTCTACCCTTGTTTCAGATTGCTAAATTTAGAAGGTTGTAACTCCTTCAATACTACTATGATTCCCTCATATGACCACTCATTTTAAATTTCTTCAAATTCTACACACACTGGTCCAATAATCGCTTGAATCAAATAAATGCTTGCAGAGATATGGCTTCTGAAAGATTAGACATTTTTATAGAAAAAATCTTCGAAATTCATCACTATCCTTATTCCAGATGACTAAATTCAAAAGGTTGTATCTCCATCAATACTACTCAGATTCCTTCATATGACCACTCATTTTAAATCTCTTCAAATTCTTCACAAACTGATCCAAGAATCACCTGAATCGGATAAAATCTCACATAGATATGGCTTCTGAAAGATGAGATGTTTTTTCTAGAAAAAATCTATGAAATTCGTCACTATCCTTGTTTCAGATGACTAACTTCAAAAGGTCATATCTCCCTCAATACTTATTATATTCCTTCATATGACCACTCATTTTAAATCTCTTCAAATTATGCACAATCTGATCTAATAATCACTTGAATCAGATAAAATTGCATAGAGATATGGCTCCTGAAAGATGAGACATTTTTCAAAAAAAAAAATTGCCCTAATTCTAGGGTTTCACACAAAAATCCCCACTTTGCCAAAATATTTGCTTTGATACCACTTGTGGAAAATACAAAATTACCAACAGGAATATTTTCTCCTTATAACCCAACACTTTAATTATTTAATCTCTTAAACTTTTCTTCATGTTTAAAAAGATAATCCTAGATTTTTCATAATTTATTTTTTAGCCCGTAGATTTTTCATAAGAACCAAAGAATTTTTAAAACTCCAAAGCCTCTTCCTCTATAGCATCCCCACAAAATGATTATGAGACAAAGCTTCACCAATGGATGAATGTTTCACACCTTTGATATTACCATACTTTTGCTTTATTTCTAAATTTATTCCCAAAGCATCTACCATAATGATAAAGATGTATGGAGACAAGGGATCTCCCTACCAAATTCCTCTGGTAGAAGGAAATAGCCCAATATATTCTCCATTTATCATGATTGAAAAGCAGGGGTTAGAAATACACATATCAACCCATTTCCTTGATTTTTTCATTGAAACCCATTCACTCCATTATTCTATCTAAGAAAGACCGGGAAACCTTGTCATAGCCTTTGTTCATGTCTAACTTAAGGAACATGCCTGAAATTTTCCCCATTTGAAGAGAGTATTATGATTTATAAATGGTAATGATGCTTTTATTAATATGCCTACCTACCATATAACCTCCTTGATCTTCATTAATAATTGAAGGGATAACTTTTTTCAGCCGATTGGCCAACACTTTGGCAAAACATTTGTAAATTATATTGCATAGAATAATTGGTCTAAAGTCCTACAATTTATCCACTCTGTATTTCTTGGGAATTAAAGCAAAGAAGTTATTATTCCATTCTTTCAACAAATTACTATATTATTAGGCTTCTTGGATTGCATTCACTACATCTTGTCTAACAATATCCCAATGATGTTGAAAAAAATTGATAGGAAACCATCTAGCCTTGAAGCCTTGGATGATCCCATAGAGAACACAATTCTTTTAATTTTATCCTTAGATATTACCTTGCATAGATTTTCATTCATATCATATAGATTACATGCTTCAATATAATATGTCACAATGAACATTTGACAGAACAACAATACCTTATCTAGGTCACATCATTGACCATGCCAATATTCTTGTAATTCTAGCCAAGATACATTCCATCCATGAATAGATTATTCCTACAATTTTGGTTGAGCTCCAAAATTCTTAGCCTTAGAAAACTTCTATAGTAGGTTTATCCTTGGTTTTTAAAATACCTTTTCATTATGGAATTAGGTAATAAATGGTATAATAACATTTGGTAAATCCTAATTTAGTAATAAGTATTAAAAAGTTGAAGAGATACATTTTTTCCACAAAAATTCTAGTAATGCTAAACATCACTTAATCTTTTGACATTGAGACTAGTGCATCAAAGTACTATATTTCTTGCCATGCTAAAACTTGTAATGACATAATTCAATGTTATTCCACCTATGAGGAGGAATTATGTGATATCATGCAAGCTTTTTTTTTATTTTTTAGGAAAATCATATTATATGAAATGAATAACCTACCTATAATATTTCCACCTTATAATCAAGCATTATAAGGGAAAATAAAATTAAGTAGATGGTTGTTTGAACTGCCTACTAGTACAAGTAATTCTAATAGTTATTGACATGTGCAACTACAAGTCTACTAACTAGGATATGTTATATTCAAATGATATGGAGTTCACTTAGACACACCACTATATTTTATAGGTCTATTCACTACCTAATCACTCTCTAAATGATAGAATTTTCTTTCACTTAAAAGTAAATTTTATGCATATACCTCTCTTAACCAAAATTTGTTTTTGGAGATGCACTACTTATAAGTAATCTAAATATTTTGTGTTAAAAACAAATATGTGTGGAATTACTATAATGAAGAAGTGAAGCTTCACATTAGGTCATATGCCCCTTATAACATTGAATTTCCAATTAACCCAAATTCTAGGACCCTACTCACTATTACTACCATCTTTTCGATGAAAATTCATAAATATGGATTATCCCTAGGTCTACCTCAATGGAACATTAGAACAATTGTATGTTTATTATTGTTGTTAGATTTAAAATATGGTGATCACAATACCATGAAAAAAAGGTATTGTGAAAATTAGAACTAATCAATGCATGTACAAATACACTTTAAAATCATATATTATCTAGTATTAAACAATCATTCCAAACTCAACATCATGTTTTGGTAGCATTTATGGGATCTATATGACATACACTTGGATATTTCAACCTCACTCCATACTTAGACTAATGGCGAGACTAAAGTGATGAACAATATATTTTTGTATCTACTTTATATGTGCAATCACAATCATCCTTGTACATGGGATGCCAACTTACCATGCATTCAATAACACTATAATAGAGCATTGCATAACTTCATTTGGCATAATATATTCTAAGTATACGTTAGGTTTTAGGTTAATGCACCTTAAAATGTTAACTTTAAAGCACTTGCTAACATAAAAATTCTACATTAGGCTAAGGCAAATATCCTTATTGATGAGCTAATAAAAATTGTCATCCTAGCCCATATTGAAATCTTTAAAGAGTTTTCATCTACATAGAAACTATTTTGCTTCATAGTCCTAAATACAACCTAGCTCTTATTATAAACTGTGTTTGGTTACTTGTTATTTAATATATGTATTTTGAACTAAAAAATATTATGAGAAACATTTGAAAAGGAAAGTCATTAAATAATACAAACACAATCTCCACTTCCATTCAATTAAGTTTTGAATCTTTGAAAAAAACTTGGCTAGTATTTATTGAACATGCATAATCATTCCATTTTGTATAATAATTATGTCATGTTGAACGGTATCATCCTTGATAATCATTTTCAACAAATTATTTATGAATTGTACAGTAATTATAATGGATTAACACTTTGTTTTATTCTTGATCAATAAACAAATATTTATCTTAACTAGGGTATGCTTACTTATAGTTAGAACTTAGATGAAATGTTTTTCACTAAAATCCCTCATTCATTTTAGGTATTAAAATACTATGAAAGTAAGAATCACTCTTTACTCACACTTACACTTACTTCTTGCTTCCACATAAAAAAACAAAACTAAGATATATTTGATTTTATGTAGCTTGTTGTTATTTGAGTATAATAATTTATTATTTATTTAATAGAAAAAAATTATAAAAAATATCATAATATTAAATGGAACGAAGGAAAAAATCCAACGAAGTTTAAAATGGTAAGTTTCATACATGGACAAGTTCCAATCCCTCGGATGAACCTTTAAATTTATTAAATAATATGAATTCAAAGTAACAAGTGGTATTGCGGATGAATAACAATATGATCATGATGCAATATGAATGGACCTCAATAAATCATATATTATCATTAGAAAATAAATAATACAAACCTAAGTAAATAAATAATTTTTTTAGTAAATGAAAATATAAATTAATAAGTTTTTAGTGTTTGTCGATAGTGTAGGCAGTTCCTCAATTGTTAGTGAATTAGTTTAATTTTTTGAGACATCTACATTTAATAGTTCTTCAGTATTGGTTGACTATGGGGGCAGCCTTGTGGGATATGGATCCATGGATATTCCTTCATAAATTTTCTTTCATGGAATGTTCAAAAACTTATAGAGTCCTACATAATTTTTTTGTTCGATTTGCTCTACAAAGAATTGACCATGTTGATGTTATTTGTTCACAAGAAGTTAAGATCTTTGGTTTTTGTTAGATGTTTCTCTCAATTGTATTGTAGGTTCTTTTATGCATTTCACTACTCAACATGAAGATGTATAGGGTGGTGCTTCTATTTATATCTACTCCAAACTTGAGGATTGTTTACTTGGGTCTAACAAGGATCCTTCTCATCATGTGGTCTAAATTTCATTGAATATTAATAGCAGCACCCTAGGCATTGCCAACATTTATGTGCCTAATGATGGGCCTAATCACTCTACCCTTTGGTTGTACCTATATGATCATTTATTGATGGCATATTAGTTTTTTTATGGATTCTAATATGGTTGAGCATGCTGAAGATAAAGTTGATCACCTCTTGATGCATTGGTATGCTAGAGAGTGCGAGGTCTGGTATTTTATTAAATGCATATGGGGTACTTTTTATTCATTTTTTTCTAGTGCAATTACATGCCTCCACCTGAGTTCATGTGGTCCATTTTTTGTGCAAGTAATGATAGAGTCTACAAGCACCTTGATCGAGTTATGATGTCAAAACAATATTTTTTTATTCTCCTCAATCTATAATAAGATTGTGATCGTATATGATCAAATTTTATTGTCAAATAATTTCTCGATTTCCTTTTAGATTAAGTATACTGGTCACCAATTTAATTTTTCATGCAATCAATTTTATTTAAATACTTCCTTACTGCAACACCTTGGCACGATTGCTTATATTATGGGAATCTCAAATTTATTAACTTGACTTCCTTACTATGTTAGTTAGATTTATTGATGGGATGAGGTACTTGTCCATACTACCTCTTTCATGTGGTATTTTTTCAAACAAGTGACACATGTTAGAAAACATGCTCATTTGGATATTACGAAGGAGTATCAACAAACTTTGTTATTTCTAGAAAATGATCTGTATGAACGATAGTTGTAAACCAAGGTTGTTGGTCTTCACGACAAAATTATAGTCCATGAACAACATGAAGCCAGGGGAACTCATATTTAGGCTCATCTACACTGGTCGAAGGTCGGTAATCATCCATCCAAAGACTTTTTCAAATATCTTCATTCTAGGTAGGCTAATATCAAATCAAGGCTATTCAAGTCTCTCATGATAGGCTATCTTCTCTTCATGATATTTCATCTACCTTTATGGATCATTATAAACTTATATTTCAAGCATAATATGATTCTATAGAATGTTATATGGTGCTCTAGTAGTTCCTTGATGTTGTTCCTACTAAGTTTTTTTCTTATGATAGATTTCTTTGTGAGGCTCCTCTTTCACTTGCTAAGATTTATGATGCTCTTATAACTATATTAGATGACAAGTCCCCTGGTATTTATGGCTTTCCATGTAAATTTTATAAATCCACTTGGAAGTTTACTAGGCCTAATCTCCTCAATGTATACAATAAAGCATTAGCCAATAATTATTTGGGTAATATCATCAATTGTGGAAACATTAAATTTATTTCTAAAGTATGTAATCTTGAGATTATGACCTATTGGAGACCTATTACTCTACTTATTGTCTCTTACAATATTTTAGCTAAAGCTTTAGCTCCCTGTATTCACAACATCCTTTCTATGATTATTATACCAAAGCAAATTGGCTTTATTAAAGGTCATTACATCTTGGATACTCTTATTGCTACCTAGCAAGGTTTAGAATGGACTTGCCTCTTTTTCCAAAAGCACCTTTTCCTTAAACTAGACTTTGAGAAAGCTTATGATTGTATTGAGTGGTCTTTCATTCTTGCCATTATTTAAGATCTTAGATTTAGCCCCTTTTTTATCAAGGTTTTTAGTATGTTGTTTGTTGATGCTTCAACTTGTTTTATTATTAATAGACATAGGTCAAAGGATTTTGGTTTGTTTCATTCTATTCACTGGGCTTTCCTTTTATCCCCTCACTTTACATCCTTGTTGTTGAAGCTTGTAGTTATTTTCTTGTTAGTCAAACCTCTAAGGGGTTGATCAAAGGTATTATTTTGCCTAACATGTCTAAGTATCTTATTAATGGACACTTTGTAGATGATTATTTTCTTACTATAAATTAGGATGAGGTTTCAATTTAAACTACTTTGGTTTGTTTGAACACTTTTATAAGGCCTCAGGTTCCAACATCCAATGGTCTAAGTCTCTTTATTTTTATCTTGCTTCTTCTTCCATGCTTGCTTGGATTAGATATTTTTCAAGGCATCAAATTTAAAGGGTGAGCATTTTAAGCTCTTAGGAACCTCATTTGCTTTTGAAAACTCACCCTCAGAACTTTACTAGTATGTCATTGATAGAATTAAAAATATGATTTCTTGTTGGACCTTGCATCCCCTTTCTCGTACCGATAAGTTTTAGGTTTGCACAAATATTCTTGCTTCCATCCATGTTTATTACTCCTCTTGTTGGGTCCCTTTCTAAGAATTCTTATAATAAAATGGCTAGGCTCCTTAGGAATTTTATTTGGTCCAAGGGGAAGAATTTGTGTGGTTTTCATCAAGTTGCTTGTGACAGTTTTTGCATGCCTACTGATAAAGGTGGGATGGGCATCATTGATATTTATAGGTAAAGCATTTCTTTATGTGCTAAGTGGGTGGTTAAAGCTATTGAAGGCCTTACATCCTAGAAGATTTTGATTCACAATTGTATTTCTTTAATGTTACCTTATGGGTTCAAATATTGGGCTAATATTGGCCTTCATACTCTCATATTTACTTCTGCTCCAATTAATATTCAAGTTTCTTTTGTTGGTAAAAGTATTTGGTATACTTTTAAAGTGGTGAAACCTCATCTTTGTATGGTGATGGTTTTCAGAATGGTAATTTGTTTAATTTTTGGAATATCTGGTGGTTTCCTATTCTATCTAACTCTTCATTTCTTCTTGGTAATATGCCAAGGATTAAAGCTTTGAGGCTATTTTGCAAGGACATCTACTTTACTAAATATTTAGTGCACTCTTGAGACTAGATTTCTTGGCCTAATATCAAACAAAAATTTAATCTTTAGAATTCAGATTTTTTTCTATTCCTAATATTCAAGGGATTATACCTGATGTCATGCTTCATAAACTCGACCTTCAACCCTCAAGTGCCTAATTGAGGTATTGACATTGGAATGTGGATACTCCTTTTAGGATATTCTTCTTCCTTGATTTATCAACATATTAGTCATGTTTCCCTTGTTTTTGATAAACTTAATAAAATATGGTAGACTCACTCTACCTCTTATACTTGGATTGCTCATATGGACATAATCTGACAGTTTAAACTTTAACCCAAGATTACCTTTTTTCTTTAGTCTCTTATTTATCAAGTTTTTTCTGTGGGAGAGAGACTTCGTAGGGTTGGTCTTCCTAATTCTAAGTGTTTGACTTGTGGTTATTTTGAGACTTTTAAAATTTGATTTTGGTTCTACCATCGTGCTTAGTCTATATAGTGTTGGATTCACTTATTGTTCAACTCCTTTCATCTTAAATTATTCAGATGGTAGATGATTTTTTTTGAGATAATAGTTTTTGGTCTGCTTATATTGTTGCTTTGTGGAATTTATTTCATGCTATTATTTTGTTTCAACTTTGGAAAGCTAGGAATGTTGCTGTCAAATCTGGAGATTCAATTTCTAGTAAGTTTTCTATGCATGAAAATATTACGATGTTTTTTGTTGTTGTTTAGATCCATTCAGAGGATTTTAAGTTAACTCATGAGTTGGAATATTTGATAAATATTATCATGTACTGGCATGAGGCTCTGTGCACTATTAGTAGGATTTTGCGAAACCTCTCTCTGCCTCAAGATCCTTTTGTTTCAGCATAGCAGATTGAGGGAATGGTATTTTTCAACCTTAAGTCATTCTATCAGTGCTTACAACAAGGTTCGATCCTTTTCTTAGTTATGTTTTTTATTATCCGTTTTAAGAGTTGGTTTTGTTTTTGGCCTCAGGCATCCTCTTTATAGTATTGGTTGCTTGGGTTGTCTTGCACCCTAAACTGTGATATTTTCAGCTCCCTTTTTATCGTAACATCTCTTATTTTTATTGAATGGCTTTGTACCCTGAAGTGTGATATTTTCAACTCCTTTTTATCATAACCTTTATTGAATATAATTATTGGTTCCAATAAAAATATGAATTAAAAATGAGTGTGGAAAAAATAAAAGCTTATATCTCATTGCCATGGTGCCTCCCATGTTCGAAGTGGGGACCTTTCAGCGTGTGAGACTCGGCGTAATGACCACTCGGACCCTTTTGTAATTTAGGTGACACAAACTACAAACCTTTATGAATTTTCAAATTGAGATTCTGATGTAAGCCTTCTCTTTCTCCCGTGCTTCATTTCAATCATCAGTGGGTATATGGTTCACAAGGTTTGGCGAGGACAAATTATGGAATTCAAGGCACATACAGCGCACATATTCGCTTCTTTGAAACCATGAGAAACGTGACATTAACCTTCTCAAAATCTTATAGAGGAAAGGGTTTTCATCACTTTTGGATGAATCCTGATCTCCGTTCACTTCTTCGAGTATTGCATCCAAGCTTGCAGTAGAAACACCAATATCTCTATTCGAAATAGGGTGTTGAGGTATTGCTGCATAAAGAAACCCTTTCATCTCTCGCCTGGGTTTGGAACGCTGCAGGGCCCACGTGAATTGAAGTACTTCTCTCGCTCTAGATGGTAATCCTGATCAGTCATACATGGAATTGACTTATTAAGAAACCGAGACAAAAAAATTAAATATTATTGTAACTTTTCATTCTAGGCATTTGATGTTTAGGAATATTCAAAATTTATTCGTAATAGGTGCCTAAAAAAAATAAAATTCTTCAAAATATTTTAAATGTCTTGTTAGCCTAGCTTAGACAAGGTTAGCAATTGCTTTCGACCTAGTAGAACAAGTGAATGCTCTAGCTCAAATAGTTTGTCAATTGGCTAACAAAGTATAGGACATCATAGTTAAAAATAATCTCTATAATGTCAAAATATATAATAATAAAATTTTAACTAAGGCAAAATTTGAGGTGAAGCCTTATGAGGGATCTAGAAATCCTGATGCCTTGTCAAGTTGCATCTTGGATATGAAGATTTGGTTATTCTATACATAAACCCCTATCAATGAAAAGGTGCCTTTGCTAAAATTAAGCTTTTAGGTTTGTAAAAAATCTTGATTATGGAAAGGAGACAAAACCAAAATATGATAAAAATTTGGGATGACTTATCAAAAAATATAAAATGGTACAAATTAAGACAAGCTAGAAAAATGTCTATACAAGATTACATTTTTAGTTCAACAAGTTGAAAATTCTTCTTAGGATAAAATATCTAGAAGAGTCACTCATCATTAATTTTCTAAGTAGTTTGCAAGAACAAATATATATGGAGTTGAAATTTTCTTCTTTAGCCACTTTCAATATTGCATTCAACCATGCAATCCTTACGGAGGAGAAAGTGGTTTCTCAATATATAGGCACCAAATCAACAACATCAATATAAGGTGAAGACATCCTTTTATTATCCTTCTTTCTATCCTCCTTCTTCCTCTTCTCCTTATTATTTCAATATCAAGAAATTTTGTAATCATTTATGTGGAATCATATTTCTTTAGAAAGAATTTAATTGTGAATTCCATTTTTGATAGGGTATGGCTACCTATGGAATCTCATACTCATCCCTAATCACTAGGATGGAAGGATAAGGCTTCCACCTCCTACAAAAAGAAAGTTGTATGGTGTCATTTGCATTTGACCCAGATTTTATAGATAGAGTCACTTGTGATGTGACTCCAATGGATTGTTGTGATATGCTTCAGGGTAAGCCCTATCAATATGACCAGAGAGCTAAATATAATGCTTTTCAAAACACATACACATTGCATGACAAAATAAGACATATCTTATTCAAAGTATCAAGTATACCATACTTTTATTGCTCTCGATTCAACCACAAAGGATTGCATTAATATTAATCAAATCATAGGATATACCAAAACTAGATACACCATCAACTTATCCTCATGGGGAATCGACTCCGTCATCAACTCCTCATCTTGTTTATCCTCCAAATCCTATTTTAAAAAATATTAACTACCCTTAGAAGTAGGTTATTGGTCCTCATTGACTTCCTCTTCCTTCTAGGGTTGGTGATAGAGTTGTGATCAAATTTGGTATTCTAGCATAGGTATCAATGGGAATCATCAACCTTGTTTAGGCCTATGATGATGTGGCATATCAACCTTTGATTCATCCAACTAGTAGGATATATCTTCAACATTTGGTTTCTCATACATCCACTTATATTGTAAAAACATTAGAGTCCAATTCTTCTATTGTAGGGATGTATGATGAGGACATCAAATATAAAATAGCCTAGGTATTATCTTAGGCACATATTATTTATTTACTTATTTTTCTTTATCTATGTAGCCATGTGATATTTCATGTTGGCATATTTTTGGTTAGCTTTTTAGCTCAAGATAGCTAAGTTATTATCAACTAGTTACCTATTGCTAGCTATCTAGACTAATTTAGCTACTATTTATAACATACCTTGTATTCTTCCAAATTGTTCATATTTGGAAGAACAATATTTAGTTTCACTAGTGATTTTTAAGCACCCTATTTGCAATGCATCTACAACTTTTTATAACTCTTAATATTTGTGTTTTGGCTCATACTAGCCATATCAGGTAGCTATCATCCATAATTGATTTGAATGACCATCATTAAAGTGGTATATACACAAAAATTAGACCAACATCTAAGTGGCCATAACTAGGGAGATAAAGTATAGTAGTCTAAGTTGTCATCACTAGGGATCTAAAGTAGCAAGAAATTGAAGAAGTGTGTCATAAAAGAGAAAAACAGTAATAATAGAGAGTGTTGAAGCAACACAATTATCTAGAATCAATTTTCTAATAGAATAATGCAATCTAGAATGGAACCTTGCACTAATAGAAAAGTGTTGTCCAAAGTAGAACAAACCATTAATATAAAACCACCTATCTAGATTAAAGAAAGAGTGGTGTCCATAGTGAACCAAAGTACTAAAAAAATAACACTTATCTTGAATAAACAAAGGTTTTATCCATAAAGGAGGAAAGAACTAATAGTAGAGCACCAATTCAACATAAAGAAAATATTTTGTCCAAAGCACTAGTAGTAGAGCACCAATTTAGTTTAAATAAAGAGTGTTATCCAAATCACTAATAAAAATCATTGTAACAAAGTAAATCAAAAGCCTTGTCTAGAGTGGAGTGAAAGATATATAGTGTTCACATAGATAGAGTGCATTAATTACATGTTGTCCAACAAAGGCTAGAGCAATTTCCAAATGGATTATCCGATAACAAATTCTAAGCATATCATTCATCAAAGGATATTATTTTTTGGTATTAATAAAAATTGAGGTTTAAGGGCCTCAACCCTTTACAAAGAGATCAAAATATGTACAGGAGAAAAATAATTAAAGATTATAAAAATACAATATAGCTCTATTTTAGTAAAGCAAGTAATCCTAGGGTAAACCTGCTAATGGAGAAGCTAAAATAATATCCCTTCCATTATCCTTCTATTTGACAAGGCTTATGAAGTGCTCAATGTTTTACATAAATGATAAAGAAACCATTGATAACAATGTCATTTAGTGTGCTCAAATACTTCATCGCATAATCCTAATAAGTATTATGCTTTTCTCTACCCTCTTTATCTGCTAGCTTCATTATCAATTCTTATTATCTCTTTCAATTCCATGGGGGCATATAACTGCATCTTGAAATTCTTAGATATAACTACCATATTTACCATTTTATCGATAACTTTGTTTCCCTCTCTATAAATATGCTTAATTTGACTTTCTTCTAGGTTTTCCAAAATAGTCCTACCATCTATAATTATTTGTTAAATGCTAGAATTATTCATCTCCCCTTTTTGAAAGGAAGTTATAATATTCTTGGAATCCACCTCAAGAAAAATTATCCTAAAACCCAAATTCACTACAATTCAAATGCCTATAAGCATTGCGCTTACTTCAACTTAGTGATTTGTGGGCCACCCACCAGCATGACCTAGGTTATATTTTGCAACCCCATCAAAGTTAATTTTTATCCAATATTTTTGAGGATATTCCAATATAGTATCTAGTCTCACCTTATTGATTTTTTCCATATTTAAGATATATTTTTCTCTAGAGAGGATAATTGCAATATTTTATTTGCTAAAAATGGTTTTAATGCAATCCTCCAAGAGGGCTATTTTTATCCTAGAATAAACCCTAATTATTCCTTTGGTTTTATTTATGAACACTCACCTATTTCTTTCCAAGAAAATACCCCAACAAATATGTGGAATTCATTTTTACCAAAAAATACCACTTTATAAATGATACTATTCTAAAATATTGTTTAAGGAATCTGGAATAACCCAAGCAACATTAAATTCTCTCAAAAACATATTTAGAATATCATAAAAAAATTCACAAGTTCCAAATATATGGTCCATACACTCATCCTCTTTGTTACACAACACAAATAGTTGGAACCACAATTCCTCTTTTGAAAATATTATTTTTCATGAGCATCTTATGGAGAATGGAAGTCCATAAAAATATTGTAATCTTAGAGATGATGTTTAGCTTCCAAATTCTTTTAATATTAAGTTTCTTTCAGGTTACTTTACCCAAGATACTATATTTATCCTTCGCCAAGTACTGGCCTTGCTGGTTTCTTCCCCAAATTATCTGATCCTTATTTGAACCTCTACCTAAATAATATCCTTAAAATGTTTTGCATATCTTTACCCTCGAGCCTTGTATTTATTTTTACAATATTTTCGACTCTTGAAAATCACCCACCCTATGAATGTAACCATTAATTTTCTTACCATAGATTCTTGTTGAATGATCTTTAATATATTTGAACTTTATGTAGTTTACTAAAGGATCCTCTTGAATCCAAGGGTATTTTCAAAAGTCTATTTTTTCCCCTACCTACTCTTCATTTTAGACCTTACCATAAACTTTTGCCATTGTGAATAATATTTTGCTAAAATATAGACCCATGTGGAGGATTAGAACAATTGATAAAGTGGTTTATGCCCTCCAAGTATTTATCTTGGATAATTCTAGCCCATTTCCTTGATGCTTTAGTGTAAAGCCTTTAGCCATGTTTTTCTAGAATAGCTCTATTTAGATCTCCAACTTGCCACCTATGAGACCTTAGCATAGCTAATTATATTGAGCAAGTCAGTTTCAATCACCACCAAGGTTATGCATATTCACAAATTGGGCAAATATTAGGATTTCAAAAACTAGAAATTGGTGAATATGAGGACCCTCAACGTCGTCCCATTCGCCTAAAATTTTTGGGACCATGCAATAGGTATCCTAGGATATCAAATGTATACATTTTTTTTAACTAGTGTCATCCCATAAGAATTTTTCTTGCAGTATTTCTAAAGACTCTTCCACTTTCCTTGACATCCTTAGGAAAGACATGAATTAAATAGAGAGGCTTTAAAGCATGTGTTTAATAAGTTATACTTTTCTCATAGAGAATAATACAATTCCCTTCCAACCTTGAATTTTCCTATTAAATTTTTCAATAATCAAGTTCTAAAGTTCATATTTCATTTTACCTATAAAAAAAGGTAAACCAAGATAGGTGATAGGGAATTGTTGGTCAAATATCTACCTAATTGATAAACACTACATTTGTGCACCCTAGATATGACCAACATTGAAATTTTGGAGGAAAGAGATGTACTTTGGGCCAATCTCCAAAGAGGGTTGGTTCCCTTACTAATCCTAAAATTGGTAAAAGACTAGGGATGCAGGAAATAAATTAAAAATTGTGGAAAGAAACAGGAAATATGGCCATAGGCCGAAGTGTAGAATTTGAAGTAGACTAACAGCAGGAAAAAACACCCAAGCATCAAACAACATTTAACAAAATAATGAACAATGGAATCTACTTGCAATTTTGTAATAATAACCTCCAAAAATGTCACTCCAGTATTAACTCCCTCAATAGCAACACTTAAATCCAAATACAAAATTTGAACTTAACAACACATGAGAAAGGCAAATATAAAATAGAAGTACATCACACAAAAATATATCATACACAAGAACACTCACAAATTCAAGTTTCTGAATGCCTTTTATTAATGTAGAGAGCTTGGATAGATCTCTCGTAAAATGTCTCACCCCATTTTACAATGAAATTTGATTAATATTTATAAAGGTTTTTTCCTCTTTAATTTAATACATAGGAGAACAAAATGTCTAGATATTAGAGACAAAATAATGAAAATCCACCTTCCTTGGGAGATAGCCTCTGAGAAATTTGTAACTCAAGTGTCAGTGCACAAATAGTTAGAATGACATTGAATATTTTGGACACGTATTCAATGATTTGGAAATTTAGAAGACCCACTCATCCTTCCTCTACTTCGATATCCACAAACTTGTGTTACTTGAGGCCTCCTTAATTTAACATGCATGATCTTTGAAATTCGTGAATCTTTGACCAGATTTTTGTTTTGCTTTGTAGATACATTCACCCCAAAAACTGCTTTGCCCCATCTCTTTTTTTAAAACACGCATACAATTTCCCCTTAAAATGTATTCGTCCTTGTGATGGGCGAACGACGTGTTCACCCCAAAGGAAGGGTGAACATGACATTTCTCAGGATTGGGAGTTTGTTCACACACGAAAGGGGTAAACGGGATGTTCACCCCTCAACCGGGGTGAACCTAACTTTAATTATTTTTCTAGCATGCGTGCGATCATACTTTATTGAGGCGCGTTCACCCTTGTGATATGCGAATGATGCGTTCACTCCTGTGATGGGCGAACGCGCATCTAACCTTTTAGATTTTATCTTCATCACATTTTTGAACTCGTTCGCCCCTTCAAATTGTGAATGGGGCATTCACCCCACTTTTTGGGCAAACGTAAATACAATCAAGTTCTCTGAAGTTTTTTCTTAGGCCTTTCTCTTCTCCATTTTTTCAATGAAACAAAAAAATATCTATTTTTCTCAATTGAATTCATAGTAAAATAAATTCAAAGAGGCACGTAAAAGGAGTCTTCAAAAATGCATCAAAACTTGGTGAATGTGTAAATTTAAAACATTATATATGGAAGAAAAACATATAAATATATCATCACCATATACAAAAACTGAACCAAAGTCTTAGACAAAATTCTCAATATGGCAAATGTAAAATTACCAAAAATTTTGACAACTCATGAGGTATCCACCTTGGATGGATGCAAACGAATCCCATACCCTTATTCATTGGATACAGAGTCCTTTTCTGCAATTGATGTAGTTGAACCTGTCTTCCTTGTTGTAGACGTCTTCTTCATGACCGTTGCCTGGATACATTCTTCCTTCTTCGCCTTGGCTATGATCCTAAGTACTTTTGTGCACTCAGCTTCCTCCGCTACCTTTGCTACCGCTGCCCCAATATGCTACATCCTTCTCTTCTTGCTCTTGAATTACCTCTAAAATAGTCTCATGGGAATGAACTGTGTTGTCCCAAGCATGCATGGTAAACAGGAAAGGAAAACTGAGTGACTCGTAGACAAACTTAAGATTTTGCACATCAGCCAAAATAAGGCATTTCACCCTCTGATCCAACTCATAAAAAGAGAGTTCAAGATGCGTATACTTTTCCATCAATGGCAACACCTACACTTCAATAAGGGGATCTTCCAAAGCATCAATTTCCATCGTATCTTCGATGAATTTGTGCCAAAATATCTATAATTGCTCTATAGAAAGAAGTTCTCCCCATTCATCCAAAAAGGTCAGAAAACCCAGCCTACTAATAGTCTCAAAGTGAGTCATAAAAATAGTATGCTCATGATCCATGGTGTGAAGGATAGCACACCCCTCGTTCACTAGGTCCATACACTAAAAATAGCTTTGAAATGTTATGCGCGCTTCTAACCAAACATAATCCATCCCACTAAGAGGAAAAATATACAAGTTGGTATTCAATAAGGCCTGAATATTGATGACCATATCCATGTGAGGCGACAATATTTTATCCATGGTATCAATGAGATGCTACCCTTGTTGAATCTGTACATGCACATCCCATAGATATTGTAAAACTTTCACAGCATGTGCAACCAATTTATTTGAATTCTGAACTAAGTGAAGGCAAGCCTCCTTTACACTATCATGCTAAAATACTACCACAAGGGCTACTCTCTCTTCTAGTTTCTTCTTAAATTATATAAACTACTACTGAATATTATGCATCTTGATATGGTTAGCATCGTACTCCTTTAGATGTACTTTAACCTGCTTGCACAAGTACTCATTTTCAGTAGTTTTCTTTTCCTCAATTTCCCTACTCTTAGCCAAGGAATTCTTGAGATCAATTATTTTATTTCAAGATTCAAAATATTTATCCTTGTAGTGATCACCATGGAGATACACCGAACTCATATCTACTTGGATATTTCCCATTTTCTCAATCAGATCATGCGTAAGATATTTAGTGATGGTTTCAAAAATGAGGTATTTAGGCAGAAATTTGCCTTGAGGTTTTTGAACTAGCAGAGTGAGTGTAGTAATGTGGGATTCCTTGGCAATGGGATTAAAGGACACCTTCTTGATTGGCTGCACTGGTGTGAAAGCCTCATTTCACCACATGCTCTTTAGCCACTATGAAGAGCTTAGGTGCTCCCTATTAATTTTTCAATATCAGGATATTTTTGGGCCACCTATACATCAAGAACTGTCTGCGGTTCTAGGAATGGAGTAGAAGATACCAAAACTTCTAAGTGACTAGGCCTAGTGGACACAAATGATAAAAATAAAATTGAGGGGACAAAAATAATGGATGGAAGAGAGATGGTGGAATCAGTAGTGGATACGAGCTCTGCTACAGTTAAACTGACCCTGGGGGGTTTGTGTGCTTACAAATTTGATGATGGAAGTGGTAGAAATGGAAGGGAAAAGACGTGAAAAAGGATTTGACCCTAATACAAATGAACTAAAGTAAATGGAAGATGAAGGAGCAAGAACGAAAGAAGGATAAGTAGTAATTTCAAGATCTTGGGAAGGGAAAGCGTAAGAGAACGTCATGTAAATAGAAGTGGAAGGGACACCAAAGGATGGATAAATAAAATATGAAGGAGAGGAAAATGTAACTAATGGAACCAAAATAGAAACCACTGCTTGTTCCAAAGAATAAGAAGAAGAGGAAGAAGGAAAAGAAGATGTACCTTGGGGTGCAAGCACCATATGTTGAGTGGATGGAGGTGGTTGTACAAATATTCACTCTTTTTGCTTAGTTACTCATTATCCAACACCAAGATTCTCCTCCTCATAGAAAATTTCCACATGAGAATCCTTCGAAGATTGTTCCTCTATCTCTTTCTGAGCCATTGAAAATATTTGTGCAACTGAAGTCAGGAGCTCTTCAATCTATGAAGGATCCATATTCGGTGCACAAAAAACCATAGGAACTGCTAGACTTGGAATAGTAGAGAACATAGAAATTGAAAACATAGGCACCAAAATCATGGATGTTGCAGTCATGTTGGTCTAGGGTATTTTCGTTGTTTTTGGGAAAGGAGGTGCCATTGGCTATTTTGGCTTCTTAGGTGCAAGTGCCTCCTCCTGAGGTCACTTTGATATTTGGTATCCCATTTAGAAAAAATATTGTTGCTTTTCCTCCTCTTCGGTCTCCTATTAAATTATCAGGCTTTCCTATTCATGTTCGCTCTTGCCACTTTTGGATTGTTGAAAACTTTGTGGTAAAATGTTGGCAAAGGCAACGGGCTGATATGAATCCATAAATTTATCATAAGCATCAGAAAATGAATCATTTAGCTTTAAAACATAAGGAGCGTGTGGCTTTCTTTGATTAATGTGCATGATCCACCAGTTAATTATTTTCTCCTCACTCTACTCAGGTTTAGCTTCTTTAACAGTTCCAAACAAACCTAGAGGAGGAATATGCATTGTATTTTTAGATGGATTGTACTCTACCTCTTGATCATAATACTCATGCCATGGATGGAAGGAAGACATATTATCTACATGCTATTTCATGATTGGCCCATCAAAATTATTTCTTCACTTCTGAATATCAGGGTGAAGGTAGTAATGAAATGTCTTAGCATCTACAACTCGTTGACCATTTGAGTCTCCATAAATTGATGCATGGTTACTATGGAGATGTAATTTTATTCCTGATCATCAGTATGTATTGTCTTGTGAACTGCATAATTTGGAGTCTTCAACCCACATGCAAAGGCCTCCCAAATTTCATCTGGCATAATGGTGAAGAGAATATCTCTCCTAGAATTTCACACGGCCTTGGTAGTAGGATCATAAAACTATGCAATCAGCTGCACCTGCTCATGGCACGAATGAATCGACGAACATAAATACCATGAAAGTAGCAAATTATAAGGAACTATGAGCCAGCTATTGTATGGGACACCCTGACTCACTACCACTTCTACATCTTCCCTCAATATATTAATTTCCCTGTGAGTATTCAAATAATCTCCAATTTTTTCCATGTCATCTTCATAGGGGTCTAAATCCACATAATCATTTTTCCTGGCCTTTTTAGCCCTCGAACTCCTTTCTCTCTTCTTTTCCTACTTTAGTTTCATGGCTTATTTAACGTCCTTAGGCTCTTTGTTACATCGGCCCATTTTGTCTGATAAATTTCTAAAAACCTTCTATGATTCTCTACCTTGAGGAATCCTCTAAAAGCATTTTTATACTGAAACATAGAGGACAATGGAGCATAATATTTTAAAATAAGGAAGAAAAACAAATTTGACATTTATACCTTTTGAATTTTATAGGCATTCTGACACCAACTGTAGTAATTGAAGAATTAAATGCGAATGTTTTCGAGAGAGAATAATCCTTGATATGGTAGCCAAGCATTATTTCCAATGTGTCAAGAGATCCTCGAGTTTACCATAGGATTATCATAGAAAAATGTGCCCTGTGTGTTGTGCACTCGCATTGAAAAGCATGCCTTGGCATTCTAAGCTTGCTGGGGAAGTCAATCTAGTCGTTCACCAACCAATTATCAATGTTTGCAGCTGTCTCAGACAGCTAAACCTTAACGCCTCCCAAATTTTAAAATCATGACTTAATTTTGGCACTCATTGCATCTAATTACTAAAACAGAACCCCGAGGCATATTTATCTCACAAAGTGTTTTCAAAACTGACATTCTTTTTTTGTTTGGTAAAATTCTTTAGGTGCTAAACCACTTGGTGGCAATGTGAATGCTACTTTCTTTTGCATTCGAGCGACTGTGTTTTAAAATTTCATGGGAACACATTTAAAATATATTTCCCTTCAAAAACTTCAAATGCACTTTTCTTCTTTTTAAAGTGCCTAGATTTTTCCTTTAAAGCAAGATTTTGGAGAAAAAACAAAAAAAAAATTCTCTTTTCTTTTCTTCGCCCCACAATGTCATGAAAAATACGTTCACCCAAAGGATAGGCGAAGATCCTATTCACCCCTTCCAAAGGGTGAACATGGAGTCCAATTAATATATACTGTCATTTAATTTACTCCTTTTCAAGTGAACAAGAATTTTAATCCTTAAAAGGGCGAAAAGCCTTTTAATATTTTTTTCTCTATTTATTATTGTTTTATATATATATCGTCGAAGATATCATTTACATATGTACAAAGTGTTACCTTCAGCAAATTGAAATTATGAAACATAGACCTTCTAATGAAGGACATTCACTAGAATGGGAAGATCGTAACCTTCCATGTCACAGATATGGTAAGCACTAGCAGCGTTCACCACAGAGATCCAAAAAGGACCCCCCATATAGTGTCGAACTTATGGTGATTTCTTGGCTTGGATTTCTTCTCATTCCATTTTAACACTAGGTCGCCTACCTAAAAAATTGGGTTAGTTGTCTTCTTTCCAAACCATTTCTTCATATCGAAGGTATGTTTGGCAAAAAATAGGTAGGCTTCCTCCCTTTCTTCCTCTAACTATAGCAATTATGCCAACCTTGCATATTCTTCTTCATCTTGGAACATCTATAAATTTTGGAGCACTGGAAGTTCAATATGAGCAGGGAGAACTACTTATTTTCCATAAACCAGAGCATATGGGGAAGTCTTAATGGATTTATTCACTGAAATACGATCAGTCCAAAGTTTTTGATTTAATAACAAGTGCTAGCTCATCTTGTTACTACCCATCATTCTTTTCAAAATTCATAACAAATTTTTGTTGGCAGACTCGGCCGACCCATTTTCATATGAGTAATAATTGGAATATGTCTTTAAATAAATACCATATCTGCTGGTGAATTCTATGATATTAGCTCTAATGAATGGGATACCATTTTTAGTAACCAAGAAATCTGGTATACTAAATCGGGTGATAAGGCTTTCCAAAAAAGAAATAACCATTGCCTGATCAGCATTCTTAGTGGGTATGGCTTCTGTCCATTTGGTAAAATAATCCATCACTATCAAGATATACTTGTTTTTCATAGAGGAGTGTGGATCAATAACACCAATAAAATCAAGGCCCCATTGTTGAAAGGGTGCTTCCACCTAAATCAGATACAAGGGTAATGCTCCTTTTCTGAATCGTCCCACATATCTTTGGCAACTACCACATTGTTGGCTTATCTTATGTGAATTAAAGAATAGATTAGGCCAATAATAACCTACCTAAATAATATTCAAAGCCATAGGTATGCCTACATAATGTCCTCCCAATAGACCATAATGGAATTCCTCCAAAAGGTTTTCCTTTTCGAAAGCTTTTACACACCTGAGTAATACACCATCTATATTTTTATGATACAATCCATTGGGAAATAGTACATACCTGAGCGCTTTCAATATGAACCTTCGATTTTGTGAGGGATCAAGGCAGTTTGGACATCTTCCAAAAGTAAAATAGTTAACCAATTATGCTGTCCAATATTTGTCACTTACAGTATGGTTTACACAAACCCTTTCGCTCGTGTCATTTTCATGAATCATATTTAATGTCTTAGCGATTGCATTTTTAGCCAACTCTTGACACAAAGTATGCCGATGAACCAATTTTGTTGGTCAGATCTCCACATCATACTCCTATATTTTGAGATTCATACTACCCTTTTATCACCCATTTCACCTTGAAATATGAAATTCTAAACATCAGGATGGATGACATAAAAAACAATCTTACTTTGAGAAAAATTTACCGAAAATTCTTGAGTGCTTTCATCACCACGTAAAATTTCTTCTCTATGAAATTGTACTTCTCCTGATGCGACACAATAACTTGGCTTAAAAAAATAATGTGATTCTGTTTGCAATCATCTTGCTTATGTGTCAACATGACAAAATATATTTCTTGCTCACTGACTGCATAAAGGATGAAGTATTTTGAATAGTCTGGATTAATTAAAACTGGCACTTGAGTGATCCTCTCTTTTATTTCCTAAAAATCTTGCTTCCTAACTTCATTCTGTTTGAATTCCACGTTCTTCTTCAGGAGTTGTCATGGGCTTAACAACTTGAGCGAAATCGGCAATAAACTTGTGGATAAAGTTTATTTGACAAAATAAGGACTATAAATATTTTTTATTAGCATGTAGAGGTAATTTCATGAGTGCTTTGGCTCGTGCAGGATCAATTTCCAATCCTTCCTACAAAATTACAAGACCCAAAAGCTTCCCTTATTTAACAGTGAAGATTGATTTCTTTGTATTTATAGAAATCTCAAATTCTTGATATTTCTCAAATACCTGCCTTAGATGAGCAACATGGTCCTTTATGCAATGCAAAAACATTGTCATATCATCAATATATATCACAATAATTCTATTTAGCAACTCATCGAAAGCAATTTCCATAGCTCTATAAAAAGTTGCGTCGATGTTTGAGAGGCCAAAGGGCATATGTTGATAGGAAAATGTACCCCAATTGGTAGTGAATGCTATTTTATATTGATCCTCATATTTTACCTAAATTTGATTATACCCAGAGAAGCCATCTAATAATGAAAACCTTTGAGCGCCAACGACTACATGAAGAATCTGATCAACTTGAGGCAAGGGATAATGATCCTTGAGTGATGCCTGGTTTAAATTCTAGAAATCAATGCACAACCATATGTATCAATTTTTTTTATTACAGGAACCAGATTTGCCACCCAATTAAAATGCTTTATCAAGTATATAATCTTCCCCTCGAGCATCTTCAACAATTATGCTTTCATGAGAACTTCGATTTTGGGATTGATATGGCGCTACTTTTTACGAAAAGGCTTGGTGCCTTATTGTAACTCTATAGTATGCTGAATAAAATTATTATCGTATCTCTTTAAATCTTGATATCTTCATGCTATAATATCAGGATATTCATAGCACATTTCCTTAATATATTTAAGCTAATCTGAGACACAATCAGTCCCAATATTGATAATATTTCCTTGTTCTAACTGCAACTCTCTGTACTCCTTGGTAGCTACCTTAATCCCATGTTTATTGGATCTGTCATTTTGGTCATACAAACTCTCTAGTGAAATCAAACCCCTAGGGATATGATTATTATTGAGTTGAATCATACCTTCCTTTTCTTCATCAGCAAGTGTTTGGTCATCTGCACTAGCAGCTTCTCTAAGGAAAAAAATGACTATCTGTTCATTATTATTAAATACTTACCAATAAGCATTATTTTATAGAACCAAAGGTCTGTATATTGTTCTAACGATCTTGAGCTTATAAACCACTTTCATTGTGGGAGAATAATTTATGCCAAGGGGAGCATGTCTATTCCACTCCCGAGGGATCACCTGAATATTTAGAGCTATGAAAGCTTCCAAAAAATTCCAAAATATATTGCGACACACTTTTAGGTAGTGTTGCTTTGACACACACTTATTAGTTACCTGATTGACAATGAGCTTAGAATCACGAAAAATTTGCAACTGTTTGATTTCCAACTTCTCTACTTTTTTTAATATGAGGCATAATGCTTCTAATTCGATTGCATTATTTGTACAGATCCATGTCAATCTATAAGAGTAAGTATTTTTAATTCCCTAAAGAGAAATTAGTACAACACAAGATCCTATTCCATTCTTCTTCTCGCACCATTAAAATATAACTTCTATAACTGATTGGTGATAGAGTCTGTAGAGTTGAGAACCCCCTCCATCTCATCAGTATGCATAGGCTTGGTTATTGTATAAAAAATAATATATGTCCCGATAATTGTGTTAAAATATATTAGCATGAATTCATCCTCTAGATGAATCTCATCCAATGCTACCTCTACCAAATCAACTTCCTCTAGTTCTTTGGTCATCATATTTATGAATTGCTATTCCTCTCCAATATTTTCAATATGAAAAGATGATGAATTTTCATCATGGATACAAATATGCTTCCCTTTGAATGGTATCTTAAGGTGTGAATAGTCCAAGGACAAATATCCTCCTAGTTTAGCTATGAATTCCCTTGAGAGACACATGCTGAAATATGGCTCCAAATAAACCACCACTACTTCTTGAATGACCGTGATTTGTGGCACACTATAAAGGATGATTGGAATGTCCTTAATTACTTCCATTGTCTTAACTAGAGTTCCATCCAACTACAACACTCTTGGGCTACTCCTAGTGTATTCCATCCCCATTACTTTGCATACTACCTTTGGCATGATAGTAGTTGCATCTCCAAAGTCAATCATACAATTATGCACAATCCATACCTCCATTCTCAAAGATAAGTAAAATAGGGGAGGTCTATTTTTTCTTGTTACAAAAGTGGGGAGTGCCTACGCTAGGACCATTTGGGAATGATATTTCTTTTGGTCCTCAGAAGTCATCAAATATTATTGTAAAAAATCCATTTATTCAGGTAACTAACGCATCATACATGCTAATATTTGCAGGGATTTTCTTCATTTCTTCCACAATACTATAGATTGAAGTAACTAAAACCTTCTCCTCCGAAACCCATTCGTATTTATCTCGATATTTCTAAGTAGCCTCAACTCTTTGTCTCTTCATCAGTGATGAATACTTAAGTTGCTCCTTGGCTTGCTCTCTTATTTCAACCGTTGTAGGTTGCAAAGCTAGTGATTTAGCCTGCACCTTATCTTGAGTTGGCTTGGGCAATAGATATTTCAATTTAACAGAATCCTAATCCTTGGATTTTAAAATAGGCACTTTCACCAGAAGTGATCGTTTCTCATCTTATGCATTTGGTGTTGCAGGCACCTTTAATGTTTTGAGTTCTGTAGGATCAACAGTCACAAATTTCTTCCCATATCTGGTGAGGACCACAACTTTCTCCAAGGAAGGTATCATGCAATTGTGAACAACTTCCTGAACCATATTTATCTACCCACCTGTAGAGATTTTTGCTAGCATTTGGAAATAATTCATATATACCATACAAGTGTCTTCTTCATGGGGGTCATTACATGTAGAGCACCAATATGTCTTCTTTGACGTACTAGCCTCCTCATTTTTTAGCACCATGGTACTCTTATTCGGTCCTCTGCTATTAGAAGCTTGGTCCTGAGTAATCGATGGAGTTTGAAATATTTGGGATTTGAAACTCAGCCTTTGCTTACTTCTTTATTACCGTTGTAAGCTCATTCGATGTTGTCCTTAAGGCCACATTATTAGATTTTACTTCTTATAGTAGGGTCATGAAATGGTCGAGACTAGATGGTAGAGTGGGTGCTGGAAAAGGTAAGGGTGCTTGTGGCACTAGTAATGGTAAAGGAGTTGGAGGCACTGGTAATATAGGGAAGGGAACTACTACTGGTATTTAAGGAACTGAGGTAGCAGGTATTTGTGTAAAAATTGAAGTCGACTATTGTGGAGGAGGAATTAGAGTAATGTGAGGCAAATTCGAGTTCCATGAGGGAATTGTGTACATAGATGACATGGGTTGCTAAAATACATTAGAATACAAATATTGAAGAAGATCTTGGAGTATTGGTATAGTTGTTTTCAAAGGAAGCCTTCCTACAATAATCAAATCAGATTCAAGCTTTTGAGCTTGCATGTATAGATCCAAAAATGTTGTCACATTGGCCTGGCGCACTGCCATACCAATGTCAGTGTTGAGCGCTCAGATATAATAAAATACTGCCTGCTCATGCATAGGGCATAAGCCACTAGGGAATATCTACCAGATTTGGGTGAAACTGACATTAAAATCCATGATATCCTCTTTTGGATGTCTTTGGATTGTGGTAAACTAGTGCAACAAAGAATATGGATTAGCTTGCTCATGAAAATTCTTGATCAAAAATTCTTCCAACTAATCCCATGAAGTAATAGTACCAGGTTGCAATGATTGGTACCAATATAATAAATTTTCCCTTAGTAATAAAACCAATAATTTTATCATTAGATCCTCATCGGTTATGTCATGGATAGTTGCAAGAGAGGCTACATCTTGAATATGCTCATATGTGATATTTCCAGTAGCATCATAACTTAACAAAGCCTTTAAAGCTACTTGAGGTACTAGATTCTATGCTTGCAAATTCAACGATCTTGAGCTATTCCATGCTAGAAACTACCTTGGAGGTTGTTGTTGATGTGGTGGGGGATTCTGAGCCATATTAATAGGAATATGAGGTGTAGGCTATGGAACGCTAGTGGTTGTGTGAGGTGGAGGTTGGGGAAAGTTGGTGGTGGTACTAATTGGGCTTATCGAGGTGAAAAACACACCAGCTAATTGTGAGAATGTAACAGATGATATATGCAATGTATGGGATAATGAAGAGGTATGCTGAAATGTGGCTAACTAAGGATGCTCTTCTAATTATTAGATATCAATCTCATAGAACTCAGGTTTAAGATTTAGATTTTGGCTTGTGATCTTGCATTCATGAGACACAACTTTCGTTGTTCTCACCTTCAAAGATTTTTGGATAAAATTGAGTTGCCATATGCTCTAATTATCTTGCAGAAAGGTGAAAACCAAACCTAAATACTGCTAGAAATAGAAATTTTAAGGTCCCACTGGGAGTTCCAAAAACTATTGGTCAAATATCTACCTAATTGATAAAAACTACGTTGATGTGCCCTAAATATGGCCAACATTAAAATTTTGGAGGAAAGAGATGTGCTCCGAGCCAATCTCTGGAGAGGGTTGGTTCCCTTACTAATCCTAAAAGTGGTAAAAGACTAGGGATGCAGGAAAGAAATTACAAATTGCGAAAAGAAACGGGAAACATGGCCATAGGCCGAAGTGTAGAATTTGAAGCAGACTAATAGTATGAAAAATTACTCAAGCATGAAACAACATATAACAAAAGGATGAGAAATGAAATCTACTTGCAATATTGTAATAATAACCTCCAAAAATATCACTCCAACATTCACTCCCTCAATAGAAACACTTAAATCTGAATATAGAATTTAAACTTAACACATGAGAAAGGCAAATGTAAAAAAAAAGTACACCACATAGAAATATATCAAACACAACAACGCTCACAATTTTAAAAGTTTTAATGCCTTGTATTATTGCAGAGAGCTTGGATAGATCTCTCGCAAAATGTCTCATCCCATTTTACAATGAAATTTGATTAATATTTATAGAGGTTTTTGCCTCTTTTATTTAATACATAGGAGAACAAAATGTCCAAATATCAGAGACAAAATAATGAAAATCCTCCTTGAATTCATTGAAAATACTCCTTGAATTCATTGAAAATCCACCTTCCTTGGGAGACAACCTCTGGGAAATCTGTAACACGGGCATCGATGCATATATAGTAGAACGACATTGAATATTTTGGAAACGTCTTCAGTGCTTTGGAAATTTAGAAGACCCACTCATCCTTCCTCTACTTTGAGATCCAAAAACTTGAGTTACTTGATGCCTCCTTAATTTAATATGCACAATATTTGGCACTCATGAACCTTTGACTAGATTTCCTTTTTGATTTGTAGACACATTCACCCCAAAAACTGCTTCGCCTCATCTATTTTTTTAAAATGCATGCAAAATTTCCCCTTAAAACATATTCACCCTTGTGATGGACGAACGATGCGTTCTCCCAAAAGGAAGGATAAATGTGATATTTCTTGGACTTAGGGGTTCGTTCACCCTAAGAAGGGGCAAACGAGATGTTTTAACCTCAACCAGGGAAAACCTAACTTTAATTATTTTTCCAACATGCGCACGATCATATTTTATTGAGGCACCTTCACCCCTGTGATGGGTGAACGATGCATTCGCCCCTGTGATGGGCGAACACAAATATAACCTTTTAGGTTTTATCTTCATCATATTTTTGAACTTGTTTGCCCCTTCAAAGGGTGACTAGGGCATTTATCCCACTTTTGGGGTGAACGTAAATATAGTCAAGTTCTTCGAATATTTTTCTTAGGCTTTTCCCTTCTCCAATGAAACAAAAAAAATATTTTTTCAATTGAATTCACAATAAAATAAATTTCGAGAGGCACGTATAAGAATTCTTCAATAGTGCATCAAAACTTGGCGAATGCACACACATAAAACATTACATATGGAAGTAAAACATATAAATATATCATCGCGATATAGAAAAACTAAACCAAAGTCTTACTGGTGCATAACTTTATTATCATTAACATAAGTCATTCACCAATATGCAAAAATATCAAATCATTCATCCACAAGTACATTATCCACAATAACAATCCAAAAATGAGAGAGATAAATAATACCCTTAAGGTATGGCCACACCAATAATAATCCTTAAGGAAGTAATAACTCCACAAGATATCCCAAGATGAGAGGTCACTTCGTGGGCACGATGATTACATAAGATTCTTCTTCAATGATATGAATAATTACAATGACAAATATCTCTTCTTTATATATCCATATTCTTATTCTACTTTGGAGAGCCTACTACTAATATAATATTATATTATATAATATAATATTATAATACAATCAACCTTGGGTTATGTGTGGCCCATGCCAACCCTTATACAATATAATAATATATCCCCAAATATCTATTCCTAGGTACCCTACCATTCTACCCTCCTTACAAATGTTTCATCCTCGAAACATATGAAGAAACATGATAATATGATTTGCTAAGCAATGTTAACAACTGGTACCAATCTCGATAATCCATCCATCCAAGTGAAACCTGATGATGCTGGTATGCCATTTTGTTACTTGAGTATCCAAATCTGCTTTGTTGGCTCTATGCTTCTACTCCTGTATTTTGATAATTTGAATGATGGGTCCACTTGTTCCTTGATGGTGATGAACCATGTTGAAAATCATGATCACTATGCTTTCTCTGGCAAACATTGCCATAGTTGGTGCCCTTATGATTCCATGTAGAACCATAATATTGTTGACTTGAACCATACCTCCAGTATTATTTCTGCTGATGATGGTGTGGGTGGCGATATGGTGAAACCTTTACTTGATGTTCTACCTTCTTTGACTTTTCAACCTTTGGCTCCATTGTTTTAAATTCTCCTACACAATGTTCTTTCATGTTCTCTTTTTTGGTGTGTCCTTGTGCTCTTCTATAAAATCTTCCTTGGACTTTGTTACTATTATTTCCCTTGAATAAAATTTTGCTACTTATTTCATGGAATTTTTTGTTGCTACTGCCTTCTTGGATTCTATTGCAGGTTCATCAATTTGTTCTTCTACAACGACTTCTTGATTTTTCTTGTATCCTTGCTCTTTAAGATGAGAAATATCCTATAATGTTATCTTCTTTTTCCTATACCATAAATTCATAATCTTATTTTACACATTAATGTTAATAGTACCAAAATAATCTATCCAAGGATAACCAATAATAATATTCTTATCATCGATATCAATAGCATAGAAATTTGAATGTAAAATATATTTATCCATGGTGATCTTCAAATCTTCAAAAATCTGAACATTCTCACCCTCTAGTTGTATGTCCTTAATTTTTGTTGCTTGAACTTGCAAATTCTTAGCCAAAGAAATATTAATAAAATTATATCTGCTACCAGGGTCAATGGAAATAATAACCTGTTCCTTTTGAATGCTTCCATGAACCTACAAAATAGGCTTTCTATTTTCAAACAATTTTCTTTGTCCATTTTCTAATTTATCTTTTACCAAAGGTATGGTTTCTTCTGTCTGCATACTGACATATTTTTTATCTTCTCTGACCTTTTCCTCTTTCTTATTGAGTAATTTTATTTCTCTTTTATAGTCGTCGATCAAATCCATTAGGCTATCTACATAATATGGGTCCCATTTACTCAAGAATGCATGCTCCACTTCCTCCAAATTGTCTTCATCATTCGTTTCTTGACAAAAATTTATCCACCAAGACAAAGCTTTCCCTTTAAGAGATAAATTAAGGAAGGATTTCCAGGAAGAATCATCAGGGACAAAATTTTTCCACCATTCCATAGCATCAATATCATCTTCTCCAGAAAAACTTTGGAGTGCCATTGTGCATGCCCTAATGCAACTAGGGTTTTATGGAAATAATTATCTTCCCACAAATTTGAAGCTAAAAATCCACATAGACAACTAGATCTGAAAATTTTCTTCCAAAAAAAATAAAGTGCAACTGATTCTCTTACCCAAACTAAACAAATTCTGTCTTTCGAAAAATTTGTGACTTGAAAATTCATCTCTACCCTTGTTTCATATTGCTAACTTTAGAAGGTTGTAACTCCTTCAATACTACTATGATTCCATCATATGACCACTCATTTTAAATTTCTTCAAATTCTACACACACTGGTCCAATAATCGCTTGAATCAGATAAATGCTTGCAGAGATATGGCTTCTGAAAGATTAGACATTTTTATAGAAAAAATCTTCGAAATTCGTAACTATCCTTATTCCAGATGACTAAATTCAAAAGGTTGTATCTCCCTCAATACTACTCAGATTCCTTCATATGACCACTCATTTTAAATCTCTTCAAAGTCTTCACAAACTGATCCAAGAATCACCTGAATCGGATAAAATCTCACATAGATATGGCTTCTGAAAGATGAGATGTTTTTTCTAAAAAAAATCTATGAAATTCGTCACTATCCTTGTTTCAGATTACTAACTTCCAAAGGTCATATCTCCCTCAATACTTCTTATATTCCTTCATATGACCACTCATTTTAAATCTCTGCAAATTATGCACAGTCTAATCTAATAATCACTTGAATCAGATAAAATTGCATAGAGATATGGCTCCTGAAAGATGAGACATTTTTCAAAAAAAAAAATTGCCCTAATTCTAGGGTTTCACACAAAAATCCCCACTTTGTCAAAATATTTGCTCTGATACCACTTGTGGAAAATACAAAATTACCAACAGGAATATTTTCTCCTTATAACCCAACACTTTAATTATTTAATCTCTTAAACTTTTCTTCATGTTTAAAAAGATAATCCTAGATTTTTCATAATTTATTTTTTAGCCCGTAGATTTTTCATAAGAACCAAAGACTTTTTTAAACTCCAAAGCCTCTTCCTCTATAGTATCCCCACAAACTGATTATGAGACAAAGCTTCACCAATGGATGAATGTTTCAGACCTTTGATATTACCATACTTTTACTTTATTTCTAAATTTATTCCCAAAGCATCTACCATAATGATAAAGATGTATGGAGACAAGGGATCTCCCTACCAAATTCCTCTTGTAGAAGGAAATAGCCCAATGTATTCTCCATTTATCATGATTGAAAAGTAGGGGTTAGAAATACACATACCAACCCATTTCCTTGATTTTTTCATTGAAACCCATTCACTCCATTATTCTATCTAAGAAAGACTGGGAAACCTTGTCATAGCCTTTGTTCATGTCTAACTTAAGGAACATGCCTGAAATTTTCCCCATTTGAAGAGAGTATTATGATTTATAAATGGTAATGATGCTTTTATTAATATGCCTACCTACCATATAACCTCCTTGATCTTCATTAATAATTGAAGGGATAACTTTTTTCAGCCGATTGGCCAACACTTTGGCAAAACATTTGTAAATTATATTGCATAGAATAATTGGTCTAAAGTCCTACAATTTATCCACTCTGTATTTCTTGGGAATTAAAGAAAAGAAGTTATTATTCCATTCTTTCAACAAATTACTATATTATTGGGCTTCTTGGATTGCATTCACTACATCTTGTCTAACAATATCCCAATGATGTTGAAAAAAATTGATAGGAAACCATCTAGCCTCGAAGCCTTGGATGATCCCATAGAGAACACAATTCTTTTAATTTTATCCTTAGATATTACCTTGCATAGATTTTCATTCATATCATATAGATTACACGCTTCAATATAATATGTCACAATGAACATTTGACAGAACAACAATACCTTATCTAGGTCACATCATTGACCATGCCAATATTCTTGTAATTCTATCCAAGATACATTCCATCCATGAATAGATTATTCCTACAATTTTGGTTGAGCTCCAAAATTCTTAGCCTTAGAAAACTTCTATAGTAGGTTTATCCTTTGTTTTTACAAAAAAATTTCATTATGGAATTAGGTAATAAATGGTATAATAACATTTGGTAAATCCTAATTTAGTAATAAGTATTAAAAAGTTGAAGAGATACATTTTTTCCACAAAAATTCTAGTAATGCTAAACATCACTTAATCTTTTGACATTGAGACTAATGCATCAAAGTACTATATTTCTTGCCATGCTAAAACTTGTAATGACATAATTCAATGTTATTCCACCTATGAGGAGGAATTATGTGATATCATGCAAGCTTTTTTTTTTTTTTAGAAAAATCATATTATATGAAATGAATAACCTACCTATAATATTTCCACCTTATAATCAAGCATTATAAGGGAAAATAAAATTAAGTAGATGGTTGTTTGAACTGCCTACTAGTCCAAGTAATTCTAATAGTTATTGACATGTGCAACTACAAGTCTACTAACTAGGATATGTTATATTCAAATGATATGGAGTTCACTTAGACACACCACTATATTTTATAGGTCTATTCACTACCTAATCACTCTCTAAATGATAGAATTTTCTATCACTTAAAAGTAAATTTTATGCATGTATCTCTCTTCACCAACATTTGATTTTGGAGATGCACTACTTAAAAGTAATCTAAATATTTTGTGTTAAAAACAAATATGTGTGGAATTACTATAATGAAGAAGTGAAGCTTCACATTAGGTCATATGCCCCTTATAACATTGAATTTCCAATTAACCCAAATTCTAGGACCCTACTCACTATTACTACCATCTTTTCGATGAAAATTCATAAATATGGATTATCCCTAGGTCTACCTCAATGGAACATTAGAACAATTGTATGTTTATTATTGTTGTTAGATTTAAAATATGGTGATCACAATACCATGAAAAAAAGGTATTGTGAAAATTAGAACTAATCAATGCATGTACAAATACACTTTAAAATCATATATTATCTAGTATTAAACAATCATTCCAAACTCAACATCATGTTTTGGTAGCATTTATGGGATCTATATGACATACACTTGGATATTTCAACCTCACTCCATACTTAGACTAATGGCAGGACTAAAGTGATGAACAATATATTTTTGTATCTACTTTATATGTGCAATCACAATCATCCTTGTACATGGGATGCCAACTTACCATGCATTCAATAACACTATAATAGAGCATTGCATAACTTCATTTGGCATAATATATTCTAAGGATACGTTAGGTTTTAGGTTAATGCACCTTAAAATGTTAACTTTAAAGCACTTGCTAACATAAAAATTCTACATTAGGCTAAGGCAAATATCCTTATTGATGAGCTAATAAAAATTGTCATCCTAGCCCATATTGAAATCTTTAAAGAGTTTTCATCTACATAGAAACTGTTTTGCTTCATAGTCCTAAATACAACCTACCTCTTATTATAAACTGTGTTTGGTTACTTGTTATTTAATATATGTATTTTGAACTAAAAAATATTATGAGAAACATTTGAAAAGGAAATTCATTAAATAATACAAACACAATCTCCACTTCCATTCAATTCAGTTTTGAATCTTTGAAAAAAACTTGGCTAGTATTTATTGAACATGCATAATCATTCCATTTTGTATAATAATTATGTCATGTTGAACGGTATCATCCTTGATAATCATTTTCAACAAATTATTTATGACTTGTACAGTAATTATAATGGATTAACACTTTGTTTTATTCTTGATCAATAAACAAATATTTATCTTAACTAGGGTATGCTTACTTATAGTTAGAACTTAGATGAAATGTTTTTCACTAAAATCCCTCATTCATTTTAGGTATTAAAATACTATGAAAGTAAGAATCACTCTTTACTCACACTTACACTTACTTCTTGCTTCCACATAAAAAAACAAAACTAAGATATATTTGATTTTATGTAGCTTGTTGTTATTTGAGTATAATAATTTATTATTTATTTAATAGAAAAAAATTATAAAAAATATCATAATATTAAATGGAATGAAGGAAAAAATCCAACGAAGTTGAAAATGGTAAGTTTCATACATGGACAAGTTCCAATCCCTCGGATGAACCTTTAAATTTATTAAATAATATGAATTCAAAGTAACAAGTGGTATTGCGGATGAATAATAATATGATCATGATGCAATATGAATGGACCTCAATAAATCATATATTATCATTTGAAAATAAATAATACAAACCTAAGTAAATAAATAATTTTTTTAGTAAATGAAAATATAAATTAATAAGTTTTTAGCGTTTGTCGATAGTGTAGGCAGTCCCTCAATTGTTAGTGAATTAGTTTAATTTTTTGAGACCTCTACATTTAATAGTTCTTCAGTATTGGTTGACTATGGGGGCAGCCTTGTGGGATATGGATCCATGGATATTCCTCCATAAATTTTCTTTCATGGAATGTTCAAAAACTTATAGAGTCCTACATAATGTTTTTGTTTGATTTGCTCTACAAAGAATTGACCATGTTGATGTTATTTGTTCACAAGAAGTTAAGATCTTTGGTTTTTTTTAGATGTTTCTCTCAATTGTATTGTAGGTTCTTTTATGCATTTCACTACTCAACATGAAGATGTATAGGGTGGTGCTTCTATTTATATCTCCTCCAAACTTGAGGATTGTTTACTTGGGTCTAACAAGGATCCTTCTCATAATGTGGTCTAAATTTCATTGAATATTAATAGCAGCACCCTAGGCATTGCCAAGATTTATGTGCCTAATGATGGGACTAATCACTCTACCCTTTGGTTGTACCTATATGATCATTTATCGATGGCATATTAGTTTTTTTATGGATTCTAATATGGTTGAGCATGCTGAAGATAAAGTTGATCACCTCTTGACGCATTGGTATGCTAGAGAGTGCAAGGTCTGGTGTTTTATTAAATGCATATGGGGTACTTTTTATTCCTTTTTTTCTAGTGCAATTACATGCCTCCACCTGAGTTCATGTGGTCCATTTTTTGTGCAAGTAATGATAGAGTCTACAAGCACCTTGATCGAGTTATGATGTCAAAACAATATTTTTTTATTCTCCTCAATCTATAATAAGATTGTGATCGTATAGGATCAAATTTTATTGTCAAAGAATTTCTCGATTTGCTTTTAGATTAAGTAAACTGGTCACCAATTTAATTTTTCATGCAATCAATTTTATTTAAATACTTCCTTACTGCAACACCTTGGCACGATTGCTTCTATTATGGGAATCTCAAATTTATTAACTCGACTTCCTCACTTTGTTAGTTAGATTTATTGATGGGATGAGGTACTTGTCCATACTACCTCTTTCATGTGGTATTTTTGCAAACAAATGACACATGTTAGAAAACATGCTCATTTGGATATTACGAAGGAGTATCAACAAACTTTGTTATTTCTAGAAAATGATCTGTATGAACGATAGTTGTAAACCAAGGTTGTTGGTCTTCACGACAAAATTATAGTCCATGAACAACATGAAGCCAGGGGAACTCATATTTAGGCTCATCTACACTGGTCGAAGGTCGGTAATCATCCATCCAAAGACTTTTTCAAATATCTTCATTCTAGGTAGGCTAATATCAAATCAAGGCTATTCAAGTCTCTCATGATAGGCTATCTTCTCTTCATGATATTTCATCTGCATTTATGGATCATTATAAACTTATATTTCAATTTAAACTACTTTGGTTTGTTTGAACACTTTTATAAGGCCTCAGGTTCCAACATCCAATGGTCTAAGTCTCTTTATTTTTATCTTGCTTCTTCTTCCATGCTTGCTTGGATTAGATATTTTTCAAGGCATCAAATTTAAACGGTGAGCATTTTAAGCTCTTAGGAACCTCATTTGCTTTTGAAAACTCACCCTCGATACTTTACTAGTATGTCATTGATAGAATTAAAAATAATATTTCTTGTTGGACCTTGCATCCCCTTTCTCTTACCGATAAGTTTTAGGTTTGCACAAATATTCTTGCTTCCATCCATGTTTATTACTCCTCTTGTTGGGTCCCTTTCTAAGAATTCTTATAATAAGATGGCTAGGCTCCTTAGGAATTTTATTTGGTCCAAGGGGAAGAATTCGTGTGGTTTTCATCAAGTTGCTTGGGATATTTTTTGCATGCCTACTAATAAAGGTGGGATGGGCATCATTGATATTTATAGGTAAAGCATTTCTTTATGTGCTAAGTGGGTGGTTAAAGCTATTGAAGGCCCTAAATCCTAGAAGATTTTGATTCACCATTGTATTTCTTTAAGGTTACCTTATGGGTTCAAATCTTGGGCTAATATTGGCCTTCATACTCTCATATTTACTTTTGCTCCAATTAATATTCAAGTTTCTTTTGTTGGTAAAAGTATTTGGTATACTTTTAAAGTGGTGAAACCTCATCTTTGTATGGTGATGGTTTTCAGAATGGTATTTTGTTTAATTTTTGGAATATCTGGTGGTTTCCTATTCTATCTAACTCTTCATTTCTTCTTGGTAATATGCCAAGGATTAAAGCTTTGAGGCTATTTTGCAAGGACATCTGCTTTACTAAATATTTAGTGCACTCTTGAGACTAGATTTCTTGGCCTAATATCAAACAAAAATTTAATCTTTAGAATTCAGATTTTTTTCTATTCCTAATATTCAAGGGATTATACCTGATGTCATGCTTCATAAACTCGACCTTCAACCCTCAAGTGCCTAATTGAGGTATTGACATTGGAATGTGGATACTCCTTTTAGGATATTCTTCTTCCTTGATTTATCAGCATATTAGTCATGTTTCCCTTGTTTTTGACAAACTTAATAAAATATGGTAGACTCACTCTACCTCTTATACTTGGATTGCTCATATGGACATAATCTGGCAGTTTAAACTTTAACCCAAGATTACCTTTTTTCTTTAGTCTCTTATTTATCAAGTTTTTTCTGTGGGAGAGAGACTTCGTAGGGTTGGTCTTCCTAATTCTAAGTGTTTGACTTGTGGTTATTTTGAGACTTTTAAAATTTGATTTTGGTTCTACCATCGTGCTTAGTCTATATAGTCTTGGATTCACTTATTGTTCAACTCCTTTCATCTTAAATTATTCAGATGGTAGATGATTTTTTTTGAGATAATAGTTGTTGGTCTGCTTATATTGTTGCTTTGTGGAATTTATTTCATGCTATTATTTTGTTTCAACTTTGGAAAGCTAGGAATGTTGTTTTCAAAAAGGAGATTCAATTTCTAGTAAGTTTTCTATGCATGAAAAAATTACGATGTTTTTTGTTGTTGTTTAGATCCGTTCAGAGGATTTTAAGTTAACTCATGAGTTGGAATATTTGATAAATATTATCATGTACTGGCATGAGGCTCTGTGCACTATTAGTAGGATTTTGCCAAACCTCTCTCTGCCTCAAGATCCTTTTGTTTCAGCATAGCAGATCGAGGGAATGGTATTTTTCAACCTTAAGTCATTCTATCAGTGCTTACAACAAGGCTCGATCCTTTTCTTAGTTATGTTTTTTATTATCCGTTTTAAGAGTTGGTTTTGTTTTTGGCCTCAGGCCTCCTCTTTATAGTATTGGTTGCTTGGGTTGTCTTGCACCCTAAACTGTGATATTTTCAGCTTCCTTTTTATCGTAACATCTCTTATTTTTATTGAATGGCTTTTTACCCTGAAGTGTGATATTTTCAACTCCTTTTTATCATAACCTTTATTGAATATAATTATTGGTTCCAATAAAAATATGAATTAAAAATGAGTGTGGAAAAAATAAAGCCTTATATCTCATTGCCATGGTGCCTCCCATGTTCGAAGTGGGGACCTTTCAGCGTGTGAGACTGGCGTAATGACCACTGGACCCTTTTGTAATTAAGGTTACACAAACTACAAACCTTTCTGAAATTTCAAATTGAGATTCTGATGTAAGCCTTCTCTTTCTCCCGTGCTTCATTTCAATCATCAGTGGGTATATGGTTCACAAGGTTTGGCGAGGACAAATTATGGAATTCAAGGCACATACAGCGCACATATTCGTTTCTTTGAAACCATGAGAAACGCGACATTAACCTTCTCAAAATCTTATAGAGGAAAGGGTTTTCATCACTTTTGGATGAATCCTGATCTCCGTTCACTTCTTCGAGTATTGCATCCAAGCTTGCAGTAGAAACACCGATATCTCTATTCGAAATAGGGTGTTGAGGTATTGCTGCATAAAGAAACCCTTTCATCTCTCGCCTGGGTTTGGAACGCTGCAGGGCCCACGTGAATTGAAGTACTTCTCTCGCCCTAGATGGTTATCCTGATCAGTCATACATGGAATTGACTTATTAAGAAACCGAGACAAAAAAATTAAATACACCATCTGCCAAGTTATGTTACCAAAAACGAGAAGCCGAAAACATAACTACAATGACTGCATCAAGTTATGTTACCAAAAACGAGAAGGCGAAAACATAACTACAATGACTGATGAAAGACGAAGTCTTCACGATTACAACATAACAATTAGATTTTTATACATACATATCTATATATATATATATATATATATAGAACAACAATACCTTCTAGTGTATTGTATTTAGATATTTATGAGGAGAAATCTTAAGAATATCAACCACAAGACCAGTGACACCTAACAAAGCCACCACAGTGGCCATAATAATACCTTCTAACGGTTAGATTGTAGTTGATATATATACACCAAACCCACGCGCATTCGTCTTACAAATCTCTGGAATTCCCTCAAGTGGTCGTCTTCCATTAGCTTTTCGAATAGACTTAGATAGGTCAAAGCATATGCCCCTAAGAGGTGGCCTTTCAACTCAATGAACTGTATTATTATGATATTACACCGTATTATTACAGGACGTATTATTGGTAGTGTCCATCACGGATATGAATTTGGATCGTGCTCATACATTTGTTTTCCATTTACCATTTCTCCCTAATAATATAGTGACATAATTGTTTTTTACTATTATATAGAGCATTATGATCATATCAATCTAGCCATAATATATATATATATATTTTAGTAAATAATTTTCACAATTTTTTGAATGAAATGTAAACTTTGTATTAAAGTATAAAAATATCATACAAAAAGAGTGTTAGGTGGACGAATCACACCCCAAGTGTTCAACGTTTGCAAAAAGACAACCAAACAAGTGCCACTTGTCCACAAAAGAGGTTGCCACCGCAGCTACGAAACCGTCCGGAAACCGAAAGCCAAAAAATAAGCATAGTCTAAAACATCATACCGCCAAAGGCGGGAGCACCAAGATCAATAGTTTCATAATTATGCATTAAAACCCAAAACCACCAAGCATTAACATCTCAAGGTGTTACGAAGTGGGAGGAGTTGCATCGCCCAAATTATCAGGATCCTCATTATGGCACCACACATTTCGGGGGATGTCTGGAGTAATGAGGTCAGGTTGGCTATCGTACACTTCATGCCACTTGGTTTTCTGATCATTGGCCATAGCCGATTATGTCCATCCATTCCCTTCTGCATTAACTGTAGGGTCGATGCCAATATCATTCCAACCATCATTTCCTCCAACTACTCCATTGGTCCAAACATCACCCTATTGAGAAGAAGTCAAGTGATCACCCCAACCACCACCATGGCGGGAAGAGCTCCATCCGCCTGAGCGACGAGTGGGAGTCCATGCATCATAGAGCTGGTAGTGCTACGATCCCCTCGATTCCTGATATTGCCTATGAGGAGTGGGAGTCCATGCATCATAGAGCTGGTAGTGCTACGATCCCCTTGATACCCAGTCTCGCCTCTGAGGTGGGGGACAATGACATGGATGGGAGCGAGACCTTGAATGAGCATCACACTCAAGTGATTCACGACTCAACGAACAAGGGTATTCTCCCAATGATCAATGAGCTCCTACAAATGGTTGAGCTCTATCTGCACTTTTCTTGTTTGCACATTAATCTAAAGACACATATCATAAAATATAGAAAGCTTATCATCAATAGTAAAATCAAAATATTGGGGCTTATCATTAAATACAATATCATTCCTACATTTCTAGATATGGAAAAGGATTTTCAGTCAAAACAAATTCCAAACTACAACAAGAGGCTCTAAAAAAATGGGCTTATCACCAAGCAGGTTATGGAACCACTATAAATGCCTTTGAAGAAAAGGACTGAAAAATGACTCAATCCATGTCCATGTTTTTTGAGCTTTAACACAGTGCCAAAAAACATGCATAACTGATTCCTCCTCCCCACAAAAAGCACAAGTGGGATGAGCAATACCCAAATGGGTAAGCCGATGAACAAGACGAAAACCATGATACAAAAAGCTCCAATAAAAACATGCTTTTTGGGTTCTACATAGCTGGCCCAAATCTTTAAAAAATGATCCCATCATTTAGCTCTGGAAGAGAATAAATCCTAGTGATCATTGTGTTATAATCACAATGACACTGAGAGGGGGGGTGAATCAGTGTGTTCTTTAAAAACTTAAAAGCAATTTAGACTTTTAAATAAACTACAGTAGATTAAAACATAAATAATAAAAGTACTAAGAACATCACACATAACACGACATTTTAACGAGGTTCACCGATGTGGCTACTCCTCAAAAAGACTTCTTGGACTACCATCCAAATCCAGTCAAATGCAAAGCTACAACTTTACATAATCATTCACCAGCACCAACTGGTAAGAGGCACCAACCTCTAAATTTTATCTGCTACAATAGAATGGAGCACCAACTCCAATTTTTCCAGCTCCAACTGGAAAGAGGCACCAACCCCTTTTACCAAGCTACAACTTGGAGATAGTAATAAAAATTGCAGAATTAAACTGTCACCTCAATTTGCACGATCTGCTATTTTTCTTGCGTTCTGCTGCTTGTCGACATTCGGCTGCTGCTGTGAAAAATGATTTGCACTTTTTCAACCACTCCTCTATATCTCTCTGCGTTCTCTACTGCAACTTCACAGAAATATTACTTCTACAGCCAGCACACTATCATTTCACACTCGGAACACGACTTCTACATACCGCGTTCTTATCTTCTCTTTGCACCACTCACTCTGCTGCACCTTCCATGAAATCTCACTTCTACCATCTATGTATTTTTGCCTCGGACTTTAAACACGCATCTGCATATCGCTCTCTTTGTTCTCGATCAGTCGATACGCACTCACTCACTATCTCATCGCTGCAATCTCTTTTCTTTAACTCCAAAGAACTATCACCGACTTACACTCTGCTACACACGAACTTCATTCACATATATCGCATCACGCCCACTCTTTAACCTTGCAACAGTCCCGCCTTTTTATAGAAGAGAATATCCCATCAAAACATTCTCAAACATGTCGGCTGCAACCCTAATTAGGTCAACATGAAACCCTAGAATTTTTCGGTTGCTTAACCTTGCTTTGTCAGCAGGAAACCCTAATTGATCCGTTGCAAAACCCTAGCAACGTCGACTTTGAAAACAAGCCGGTGAACAACTTTAATTTAATTTTAAAATATTAATTTAAATTTTAAATAAATAAATAAAATTTAAACTGGATATTTAAAATTAAATATCTTCATCATCGGAGCACCTTTTTCAACAAAACGAAGAGCTAACTTGGGTTTTAAGAAAAATCCATTTTAAAACTGCTGACCATGGATTTAAACAAAACCTATAATTTAGTCTGCCTTGGTTTTCACAAAAACCCTTCCGCTCTTTGACATCAATGACAACATCAACACTTGAGAAAGGGCAATGTACCCAAGGTACCCAAAATTGCCAACAATCTCCCCCTTTGTCATTGATGGCAACCCTTTACTAAAAACACATCTTCAAGAGCCAAAACTGAAATCAATCTCTTTGAAGTTTTGCTCCCCCTAACTTGAAGCTTTCCTCTTCACTTGAAGCTCTCCCCCTTACTCATATCTCTCCCCCTTTGTCATCAATGGCAAAGGGCCACCTTTGGGGCTCGGAACTAAGAATGAGCCTCTTAGCTTAGTCCCTCCCCCACCTCCTGATGAGGTGATTAATTCGGGGTGGTAGTAAAACTCCCATTAGGCACTGATCAACATCAACGTCTATAACTTCCTTGTTGGGTCTTCTCTTGAACTCTTTGACCATATTCTTGTTCTTGTCATTGTTCCGATCCTTGGACCTGATCATGCCATTGTTCTCGTTCCTATATCCTAGAATTTCAACTCGCATCTGTCGACGAGTGTGACTTTTATTGTTGCACTTATAACAAGTAATAGTGTTGTTTCTTTTAGGCATACCTGTTCTTTGAATCCACATGTTCTGACTAAGCCAGTTCTGACTAAACCTGTTTTGACCAAGCCTGTTAGTGTGATGTTCTTTTGTTTTAAACGAAACTCTGGTCTGTTTACCCTTCTAACATGAAGCACACATACTATTTGCAAGTTTTTTAATGATTGGAATATCTCTCACTGCTTGTTTAGCACTAATTCTTACCATATTATCAAAACTTATGTGTCCAAGCCTCTTATGCCACAACCAGTTCTCTTCTTCTTGTCCCATGAAGCACATACCTTCTGAAAACTCTGAGAGTGTGTACAGATTGCCAGACGTCCTTGAGCCGGTTGCTATTAATTTCCTACTATTTATTTTTCTGACTTCACAACCATGCTTCTTGAAAACTACTTCATGTCCTTTTTCATGCATTTGACTCACACTCAATAGATTATGTTTCAAACCATCCACATATAAAACTTCCTCTGACTTGATCTTTCCTTCACTAATTTTGACCGTTCCTTTACCTATTATTTTGGCTCCGTCATTGTTGCCGAATTTTATAGAACCACCCTCATACTTTTGTAGATTTTTGAATTTATGTTTGTCACCTGTCATATGACTTGAGCAACCACTATCAAGAATCCAAGGAACATGTTTATTCTGAGCTCTAAAAGCTGTCTGCACTATTAAAGAATCATGTTCTTTCCTAAGTTGTTCTTTTTGTTTCCATTCCGTTTTAACTCGTGGTATTGGGTTCTAGCTGTGACTTCCCCTTTTTAGAATTTTGCACATATCCTTCAGTATAAATTCTATTTTGTTTTGCTCTATACGGTTGAAATCTGCTTTCATGAGGTTGATATGAAACAAACATACTACGACAATTTCTGGCAATATGACCAAAGTTGTGACACTTAAAACACTCTATTGCATAACGCATTAAAGGAGCAAACACATTTCTACTAGTGAAACTTCTTGGACCTACGTTGTATTTGCAGTCAACAATTTTATGCCCATAAACATTACACTTGAAACAAAAACCATAGAAATAATGATTAAACCTGAAATATGGTCTTGGCCAGGTTGTTGCTAGAGCCTTGGATCTTCTATTCTTTTGATGTGTGACCTTAGTAAAGCCATCATTGTCAGCTGCTATTTCAGGTCTGGCATTATATCTTTCTTTTGCTTGATTCTTGTCTTTGTTCTTTTCACTTTCAACATTGCTTGCTTTTGGTCCAGTTGATGATTCTCCTTCAGAAAAGCCAAGACCAAATTTGATACCTGTGGATCTTTGATCACTCAGAATTTTGTCCAATTTCATCGAGCTTTCTTCACGTTTTACATGACAGTTGATTTTTCGATCCAGTTCTTGTATCTGTATTCGAAGACTCACATTTTCTTCTTCCAATTTGTCTGCAGTGGTCTATCTTCATGGATACCTGTATTTCCAGATCTTCAGACATTTTCTTGTATTCTTCAGTCTGTATTTTTAAACTGGCAATAATGTTGTTTGCATCCTTAAGTTTCCTTGACAATTTTTCATTCTTTTTTTTCTCCGATTCCCATTCTGTAAGGGCAAACACTAGCTCACCCTCTAAAAATTGAATTAAACTATCACCTCAATTTGCACGATCTGCTGTTTTTCTTGCGTTTTGCTGCTTGTCGGCATTCGGCTCGTCATTGTGAAAAATGATTCGCACTTTTTCAACCACTCCTCTATATCTCTCCACGTTCTCTGCTGCAACTTCATAGAAATATTACTTCTACAGCCAGCACACTGTCATTTCACACTCGAAACACGACTTTTGCATACCGCGTTCTTATCTTCTCTTTGCACCACTCACTCTGCTGCACCTTCCATGAAATCTCACTTCTACCATCTACGTATTTTTGCCTCATATTTTAAACACGTCGTCTGCATATCGCTCTCTTTGTTCTCGATCAGTCAATACGCACTCACTCACTATCTCATCACTGCGATCTATTTTATTTAACTCCAAAGAACTATCACCGACTTACACTCTGCTGCACACGAACTTCATTCGCATATATCGCATCACGCCCACTCTTCAACCTTGCAACAGTCCCGCATTTTTATAGAAGAGAATATCCCATCAAAACATTCTCAAACACGTCGACTGCAACCCTAATTAGGTCAACATGAAACCCTAAATTTTTTTGGTTGCTTAACCTTGCTTTGTCAGCAGGAAACCCTAATTGATCCATTGCAAAACCCTAGCAATTTCAGCTTTGAAAACAAGCCGATGAACAGCTTTAATTTAATTTTAAAATATTAATTTAAATTTTAAATAAATAAATAAAATTTAAACTGGATATTTAAAATTAAATATCTTCATCATCGGAGAACCTTTTTCAACAAAACGAAGAGCTAACTTGGGTTTTAAGAAAAACCCATTTCAAAACTCGTTGACCATGGATTTAATCAAAACCTATAATTTAGTCTGCCTTGGTTTTCACAAAAACCCTTCCGCTCTTTGACATCAATGACAACATCAACACTTGAGCAAGGGCAATGTACCCAAGGTACCCAAAATTGCCAACACATTGAGCTTGGGAACCATAGACAAATTTAGCAAAATTTGACTATACCAATTCTTGGTTCTGTAATTAAAAAAAGGAGTGCTTTTGAACCAATGCCATTCAGAACACCAAGATCTCTAAGCCAATTGGCCCATCTTGGGCCAAAGAGAGAAAGGCATACAACTAACCATTGTATCATAAGTGCTCTTATCTGACTGCTTAAGGGCAAAAGTCCTCTTGAAAACATCCCAAGGGATCCAATCCCGCAAAGAGAGACTGAAAAAATCAGAGAGGGATGAAATCCCTTTTCTAAAAAATTGAGAAGCATGAATCCACTGAATGTTAGCTAATGACTGTGACTGAAATTGAATAAAATGAGACCACCACACATAGAATAAGGCAAGAGAAGTGCCTCGACCCTTTGCCAAGCTTTTCCATTGGAGTCAATGTTTGACATCTTCCTAAGCTTTCCAAATGCCCTTAACAACAAACAAGCCAGACACTTTAACAGGCACAGGAGAAAGAATGATAGAAGGTAAGTTCATACATTTCTACTATTTTTTTCCATAAGGTAGACCTTGAGAAATAATATGAAAAATAAGGATTTTCCAAGCCTATGAACCTTTACAAGCTCAAATAATCCATTTTGCACTTAAAGCAAACCCTTGCCGTTGGCAATCAAACAAACCAAGACCCCCATAAGTCTTAGGAAGACAACAAAATTTTGAGGACACCTAAGAAAATATTTGAGAAGTGTTGAGTGGTATTTTCACCCAGTTGTGAAAACACACTCTCCGATAGGATCCGAGTCCCAAATCCTCTGCTTGCAAAGAAATTACACAAGTAACTTCTCCAAGGTTTCTGTTATGTTAGCTTTTTTGCACCAATAATGCTGTTCAATTTGAATGCTAGGAATACCTTAGTGGTTGCAAGTAACTATTAACAAGGGGCACTATGGTTTATTTTACTCTGAAATTGCAATGGACTCAAAGTGAATTAATCTTAATGATGAATCTATTTTCGATTTCGAGCTTTGGTAGATTTTCAATTTTTTATTTGAATGACAGTAAAAAATGCAAAAAAATAAAGAATTGAGAATAAAAATGCAAAGAGAATCAACTAAACTACATTCAGAGTGCTACAATCCCATTTTGACAAAACCGAAGATAATGAGGTTTTCTGCATACAACCTAACCTATTGAACCTGCAAAACTCGCACAATCCAGATAATCTAGGTGCTGGTTTCTGGGGTCTTAACTATGGTTTTCAGATTTAGACATTCGCATGAAGCAACCAAGAGAACTTGCATTAAACTTCACCTATAAGCCTAAAAATCTGAAAGGGGAAAGATAAACATTCAATTTTGCATGCAGAACATAACTCCTTCTTTCTTGCCAATGAGATGCAACTCTTTGTAATTCTGTATTAAAAGAGTGTTTCAGTTTACAATGACAGAATATTTCCAGTTTTGAGAAAACCAGAACAAGTGGAGGAAAATGCTCCAAAAGCAGGCCCAGAATGGCTTATTGCCTTTGGATCTGCAACTCTGCTAGTAGTAATTTTTGACCCCTGTACCAATCTGTGCTTCTACTCTTATATTTTATGGCAATGCTCTCTGTTTTGCCCTGTGACGCTTCGCTTCATCTCCTAGGTCTCTTCATTTCATCTTCCTACCTCTTTGCATTATTTTGACTTTTGTTCGAGCGTCGAAACGTTTGATCTTCTTGCTAATTATAACTACTCTATAACCCTTACACATTTATGCCATGTGTTTAGTGCTTCCCTACATATTCTGTAATGTCCCGCTACGAATCACGACAAAAACAGCATGTCGCTTTGCTCCTCTACCTGTATTGCAAAAATGAGACATGTCACGATATCATGACATTTTTTGTCAGTAGCCTCGTTCATCCTCCCGCATCACAAAAATGATACATGTCGTGATATCGTGACATTTTTTTGCTATCGGGCCATGTGGGTGCAACTTGTCACGAAATCGTGATGTTTTTCTACTTCGGGCTATGCAGATGCAACCTGTCATGAAATCGCGATGTTTTTCTCTATCGCTGTGTTTTGTTGCACTTAGCCACAAAAACGTGACATGTCGCAAAATCATGACACTTTTTCATTTCACACCATCTCATTGCTTTCTATCATGAAATCAAAAATTTTTTTTGTTTTGTACCACTTGGCTGCTTTCTGTCGCGAAATCACGACGCTTTTCTCTTTTGCACCATCTTGCTGCTTTCTGTCATGAAATCGTGACAACTTTTCGTTCCGTACCACTTGGCTACTTTCTGTCATGAAATCATGACAATTTTTTGTTTCGTACCACTTGGCTGCTTTTTGTCACGAAATCGCGACGCTTTTCTCTTTTGCACCATCTTGCTGCTTTCTGTCGTGAAATCATGACAATTTTCTCTTTTGCACCATCATCTCGTCTTCAGTTCGTGAAATGGCAACATGTCAGGAGATCGCGACAACTTCTACATTGACTCTTCTCTTGTTGTCTTTGACCGCGATTTCATGACAAGTCACGATATTGCAACATTTTTCATTTCATCTTTCTTTCTCCTCTATGAATCGTGATTTCACAACACGTCGTGATATCACGATAATTTTCTCTTCATGATGCATTCTACTGCTCGTGGCCCCAAAAATGTGACATGTCATGAAATCATGACAATTTTTCATTTTGCTTCATTTTGTTACTCTTGGCCATGAAAATGCGACATGTCACGAAATCGTGACACCTTTTTGTTCCACTACACTTTGCCTGTCTGAGCTGTGAAAATGTGACCTGTCGCGATATCGCGACACTTTCTTTTTCTTGGCAGTATCTTGTCATGATTTTGCGACCCTTTATTTTTCTTAGCCGTGATAGAGCAACGTGTTGCGATATCACGACACCTTTTCATTTTGACGTACTTTGCTATTCTGAGCCGCGAAAACATGACACATCGCGATATCGTGACAACTTTTCATTTCTAGCCGCGACGGAGCAACATGTCGCGATATCGCGACACTTCTTCTTTTGTGATATTTTGCTCTTCCTTTGATTTTTTTAGCATCTGGGCCACTGAGGTCTTCTTCAAAAGCATGCAAAAAATGTGGGTCCCCAATTTTGGGGTGTGTTGTGGATCAGCCACAACAAATGGTGACTCTGTTGTCAAATGCTCCTAAGCATTTTGGTGAGAACCCAACCTGGAAGTATACAAACTCGGGAACAGGCATTAGCACATAAGAAATATAAACAAATGCCAATAGATCAGAAATACATGAATCATCAGAATTATTAAGTATCATCTCGGTGTGTGCAATGTGTTTCATTCCCTATCGTTTGAAATTGATCAACATTCCATTATCAGTTTCACCTATGATTTGTATGCAAGGCTATGGATGATTTGTGCAGGATTTGGTGTATGATAAAGATGCTAGAGATATAACAACCTGCTTTACAAAGGCTCAACCCTTCTAATATCATGAACAAACATATTAAAGTTGTCAAACCCTCTTAGGACCAAATATATGTCTACTAAATTAATTTACTAGATCCCAAAGTTGGTTATGTGTCACTACCATCTTGAACCCATGTGCAAGTGTAAGTGAAATCAGAACTTTGGGGAATAGGATTCCCAACCTAAGCGAGATGGGAATTTAACCCTATCCTTACTATTCTGATTTTGAGTTCATTACCTCATCTTGAACAAAATGATTTAACCTGTTATGGATGAAATGGTCGGGCTAGTCTATCCATATGAGCAATCAGTGGTCTTGCTTTTAGACAAGACATGTTGCCACGCATGAGCATACTTAACCCCATAATCCCTGACTTGGCTTTATTCATTCTCTTCTCTTTCTTTTTTTTTTTTTATTTGGACCTTTGGGATGACTACCCATCCTTGCTAGGGACATGTAGTACGATCCCTCCAATCCAATATTAAGATGAAATGGGAAATGTTAGTTAATTTTATTTCTTGGACCTTTGGGATGACTACCCATCCTTGCTAGGGACATGTAGTATGATCCTTCCAATCCAAGATGATAATATGAAAGATGAAAAACATTAATTTTTTTTTGTTTCTTGGACTTTTGGGATGACTACCCATCCTTTGTAGAGGACATGTAGTACGATCCTTCCCATCCAAGTTTTATGCTAAAATGAAATATGGAAGCTTTGGGGAATAGGATTCTCAACCTAGGTGAGATGAGAATTATGCCCTATCCTTACTACTCCATGAAGGTCAAATCAAAGCTTTGGGGAATTGGATCCTCAACCTAAGTTCGATGAGGATTTAATCCTATCCTTACTACTTTGGTTTTAGACTTTAAGCTTGATGGAAGTGGTAAAAACCACTATTTTAAGGATTATGTTGCATGATAGAACAGACATGAAATATTCTTTTCACCTCACCTTTTCACCCAAGTATGGTTTTGACCATTTTGCTCAAGATTCCCTTTAGTATGCGTAGAACATGCTTGGTTCAAGTTAGTCCAGGCAACAGTTCCCAACCTTAGGATCCTTTTAATATATGTTATGTAGTAATCCTAAGAGGATTCGACACCTTCTCAATGATTGCACATGAAATGAAAATGTAACTAAGATGACATGTATATGCAATGTGGAATGTGGCATGAGATATGAATGCACTGTTTCTTTTGAACTGTGGAGGGAATATATCATCTACTTCACCATAATGTGTAAAACTGACAACTTCATGCATCACAAGATTCAAACGATATTACTTAAAATGTTTGTGTTACTTGTGGAGCTTCTACAACACAATTCCAATGTTTCATATTCTCCTAGTCTTAGGCATAAGTTGACATCTCAATTTTCTTTTTTTCCTTTTTTTTTTTTTTTGTATATAAACAAACCAAACATGTCAAATGAAATCAAAACACAACTTAAATCCTAACTAGACTAGCAATCCTAAAACAAACAAAACAAAATTTGAAAATCCCTACCAAAACCGAAAAGTATAATATCAATATCTTACGACTTAAGGGCTAAAATAATGCTTTAAAACATGCCCATTAACTGGTAACATCAGATATTTCCCTTCTAAAGTTCTTAACCTGAAGGTATTTTTCCCTAGAATTTTTGAAATCTGATAAGGGCCTAACCAAAGACAATCAATTTTTTTGATGATTCCCCTTTTCTTCATGTCTTTTATCCCACAATAAGACTAAATCAGATATTTTGAAGGACTTAATTTTAGCTCTTCTGTCAAACCATCCTTTAACAACCTCTTGGTGTTTACTCATGTGAATCATGGCTTCCTCCATTTTTTCATTGAGGTGCAGTAAATGACTTAGTCTAGATTTAGTGTGTTTATCTGTTCCTAGGTATTTCTGTATGAAATGCAGGGTTTGAAGCTTCAAGTTTGTTGGAAAAATTGGATCTTGTCCATAAACCAAATGATAGGGAGTATTCCCTATTGATTCTTTTACTCTGGTTCTATCTGTCCAAAGAGCAAACTTTAACTGGCTGTGCCAATCTCGAGGGTTCCTTTCCAATAATTTTTTAATGATATTCAACAAATTCTTGTTTGACGATTCGGCCAAACCATTTCCATGAGGGTAATAATTAGATGCAAATTTTAAACTCGCTTTATTGTCATATGCCCAATCTGCAAATTGTGTGGAAACAAAAGCTTTACCATTATCACTAATGATAGAATCGGACATTCCGAATCTTGTTATGATGTGATCCTCAAGGAATTTTATTACATCTGTAGTGGCATGTTTTGTAGGAACTGCTTCTGCCCACCTTGTACAATAATATGTAGTTGCTAGTATGAATTTATGGGAATCAGAATAATTTGGGTTAATAACCCCAATGAAATATAATCCCCATTGTGCAAATGGTCTCATCTCAACTATAGGTTGTAATGGCATGGCTGCATTTCTTTCTCTGTTGGCTGCTACTTGACAAATGTGGCAAGATTGTACATGAGCATGTGCATATTTAAAAATGTGAGGCCAATAGTATCCTGCTCTCAGGATCTGATGCACTGTAGCATTTGCCACACCATGGCTAGTTCCATATTTCCCATGAAATTCTTGCAGAACCTTGGCAGCTTCTTCTTTATTCAGGCATCTCAAGTAGATCCCCTCATGACTTTTCCTATACAAAACACTAGATCTAATCAAATAATTAACAGATTTAAGTATTAAAGCCCTTCTTTGAGTGGAATTCAAATTGGATGGGCACTTACTGTTTAATAGAATATCAACATACCAGCCATCTTTAGAAATGTATTATGCACTTGAATATTGACATTTTGTTTGTGGATTATTCTCAGCAATCGTCTTCACAAGTCCCTGTCCTCGAACTAGTTTCATGGGTTGGATTTCAAGATCAAATTCTTGGATGGTAGAAATCCATTTACCTCTTTTCTCACCTAGCTCGTTCTGTAAAAACATAGTTTTGATAGCAGGGTCAAGCACAATGGCAAAAACTCTGCTGTGCACAATGTAATGTCATAGAATACCTCAATTGAGCATATTTTAAAGGATAGAATACCTCAATTGAGCATATTTTAAAGGAGCACTTAAAAATGCTATGGGATTTTTTGCACTAGCCTCACCTTTCTGGGTCAAGACACTCACAAAAGAGTGTTCCGATGCAAAAGCATAAATATAGAAAGGTTTAGAATAGTCTGGAATTATGAGGGCAGGGGCTCTGGAAATGGCATCCTTAATGTTTTGAAAGGCCACCCTACTTTCCTCATTCCATCTGACATCTACATCCTTCTTGAGCATCTTGTTCAAAGGTTTGGCTATCTCAACGAAGCTTGAGATAAAATTCCTCACAAAATTAATCTGCCCAAAGAAAGATCTCAACTCCTTTTTACTACCTGGGGGAGGCAAGTTTTGGATAGCTTCTATCCTTTCTGGGTCAATGGATATACCTTCTTTTGAAATGATGTGACCAAGTAGCTTTCCTTATGTTACTCCAAAGATGCACTTTTTTGGATTTAAGGAAATTCCATGTTCTCTGCATCTTTGAAAACCTTTTTCAAATCCTGGACATGGTCTTCTCTTTTCTTTGAAAATACTAGAATATCATCCACATACACAATGATACACTTGCCTATAAGCCCTTTGAATGCATAGTCCATGGCGCGTTGAAATGTTGTACCAGCATTTAACAGTCCAAACGACATTCTTTTGTAGGCAAATGTCCCCCATTTGGTTGTGAAGGCTATTTTCATCCTATCATTGGGATGAATAAGAATTTGGTTATATCCAGAATATCCATCAAGAAAAGACATCATTTCAGATCCATTCACTATTTGTAAAATTTCATCAATGGATGGTAATGGATAGTTATCCTTTTGAGAGGCCTTGTTAAGATTTCAAAAATCTATACATAGCCTAATATCTCCGCTCTTCTTTCTTACTGGAACGAGGTTAGCAACCCAGGTTGAGTTCCTAATAGGAAAAATAATCTTTGCTTCCAATAATTTCTTGACCTCCTTTTCTATTAAGGGCTCCAATAGGGGGTTAACAACTCACTGTCTTTGTCTGAAAGGCTTGGAGTCCGACTTTAAAGGGATGGTGTGCATAATGACGTTTTGGTTGTATGTTTTCAATTCGTTATAATTCCAAGCAATGAAATCCACGTAGTGTTTTAGTGCATGTATTATATTTTCTCTTTCTTCAGCTGTACATGCCTTTGTGATGCACACTTCCCGTGGATTGTCTGCACTCCCTAGATTAATTAGATCACATGCATCTTTGGGGAATGGAACCTTTTTTTCTTTTCTGGCCTTGTACCCCATATCGAACATTTTCTCCAATGAAACTATGTCTTTAGGTATTTTTTTGGATTGATGTGTAGTTTCACTTTCGTTTTCTGCTTCTTCTTGCCATCTTTGCTCCTCATCAATCACCTGATTTTCAAAAATACTCGAGTTCATGACAAATTTGAATATGTTTCTATCATTTTCAAAAACTTGGAAATTCTTGACATTATCAGGTATTGATGGACAAGGAACTAATTCAGTGGAGAACTTCTTACACCTTTTTATATCAACTGGATTTAACATGCCCACAGCGACTACAAGGGAGTTTGCTATGCGATTTCCTTTTCTAGAAATAAGGGCTATATTGAAAGCATCAAATTCCTCAATGAGGTTCATGACCCTAGTTCTATAAAGGCTCAGTCTCTTATCACGACATGTGTATTGTCCTTTAATCTGCTTGACTACCAGTTCAAAATCTCCCAATACTTTCAAGCACTTAACCTGCTTGCTCAACGCTATTTGTAAACCAAAGATCAGTGATTCATATTCTGACATGTTGTTCGTGCAAGTAAATTGCAATCTATAGGCATCCAATAATGGTTTACTTCCTGGGCAAGTGAGCTCGACTCCAGCTCCTGCTCCTTGTCTAGATTTGGATCCATCAAACCTAAGCAACCATATGAAATCATTTTCCTCAAGAGAGCTACCATGAAATTTTTCCCCTTTAGGCTCTTCGATAACTTCTTCAACATCAAATGCATAGACCCCCAGCTCTAGCTCAGAAAACTGAACTTCATTTGGCTTATTAAATTTTGTTATGATTTCATTAAGCCTCGGTTTATTTTCTACTCTGATTTGATTTGCGATTCCTTTCCAGGGTAGCCACATATGTGAGTAATCAGTTGAAAAATAGCCATACAATGTTTTCATCCAATCCCTTGCAACTAGCATTCCATATCTACTTGGGATATTAACAACCAGAATGTCGACTACTTGTTGGACCCTGGGTTTAGAATTTAGTTGAATTTTGACATCATATAGGGTCCATACCACATTTACCTCAGATCGGTCCAATTGCAAAACTTTACATTTGGATGAAATAGGTCGTAGACCTAGCATTTGACATATCTCTGAAGGCATGAGATTGCTTGTGGCACTCGTGTCCACCAAACAATTATGCAAATTTTTACCAAAAATTCTCAGAGTCAATAAGAATGGCGGGACATCTCGTCTCTCCTTTCATAAAATCAAATGGGACTCAACTTCCTTTCCCTTCCACCCTTGATCAGGTGAGTTCAGAACCTTTATCAATGCTTCTTTTTGGACAGGAAATCTGGCCGTGTCTAAGAACGAAAGGCTTTATTTGGACTTCTTTAGATCCTCCACTATGTCATAGTTTGGTTTTGTGAATTTGACTGTATTCTGTGCGTCATTAGACATTTCTCTTCTAAGTGGAGGAGGGGGATTATTATCAGCCTTAGTATCCAGAGGAAGGATAGAGTTATTTGGTGGTGTTGATGATGTTTTAGGGGCTTTAGATTTACTTCTCAAATTATATCCGTGATTCCCTTTTCTAAACTCTCGAAAATCTTGCACCTCTTGTTCCAAAATTTCTTCTTCTTCCTCACTCTCACCTTCTTGACGGTATAAAGTTTCCACCATCATAATGTTATCATCTTGCTGTTGGAGTGGACCCTCATTTGGCACAAGTTCCAGGTCATCTACTTGGGCTTGGATACAATGAGTGTATCTAGTGATTTCAAGACAATTCGTCTCATTGTGCTCTTTTGTATTGTGCAATTTGCACCCCTTTTCCCATGCAAAATCCAAAATATTCAAAAGAGAACTAGATTGACTGGGTCCTACAAAAGTATCTAGTTGATTGGCAATAGGGGAAAGTACCCCTCCATTGTTTGGCTTTGTGTTCCAATGTCTCCCTCTATTGTTAAAATTTCAATTTAAGTGAGGGGCATGGGACTCATACTTCTATTTTTGAACCATGTCATTACTTAGTTTATGAACTATCTTCTTGAGCTCTTCAACATCCGAATAAATCTCCTTCGATGGAGCTACATTGTTGTTAGTTTCCATTGGGTTTGCATAATTCATGGGATCTGGATTTAAAATTTGAGTCATATTTTGAGGAATTTGGTTCATAAATGGATTTACACTTTGATTGGAGTTGGATTTGGGAAAGGAACTATAGCCTGAGAATTAACCTAGCTGGTTCCTTGCATAGTCGATTGACTATTTTGCAAAAATGTGAGAACAGATGGAATGGATGTGATTGGTTGGATTGGAATGGGTGCATAGGAAGGTGCTGGTGGATATGGTTGTTGATATAGAAAAGCATTCATGTTTGGCATTTGCAGTGCCATGATCTTATTTTCCATGGGAGCTTGACCATATGGAGCATATTGTCCCATCATAGGCATCTAGGGAAACCCATAGCCCTATGGTGTCATTTGCTGCTCGATCGTCATAGCTTCATTATAAGCTAAGGCGAGCATGGTGACTTGAGGATTTCTTCTTGAAAACATTACTGTCATGGGATCCAATGCCCCAAAATATATTTGCAAGGCCACTATGGGATCTATGGCAAAATGCCGAACTGCTCTGTTATAGCATTTTTGGAATCTCTGATTAAAGGTTTTGATTGGCTCACCCTGGCCCCTTTTGCATGTAATGAATTGATTGTAAATGGTTGCGGGATCCAAAGGTGACCTAAACTGATTGACAAAGGCATTCTCCATTTGTGTCCATGAAGTGATCGAGCCAGTAGGTAGGCAAATATACCATTCATAGGCCACTGGGTCTAGGCTCATGGGAAAAAGTCTGCAAGCTACATCCTCATGTTGGACTTGCAACCTTATCAAAACATCCCTATAGGCTTGGATATGCTCCTCTGTAGTTCTTGGGCCATCTGGTTTATATTTGGGCAAGAATATTTCTATGTTATTAGGGATTTCATAGATATCCCCTACAATATTCAAAGGGATATTATTAGCTCCATACCAAGGAGCTACTAGAGGTTGGGCCATTTGACTCAGAATTGATGAGGACAACCCTACAATAGTAGTGTAAATGTTACTGATGATAGGTACACTAGTGGCAACTAATACCATCGATGTAGGTCCACTCGATGTTCCTGGAGCAAAAAGATCTTTTGTGACTGGTAGCTTTACAACTTGCTTGGTTGTATTCTTGGGAGTACCAGTGAGTGTAAGGTCATGGAATATGGTTTCCCCAGTTGTTTGGGACCTAGTCACGATACGGCGCGATGGGTCCAGCCTACTTAATGAAACTCTTGATATCTCCTAGAAAACCTGCAACACAAAAACAAATGCTACAGTTTAGCCGTTAACGAGATTCAAGAAATAATTTCAAAATCAAATAAAAAACACATTACTTCTGTATAAAAATAAAAATAAAGTAAACCAATTCGGGCCCTCCTTCTAGCACCAATCTGTTGAGTGGTATTTTCACCCAGTTGTGAAAACACACTCTTCGATAGGATCCGAGTCCCAAATCCTCTGCTTGCAAAGAAATTACACAAGTAACTTCTCCAAGGTTTCTGTTATGTTAGCTTTTTTTGCACCAATAATGTTGTTCAATTTGAATTCTGGGAATACCTTAGTGGTTGCAAGTAACTATTAACAAGGGGCACTATGGTTTATTTTACTCTGAAATTGCAATGGACTCAAAGTGAATTAATCTTAATGATGAATCTATTTTCGATTTCGAGCTTTGGTAGATTTTCAATTGTTTATTTGAATGACGATAAAAAATGCAAAAAATAAAGATTTGAGAATAAAAATGCAAAGAGAATGAACTAAACTACATTCAGAGTGCTACAATCCCATTTTAACAAAATCGAAGATAATGATGTTTTCTGCATACAACCTAACCTATTGAACATGCAAAACTCACACAATCCAGATAAGCTAGGTGCTGGTTTCAGGGGTCTTAACTATGGTTTTCAGATTTAGACATTCACATGAAGCAACCAAGAGAACTTGCATTAAACTTCACCTATAAGCCTAAAAATTTGAAAGGGGAAAGATAAACATTCAATTTTGCATGCAGAACATAACTCCTTCTTTCTTGCCAATGAGATGCAACTCTCTGTAATTTTGTATTAAAAGAGTGTTTCAGTTTACAATGACAGAATATTTCCAGTTTTGAGAAAACCAGAACAAGTGGAGGAAAACGCTCCAAAAGCAGGCCCAGAATGGCTTATTGCCTTTGGCTCTACAACTCTGCTAGCAACAATTTTTGACCCCTGTACCAATTTGTGCTTCTACTCTTATACTTTATGGCAATGCTCTCTATTTTGCCCTGTGACGCTTCGCTTCATCTCCCAGGTCTCTTCGTTTCATCTTCCTACCTCTTTGCATTATTCTAGATTTTGTTCGAGCATCGAAACGTTTGATCTTCTTGCTAACTATAACCGCTCTGTAACCCTTACACCTTTATGCCACGTGTTCAGTGCTTCCCTGCATGTTCTGTAATGGCCCGCTATGAATCACGACAAAAATAGCATGTCGCTTTGCTCCTCTACCTGTATCACAAAAATGAGACATGTCATGATATCATGACATTTTTTGTCAGCAGCCTCGTTCGCCCTCTCGCATCGTGAAAATGATACATGTCACGATATCACAACATTTTTCTGCTATCGGGCCATATGGGTGCAACCTGTCATAAAATCATGATGTTTTTCTGCTTTGGGCTATGCAGATGCAACCTATCGTGAAATCGTGACATTTTTCTCTATCGCTGTGTTTTGTTGCACTTAGCCATGAAAATGTGACATGTCGCGAAATCGTGACACTTTTTCATTCTGCACCATCTCGTTGCTTTCTTTCACAAAATCATGACAATTTTTCATTTCGTACCACTTGGCTACTTTCTGTCGTGAAATCGTGACGCTTTTCTATTTTGCACCATCTTGCTACTTTCTGTCATGAAATCATGAGAACTTTTCATTTCGTACCACTTGGCTACTTTCTATCGCGAAATCGCAACAATTTTTTGTTTCGTACCACTTGGCTACTTTCTGTCGCGAAATCATGAAGCTTTTCTCTTTTGCACCATCTTACTGCTTTTTGTCATGAAATCATGACAATTTTCTCTTTTGCACCATCATCTCTTCTTCAGGTCATGAAATGGTGACATGTCACGATATCACGACAAATTTTGCATTGACTCTTCTCTTGTTGTCTTCGACCGCGATTTCATGACAAGTCGTGATATTGCGACATTTTTCATTTCGTCTTTCTTTCTCCTCTATGAATCGTGATTTCACAACACATCACAATATCGTGACAATTTTCTCTTCATGATGCATTCTGCTGCTCGTGGTCGTGAAAACGTGACATGTCACGAAATCATGACAATTTTTCATTTTGCTTCATTTTGTTACTCTTGGTTGTGAAAATGTGACATGTCACGAAATCGTGACGCCTTTTTGTTCCACTGCACTTCGCCTATCTGAGCCACGAAAACGTGACCTGTCGCGATATCGCGACACTTTCTTTTTCTTGGTAGTATCCTGTCATGATTTTACGACCCTTTCTTTTTCTTATCCGCGATAGAGCAACGTGTCGCGATATCATGACACCTTTTCATTCTGACGTACTTTGCTATTCTGAGCCATGAAAACATGACACGTCACAATATCGCGACACTTCTTCTTTTGTGATATTTTGCTCTTCCTTTGATTTTTTTAGCATCTGGGCCACTGAGGTCTTCTTCGAAAGCATGCAAAAAAGGTGGGTCCCCAATTTTGGTGTGTGTTGTGGATCAGCCACAACAAGAAGCTTTTCAAGTTTCTTATAACAATATAGAGAAGGCAACAAACATGAAGAGTAGTAGACATGGGTTGAATCTAAAACCTTAGAACAGATTTGAAACTTGCCAGCAAGCGAAAGCTTCTTAGTGACCCAATAAGATAGTTTTTTCTCAACATTCTGAAGGACATACTGCCATAATTGGGCAGTAGATCTTTGAAAAGCAAAGGGGATGCCTAAGAATTTAAACATCTCACCTGGTTGAATCCAATGCCACTAAAAATTAACTAACCAACTAGGAAGCTCTTTCGAGGACTGTCTAAAACAAGAAGTTTTCCTCCACTATATGCTAGAGCCAAAATATTGACAAAATATATCCAAACACAAAATATCCTAGCTCACAGATTGTTCCTCTTCTGCCAAAGTAATAAAAGAGTCATCAACAAAATTCCCATTAATTAACTGCCCTTGACTCCCTGGAAGGGCTATGCCTTTGACAAGACCTTGAGAAACACGGTTAGCAAGAAGACAACCAAAAGTGTTGGCAGCTAGAACATACAATGAGGGAGCCAAAAAACAACCCTTCCTGACTGATATAAACAAACTAATAGTCTCATACTAAACCCCATCTAACATAAGTACTGCAAAAGCATGATTGAAAAGCATAGCAACAGAATTCAGAAAAGTTGAGCCAAAGCAAAGAGCTTTGAGTATCACAAGAATAAAATTCTATTCTATTCGGTCATAGGATTTTTCAAAGTCTATTTTGATAAACAAGGCATTTGTTTGAGAGGCTCTAGCCCACTCCATGGATTTTTACACTAAAATTACATTATCCAAAATATATCTATTACAAATAAAACCAGTATGCTCAGGATGGATAATCAAGGAAAGTAGATGTTGGAGCTTAAGTGCAAGAGCCTTGGCAATAATATTATAACTCACATTAAGAAAATTAATTGGCCACCAATTGGTGAGAAGCTCTGGATCCCCAGGATTAGGAATGAACTTAATATTGCCTTTATTTATCAAAGAACCAAGAGAGCCTGGAGCTAAAGCTTCTTGATAGACACAGAGAAGGTCAAGCCCGACCAGATCCCATAGACCTTTATAAAACTCACAAGGGAAGCAATATAAACTAGGAGCTTTTTCATTAGCCATGCAAGCAAGATCTTCTTCTAAATGTTTGAGAGTAAGAGGACAATCACATGCAGTCTTTTGAGCATCAAAAATCTTATTAGGAACCATTGCACAAAACTCATCAATAGCAGCCTTTCGCTCAAGCATAAGGGATTGGGAAGCAAAAATATAATGATAATGTTTAACAAATACTTAATAAATAGCTTGAGGCTTAGTGATACGATTGTCAGCATCCATAATGGCTTTATATTAAGACATAGAATTCTAAGGCCGAAGCCTTTGAAAAAACTCCTTGGTGACTCGATCACCAATTTTAAGCCAATGAAGTCGGACATGGATTTGAGCCCCTTTGGCTTCATAAACTTTGGCTTTGCAGATCTCATGCCTGATGGTAGTAACCTCCTGTTGTAAGGACGGGCTCAAAGGATTGGCTTCTAACCTGAGGGAGGTTGTAACAAACTCAACCCTGAGAACATTGGAAGAATGTTTCCTAATTTGAGCTAATTTGACTCCTAAGGCTCTCAGTGTGAAGGTGGTACGAGCAATTACCTCATTCCACCACTCAATCCAACCTACCACTCCTGAGGGCCGAGGTATGAGGTTCCAAATTCTATGAATATGAGCAACAGTTGCAGGGTGATGCAGGAAAGAAACATTGAGGCAAAAAGGTGAACGAAAGTTGCGCGAAGGATGAGGGGAGCAAGCAACATTGAAAAGAATGGGAGCATGGTCAGAAACTGTCATTCCTAGAACAACTAACATAGGCAGAGCAGAACAAGCAACATTATGAAAGGTAAAACTTGAATGCTCTGAAAGCATAGCTCTGTCAAGACGTTTCAAAATTTTGTCATCCCCTTTTTGAAAATTAGACCAAGTAAACCATAGGTGGTGGGGAAAATCAGCAAAAGAAAAATGACCATTGGGATCCACCAAACGGTGTTGTTTCCTCATAAAAAACCAAGCTTCTCATTCCCTAGAACACCACTTTGAAGGAAGACCACCAACCTTATCTGAAGCTTTTTCAATCATGTTGAAGTCCCCGCAAAAAATCCAAAAGGCCTGGGGAAGAGACAAGGCTAACCATCGCCACAAGGCACACCTATCAGAGCCATTATTAGAAGCATAAATATTTACAATCCCAAATGACTGCCCATCAAGATCAAAAAGGGCCTAGACCACTTGGTTTGAGGGATCCACACCCCAAGACACAAAACAAGACTGCCACTTTGGAGGAACCAAAATAACTGCACCACCTTTTCTTGGAGAATGTTTCGTGGCAAAAATGATGCTATTCGGCCAAATAAAAGAACATGCACACTACAAATTGAAATCTGAGATTTTGACTTCTTGTAAACAAATAAAGTCTATCTTGTCATATTCTTGAGACATCTGCTCAAACTCTCTACGAACTTGATATTTATGGATTGAGTCCATCAGCCCTCTGACATTCTAGGACAAAAAAATCATTGAGCAGTGTCAAGGTGCATATCACCCTCAAGCTCATCATCAATATCATCCTCGAGTTCCTCATCATCTCCTAGACCCATCAGCGGATCGTATGGGTTGTCTAAGAAACGACTAGGAGCATTACTTGCAAACACAGTAGAAGAGCGCTTATCATGGCGAATGCCAACAACATGTCCTCTAGGACTGCGAGACCGACAGGGTCGGGCCAAAGCATCTTTGTAACTTTGTTCTACACCACTACGAGCAGATTCACCTTGAGAGGAAAGAGAAAGTAATGGTTGCTTATCAACAACACATTGAGACCCACCAACAAAAGACACCTGTTGCATTGCAACATAAGAGGTTGCATACAATGGGGAACGAAACCATTGTCAGCCAGTCTGTCACCTTGTTGTCCTTGATGGTTCTTTTTTACAACACTAAGCCAATGGCCATCAGAGTATCCTAAACACTTGAGGGTGGTGCTGTAGACACCAAAATAGCACCAATATGATTATATTATGACAAGCACTGATCGAATTGACATACATAGCCCCTAGGGCAGCCCCTAGAGGTTAAACAGTGGTCCTAACCACTCCCACAATAGTTTTGGAAGGTCTAAGGTAAATTTGGCACCTTTTTAGCACTTTTCTCCCTACTCATCCCACCCTAGGATAATTACAAACTGGTATTCGTCCCACCTCGGGAAGATTATTAGCATTCGTCCCAAGGTGGGAAAATTAGCAGGTTTGACTAGCAAAAAGTCAAACCTCGATAGTTCTACCACTTAACTGCACCTTCAGGGCATGCAATTGTAAGGAACGGCTTCAAATCAAGGAGAGGAACTTTAGTCATGCATGCCTTGATTATGGAGGCCTCATGCAAAGAGACTCTAAATTAGGGAAGAATATTTTCTCCCAAAATAGGGCAAACAAGTCAAGTGGTGCCCTCGCATGCGCATTCAAAGAGAGAGACCCTAGGTATATAAATTGGTGAGTCTTCTCACCCCAAGAAAGGAATAGAGAAGGAGAATTTGGAGTAACAGAGTGCTACTGAATTACATCCTCGCCCATCGTTTGTGCTTTTTACATCCTTGATCTCTCTTTTGGAAGGGAGGTTATTGGGTGATTATTGGAAGTGCAATCCGGACCCAAACCCAAATATTTGGCCACAATACCCCACCAAATTTGCTGAAACAACCCCATAAGAGGTTTTGGACCCATCCCAAGTGTATTGGTGCTGAAACGAAGTCCCAAACGGTGGGCATTCTGCCCCCGGGTGCCCCCCGCACTATTGTAGTTCTAATCGCCCCACCCTGAAGTGATTAGAAATATATGGCAGATTTCATTGATTTTTCTTTTGCATTTGATTTTAGGTTATTTACATATGCTGCTATTCAAGTTTCATGTGATTCTGACAAGTTTTGGCTATGATTTTATCATTTCTCGCTTTCGCTAACATATAGGGAGCATCATCAGATACAGGGTAATCGAGGCTGAATTTGCAAAATCTGACCTTCTAGGTTGTCCCAAAATTCCTTGTTTTACCTAACCCCAACTTTGTAGGTGTTTTGGAGGCCTCTAGACCAGGAATTTAGGAGGTCACCTTCTGACATGTTATGACAGTCCTAATCATCCCACCCTAGAGCGATTAGAAATCTATGGTAGATTTCCTGACTGTTCCTTTTGCAGTGGGTTCTTGGTAATGTTTTCTTGCATCTGTCCAAATTTCATCTCATTCTGATATGTTTTAGTTATTGTTTTAATCATTTTATGCATGCACTGATCGTAGGCCTTGGTGATAGCATGTTTCTCTCCATCCGTAGGTGCTACTAACCATTTAATGTTTCTCTGAATGTAGGGCCTCGACACTGGAGAGGCAGCAAGGAACCATAGACACATTTACACAAGCGATGGTGACATTTGTTCTGCCCATTTTCAATGTGGACACGCGAAAGATCTCAAAGGGGAATGTATCATTCATGGTGTAACCAACCTATGTCTGACGCTCCTAGCCCTTAAAAAGGGATGAGACATATTATAATTCAAGAAAATTAATAAAATAAAGGGCTTCACACTTTTACACTTGCTTCAAATCTCGTTTCATTTCATTTTTTTTTCCTTATTTTCATGCATTCTAGTTTGTAGGACTTAGCGTTGCATTTCCCTTTCGTTTTGTTTTCGTATCCTCGTGCTTTCAGTGGCAATCATGGTGGGACCCATGTCCCTTGATTTTGAGATCAAATTTTTGATCAAAAGTTGTGTGTTTTTTCTTACAGTTATCAATATTTCAAGCACTTGACTGCTACTCGTTCCACCCTATGGCGAATATAGAGCTAGAATTCATTTCACCATGGGACGAATAGGAATTTGTCTCACCCTGTGATGAATACAGATCTGTTATTCATTTCACCCAGAGATGATTAGCTCTCTATGTAGTTTCATAGTAGAAACTCAGAGGCATCCAATTTGGGCAGAGAAGAGGTAGGGGTTCTGAGCATCCTCTGTCATTTTCTATTTTTTGTCTCTATCATTTCCTATTTCTTTGCTTGCGTAGGAGAGTTTTACTACATGTTTTTATTTATTTGCACAAATAAAAAGAACCCCACACACCACGAGACAATCTAAACATCAAGGAGTTGGTCATAAAACCCCAACCCTTGATCAAGAGCAACGGTGGATTTCATCACCACCTTGGCTTGAATTTTGCATACATAACCCTGATCACTACTGTTGCTAGACGTAAATCCTAAAAAAATATAACCAAGTGTAGTGGGGGTGATTCGTAGTGCATGAGGATAAGTCTTCTATGGTAGGTGTCAAAACATAGTGATTCCCCTTCTATACCGCCTATGTTCCACGTCTTGTTCTGCTCTCACGTACCAATAGTCTCCCTCAAGTAAGGGCGGGTATATAGAGAGGTTAGGTATAACGGCCTGGCAGTGGTATATGGGCGACCATTTTGGGAGATATAAGAGCCCTCATATTGCATATACAACAAAAATTTCTTTAGAAGGTTTTCAAAATAAAAATCAAAACACACTGAACCAAATTTAGGGCACAATTCTAATCCATAAACAAGATAATCATTGCTTTGATTGTGTGTTTCCCTTTTGTTTAATGTAGCAATAAAAAATTGTAAAGAATATAAAAACATACACATCTTTAGAAAAACATCACCATGGTGTACACCCATAGTCGAGCCCAATCACGGGTAGAAGCACGAGAGCAATGCACCTTAGAGACAACATAGACAGGAGGGCTCCCTTAGACGCTCGTTATGAGTGGCCACCATGTGATGAAGTGCTAGAGAAACATAGGGTCCATAAGGAGGGGCCACATGATTACATCATCCCTCCTCTACCCCTTATTACTATAAAAAAATAGGCCAAATCCAAAGCACAAGGCTCTTCAGACAAGGCAAGCCAATTATACCCACCCCTTTCACACATACAAAAGGGAGCATGAGGAAGACAACTACATTACTCAAGAGCAATACACAGCATGAGAGAAATGCACCTCCGCACCTTCTATATATCAAGATCACCCACTGAGGCCAGAGCCTCGGGTAAATACCGCTAACCTCGACATAGGAAAGCAACCCATAGAGACTTCAAATCACCATGACCGAAAGATACCTATAGGAGAGGCATCTATGATTCCTAAACACAAGACAGTGGAACAAATAAACTTGGCCTTTGCCAAACATGCCTCTCACCAAGCACAAATCACGTAGCTCAGGCAAGACCAAAAATAGTTAGAGCACTTGTATGGCCTTAGCAAAGAGCACATTCGGCGTTAGACAGATGAATTGCTCCAGAAAACTATGCCTGAGAGGGTCCCAACCACTCGCACGCATAAGATAGAGTTATATGAGAGGAAAAACCCCTTGGTTCGAGACAGGTCTCCACAACCTTATCAAATATTACCTCCAAGACCTCCTAGACTTGAGTGGGAGGCCACTCCTTGAAACAACGATGGGAACCCTCCGTAGGCACCCACCCATTTTTATAGGTCTCACCCAGGAACTCCTCAATAATCCTATGAGGAGTATGAGCAAGAAGAAGAGTGGGCTGAAACACCCTACCAAGGTAGGGGGGATGTTGTTCGTATACCCCTCCATAGGCCTCAAGTTCCCCGCAACCCACAACGGGAACAAACTAAGGAGGAAGAGATCAAATCCTCAAATGCATATAAAGCGTTGCTAGAGTGCTTAGAGTCTATGGATACCAAGACTTATGGGCCCCAAAAGCCCACTTTATGCCAGCTCCATAGTCACCCTGTGCATCCATCAGTGCTAGCACCCCCATACCCTGAACACTTTAAACTGCCCTAGTTGGCAATCTTTAGAGGGAAGAAGGATGCCCAAGAGCACATGTCTAGATTCTTGAGCTAATGCTTTGGCATTCAGGACAATGATGATTTTATGCTAAGAACATTCATAACCACATTCATAGGCCCTACCTCAGATTGGTTCACTCAGTTGCCAAAACATAGCATCAGTAACTTGGATCGGCTAGTGGATGCGTTCCTCGAATGTTTCACCTTCAATACTAAGAAGAAGGTGTCACTAAGCGACCTAGCTAGCCTCAGGTAGTATGAGGAAGAAACCATGGTGACCTATGGAAATCAATGGATGACATTGCTTTCAAAGTTGCCCTACCTCCCTCCCATGGCCGACCTGACCCAAATGTTCTCAAAAAGTTTTTTATGGTCGATCTTCATGCTATTGTAGCTACAACAATATGCCACTCTCAAGGAAGCCCTGGTGCAATCTAGAATCATTGAGGAGATCAAGATACAGGATGGCGAGATTGCCAAGCCACAAAAGAAAGAGTGGCCTAAAAATACCAAAATAGGGACCACGCAATCGAAACCCGCTATGTTCAATCAGGTTGCTACAAACATGCCTAATCCTGCACAAGCAACACAGCCCTCACAAGCTAACTATCAGGCAGTTCCTCTTGATAGTTATGAGAAGGAAAATCATCGACGAGAGCAAACTCAATAGCGTCACCCTAAGCAATAGTTCACACCATTCACAGAGTCCAAAGACTCCTTGTTTGACCATTTGTCCATGACAAACTTAATACACCTACCAAAAAGTCTACCCATAGACCCCAACACACCAAAATATAAGGGCTATAGGGAAGACTTGTATTGTAGATTTTATAGGTAGAAATGACATGACCTTTATGCATGTTGGAAGTTCAAGAGCTTCGTGCAAGACCTAATAGACAATAAGACCCTGGCGGTGGACAAACCCGTAGCGCCAAAAAACCAACAGATGGGAGTCTTCAAAGACCCCCTGCCTGCCCATGATGTGCAGGAAAAAACCCTTCAATTCAATGAGGTGATACAGAACTGCCCCATGCAGGGGTATGTAGGGATGATAAGCATAGTGACTTGGAACAAGAGGTACCCAAGCACAGCTGCCCCCATGGCGGCTACAGGAGAAGTTCCATTAAAATCACAACCTCAATAGCACCCTACGCAATCTCGCCCACCTAGAATAGTGGCCATGATTCAGACTAGACTTACCCAAATTTTAAGGACCACATAGGCTAGGCTCTCTACCTACGAGCTCATTCAATAATCATCTCCCCACCGGGAGGCTCTAATGGAGATATTAAAAGCCATCGAGCTACAGCCCCATGAAGCAAACTCTTTCAATAACTTTGTGGGACATGTAAAACAATGTACAGAACTAGTCATCACCTTTAGAGAAGACGAACTAAAATCGATGACTGGTGATATGGCAGATCCACCCTTGCATGTCATTACGCAGGTCAACAATATTCTGTATAAGAGGGTGTTGGTGGACACCGGATCGTCTAGTAGTATAATTACAACAACAGCATTGAAACACCTCAAGTTTCCAGCATCTCACATCATGGCCTTCACCTATATTATTTGAGCATTCAATGATGCGATATGCTCGATGAGTTGGCACAATTGTCCTGCCCATCCAAGTGGGACAAAATACTATTCCTACATTGTGCCACATATTGGAAGGTGAGATGGCCTATAATATCTTGCTGGGTCAGGCTTGGATCAGGGACATGAAGTGTGTCCCTTCTATAGCTCATCAATGCCTAAAGTACACATTGGAGAGGCAGGTGCATGTAGTCCCAGCAGACTTAGAGCCCTTCAAGTATTGCAATACGATGCAACTAATGCCGCAATCGACCCTTCCATCGACACATTTGGAATTTTAGTTGAATCCATCCAAACAGGGTCTGATTTTGCATGCATCCTCGCTGTTAAGTCCATAAAATCACTAGTCGGGTCCATATTCATCATCTGGTCCTTCACCAACAATGCCACCTATGGTGGCCATACCAAAGGATAAGGGGAAGAAACCCCTAGAAGAGGCACCACCACTAGTCTCAACCATCTCTACCGAAGAGATGCCTAGCCGAATGGAATTTGAGACGCCTAGTTCACCCTACATGGAGTGGACCCAGGAATAACTCCCATTCCCTCCCCCTCCACCACCAACGATCACCGTTGAACATTGTAGCAACACCCACACTTGAGTCCATGCAGGACATGGGGAGACCTCGCATCCCCATCGGTACTATTGTTCCTCTAGGCTACCCATAAAATCAGATAAAATTTGTAGATGGAGGGCTCGATAATGGCATTGAACCTTACATGCAAGAAGAAGACGATGAAGAGCCCTTTGCTGAGGATGTCAACTATTTGTCCAACCCAAACTTCATTTTGAGATATCTTGGCCAATGCAATTGGCATGGATATGGGTTGGGCAGATATGAGCAAGGAGTCCGCGTTCTTTGCCAACCAAGATATCAGATGCCATACAACAAGTTAGGAGTAGGTTTCAACCACCCCCTACCCCTGGACATCTTGGTCGAGAACATGCAAAGCCTAGGGATAGGCAACAAGGATGGGTTGGCATAAGATCCATATGCCAATCCTAACACAACATATACATTGGGGGATTATCTCCCATTGTTGACAACTAATCTTGTTGACCTTGGCAACTCCTTTTCTTCGATCGAGAAAGGATAAATTTCGAGGACTCACCTACAAGAGGAATATATACAAGGCCAAGAAGGGTCTTCAAAAGATGAGTCAGATTATGAGGTAGCACCTTGGGATCCTTTCGATCCTGATAGCAATCACTCACAAGTGATGCCCATAGATGATTATTATGAGAGCTTCATGACAATGTTCCCTTTGGATGCTCCAATCAAGAAAGTACCACCTCAAGAGAATCAGGTCCCCCCACAGATAGCAAAACAACCTCGATGGGACCACATTAATTTGCTCGAGTAGGACGAGCCTCACATATCATAAACAGTTGTTGAAGCCAATGAAGGCCTATGGATCTCTAATAGCGATTATGAAGATGATACTGATATGGCATATCTTAATCATATGCGATAATAACAATACCCCGTGGACATAGATCACATGTTTGAGCAGCTACACATAGGGCCAAGGCATAGGTGCCACCTAAACCAGGCACAGTTGGACCAATTACTGCACCTGCCACTTTAGGCATACAAAGAGCGCCTTCTGCCCAAAGACCCTATAGAGCCATTAGTGCCAAGGGTGGACCCTGTCCTTTTATCTGCACATAGGGTTGATCCATTTGTGCTAGCACCCACAAATCCATATCCAGAGCACAAATATCACCAAGGATGTCCATGTCACCACCCCCACGGTAATGGAGACCAAAATCATTTCATCAACATGATATCCATTGACTTAATTGCCCCCATCCATAACCCAGCTGACCCAAAATGGTCATTGTATCTAGAATTAGATGCTATATACTGGGATCATGTTGACACACCACCATCCCCATCAGATTACTGGCCTTGTGGTGGGATGTTCCATTTCACCCCAGGACAAACTCAAGATGTCTTCCATGCTGAAGAGGAACCTGAAATTCCCAACGTAGATCTAAATTTAGCAAATGATATCCACCTAATCCCAAATCCACACCAATTGGAGGATGGATCCCACATGTTAGTTGAAGAGATGACTGACGTAGACATCAGCTCTGATCCAATGAATTTGCAAATCATCAAGCTGGGGATAAGTCTATCCCTCGAAGAGCAAGCCGACTACATTGCCCTTCTCAAATAGAAGAAGGAGGTTTTTGCATGGTCCTACAAAGACATGTCGGGGCTAGACCCGTAGCTAGTCACGCATAATCTAATGCTTGATTTGACAGTCAAGGCAATCAAGCAAAAACTACGTAAGATGCACCCAAAAGTAGCCTTAATCATCAAATATGAGCTACAAAATCTATTGGATGCACAGTTTGTCATCTATATGGATTACCCACCATGGCTGTTCAACATGGTACCCGTCAAGAAGCCTAACGGGAGGATTCGCATATGCACTCATTTTTGAGATTTAAACAAAGCGAGTCCCAAGGATGATTTCCCCTTGCCTAGCATCGATGCATTGGTAGAAGCTACAGAGGGCCACAAAATGCTTTCCCTCATGGATGGTTTCTCAGGATACAATCAAATTCGTATCAATCCCAAGGACCAACTAAAAATGGTGTATACAATGCCTTGGGGGACATTTTGTTATAAGGTCATGCCATTTCCCTTTAAAAATGTTGGCACCACCTACCAACATGCCATGACGTACATCTTCCATGATCACATACATAAAACTTTGGAAGATTACATGGATGATTTGTTGGCCAAATCTCTTTTGTGCCCAGATAATCTTGATGACTTAAGCAAGATCCTCGATTGCCTCATTGAACACAAAGTCAGACTAAACCCCAAGAAGTGTGTATTTGGTGTCACATCTCGAAAACTATTGGGTTTCATAGTCTCAAAATGAGGAATAGAGGTAGATCCAAACAAAGTCAAGTCAATCCTTGAAATGCTTCCCCCAACTATCGTCAAGTAGCTCAGAAGCCTACAAGGAAAGGTCATGTCAATCAAGCACTTCATAGCATAGTTATCTAACAAGTGTCGACCCATGAATAAATTATTGCACAAGGGGGTAGCATTTCACTGGGATGAGAAGTGTCAGTCAGCCTTCGACGACATCAAACAATACTTGGCTTCACCACCAATATTGGCACCACCTAGACCAAGAGTGTCGTTCTATTTATACATCTCAGCTACTGAGGTGGTACTGGGCGCCATGTTAGCCCAAAAAAAAGAACTACACAAAGAACAGGTAATTACTATCTTAGCCGCACCCTTGTCAGTTATGAACTTAACTATGCATACGTCAAAAAGCTATGTTTGGAAGTGGTATTTACTACCAAAAAGCCACGCCACTACATGCTGAGTAATATGACATATGTTGTGTCTAAGGAGAATCCATTGCGGTACATTATGAGTCATACTTATCATAGTAGTCGCATGGCGAAATGGATCATGTTGTTGATGGAGTTTGACATTGAATTCATTGGAAAAAATTCCATCAAAGGTCAAGTCATCACATATCAACTAGAAGAGGCTCCTCTCGAATATGATCAGCCTCTGAACATAGAGCTACTTGATGATGGGGTCTTCCATGTCTCAGAATTGCTAGATTATTATGATCTTGAGTCACAAGCCGATATGACCTTATTCTTCGATGGTTCTAAATGTGAGTAAGGGGGTGGCGTGGGAATTGTATTCTTCACACCGCAAAGGGCTCCAATGCCTCTATCATTTAAATTAGATTTCCCGTGCACCAAAAACAATGCCAAATACGAAGCCTTGCTCATAGGTCTTCAGACAACAATCACAATGAACATCAAATGCTGGAACATCTTTAGTGATTCGCTTTTAATTGTCAACCAAGTAAAAGGGGTATTCCAATGTAAATGCCCATTTTTGTAGGCCTATAAAGCCCTTGTGGAAAAATTCCTAGCAAAGCTTGAATGGTATGACATTGAGGCACTCCCTCGATCATCAAATAATTTTGCAAACACTATGGCCTCCTTGGGGTCACTAATCCTGCAAGACCCTTTTGGTGAAATGACAACCATTCAAGTTAAAACATTATCGCAATCTGTGATGGAGCATGCAAGATCTGACCTAACACCAAGAATCCACCTGATCCATATAGAACCATCTCAGGATAAGTTCTTTCAAATCCATAATAGTCTGAATCATGCCAACTGGGGGTCCTTGTTCTCCCCTATTCCCCTTAATAGCAACACAACACTATTCTTACAAGTTCTTTCCTGCTCAACTTTTTCTAGGGATGAACTTCAAGAGGGATTGGTTGTTCATACCATTGAGGTTTCTGATTAGTAGGATTGGTACACACCCATAAGGGATTACCTCAAGCTAGGTAACCTCCCACTTGGATTGACGCACGTCGTGAAAAGATAATTTAACCAAAAAGTGGCAAAAGATGTCTTTTTAGGAGACATTTTGTACCATCGGAGCTATGAAGGAATCCTCATTCATTGCTTGGACCATCAAGAGTCCACTTGGGTGATCACCCACGCGCATGATGGTACATGTGATGGCCACTTCAGCGGTATGGCTGTCGTAAAGCGCATTCTCCACATGGGCTATTATTGGCCATCTTTAGAGTGAGATTGTTGCACATATGTAAATAAGTGCATGAAGGGTCAAAACCATGCCAATTTGACACACGTACTTTCTTAGGCCTTGCAATTGATCCAAATGGATTGGCCATTTTTGTAGTGGGGCTTAGATCTAATTGGAAAGATCTCCCTTGTATTGTCAGCTCGTCATATGTTTATCATAACGGCCATAGAGTACTTCACCAAGTGGGTGGAATCAATTTCGCTAACCTCTATGACTGGACCCCGAATTGTGGAGTTTATTTTGCATAACATCATATGTCATTTTGGTATTCCATCCAAGATCATCTCGGATAATGGGACATAATTCAAGAATAAATATGTGCATGCTTTGACCACACAGTACAAAATTCAGCACAGTTTTTCAACACCCTATTATCCGTAGGCAAATGAGCAAGCAGAGGCATCAAACAAAATGCTAGTTGCAATCCACAAATAGACAGTCATAGATAGTCACAAGGATTGGCACATTCAAATCTTTCTTGCCATGTGGGCTTATTGCACTAGCATTCGAACGCCTACTAGGGCAACTCCATTTTCTTTGGTGTATGGCTCCAAGGCAGTCATGCCTCTCGAGTTGGAAATACCTTCCCTGCGTATCTCAATGCAAGAGTTCATCCATGATGACACTATGCGAAAATATTGGTTAGACCAACTTACGTTGCTCAATGAATGACACGTCAATGATCTTGAGCATTTACGTATCTATCAAGAGCGACTTAAGAAATCATACAACATGAAATTTCACTTGAGGGACTTTCAGGTTGGTGACTTGGTCTTAAAAGAGAACCAACAAAATTCTAACTTGTTGCCCAATCTAAGGGACAAGTTCACGATAAATTGGTTAGGTCCCTATGTCATAGATAGTAAAATAGGACCTGGAACATACCAACTCACCTCTCTTGAAGGAATCAAGGAACCAGAACCCTTGAACATCAATCATTTGAGGCCATTCCACATTTAAAGAACCATAGCCCACCCCAAAAAGCTCCAAGGATTCTCACAATCACTTGGTCAACCTAAAAAGCTCCAAGGATTCTCATAATCACTTGGTCAACCCTAAAAATGCCCCAAAGGTATCAATAAACCCTTTGGTCAAACCAAAAGCTCCAAGGATTCTCATAATCGCTTGGTCAACCCAAAAATGCCCCAAAGGTGTCCATAACCCTTTGGTCAAACAAAATGCTGCAAGGATTCCCATAATCACTTGGTCAACCCAAAAATGCCTCAAAGGTGTCCATAACCCTTTGGTCAAACCAAATGCTCCAAGGATTCCCACAATCGCTTGGTCAAACCCTAAAACACCCCAAAGGTATCAATAATCCCTTTGGTCAAACCAAAAGCTCCAAGGATTCCCACAATCGCTTGGTCAACCTAAAAATGCCCCAAAGGTATCCAAAAATCCTTTGGTCAAACCAAAAGCTCCAAGGGTTCCCATAATCGCTTGGTCAAAAACACATATTCAAAAACAAACAAAAACAATAAAATAATAAAAAATAACAAAAAAAAATTGCATCTCTCTTCCATGCATACTCGTAAAAATCAAAATACAAAAACAAAATCATAAACTGCATTAGGCATCGCATCCATACATAGCATATTTGCTGGTCATCCATTTCACAAGCACCATAGACTGTAATTGCTAGGCAATTCCATCAGTTTCCACATTTTTCCATTTTATAAACACATCCATCCAAAATAACACCATCCACATTTTTTTATCATACTCCGATGTCTCCTAATGTACTTAGGGTTTTCATCATTCAGCTGTCTTTATATTTCTAGCCAAAAACTATACAAAGTTAGACAAATTTTACAAAGGGAGAGTTTTACTTGGATCACACCTCGTTATGTAACATCCCTACACAAGTTAAAACACATAAAAAAATTCCCAAGTTGTGTAAACGCAAGAGAAACCTACAAAGCAGTCTAGGGTACCATAGGTGAAAGGTTAACCTGTTCATACCCCTGTGCAAATGGTTCGAGAATTTTGAGAATTGACAAAAGGACAAGCTTTTCCCCATCCAATTCCCATAATAAAAATTGGTCTTCACCACTAAAAAAAATCCCAATCATCGTTGGTCCCCAAATTCGTAAGGATTCATACTACACACCCTTGACAAGGATGGGTAGTCGTCCCCAAGGCCTAAAAGGATCAATGCCATTCAAAAGAAAAATCCCAACAAATCATCATCACAAACTCCCAAAACACCTTTGGTCCCCAAAGTCGTAAGGATTTGTACTACACACCCCTGAAAAGGATGGGTAGTCATCCCCAAGGCCTGAAAGATCAATGCCCTTACATAATAACATCCCCAATCACATTTGATTCCCAAAATTCGTAAGGATTCATACTACACATCCCTGAACAGGATGGGTAGTCATACCCAAGACCAAAAGGATTAATGCCATTCACAAGCCAAAAACCTGCGAGCTCAACTTTGCAACCTAAAATGCAAAATCAAATAACAGTGGTTATCACCACTATTCAAGATCCTTGCTCAAAAAGAAAAACAAAAGTGAAAAATAAATAGTGATTTTCATCACTATATATGCGAGCAAGTATCCCAATAAGTTGAGCAACCGAAAGACGCCTGAGCTTGAATCCCTAAAATTCTTAGCATTCGAAAAACCATCTAGGTGATCCTCGGTTTGGTGGACAGCCTACCTGACAATGGTGATATTCTAAACACATGATGATATGTCTATCACATTAGCTTTGCATGTGAGCAGACCAATGTTTGCATGTGGATGAGCTAGCTTATGGTACGTTTGATTGTCCCATGGATTAATCTTACTAAATACAACAACAGAGTTAGTGGAGCTAATTAGGTGATCCTCAATACAGGTTTGGTTGACAGCCTATCTAGCACTAGCGGTATCCTAAAAAATACCACATAAACGAATTCAATTGCACACACAGGGATGTGAAATATCTTGGTCCAACTCAAGTCTAATTCATACTTTGTTCAAAAGTCTTGTGAAGATAAAATTACAGCCTTGGCTAATTAGTTAAAACATATGAATCTTAGAAAACCTTAACTACATTTTAAAACAACTGGTACATTTCATTACTTATATCAACATCAAAAAATACGCATAATACAAAAACAAAATTAACACATGCAAAGTCATTCCACAAAGCTATCACATAAGTACAAAAAGCCAATAAATCCTGTATAGTCTATGGTGCCATCAACAAGTTATCCGCAAATCATGTCATCCATTCCATATGCATACATCATATAATTAGAAACATCACATCATAATACCACATGCATACATCAACGTAAATAAATGTGCATAAAAATAAACAAAAAATCATGACAAGTGTATAACCAAAAATAACGTCATGTATATATCATCAAAATGCCTGCAGGCTACAATAAGTCGGTCCTCTGACCTCGCAAAATAAAGCAAAAACTCAAAAACCCCCAAGCCTAGGTCATCGACCACCATGATCACACAGGATCGGTGCGACAAGAACTACCCCCTATGGTGTAGGTCCTATGGGACCTCTCAAGGCGGCTGCTGCTCACCCCCGCATTACGCCCACTAACGCCCCCCTCATCCAGCTGCCTACGATGAGAAGATGTTGACTGTTTAGTATCATTGTCCCTTGTCTGACGTGAAGATCCATCTCCTAGGAGCTCAGGTACCCACCCATCGAGGTGGATAATATCTACCTCCAACTCCATCTGATGCCAAAACAAATCCATCTCCCATCGATGGTACATAGCCACTATGTCATCGCGTTGTGCCAACTGAGTTCATAGGAGATCCCTCTCCCGTGAAGCATCTGTTTCCCCATCTTGTCGATGGTACGTAGCCAATGCATTCTCCTGCTCTACCAACTGAGTCCATAGGAGATCCCTCTCCTATAGAGCATCCCTGAGCTCCTCATCCCGTCTCTGAAGTAGATCCTCCAATCATGCTATCTTAGCATGATACTTAGCCTCCATATCCCCTGGGATTTCCTGAGGCATACCCATCTTTAGGATGGCGAGCTGCTCCGACACCCACTTCTCCAGGACGTCCTGCGTATCTGACTGCTCTGGATCTCCAAAATCATCCCCCATAAAATTATCAACCTCCACCATATCCTCATCCTCCAGTGGAGCCCCCCAACTCTCCCCTGATGCCTCTGCATCCTCCCCACCTGCTGCTGCTAAATCAGGACCACCTAAAGGCACCTCACCTTGCCACCATCGCAACATCCACCACTAGTCATACTCAGTGGTCACCCCGACATTGTCCATGTCAGGGATGTCGATCACTACATCCGACTCCTCACCAAGTGGCTCAATGATCGACCAAGCCAGATTCCTCTTGTTGCCCCAACGTTGATAGATCAAGGGCTCACTAGGCAACCCCTGGTGCACCCCAAACTGTTGTGTCACCTGAACATACAGTAAGTACTCTTGCTCGGTCCCATGTTGCCTGATCATCCATATCACCTTGCACACCCATCAGAGCCACTCTCCAGCCTCAGGCTAGGCTAGACACTCTCGATATGGGTGCCATAACACCTCCCCTGGAATAAGCTGTGCGAAGGTATCGACATAGTGCCCTATGGTACCTGCCCACCACCGACTCTGCCCTTACTCCTTTGACATCTGCCATAGAGCCACATACCCTATATCCCTATCAACCATCTCTGCCCAAGTGGTCCACGATAAACCCTGTGGTTGCTCCATAGCTATGTGCTGCCACCCCCAGCACTGCAACAGGTAGCTACACCCAATCCCATTTTGCGTCTGACAGTGGACCTCATACAACTCATCATAAAGCTATGCCAGTAGCATCTATTCCCATATCATAATCAAGGGTCCGTCAGACACTCAACTAGTCTGAAAACAACCTCCAGCAGGTTCCATGGGAACCTTGCACCTAAGGAGTCGAGCAGTAGCATGTTGGAGATGAGGGTCATCAGTAATGCATGCCTCACCCCCAACACGCCCCTCTCTAGCCACCATGGCACCAAAATATTGCCAATCAGGCAATCCCCCTCTACCCTCTCCACTGGACTATCCACCCCCATCACCACTTCATTTTTGAAACATCGTGTCAACACAGTCATCCGATGATCACGTGGTGTAGTCCTAATAGAAAACCCGTCTATCAAAATCTATAGAATTCGATAGACATCCTCAAGAGTCACTATCATCTCCCCTGTTGGGAGATGAAAGGTATTGGTCCGGGGATCCCACAAGTTGATCAGAGCCATCAGATAGGCTTGATCCCCCACCAAAGGCTCTAGCCGAGTCACCTTCTTGAGCCCAATGGCATCAAGACACTCCCAGTCAGCCACAGTCAGCGCCTCTCGTGCTTCAAAGAACATCGTCTGCACACGATACCAACTCTTCACAACCTACAAAAGAAAACAAAAAAAAAACATTAAAACAGGTTACAACAAATAAAATTGTACATCACCTAAACCAAACATACACAATGTCTAAACACAAAAATATTTAATAAATGTACAACATACACATTAGCAAAATGCAAGTATATACATTAATAAAAAAAACAAAACAATTCAAAAACAACTTTGTCAGTTCCTAGGGTTTTTAACTCTAGTATCAAACTGATAAATAAAAAACAACAAAAAAATTCAAAAACCAATTTTTCAGTACCTAGGGTTTTTAACTCTAGTATCAAACTGATAAATAACAAAAAAACAAAAAATTCAAAAACAAATTTTTCAGTTCCTAGGGTTTTTAACTCTAGTATCAAACTGATAAATAACAAAAAAATAAAAAATTCAAAAACAAATTTGTCAGTTCCTAGGGTTTTTAACTCTAGTATAAAACTGATAAATAACAAAAAAAAAAAAAACAATTCAAAAACAAATTTGTCAGTTCCTAGGGTTTTTAACTCTAGTTCAAACTGATAAATTAAAAACAAAAAAAAAAATCAAAAACAAATTTGTCAGTTCTTAGGGTTTTTAACTCTAGTTCAAACTGATAATTTAAAAACAAAACAAAAAATTCAAAAAAAAAATTGTCAGTTCCTAGGGTTTTTAACTCTAGTATCAAACTGATAAATAAAACAAAAAACAAAAAAAATCAAAAACAAATTTGTCAGTGCCTAGAGTTTTTAACTTTAGCATCAAACTGATAAATAAAACAAAAAAATCAAAAACACATTTGTCAGTACCTAGGGTTTTTATTTTACTGTAAAAACTGAAAAATACAACACACAATAACCAAAGTTTTCAGTTCCTAGGGTTTAACCTTAGTCTAAAACTGATAAAAAACAGAAAACAACATCAAAACATTTTTTTAAGCTAATTTTTCAATATTAGTCTAAACTAGGGTTTTATTTTTTTTAGCTTACAAAAAAACATAAATTCACACACACAACAAACATTTAACTAGGGTTTTCATTTTTAAATCGAAAAACAAAAGAAAAAAGAAAAAAAATGAATTGCGGTTTTAAACTATAACACAAACCAAACAAAATACAGAGGAGGATCACTTACCGGTCTCACTTCGGCTCCGCCACTTGATGATCCGGTCTGTGAACTCATGGTGTTCGAGAAATTTGATAGCGCTCCGCTATGCAAACTCGACCTCCTCCTCCTCACAGCTCCAAAATGCCAGGCAAAACAAATGCAAATGAGCCCAAAACCTAGTTTTGGCCCTTAAATAGGCTTTTAGGCCTGTAATCGTTCCACCCTAGGATGAGCCCTCTAGTTAATGCTTATCCCACCCTGGGAAGATTACTAAACTAGTATTTGTCCCACCCAGGGACGATTACAGAGCAAAAAATTCAAAAACAACAAAAACTGCACCCAAATGCACAAAAAAAATAGCAATAAACTTGCCAAACAAAGGGGCCTTTGCGCCTATGATTCTTGGCATGAAAAACTAACATTGGGGTCACAAATTGTCACTATCCTACTCCCTAATAAGGCTACCATAGCTGGACTGCTCCACGGGAGGACAAATTTTCAAGAATTTCATCCCCAAACGACGTCCCAAAAAGGGTCCAAACCCACCCAAAAATAGCAATAACATTGCCGAACGAAGGCGCCTTTGCACCTAAAATTCTTGGCATCCAAAACAGACATTGGGGTCACAAATTGTCATTATCCTACTCCCTAAGAAGGCTACCATAGCTGGACCACTCCAAGGGAGGATGGATTGTTGACAATTTTAGCTCCAAAATGCGTCACAAAAGGGTTCAAACCAACCAAAAATAGGTCAAAATGTTCAAAAACTTCATAAGCATTCAATGGAAAACAACTGAAGGCACCCTTACAAAAGTCATCTTGGGTCAAGTGACTCGTCACTTTTCTCATGTCGGTCATTCCCTCATCGATTCGTCGCTTGAGGGGGTAGTCACACTTAGTCACCAATCAACAAAAACACACCCAATCATGCCCCTGCTTAGGGCAGGAAATAAGAAATAATCATAAGATGATCAAACACTTTGCATTCTAGAATCATGAACTCAAGGTTCCCATAGAAAAAGGTTACACCCTTTGCCTATTCATGACTAAACAATGTCCAATATCAAGTAACACCTCATTAAAAAATATTAACACTTGAATTAAGCTCCTTAGCTCGTCAGAAGCAAGGATTCAAGAATGCAAGCCCTTTCCATACTTGGGGCATCAAGAGTTGGTTAGGTTATCGAGAAACCCTAATAATTAGTGCTTTGGTTATCTATTTTTTCTCAGCACTGCACCACACATAGCGCATCCCAAAAAGGGGTATCTGTAGACACCAAAATAGCACCAATATGATTATGTGACAACAAACACTGATTGAATTGACATACATAACCCCTAGGGAAGCCTCCAGAGGTTAAACAGTGGACCTAACCACTCCCACAATAGTTTTGGAATGTCATAGGTCAATTTGGCACCTTTTTAGCACTTTGCTCCCTAATCGTCCCACCCTGGGACGATTACAAACTGGTATTCGTCCCACCCAGGGACGATTATCAGCATTCATCCCAGGGTGGGACAATTACAAGCTGGTATTCATCCCACCCAGGGACGATTATTAGCATTCATCCCAGGGTGGGACAATTAGTAGGTTTGACTAGCAAAAAGTCAAACCTCGACAGGTCCGCCACTTAACTGCACCTTCAGGGCATGCAATTGCAAGGAACAACTTCAAATCAAGGAGAGGGACTTTAGTCATAAATGCCTTGATTATGGAGGCCTCATGCAAAGAGACTCTAAATCAAGGAAGAATCTTTTCTCCCAAAATAGGGCAAACAAGTCAAGTGGCACCCTCGCATGTGCATTCAAAGAGAGAGACCCTAGGTCTATAAATTGGTGAGTCTTCTCACCCCAAGAAAGGAACAGAGTAGGAGCATTTGGAGCAACGGAGTGCTGTCGAATTACATCCTCGCCCATCGTTTGTGCTTTTTACATCCTTGATCTCTCTTTTGGAAGGGAGGTTATTAGGTGATTATTGGAAGCGCAATCCGGACCCAAACCCAAACATTTGGCCATAATACCCCACCAAATTTTCTAACACAACCCCATAAGAGGTTTGGACCCATCCCAAGAGGATTGGTGCTAAAACCAAGTCCCAAACGGTGGGTGTCCTGCCCTCGGGTGCCCCCCGCACTATTGTAGTTCTAATCGCCCCACCCCGGAGCGATTAGAAATTTGTGGTATATTTCCTTGATTTTTCTTTTAAATTTTATTTTAGGTTATTTACATATGCTTCTATTCAAGTTTCACGTGATTCTGACAAGTTTTGGATGTGATTTTATCATTTCTTGCTTTCGCTAACATACAGGGAGCATCATTAGATACAGGGAGATTGAGGCTGAATTTGTAGAATCTGACCTTCTGGGTCATCCCAAAATTCCCCGTTTTGCCTAACCCCAACTTTGTAGGTGTTTTGGAGTCCTATGGATTGGGCATTTAGGAGGTCACCTTATGACAGGTTATGATAGTCCTAATCGTCCCACCCCGAAGCGATTAGAAATATGTGGTAGATTTCTTGATTGTTCCTTTTGTAGTGGGTTCATGGTAATGTTTTCTTGCCTCTGTCCAAATTTCAACTCATTCTGATATGTTTTAGTTATCATTTTAATCATTTTATGAATGCACTGATCGTAGGACTTGGGGATCGCATGTTTCTCTCCATCTGTAGGTGCTACTAACCGTTTACTATTTCTCTGAATGCAGGACCTCAACACCAGAGGGGTAGAAAGGAACCATAGACACATTTACACAAGCGACGGTGACGTTTGGTATGCCCATTTTCAATGTGGGCATGCGGAAGATCTCAAAGGGGAATGTATCATTCATGGTGTAACCAAACTATGTCCGACGCTCCTAGCCCCTAAAAAGGGAGGAGACATATTGTAACCCAATTTTGAGAAAATTAATAAAATAAAGGGCTTTTAACTTTTACACTTGCTTCAAATCTCATTTCATTTCGTTTGTTTTCCCTCTTTTCATGCCTTCTCGTTCGTAGGACTTAGCGTTGCATTTCCCTTTCATTTTGTTTTTGTATCCTCGTGCTTTCAGGTGCATTCTAGGTTGACGAGGGAGAAGGAGCATTGGAACATCGAGCAGTAAACTGGCCCTCCATGAACAGACAGTCTCTAATATTATTGTCTCTGGACTGGCAACCATAGCAAGAATCTGGCGGGTTTATGTAAACCAACTTTTGACAGTAGGTAAAATTACCTATACGCAGGACTAGATGGTCTTTTAGCTCATTGCGAAGGTCAAGTTTGACACAGACCCGCTTATTGGGTCGGACACCAAAGAAGCGAGGCTGCTCAACACAAACAAACTGGCCCAAAGGCTCAACAATTGCTTTCAAAAAATGCCAACAAGGCACAGGCAAACCGGGGAGCTCAACCCACACAGGAATTAACAAAGGAGCATCTTTATCAATAGAAAAATCCCTAGACCAAGGTTGAAATACCAACAGGGAATTACGAACATACCACGGACCGTGGTTGAACACTTGCTTAATAGTATCAGTCATAGAAAAGTGGAACAAGAAAAACCCATGAGTCAAATTCTGAATTTGCTCGACTTCTATGCCATAAGCAACCCAATAGTGCTGAACCCAACCACGGATTACAGAATCCGAAGGGATACGGCCCAATAAATACCCAAAAAGGGTGTGTCCTTCAAGCCATTCACAAGCTTCATTAAAATTTGGAAGAGGAATGTCAACATCAGGGACAAGATCATTACCTCGTGGTAAACCTTCGGAACCAGTTTCCTCGGTCCTTTGCACGGAGCCATCGTTCTCAGCCGCAACTCCACCAAAATGTGGAGCTGGAAAATGAGCTGCATGCATTATAAAAGAAAGGTGGTGCACCGCCTGAACAAGTACGTCCTACACAAAAATCGATGCAATTTGAAAACCCTAAGGAAAATCTATTTGGCTCTAGCATCTGTAGTGAAACCAGAGCAAATCCTCGAGATCAAAGGTATTTTCACAATTTTAATATTGATAAAGAAAATATAGCACTCATTGCTTTAGTATATTACTTTACTATCATTTTAGTATATAATATTATTTATTAGTATTCTATCCTTGTTCAAGAACATGTCTTTTGGAGATGAATTTATAAGGATATTTTTTTTGTTTTGTTTTCAATCGTGTAATATCTAAACTATATTGCATTCATTCTAGCATAATTTTATATATTTGTTAAGCTTATAATATTTTACATTTATTTATGTATTGAAAATGGAAATTTTCATCATTTTTTATTGTAACATACAACATCCTAAATCTAATAGAAAGATTACTATATAAACTTCAAAATAATAAAATAAACTTTTAACCAAGCTAATTCTTTCTATCATAGATGTATGTAATAATATTTTTTCTCAAATTTAATAGTGCACTCACATAAATGTGAAAAATTAAGTCATTTTCTCTTTTGAGCTTGCACCGAGTGCATAGCTTAACAAGGATACAAAAAAGTTGGTCAAACTTATGTTCAAATTATAAATTTAATGTGGGAAATGGTCTTAAAGGTTCCTTTGTGTAGAGTTGGCATTTTAACACACTTGCATCTTAAGATATAAAGATACCTTCAATTGTGAATTTGTGATTGGATATTATCCACATATACTATTACACAACAAGGAAACCATGTTTAAAAGTATCTATATGTATTATTTGTGACCTCAGAGTAACTAGTCAATACCTCTTAAAAGTTACAAATTACTTTCCAGTTTAAAATCAATTAAAATTCAACCTAAGAAGTATTATTGTATTTATTTTATTTATTATATTTCATTTTTCCTTTAGATGCATCTCCAATAAGGAAGCATTGTTTAGCAAAGTCATCGTTAGTAAATATTTGGGTAAGTTTCCCCATGAGAAAGTAAGTCACATCCATATGAGTGGCCAAGGTTATGTTGTTTGAAAGGTGTTGAAATTAGGAGAAAAAGTGATAAAACCAAGACTACTTTGGAAAGTAGGTAGAGGGGATAAAGCAAATTTTTGGACCAATACCCCCTTAATTTCAAAATTTCTAGAGTTGTAGCCCCTTTAATAGAGCCTTGAGGCTAAAAATTAGATCAAGACAACATCCTATCTACATACAAGGTAGATTGGGACCTTCTCTCTTATGCAACTAAAGCAATGGGAAGAGTGGACAATCTTAATCTCTCCAAATTTGGTGTCACTTCTAGAGAGGATATTAAAGAACTACCATCTTATAGGAAAGAAGGAAGAGGACACGATAGTTTGAAGTCTTTTTTTGAAGAAAATATATAGAGTAATTTGTTGATAACAAGGAAGAAAAAAAAAAATTTAATTAAAAAATCAAGTTTTTTTCTCAAATCCCTAGCTACTTTTTAAGAATTTTTAAAGTTGAGATCATGTAGTTAACAATTTTTACTAAAAATGATGACATTGATGCTCAATGATGGTGTATGAAGCTTAGATATCTATATTCTATGGAAATTTTTTGGGAACGCCAAATTTTTAAAATTATAAGGGAGGAAGGTTATGATTGGTGCAAAATTCTTGCTAACAAAAGGAATTATAAGTGTTTCACTTGGGATGAAATGGAGCATGTATTATTGAGTCAATGGAACCCATATAAAAGGATAGCTAGTTTGAAAGTTGCCATCAATGGATATGAAGAAGAAGAGGAAACTAAAATAAATGAATAAAGATGATATAATAGAAGAAAAATACAAATGACCATGTGCAAGTTCATTGTTATTTAGAAGGAAAAGCTTAATAAGTAAGGATTCAAGGAGAAGCAAAAAGATATTTATGGAAGGGAAACAAGTTGAAGAACCAACAAAAGACTCAAAAGTTAAATGTATAGTAGCAACAACAATTTCCAATGAAGTCTTGTTAGAAGTGCACAAGGATCAACCAAAAGAAGGGTATAAGATAGAAGATTATGAAAAATAATTTAAAATGAAAAAGTAAATTGCTAAATAATCAAATAAAACATAATGTCAAGTTAAGGTTGCAACATATCAACACCCACCACCCTAAGCGACAACAATATTGGAGGCATAGCTTAAGGTATCAATATTATATATCTACATAGAATCAAAAAAGGATAAGTATGACATTGTTTTGTAGAAAAAACATAATATTTATAAATTTAAAAGGGATGAAACAACATCAAGAGAAAACATGACCAACCATTCAAAATATCATAGTAAAGCAACAATAGCATGGAGTCAACATATCAATTATGGATATTCAAGTGACACAACGACAACTTGGCATCATCACAAACCATAACTAATTAATATTTTACTTGGATGAATGAAAAAGATTAAAAAATATCAAGAAGGATGTTGAATATTTGTTTTAAACAAAAATGAAGACCTAAAATATAATTTAAAAATTCAAAAATTTTATGAAAAATATGTAGATATCAAGTTATAACATCTCATGAGAATTGAATATGTTTTAAACTCTCTATATTTAAATGTAATAGTTGTGATCTATCAAATATGAAGGAATAATCTGCTTGTTGTGGTGCAGTGGTAAATACCTTGGGTCTTTGGTAGAGGCCGACTCAGGTTCCATTCCCCTTGTCTCCATCCTACAGATATATGTTATAGTTAGGAATGTCCTATGTGCTGGTAGAGGCCGACAAGGCTCCATTCCTCATATGTCCAACCTGTTGAAAGTGGCACCCTGAAATGGGTGTTTTCCACTATAAATTAGTTTATCATCTGCTTGTTGTGGTGTAGTGGTAAATGTCCTGGGTGTTGGTAGAGGCCGACCCAGGTTCCCTTCCCATTTTCTCCATCTTGTAGATATATGGTATAATTAGGAATGTCCTATGTGATGGTAGAGACTGAAAAGGCTCCATTCCTCCTATGCCCAACATGTTGAAAGTGACACCTCGAAAGGGTAGTTTTACACTATAAATTAGTTTTACCCAGGTGTTGTAGGTGAGTTGGAGAGGAGAGGGAAATCCTCCAAGGGAGGTCCCAGCTTCAAATCTCCAACCTACCAAAAATCTGAATTAGATATCCAAAATCCAATTGATAATGTTGGTGCAGGCAGGGGTGTAACTCCCGAATGACTTTGATGGTGTAGAACCCCCTGTTTGTGGTCTTTTAGACCAAGGTGGCCCCGCAAGGGGTTTTTCGCTTTAATATATATATATATATATATATATATATATATATATATATATATATATATATATGAATTGAGTACATGCTATTTTTATAAAAAATAAATAAATTAATTAATTAAATAATTATTTAATATTTTATATAACATTTATGTAAACAAGTTTTATAAAATCTTTAATAAATTAAAACTTTATATCAATATTTTAATCAATTGTTGGACTGTCGTCGGACTGAACGCTTGTCCCTTTCTTGTGCTTTCAGCAGCGTAAAAGATTTAAAATGATTGTGGCATGATGATTATAGGGGCGACTGCATGAAGATCTGTGTGGCGGCTTTCGGGACGGGCTACACAAAATACTGTGGTGGCCATAAAAGCTAGACAACCTACTCGAATTCATGGTAGCTACCGATTCCACCATAAATAAATAAATAAATATATATATATATATATATATATATATATATTAATATTAATCAATGTATTAAATTTTAAATATATAATTAATATAAATTTATAATCAAATTAAAATTTAAACTTTAAATATTTAAAATTTTTATCTTGTATAAAAAATAAAATCAAGGCATTTTAATATTAATCAAAGTAAAATTGGATTAATTATATGCAATGTGGGCCTTGATTTAATGTGAATGGAAAGGATCATGGTCTTTCAAATCAATAATATTATTTGAAGAATACATGACATATTTCAATTAAGTTTCACTTTAATGATCAATATTTTTACCTCTTGTGTGGCTTGCACGTACTTGTACACTTAGAAAATATTTAAAAATATATTTTAAAAATATATAAAATATTTATAATTTTATTACATCTTTTGTGGGTTGCACATAGTAAAATAAATATACTTAAAAAATATTTTAAAACACATTTATATTTTATAAAGTTGAAATATATTTGAGGGATTATGGTTCAATAAAAGAGAACATCAATTACATTTAAAATGAACAAAAAAAAAAAAAAAGAATTTCTCACCTTCATAAAAATTTTAAAAATATTTCAAATCTATATGTTATAATTAAAAAATAAATAAATATAATAAAAAAGTTATATGTATTATACTAAAACTTAATTTGTTGAAGAATTTTATAGAAATTTTTTTTGATATAAAAATTTATATTAGATAATTTGCAATTGATTGAAACCTTTAAAGAAAATATTACATGTTTTTGGTCTAATACTTGATTGAAACCTTATCTTCTCATCTTTAATGACAATCATTAACTCATGCATGCCTAACTTGTATAAGTTCAAAGGTCAAAGATTATATCAATATGAGCAACAACTTGAGTTCATGGATTTCTATTGGTAAGTTGAAGGAGAGGAACTCAAAGAAGCTAGAGATAAACTTCAAAACATACTTCAAGAGTTTTATTTGTTAATTTTTATAAATGGGTTTAAAACAATCAAAATATTTTAATGCTATATATATATATATATATATATATTTATTGTAAGAATGTTTGGTCACTAAAAGCTCTATCTAAAATTTTAATATTCTTTTGGTTAACAATTCAAAGTAAAATTTATATAATAAAAAGTTTAAAAAATATATTATTAGACCAGAGCAAACAGGATCTGTATAGAGCAGGTATATTTTAGATAACGTTATTGCTGTCTGGGAAGGTATGGAATGGGCTAATGCTTTTTCTCATGATGCCCTTTTTATTAAGATTGACTTTGAAAAAGCATATGACAAAATTGAATGGTATTTCATCTTGGCTATGCTTAAGGCTTTAGGTTTTGGAGATAATTTTATTCATTCAGTTCAAATGTTGTTTCAAGATGCTTCTGCTATTCTTACTCTTAATAAAGCTCAATCTGAAAGTATTCCTTTAGCTCGATCAATAAGACAAGGATGCCCTTTAGCACCTTCTCTATTCATTTTGGCAGCTGAGGCTTTTGGTTATCTGCTAGCACATAGAGCATCTCAAGGGCTTATTAAAGGGATCTCCCTGCCTCTCTCTTCTCAGCAGTTGATTAATGGTCATTTTGCTGATGACTCTTTTTTGACTTTATCAGAAGATGAGATTTATGTTTCTCATGCTTTAGCTTGCCTTGAGCTTTTTTTTTTAGCTTCAGGATCTAATGTTCAATGGAGAAAAACATCTTGTTTCAGACAATCTTTGAAACCTCTTCCTCCTTGGTTATCTAATAAACAATGGAAGTGGATACAACCGGGTGAGATGTTTAAATTTTTGGGCATTCCATTTGCATTTCATGGATCTCCTGCTCAGATTTGGGGATATGTAGTGCAAAAGGTAGAGAAAAAGATAGCTTATTGGACTTCTAAAAAGCTGTCTCTTGTAGGTAAATTCCAAATTTGCTCTAAAGTTTTAGCTTCTACACATGTTTATTATTCTTCTTGTTGGGTTCTTTCCAAGAATTGTTACAAGAAACTTGAAAAGCTTCTTCGAGATTTTTTATGGTCTAATGTTGTTGGTAAAAGAGGATTTCACAGAGTTGCTTGGGATATTTGTTGTCTTCCTAAGCACTTGGGTGGTATGGGTTTGTTTGACTGTCAAAAGCAAGGTTTTGCTTTATGTGCCAAATGGATAACTCGTTCTTTGCAAGGAGATGAGGCTTGGAAAATTTTACTTAGAAATTGTATTTCTTCTGGGCTTCCCTTGGGCAAAAAAGTTTGGAAAGGCCTCAATATTCATACGCTTATTACTGCCCCTATTCCTGTCAAGATTTCAGGGTCCTTCGTGGCTAAAAGCATTTGGAAATCCTTGGAAGCTCTCAAACCTTGGTTATCTTGGAAGGGCTTTGGCGGGAAAGTTGACCATTCTATCTCCTTTCTGAATGTATGGTGGTCTCAGGCTATTTCTTATGAAGGTTTGCCACTAGCACAAGTGCAATGGGTTAGAGCCCAATGCTTTTATAAAAAAATAATTGCATTACTTTCTGATTTTGTTTCCTTTCATACTAAGAATTGGATCCCTTGGGAAGATTTTCAACACTATTATGGTTTGAAACAAGATGATCAATCCACTTATGAAGCTGTTATTGATCACACTCCCTTTTGTGTATGGTCCAAGTTGTGTAGACATTTTCAAAATCCATGGTGGTGTGACTGGGATTGGCCTAAACATGTTTCATTGCTTAAGTATTCTTCCCGTTTAGGTTATTCCTGGCTTTCCCCTGCAGTTCCTATGGCAGCCATGCTCAATGGAAGATGGAATTTAAATTCTTCTCGGTCTGTTTGGAAATATCGGTTTCATACTGTATGGGCTAAATATATTGAACCAAAGCAGTCTTTTTTGCTTGGAGTGTGTTTTTTCAAGGTTTGCCTATTGGTCAGCGCCTGAAATACTTGGGAGTTGATGATGTCTCTTGTAAGTTCTGTCGTCAGGAGGAAAACTATGTTCATTTATTCTGGGAATGTTCTCGGGCTAGACAGGCTTGGTCTTGGATGCTTTCATTTTTCAGACCTTTTATTGCTGGTTCATGCTCCTGGAGGCATATCTTATTAGGATACCCTCTTCAGTTCTCCACAAATCTTTCAATGGTTTGGCATATATTCAGAATTGCTATTCTCTTCCACATATGGACAACCTGCAACAAAGTTATTTTTTCCCAGCAAGAATCCTCTTTGTATTTTTCATTGTCTGATAAATATGAGGTTTTCTATGATTGCTGGTTGCAGATTTTTGCCCAAATTAAGAAAGTCAACATGGAGTTTCAGTACCTTCGACAACTTATGAACCACTGGCAGAACGCCCCGGGATCATGGATCTGCAACTCCTCGTCACTGGTCTCAGTTCTTTCTACATGATTGCTGCTCTTATGTTTTCTGATAGCTGATTCCTGATATTATGTATAGAGATATGTTAGGTGCTATGTTTTTTGCAGTTAGTTTGACTTTTCTTCCTAATTATAATAGTTTCTCTTGGTTAATTGGGGTGTGTTAATCCCACCCACACTGTTTTGTATGATTAAGCTTTATTAATACAATTTTGTCTTTTTCATTCAAAAAAAAATATCATAAACCTTTTAAATATATCGTATGTAAAAATATTTTAAAACCACAAAACAATTTACCTCTCCATTATCCCTTTATTAATGCCACTAGAGGTTGCTTGTTTGAAAATATGCAGTATCCACCATGCATAACTATCAAGTTCATTACACCATAAGCAAGCATAACTATTAGATAAACAATTTACCTCTCCATTATCGCTTTATTAATGCCATTAATGCCACTAGAGGTTTAATAAATCTATAGACATATTTTAGGGGTATCTTTATAAAGGAGGCAGGAGGAGAAGGAGGCAGGGGTCGAGACAACCGAAACCGATAGTTTCTTCCAAAGGCCAACCTCCTCTAGTCCAATCGAACCTCCAACCTCCAAAAGGGATAGTTTATTTAAAAGGCCAACCTCCCCCATCCATAAAGTAACAGCTTTTCGCTCGGAAGGGTTGGCAGAACCAATCTCTGATTCTAGTCGCCTTATCCCTGAATCTAATCCCTTATTATAGTGGGCATCAAGTTCATTACACCATCAAGCAAGCATAACTATTAGATATCTTATCTTATAAACCAATAGATTAGAGTGGATTGTGGTGTTATAGTATTATTTTTTAATTTAGAAAAAAAAAAATTGATGTTATAAAGAGTCGTGTTTTGTGTTGATAGTTTCAATATTATTAATTTGATTTTAGGTGTTTTGTTTTGACTGTTTCAATATTATTAACTTGATTTTGGGTATTCAATGTGAATTTGATAAGGTGAAGATTCCAACAAAAAAAAAAAAACTTCCCTTAAAAGATTATCCTACCCTCTCCAACTCACCTACAACACATGGGTGGGTGTGATGTTATAGTATATTGGATTTGGAAATTGAAAAAGGAATATGAATTGATTAGAGTGGATTTGGAAATTGAAAAAGAAATATGAATAGATTAGAGTCGATTGTGGTGCTATGGTATATTGGATTTAGAAGCAGAAAAGACAGTAAAATTGCTTTGAAAGGACATTTAGTCTAGTGGTATGATTCCCGCATTGGGTGCGAGAGGTCCCGAGTTCGATTCTTAGAACCCTTTATTTGCAGAAATAAACATTAAAATCTGACCTGATCCTTTTACCACCACTTAAGTGGTTCGGTTCTGCTTTGCTCCTGCTGAGACAAAATCGGGAGATATTATGTCAACTGATTTGCCACAGTTCAAACTTGACTGTATATGTTTTTCTATACCTGCCTCGCAATATGGCAGGTTGCTCGCTAGAAAATTGTTACGCCGTTAATTGTCTTGAAATCATTCTCCTCTTAGGCTGGAGAGGATTTTGATAAGTCAAGAGTTTCGGAGGTTTCCGTTGATGTGTTGTAAGTTATTGACACACTACTTGTTTAGGAGCGTCACCTGCACTTTTAAGAGGTTTTTGTATTCAGCTTATCTGCATTCAGTTTCTTTTATTAAACCAACTGGATATTATTTGCCAAAGTACACTGTTCTATTCTTTTCTTAAATATTTATATTTGTATAAAAAAAGTACCTATGGCTCTCTGAAAATAGGTCTCGCAATCACTGTCATTACTGTAGCATGGTATAGCCAATTACATTGTTTGTTATGGTATAATATGGTCCTTGAATCTTGGCAAGTACTTATATAACTCTAACTGGGTTTAATGAGAAACTTAACACAAAAGACATGGTTATTGTTAGAAATATTATTTAACCTAAATTCGGTATGCTTCGCCGCTGAAACGTCTTGTCAACTGGCAGAGGAAGTATGGGCGAGTTAAGGGAGTAGGTGAACTCCGTATGCCTCCAGCTGGCCTCGAGAATCCCGCCATGCCAGCCTGAGGTCCTCTGTAGCTATATATGCCCGCTCTTGTGTTCGCATTCTGTATTCTGGGCAACAGCGCTAGTTTCCCTGCAGTTTAGCAGGTTCTATTCTATAGCAGTGCAGATCAATTATGCTTAGCAGAGCTTCGAGGGTTCTTGTTGCTCCTTAGCGCAGAACCCCTTTGTAATCCAGTTGGGATTTGGGTGGTTTATTCTGCAGGCGGCAATGCCGCAGTTGTAGGCTCAACAGAGCCATCCCCTGTTTAATAATATAAACCCTACCTTTTATTTGTGCCTCTGCCTGCATGTGTTTGCCTGTAACAGGGTTGTCTTAAAGATCCTCCACATTTTATTTATGTGGTTTAAGTTTAAAAACTTTCGACATGGTATCAGAGCGAGGAGACAGAGACAACAGGCGAGGTTGTGGAGAAGCTGCGTGGAGAGCAGCCATGAAATGTTTTTGGAGATCTGCAAGGGTTTGGTGTTTGTTCTGTTTGGCAGAAAGTGACTACAGAACTTTTCGTGAAGGACTTAAACCCTAGATGGCAATTCCCAAGTTTTTTCTTTGAGATGTAGCAGTAGCGCTCTGGTGAGAGTGCAAGGAGGAGAATTTGGCTGTCAAATTCAAGTGGAAGACGGAGGTCGCCCGGGCACTGTGGAAGCTGGGCGAGAAGAGCGAGAGCAAATAGCAAGTGCACACCAAGGGTTTGCTATGTCTCACTGATTATAGCATAAATGCCTCTTGGCCATTATGGAAATCATGGCTGCTGCAGAGGGCAATTTCGATTTGAGGAGGGCAGCCTTCAAGACCAACTCTCAGGCCGCCAAGGCCGTGGTGGACCAGCTTCTGTGGGTGATCGAGGACGAAGGAAAGCCCCATTTGTAGATTTCGGCATCGACGGCCATCAACTGCCTGGCGCGCTCATTCTAGCGAGGGAGAGCAGAATAGTCAGGCCTCTGGTGAAGCAGTTGGGCCACATGAATCCCTTAGTTGCTGCATAGGCAGCCACAGCATTGTAGAAGTTTGGGCACCCAGATAATTTTTTGCATATGGAGCACTCCAAGGGGATTTTCGTGTCGGGAGGCGTGGTGCCTCTAATCTGCGTGTTGAAGTTGGAAGATAAAACGTAGGTGATGGACCCTCATTCTGCTGTGTTATCTAGCCATACACATTGGCAAACACGTGATGTTCAGGCAAGTCATTGAAGGCATGGAAGTTTTGTGTGCGATCAAGAAGGTCAAATCCAGTGATGGTAGGACTTCTAAGGAAGTCATCATCGCAGAACGTGGCCAGATTGGTTGAGAGCATTGTCTTAGGAGTATGCAAAGAAATAAGCTTTGCAAAGCTTTTTCATGAACAATAGATGTGTACTTCGGAGTTTTTGTCAGCGAAGCAGAAGGTTCGCACCAGTTTTTGTTGAAGTGAAACTACTTCGGCAGATTGAAACTACTTCGGCAGTTTGCTACAGCTTTGCAACAGTTCGACAGATTGAAGCTGCTTTGCAAATGGTGTCTTGCCAAAGTATAGATTGCAGCAGCTTCACGTTTTTGAAATCTCCAATGAGTGCTTCGGGAGTTTGTTCAGCGAAGCAGCAGCTTCGCAACAATTTTTGCAAAAGTGAAAATGCTTCGGTAGTTTGAAGCTGCTTCAGAAAAATTCTTTGCCGAAGTGAAGTTTGAGGAGCTTCGCATCAATTTTTGGCCGAAGTAAAGGTGTTTCGAAAATGCTTCGAAAAGTACTTCGAAAAGGTTTTGCCGAAGTGAAATTGCTTCGGACGATTTTTTCCGAAGTGAAATTACTTCGGAATTTTTTTTGGCAAAGTGAATCTACTTTGGGAGTTTGAGCAGCGAAGTAGTTACTTCGCAAAGAAAATCACCGAAGTAAAATCTTGCATTGGAGAATGCTGAAGCTTAGTTTGTTTTTTGTGTTAGAGGAATTTAGATTAAGGGAGGATGTTAGAAATATTATTTAACCTAAATTCCGTATGCTTTGTCACTGGAACGTATTGTCAACTGGTAGAGGAAGTATGGGCGAGTTAAGGGAGTAGGTGAACTCCGTATGCCTCCAGCTGGCCTCGAGAATCCTGCCATGCCAGCCTGAGGTCCTCTGCAGCTATATATGCCCGCTCTTGTGTCCGCATTCTGTATTCTGGGTAGCAGCCCCAGTTTCCCTGTAGTTTAGTAGGTTCTATTCTGTAGCAGTGCAGATCAGTTATGCTCAGTAGAGCTTCGGGGGTTCTTGCTGCTTCTTAGCACAGAACCCCTTTGTAATCCAGTTGGGATTTTTGCGGTTTATTCCACAAGCAGAAATGCCGCAATTGTAGGCTCAGTAGAGCCATCCCCTATTTAATAATATAAACCCTGCCTTTTATTTGTGCCTCTGCCTGCGTGTGTTTGCCTGTAATAGGGTTGTCTTAAAGATCCTTCGCATTTTATTTATTTGGTTTAAGTTTAAAAACTTTTGACAGTTATTTATCTTCGTAGGTTCTCAATTCATTTAAAAAATGGAGGAGTTTTGACAATGAATGTAGACTATAGCATTTTCTAGGACGGTGTGCTTCAGTGTCTTTCCATTGCTATTGGAGAACGCATCTTTAGCTACAATTGTCTCTAGCCTTTTTCTGGATGATTATTTAATCTCAACTTTGTCTTGTTTGCTTGTTGATCAGTGTATATTATGCTTCAACAATGACCCATTTTCCATATCAATCGTTGATGAGGAGGTTCGGCAATACAACCTTGTTGCTTCACACTCTGACAACATCGTGAGTCTTGTTCCCGCAACAGTTACACTACAAGAATTTTACACATCTGAAAACAACAAAAAAAGGAATTTAGGATTTTGATAAAGATCAAGGACGATGATTTTAATAAAGATCAAGGATGATTGGTTTTGTAGTGATATTATTATATTTGAGATTTAATAATGAAATATAATAGAAAAATCAATCATGTTGGTTTTCTTCATTGCAATTTTTAAAGGATACCAATTATTATTTACACTTTTTTACTTTTTTGAATTTGAATTATTTTTGTTAAGCTTGACTACACAGGATACACACTATTATTTTATTTGTTCATCTTGTTATAATGTTCAGGTGCTGCATGATTTTCGTGATTAATGATGGAATCTTTTGGAAAGTTTATGGAAACCCTTTTCTTTGGAGAATTTTTTGGAAAGTTCATGGAAACACCTTTTTGTGGAATTTATGCCTTTTAGTATGACCTGGAAGATTTCAGAAGATTAGTAAACCCTAGATAATTCCATAAGGTTGTAGAAAAATTAGAGATTCCTCCCATTTTGTGATTATAAAAGATGACTGTATGTATGTAATATGGCATTGCAGAGTTCCTATGAATAAATATATGTTTCTTAGTATCCATTGTGTCCTCCTTTTATCTGTTGTTCATTTTACTAGTTGTAGTTTTTAATTCATGTTTAATTAGTATATGCTTTGTTTTTTTTTCATGGTATTAGAGCACTATAGTGGAAGAGAGGTAGTTGTATATGCTTTGGTAGTGAATCGTGCTCTCCCTCTCTGCGATATTGGTTTTTGTGTCTTTATATTTGAGTTCTCCTAAGGTTTTGTGCACTGGTTCACAATTTGAGTGGGAGTAAAGAAAGATTCACAAAAAATGAGTAGCAAACTGGAGATTGAGAAGTTCAATATATCAAAATTAACATTGTGGAAGATCAAAATGGAGGACTTACTGGTGGAAAGGGACTTGTGGGTTGCAGTCAGTGGAAATCCCACTAGGATGACACAAGAGGAGTTTAATAAGTTGGATAGAAAATCTATGGCCCTTATTATATTGAGTTTAGCAGACTCTGTGATTTTAAATGTCACAAAAATACAGTTTGCTCATGATATGTGGAAAAAGTTGGAGAGCATCTACACTTCCAAGTCAATAGTGAACAAGTTAATGTTGCGGAATAAGTTGACAAATATCAATATGAAGGAGAGTGATAAGTTCTTAGACCACTTGAATGATTTTAATATGCTAATGAAGCAGTTAAACTCCATTGGTGATAAATGGAGTGATGAAGATCAGTGTCTAGCACTGTTAATCAGCATGCCAAACTCATGGGAAAATCTTATTACTACCATAAGTGCTACTTTTGATAAGTTGCATATGGAGTTAGTGGTTAGCCAGTTGTTGAATGAGGAAACAAGAAGGATATCTGCTAGTGAAACATCCACTTCAAAGGCCTATTTAGCACATGGATGCTCAAAGGAAAGAGGAAAAGACAAATCCAATGGGAGAAGCAAGTCTAGAGGCAAAGGCAGATCATCTAGCATAGGAAAGAAAAATTTCAGCAATGTGGAATGCTACTACTATCACAAAAAGAGGCATATCAAGTTTCATTGTCCCTTGTTGAAGAAGAAAACTAAAAAGGTAGTAGAAGAAGAGATAGTTGAGAAAGTTACATATGGAAAATCCACGTTTATTGCTTCTTCTTGTTTGTCAACTAAAGTGTGTCCTGAAGATTGGATTATAGATCCAGGAGCCTCTTTCCACATGACACCACACTGTAAGTGGTTTGTCAACTATAAAGAGGTAAATGATGTAAAATTTTATATGGGTGATAATGCATTTTGTGATGTAGAAGTATAAGGTACAATTCCTATGAGGGATTCAAGTGAAGAAGCTAAGTATTTACAAAAATTTAGATATGTCCCTAAGTTGATAAGAAATATTCTCTCAATTGGACAATTGGTTGAAAAAGGAGTAACCGTTACCTTCTCAGATGAAGGACACAAGCTCAATAGAGGTGCACTGGTGCTTGCAAAAGGAAAAAATAAAGAAAATTTGTTCAAATTGGATGTCAACCCTTGTGAGAAAATCCATTGCAATGCAACTGAGAAAAATGATGATGCAAATTTTGGATATTGTCTCCTTTGGCACGTAAGACTTTGGTCATCTGGAAGAAACTAGCTTGAAGTAGTTGGTCAACAAAGGTATGGTGTATGACCTCAAGGATATCATATCTAACACTCTCAGATTTTGTGAATCCTATGTGATGGGTAAACAAAAAAGAGTAAGCTTATCTCATTATCCACATAGAGCTAATCTATTTTAGATCTTGTTCATATAAATATTTGTGGTCCTATGGATACTCCATCGATTGGTGGTGCTTTGTATTTTGCCACTTTTATTGATGATCATAGAAAAAAAGTATGGACTGTATTTTTGAATAAAAAGAGTGACATACTTGATCATTTTAAAAGGTTTTTTGCTAATGTAGAGAGTCAGATAGATAGACAAATTAAGATATTACGTAGTGACAATGAAGGAGAATATTGTTCTATTGAATTTTAAGAGTTTTGCAGACAAAAAGGTATTTTTAGACAAAATACTACACCTTATTCTCCTTAACAGAACGAAGTAGCAGAGAGAATGAACATAACACTGTTGGATAAGATGAGGAGCATGTTATCATATGCAAATATTAGTAAAGGATTTTGGGCTAAAACAATTTCAACTGCCAGCTATTTGGTTAATTTGTCACCATGCACTACTTTGAGTGACAAGACACCTAAAGAGGCTTGGATTAGGAGAAAACCATCTCTCTCTCACTTGAGGGTTTTTGGTTGTGAATCCTTTATGCACATTCCTACTAAAAAGAGGAAAAAATTTGATGAAAAATCTAAGAAATGCATTCTTGTTGGTTATGGAGAAGTTTTTTGGAACAAAAGGATATAAATTCTGGATGAACATAGAAGTGTTTTCAACATAGATGTGATTTTTATGGAAGTTAAGATAGTTGGAGATATTCAACAACATGAATCACAACAACAGTTTAAAGAGAAGGTTAGTGTGCATGAATGCACTATGTTAGGTCAGCCTTCAAGTTATGCACATGCTCAACCCTATCAACCTCAAGAAATAATATATTTTGATATTTCAAATAGAGTTTCCAACCTAGAAGGACCTGGTGAAGATTTGCCTACTTATATGCCTGAAGAAGTGCATCAAGAGGATCAAAAAATAATGCAACCTGATTATCCACCTTGTAGAGAAGAGGTCCAAGAATCAGTGGAGTAGCCTAGAAGAACTAGAAGAGAGAAACATCTTCCCAACAAGATTCAAGATTATTTTTGTGGATTTATAGCTATTGGTGATGATCCTCTCACATTTGAAGATACCATGAATAGTTTAGAGAAAGAGCATTGGAATAATACCATGCAGGAAGAAATGCATTCAATAAATAAAAACCATGCATGGGATTTAGTTCAAAAACCTACTGGGAGAAATATAGTAGGTAGCAAGTGGGTGTTTAGAAAGAATTTAAGGCATGATGGGTCTGCAGAAAGATACAATGCCATATTGGTTGAAAAAGGGTTCTCTCAGATCCTAGGTATTTATTTTCATCAAATTTATGCTCCCACTATGAAGTTATCTTCTATTACACTTTTTCTTGCATATGATGTTGCTTTTGATTTAGAAGTTGAACAAATGGATGTTAAAACTGCATTCCTGCATGGATATTTGAAGGAGGAAATATACATGCAGTAGCCTAAAGGTTTTGAAGTAGGAGGTGCATGTGTTTTTTATAGGTTTAAAAAATCTCTCTACGGATTGAAGCAGCCTCCTAGAGAGTGGTACCAAAATTTTGACAGTTATGTGTTGTAGATTGGATTTTTCATAACCCTACAAATCCATGTGTGTATTAAAAAACATAAAGTAAAATTTTTGTAATTTTATTTTTGTATGTGGATGACATCCTCTTGATTGGAAATAATAAGCAATTGATTTCAAAAACTAAGGAGTTATTGTCAATGAAATTTGATATGAAGCACTTGGGTCAAGCACGCCACTTCTTGGGTATTGATATTGTTAGATATCATAAGGGTAGACAATTATGGCTTTCCCAAAAGGATTATACTAACCATATTTTGAAATAATTTGAAATGCAAGATAGTAAACCTACCAAAACTCCTTTGCAACCTGGAGTTAAATTATCTGCAAAAATGTGTCCAACTACAACTGAAGAAAAGAAGACGATGAGGAAAATTCCATATGCAAAGTTTGTGGGCTCATTGATGTATGCAATGGTATGTAACAAGCCTGATATTTCTCATGTAGTTGGTACGGTCAGTAGATAGATGTCCAATACTACAAAGGAACATTGGACAGGTGTAAAAATAATTTTTATATATTTACAAGGTACTAAAGATCATATTTTGTGTTATCATCCCAAGAAGAATGAAGAGTTTTATTTGTAGGGACATGTAGATGTAGATTGGGTAGGTGAATTTGAATAACACAAGATTATAATGAGAGGGAGGGTGAAGGGTTACAACCACTTTTTACTTTTTATCTCAAACCAATATATGCAATGTGAAGATAACAATATCAACAACAGTAATCAAAGCAATGTACACAACACCACACACAATAGAGACAACACAATTTGCATGGTTCACCCAATGCAGGCTACTCTGCGAAGAAAATATTTCACTAAAATTTTCTCAATAAATCTCTTTGGAATCCTTTCCATTTATAATGTTTATGGACCTCTATCCAAAGGAGATGATGATCCCTTAACTCTAGTTTGTGGATCTCTATCCATAGGAGAACTCCTTCTCCTTTGCTCTGACGGGGATCCTCTAGAAGACTACTGCCTCCACTACACTAGCTTGTGGATCTCTCTCCAATGAAGAATCTTGTCCCCACTCAGAAGACCTATGCTCATTGCCCTAGCTGATGGGTCTTTATCCACTAGAGACTTTGTCTTCTATGCTCTATCACCTCTAAAGATCTGTCTCAATACTATAATAAACACAGTCCAGTCAGTCTAGCACAACTCTACTCAATCTCTTATACTAAACATAGTCTAGTCGGTCTAGCACAAGTCTTCTCAATAAGCTCACTCAAATATGCACTAAACATAGTATATTCGGTCTAGCACAAATCTACTCAACTCTTGCACTAAACATAGTCTAGTCGATCTAGCAAAAGTCCACTAAAATCTGCACCTAACATAGTTCATTCAGTCTAGTACAAATTTGCTCAATAGGTCTACTCAGAACCTACTCAAATATGCTCAACAGGTCCACTCAAAACTTGCTCAAATTTACTCAATAGGTCCACTTAGAACCTGCTTAAATCTTCTCAACAGGTCCACTCAAAACCTTCTCAAATTTGCTCAACAAGCTCACACAAAACTTATCCAAATATACTCAACAAGCTCACACAGAACTTGTCCAAATCTACTCAACAAGCTCACACAAAACTTGTCCAAATCTGCTCAATAAGTCCTCTCTAGAACTTGCTCAAATCTGTATTATAAGCTTCCACAAGCTCACACAAAATCAGTCCACAAGCCTTCTCAAAGACTTACCTCAAATATGCTTAACAAGTCCACACAGAACTTGTCCAATATCATAGAAACATAAAGATAATTGTTAGAGACTCAATATGTTCTTTACTCAATGCTCAATTACTTTCTCAACTTAATATCATAGAAGCATAAAGAGAATTTTTAGAGACTCAATATGTTCTATACTCAAAACTCAATCACCTTCTCAACTCAATCTCATAGAAGCATAAAGAGAATTTTTAGAGACTCAATATATTCTATACTCAAAGCTCAATCTCAACTCAAATCAAAAAAGAGAATAGTTTGTTTCATGGAACTTGAACAACCACTTCATACATCCACATGACTAGGCTCAGTCAGCTCTACTCAACCAATCACTTCAAGGAACAACCCTTTATCATAAACCCTAGTCCAAGCATGTGAACACCAACTCAAAATGTTTCCAACAATGCTAAAAAACAAATCTCACATAACAATGATACTCATGTTCTTTTCTAAATCAAGTTCATGTTCTTTGCATAACAACTCATTTCAACAACAATGCTAATAAAACATTATTTATATAACAATTATATTCATGTTCTTTTCAAACCCTAACTCAAGGTCTTCACACAACCAATTGGCTTCAACAACAATGCTAATAAAACAAGGTTTTAATCATAATTTCTCAATTCTGAAAAGCTTGAAGCCTTAACTCAAACACTTCACTCATCCAATGGTCTCAAGAACAATGCTTATAAACCAAGGTTTAATCACAACTCCCAATTCAGAAAACCTTGAAGCATTAACTCAAACACTTTCAAAAAGGAAACCCTAATCAAATCTTTTTCACTCCAAACTTAATTTTCAATAAATCCAATCAACCAACTCAACCAAAGAAGAGTTTACCTGTACCTTTTTTCTTGACAAGGAATTGATCTCATAAATCTGCCACACTCACAAATTTCTCTTTCCAATCTCAACAAGGGTTAGAAGACTTCAATAATATAACAATACAAAGTAATGACCCAAAATACACCTTATTACTCCAAACTCAAAATAACATTCACCATAGTCTTCTTTCAATAGAAAAACCCTTATACAAAAATAAAATCAATGCCCAAAAGCCTTAATATATCAATATAACAATATTTCAATTAAGACTTAAATATCACCTTATTTCTCCTAATGGTAAAATCAATTAACACCACTTGACAATAATCAACCTCTCAAAACTCACTAATAAACCTTACTAACTTTGAACACGTGCAAATACATATAATCCTTTTACACCCTTATGCATCCATACTTTGGTAAATTAAATAAATTTAATTACCCTTATAACTCCTATATTTAGGTTGATTAAATAAAAAATTTAATTAACACTTTGTACCTTGGCTTTGGGAGAATTGAACCCCCACTCTACCCACATGCTAAGTGCCTTAACTATAGCCTCAATCGTTGCACGAGCTACCATGCTTGTTCACAATCAACAGTGTGTCACGTGCTTGAAATACACACATTCTCCTTTGCTTTGGCCAAAATTTGTGTGCCTTGAGCACTTACACTCAACACTGCCTTGAATGCAATCCCTACATTTCAAATGTAGAATCTGTAGCCAAACACCGCCTTTGCTCTTGCCCACTCACCACTATGCCATGTTGCCTGGTTGAGCTTCAACACTCAATATTTGTTCTCTTAAGCAAACCACATTTTTGCATAAACCAGTTCTCACGAGCTCTATTTTCTCTTTGCATGCAATCATATCAAATCCAGAGCATGGATGAATGAAAGATATTCAGGAAATGGTATTTATAAATTTTTCCTCCTTTATGAAATATTTCAGTGCCTTTACTTCCCTCAACATCGGCGTTATGAAGTGCTTCAAGCACTTTCATTAAAACCAACCCAACTTTAGGTTTGGGTAAATAAAATTGCCACCAAGATTTGAAACATTTGCCTTAAACCCAAATTTGGGTTTTATAAAAAAAAATTATATTTTATCTCACGTGCTTCGAATACTTGTGCCTTGAACCCATCCTTGGGTTTATGAAGAATACTTGAACCCTTTTCATCTATAAAATATTATAATCAAAATTATAAATACTTTATTTGGGTTTTCTCAAAGTCACTTTAATAATAATTATAATATTAAACCTTTTTCGCTACCTCAGATACATGCTTCCTTGGGAGAAGTAAAACCACTTTCTGATCCATTCTTTTGGGTGTAAAATAAATATATTTTAATCCATTATAAACTTGCATTAAAATCTGCACTCAAACTGAAGAATAACTACCATTGACATCTTGACATCAATGATAACTTTGGTTTAGGGAATCAAAATGTCCAACAATCTCCCTCTTTGTCATTGATGGCAACCCACATTATTTTTACTGAAACCTAACCTTTTTTTTTCCTTATGCTCCCCCTAGGACATTGCTCCCTATGGATCAATGCTCTTTCAAATATCAAATCTCTCTCCAATACACAATCTCTCCCCCTTTTACATCAATGGCAAAGGGTCACCTTTGGGGCTCGGTGCTAAGAATGAACATCTTATCTTAGCCCATCCCCCACCTCCTTATGAGGTGGTTAATTATGGGGTAGGAGTATTTATACTCTCCAAAAGCACTATTCTTTACCTTTATCATTTTCTCTTATTTTTTGAGTTTTCTAAATCCTCTTACTATTTCTATCCAAGTCATCATACCTATTCCTATAATCATTCCTGTTTATGTTTCTATCAGCATTCCTATTCATGCTCTTGTTCTTATCCATGATCCTATTCTTGTTCATGTTCTTGTTCTTGTTCATATTCCTATTCCTATTCATATATGTTTCTAGAATATTTGATCTACACCATCTTGTTGTGTGACCATCATTATTGCACTTATAACACTTAATGTTATTATTCCTTGGAGGTGCAAATGTCCTAGGATTTCTAGTGAAACCATATCCTTTTCTGTCATGAACCCTACAATTCATTGCCTTGTGACCAAACTCATTACATGAGTAGAAATACCCTTGGAAAAGTTGGTCTTTCCCATATTCCTATCTTTCATGTGTCCTGCACTATGAATCCATGTGACCAAACATGTGAAATGAAAAATATCTTCCATTGAACTTTCTTTGTCTTGACCTCATTGGTATCATGTTTTGATTTGTATTCCATCTATATCTTCTTTGTGTATTGTTTCTATATTTTTTCAACCTTTTATTGTCCAACTCATCCTCTGATGTCTCACTCCCTCTTACACTATCTTCTTCTGATGTATCTTCCTCTAAATTTTCTTCTTCTTCAAGACTTGAAGTAGACTCTTCTTCCCATTTCTTTTGTACCTGTTTAGAACCAAGACCTGTCTTGTTTGTTGCTCCTCTTTGTAACTTGACTATTTTATCCACACTTTTTACATTGTTTACATACTTGTATAGCTTATTATTGGAATCTTCTAAATATTCCTTTAGGAGTGCCACTTCTTGTGCTAACTTCTCACATTCAAAAATATTTTCTTCCAACTTATCTTTAAACTTGCTTGCCTTAGCCTTTGATTTTTTTAAATCCTCTATGAGCAATCTTCTTTCTTCATCACATTCTTGAAACTGAATTTCAAGCTTAGAGTGTAGTTTTCTTACCTTCTTTACCATGTCAAGGGCATAGATAAGTTCTCCATTGAGATAATAACCATTCTCTGCTAAATAATCCTTTATTTGTTTACCTTTATTCACATCATTAATTTCTTTTGGCTTGTCTTCTATAGGATCACTCACTTCTTCTAATTCCATTAGAATATTTTCATTTGGTCTTTCAAGTGCATATTCATAGTCATCATCAGTGAAACTATAACCATCCCTTGTGCAATAATAGTCAAGATGTCCAAATTTACCACATCTAAAACACTTGATAATAACTAGTCCTTTTCTTAACAGGTTCTTTTTCTTGAATCATAAATAGGACTTCATATCTATCATTGTCTGAAATACTAGCATCACTATCATTCGACTAATTACTTACATTATTTGGATAGTATCTCCTCTTTTGTATTTGGAAGAACTTATTTCCTTGTCTGTTTTATCCATCCTTGCTTTTCTTTTGGTGCTTGTATCTTTCTGATTCCCTATACCTGTGATCCTATTTTTCTTCACCATTGTTGTTCTTTGGCTCTTTAAAATCTGTTGCAAAATGTCCATACTTTCCACAATTGAAATACTTAACAGATCTTAGATCTATGGATCTTATGGAACCTTTATCTCTTCTACCATAATTTTTTTCTTCATCACTGGATGACTCACTGCTTGATTCTGACTTACTCTTTATCTTTTTGTTCACTTTGAATGGTGGAGGGATAAGATATTTTATTCTTATCTCAAAAGTTGTAAGCATGCCAAACAAAGAATTTATTATCATACAATCACTATCAATTGATGTGTCTATAGAATTTGTATGCATTAGAAGCTTACCTTACTTATCTGTAGGAGGATTGATTACTGAATCATATCCAAGTTCCAATGCATCCCAAACTTCATTGCCAAGTGCCATAAAGTGAAATCTCATCAACATACACCAATACAAGAAGTCACTTCTATAAAATATTGGTACTGTATTATTTATGGGCCCATCCCTTTGATACTTTTAATCCATTGCGTTCTTGACTACTTTTTATTCAAGCTGTCAAACTCTTTTGAAGGAACCCATTGTGATACCAATTGAAGAACACAAGATGATACTGAGAGGGGGGTGAACAATATAAGACCACTTTTTACTTTTTCTTTCAAACAAATATATGCGATGTGAAGATAGAAATATCAATAAAATAAATCAAATTAATATACACAACACCACACACAATAGAGACAACACAATTTACGTGGTTCACCCAATGCGGGCTACTCCATGAAAAAAATATTTCACTAAAATTTTCTCAATCAATCTCTTGGGAATCCTTCCCAATTACAATATTTATGTACCTCTATCCAAAGGATATGTTGATCCCCTAAATATAATTTTTGGATCTCTATCCATAGGATAAATCCTTCTCTTCTGCTATGGCTGGTGATCCTCTAAAAGACTATTGCCTCCATCACATTGGCTTATGGATCTCTCTCCATTGAAGACTCTTGTCCCCACTCAGAAGACCTATCCTCACTACCCTGGTTGATGGATCTCTATCCATTGGAGACTTTGTCCTCTCTGCTCTATGACCTCCAAAGCTTTGTCTCAATACTATACTAAACACAGTCTAGTCGATCTAGCACAAATCTGCTCAATCTCTTATACTAAACATAGTTCAATCAGTCTAGCACAAGTCTTCTCAATAAGGTAACTCAAATCTACACTAAACATAGTATATTTGGTCTAGCACAAATCTTATCAATTCTTACACTAAACACATTCCAGTCGATCTAGCACAAATTCACTCAAATTTGCACTAAATACAGTTCATTCGTTCTAGTACAAATCTTCTCAATAGGTCCACTCAGAACCTACTCAAATCTACTCAACAGGTCCACTTAGAACTTTCTCAACTCTGCTCAATAGGTCCACTCAAAACCTACTCAAATATGCTCAACAATTCCACTCAAAACCTACTCAAATTTGCTCAACAAGCTCACACAAAACATGTCCAAATCTGCTCAACAACCTCACACAGAACTTGTCCAAATCTTCACAACAAGCTCACATAGAACTTGTCTAAATCTTCTCAGTAAGTCATCTCTAGGATTTGCTCAAATTTGTATTGTAAGCTTCCACAAAATCTCACACAAAATCTCACACAAAATCAATCCACAAGTATTCTCAAAGACTTATCTCAAATCTGCTTAACAAGTCCACACTAAACTTGTCCAATCTCATAGAAACATAAAGAGAATTGTTAGAGACTCAATATGTTCTTTACTCAATGCCCAATCATTTTCTCAACTTAATATCATAGAAGCATAAAGAGAATTTTTAGAGACTCAATATGTTCTATACTCAAAACTCAATCATCTTCTCAACTCAATCTCATAGAGGCATAAATAGAATTGTTAGAGACTCAATATGTTCTATACTCAAAGCTCAATCTCAACTCAAATCAGAATAGGGAATATTTTGTTTCATGGAACTTGAAAAACCACTTCATACATCCACTTGAATAGGCTCAATCAACTCTACTCAACCAATCACTTCAAGGAACAACCCTTTCCCATAAACCCTAGTCCAAGCATGTGAACACCAACTCAAAATGTTTCCAAAAATACTCAATAACAAATCTCACATAACAATGATACTCATGTTCTTTTCTAACTCAAGTTCAAGTTCTTTTCATAACAACTTATTTCAACAACAATGCTAATAAAACATTCTTCATATAGCAATGATACTCGTGTTTTTTTCAATCCCTAAATAACGTTCTTAACACAACCAATTGGATTAAAAAACAATGCTAATAAAATAAGGTTTTAATCACAACTTATCAATTCAGAAAACCTTGAAGCATTAACTCAAACACTTCACTCATCCAATGGTCTCAACAAAAATGCTGATAAAACAAGGTTTAATAACAACTCTCAATTCAAAAAACCTTGAAGCATTAACTCAAACACTTTTGAAAAGGAAACCCTAATCAAATCATTTTCACTCCAAACTTAATTTTCAATAAATCCAATCAATCAACTCAACCAAAGAAGAGTTTTCTCGTACCTTTTTGCTTGATAAGGAGTTGATCTCATAAATCCGCCACACTCACAAATTTCTCTTTGCCAATCTCAATAAGGGTTAGAAGACTTCAATAAAATCACAATACAAAATAATGACCCAAAATACACCTTATTACTCCAACTCAAAAATAACATTCACCATAGTCTTCTTTCAATAGAAAAACCCTTATACAAAAATAAAATCAATGCCCAAAAGCCTTAATATATCAATATACATAAATAAAGGCGGCCCCGCCCCCCCCCCCCCCAAGGCAACAATATTTCAATTAAGACTTAAATATCACCTTATTTCTCCTAATGGTAAAATCAATTAACACCACTTGACAATAATCAACCTCTCAAAACTCACTAATAAACCTTACTAACTTTCAACACATGCAAATACATATAATCCTTTAACACCCTTATGCCTCCATACTTTGGTAAATTAAATAAATTTAATTACCCTTATAACTCCTATATTTAGGCTGATTAAATAAAAAAATTAATTAAAAGTTTGTACCTTGGCTTTGGGAGAATTGAACACCCACTCTACCCACGTGCTAAGTGCCTTAACTATAGCCTCAATCGCTGCACGAGCTACCATGCTTGTTCACAATCAACAGTGCATCACGTGCTTGAAATACACACATTTTCCTTTGCTTTGGCCAAAATTTGTGTGCCTTGAGTGCTTACACTCAACACTGCCTTGAATGCAATCCCTACATTTCAAATGTAGAATCTGTAGCCAAACACCGCCTTCGCTCTTTCCCACTCACCACTATGCCATGTTGCCTGGTTGAGCTTCAACACTCAAAATTTGTTCTCTTAAGCAAACCACATTTTTGCATAAACTAGTTCTCACAAGCTCTATTTTCTCTTCGCATGCAATAATATCAAATCCAGAGCATGGATGAATGAAAGATATTCAGGAAATGGTATTTATAAATTTTTCCTCCTCTAGGAAATACGTCAGTGCCTTTACTTCCCTCAACATCGGTGTTATGAAGTGCTTCAAGCACTTTCATTAAAACCAACCCAACTTTAGGTTTGGGTAAATAAAATTGCCAACAAGATTTGAAACGTTTGCCTTAAACCCAAATTTGGGTTTTATAAAAAAAAATTATATTTTATCTCATGTGCTTTGAATACTTGCGCCTCGAACCCATCCTTGGGTTTATGAAGAATACTTGAACCCTTTTCATTTATAAAATATTATAATCAAAATTATAAATACTTTATTTGGGTTTTCTCAAAGTCACTTTAATAATAATTATAATATTAAACCCTTTCACTACCTCAGATACATGCTTCCTTGGGAGAAGTAAAACCACTTTCTGATACATTCTTTTGTGTGTAAAATAAATATATTTTAATCCATTATAAACTTGCATTAAAATCTGCACTCAAACTGAAGAAGAACTACCACTGACATCTTGACATCAATGATAACTTTGGTTTAAGGAATCAAAATGTCCATCAATCTCCCCCTTTGTCATTGATGGCAACCCACATTATTTTTACTGAAACCTAACATTTTTTTTTCCTTATGCTCCCCCTGGGACATTGCTCCCTATGGATCAATGCTCTTTCAGATATCAAATCTCTCCCCAATACACAATCTCTCCCCCTTTTACATCAATGGCAAAGGGTCACCTTTGGGGCTCGGTGCTAAGAATGAACATCTTATCTTAGCCCCTCCCCCACCTCCTTATGAGGTGGTTAATTATGGGGTAGGAGTATTTATAATCTCCAAAAGCACTATTCTTTACCTTTATCATTTTCTCTTATTTTTTGAGTTTTCTAAATCCTCTTACTATTTCTATCCAAGTCATCATACCTGTTCCTATAATCATTCCTGTTCATTTTTCTATCAGCATTCCTATTCATGCTCTTGTTTTTATCCATGATCCTATTCTTGTTCATGTTCCTGTTCTTGTTCATATTCCTATTCCTATTCATATATGTTTCTAGAATATTTGATCTACACCATCTTGTTGTGTGACCATCATTATTGCACTTATAACACTTAATTTTATTATTCCTTAGAGGTGCAAATGTCTTAGGATTTCTTCTAGTGAAACCATATCCTTTTTTGTCATGAACCCTACAATTCATTGCCTTGTGACCAAACTCATTACATGAGTAGAAATACCCTTGGAAAAGTTGGTCTTTCCCATATTCCTATCTTTCAAGTGTCCTGCACTATGAAGCCATGTGACCAAACATGTGAAATGAAAAATATCTTCCATTGAAGTTTCTTTGTCTTGACCTCATTGGTCTCATGTTTTGATTTGTATTCCATCTATATCTTCTTTGTGTATTGTTTCTATATTTTTTCAACCTTTTATTGTCCAACTCATCCTCTGATGTCTCACTCCCTCTTACACTATCTTCTTCTGATGTATCTTCCTCTAAATTTTCTTCTTCTTCAAGACTTGAAGTAGACTCTTCTTCCCATTTCTTTTGTACCTGTTTAGAACCAATATCTGTCTTGTTTGTTGCTCCTCTTTGTATCTTGACTATTTTATCCACACTTTTTACATTGTTTACATACTTGTATAGCTTATTATTGGAATCTTCTAAATATTCCTTTAGTAGTGCCACTTCTTGTGCTAACTTCTCACATTCAAAAATATTTTCTTCTAACTTATCTTTAAACTTGCTTGCCTTAGCCTTTGATTTTTTTAAATCCTCTATGAGCAATCGTCTTTCTTCATCACATTCTTGAAACTGAATTTCAAGCTTAGAATGTTGTTTTCTTACCTTCTTTACCATGTCAAGGGCATAAATAAGTTCTCCCTTGAGATAATAACCATTCTCTGCTAAATAATCCTTTATTTGTTTACCTTTATTCACATCATTAATTTCTTTTGGCTTGTCTTATATAGGATCACTCACTTCTTCTAATTCCATTAGAATATTTTCATCTGGTGTTTCAAGTGCATATTCATAGTCATCATCAGTGAAACTATAACCATCCCTTGTGCAATAATAGTCAAGATGTCCAAATTTACCACATCTAAAACACTTGATAATAACTAGTCCTTTTCTTAACAGGTTCTTTTTCTTGAATCATAAATAGGACTTCATATCTATCATTGTCTAAAATACTAGCATCATTATCATTTGAGTAATTACTTACATTATTTGCATAGTATCTCCTCTTTTGTATTTGGAAGAAATTATTTCCTTGTCTGTTTTATCCATCCTTGCTTTTATTTTGGTGCTTGTATCTTTCTGATTCCTTGTACCTGTGATCCTATTTTTCTTCACCATTGTTGTTCTTTGGCTCTTTAAAATCTATTGCAAAATGTCCATACTTTCCACAATTGAAATACTTAACAAATCTTAGATCTATGGGTCTTATGGAACCTTTATCTCTTCTACCATAATTTTTTTCTTCATCACTGGATGACTCACTGCTTGATTCTGGCTTACTCTTTATCTTTTTGTTCACTTTGAATGCGACCTCTTTTGGAGGGATAAGATATTTTATTCTTATCTCAAAAGTTGTAAGCATGCCAAACAAAGAATTTATTGTCATACAATCACTATCAATTGATGTTTCTATAAAATTTGTATGCATTAGAAGCTTACCTTACTTATCTGTAGGAGGATTGATTACTAAATCATATCCAAGTTCCAATGCATCCCAAACTTCATTGCCAAGTGCCATCAAGTGAAATCTCATCAACATACACCAATACAAGAAGTAACTTCTATAAAATATTGGGACTGTATTATTTATGGACCCATCCCTTTGATACTTTTAATCCATTGCGTTCTTGACTACTTTTTATTCAAGCTATCAAACTCTTTTGAAGGAACCCATTGTGATACCAATTGAAGAACACAAGATGATACTGAGAGGGGGGTGAACAATATAAGACCACTTTTTACTTTTTCTTTCAAACCAATATATGTGATGTGAAGATAGCAATATCAATAAAAGTAATCAAATTAATATACACAACACTACACACAATAGAGACAACACAATTTACATGGTTCACCCTATGCGGGCTACTCCATGAAGAAAATATTTCACTAAAATTTTCTCAATCAATCTCTTGGGAATCCTTCCCAATTAAAATATTTATGGACCTCTATCCAAAGGAGATGTTGATCCCCTAAATATAATTTTTGGATCTCTATCCATAGGATAAATCCTTCTCTTCTGCTATGGTTGGTGATCCTCTAGAAGACTATTGCCTCCATCACATTGGCTTATGGATCTCTCTCCATTAAAGACTCTTGTCCCCACTCAGAATACCTATCCTCACTACCCTGGTTTATGGATCTCTATCCATTGGAGACTTTATCCTCTCTGCTCTATGACCTCCAAAGCTTTGTCTCAATACTATACTAAACACAGTCTAGTCGATCTAGCACAAATCTACTCAATCTCTTATACTAAACATAGTTCAATCAGTCTAGCACAAGTCTTCTCAATAAAGTAACTCAAATCTACACTAAACATAGTATATTCAGTCTAGCACAAATCTTATCAATTCTTATGCTAAACACAGTCCAGTCGATCTAGCACAAATTCACTCAAATTTGCACTAAATACAGTTCATTCGGTCTAGTACAAATCTTCTCAATAGGTCCACTCAGAACCTACTCAAATCTACTCAACAGGTCCACTTAGAACTTGCTCAAATCTGCTCAACAGGTCCACTCAAAACCTACTCAAATATGCTCAACAAGTCCACTCAAAACCTACTCAAATTTTCTCAACAAGCTCACACAAAACATGTCCAAATCTGCTCAACAATTTCACACAGAACTTGTCCAAATCTGCTCAACAAGCTCACACAGAACTTGTCTAAATCTGCTCAATAAGTCATCTCTAGGATTTGCTCAAATTTGTATTGTAAGCTTCCACAAAATCTCACACATAATCAATCCACAAGTATTCTCAAAGACTTATCTCAAATCTACTTAACAAGTCCACACTGAACTTGTCCAATCTCATAGAAACATAAAGATAATTGTTAGAGACTCAATATGTTCTTTACTCAATGCTCAATCACTTTCTTAACTTAATATCATAGAAGCATAAAGAGAATTTTTAGAGACTCAATATGTTCTATACTCAAAACTCAACCATCTTCTCAACTCAATCTCATAGAGGCATAAATAGAATTGTTAGAGACTCAATATGTTCTATACTCAAAGCTCAATCTCAACTCAAATCAGAATAGGGAATATTTTGTTTCATGGAACTTGAAAAACCACTTCATACATCCACTTGAATAGGCTCAATCAACTCTAATCAACCAATCACTTCAAGGAACAACCCTTTCTCACAAACCCTAGTCCAAGCATGTGAACACCAACTCAAAATGTTTCCAAAAATGCTCAATAACAAATCTCACATAACAATGATACTCATGTTCTTTTCTAACTCAAGTTCAAGTTCTTTTCATAACAACTCACTTCAACAACAATGCTAATAAAACATTCTTCATATAGCAATGATACTCATGTTTTTTTCAATCCTAAATCACGTTCTTAACACAACCAATTGGATTAAAAAACAATGCTAATAAAATAAGGTTTTAATCACAACTTATCAATTCAGAAAACCTTGAAGCATTAACTCAAACACTTCACTCATCCAATGGTCTCAACAAAAATGCTGATAAAACAAGGTTTAATAACAACTCTCAATTCAAAAAACCTTGAAGCATTAACTCAAACACTTTTGAAAAGGAAACCCTAATCAAATCATTTTCACTCCAAACTTAATTTTCAATAAATCCAATCAACCAACTCAACCAAAGAAGAGTTTGCTCATACCTTTTTTCTTGATAAGGAGTTGATCTCATAAATCCGCAACACTCACAAATTTCTCTTTGCCAATATCAATAAGGGTTAGAAGACTTTAATAAAATCACAATACAAAATAATGACCCAAAATACACCTTATTACTCCAACTCAAAAATACCATTCACCATAGTCTTCATTCAATAGAAAAAACCTTATACAAAAATAAAATCAATGCCCAAAAACCTTATATTATCAATATAACAATATTTCAATTAAGACTTAAATATCACCTTATTTCTCTTAATGGTAAAATCAATTAACACCACTTGACAATAATCAACCTCTCAAAACTCACTAATAACCCTCACTAACTTTCAACACATTCAAATACATATAATCCTTTAACATCCTTATGCCTCCATACTTGGTAAATTAAATAAATTTAATTACCCTTATAACTCCTATATTAAGGCTGATTAAAAAAAAAAATTAATTAAAAATTTGTACCTTGCCTTTGGGAGAATTGAACACCCACTCTACCCACCCGCTAAGTGCCTTAACTGCAACCTCTACCTCCGCACGAGCTACCACACATGTTCACAATCAATAGTGTGTGACGTGATTGAAATACACATGTTCTCCTTTGATTTGGCCAAAATGTGTGCACCTTGAGTGCTTCCACTCAACACTACCTCGAATGGAGTCCCTACGTTTCAAATGTAGAACGTGCAGGCAAACACCACCTTCGATCTTGCCCACTCACCACTAGGCCACGCTGCCTGGTTGGGCTTCAACACTTAGCACTTGTTCTCTTAAGTAAATCATATTTTTTGCATAAACCATTTCTCACGAGCTTTGATTCCTCTTCGCATGTAATCATATCAAATCAAGAGCAAGGATGAATGAAAGGTATTCAGGAAATGGTATTTATAAATTTTTCCTCCTTTGTGAAATACGTCGGTGTGTTTACTTCCCTCGACGTCGATGTTATGAAGTGCTTCGAGCGCTTTCGTTAAAACCAACCCAACTTTAGGTTTGGGTAAATAAAATTCCCACCAATATTTGAAATGTTTGCCTTAAACCTAACTCTAGTTTTTATAAAAAACAAATTATATTTTATCTCACGTGCTTCGAATACTTGCGCCTCAAACCCATCCTTGGGTTTATGAAGAATACTTAAACCCTTTTCATTTATAAAATATTATAATCAAAATTATAAATATTTTATTTGGGTTTTCTCAAAGTCACTTTAATAATATTATAATAATAATTATAATATTAAACCTTTTCACTGCCTCAGATACATGCTTCCTTGGGAGAAGTAAAACCACTTTCTGACCCATTATTTTGGGTGTAAAATAAATATATTTTAACCCATTATAAACTTGCATTAAACTCTACACTCAAATTGAAGAACTACCACTGGCATCGTAACATCAATGACAAATTTGTCTTAGGGACTCAAAATGTCCAACAGACTTAGACAATCGTAATTCAATAGGAGGATATCTATTCACATTGTATGGTGGTGCAGTGAGTTGAAGGAGTAAAAATAAAATATTGTAGCTTTGTCAAGTGCTGAAGCTAAATATATCGCTGCAAATGATGCTACAAAAGAAGTTGTCTGCTTGATGAGATTGTGCAAAGGTTTGCATTTGAACCAAGAATATGTTGGAATAAAATGTGACAGTCAAAGTGCAATAGCACTTGCATATTATTCATCATTCCATAAAATGACAAAACATATTGTAGTGAAATATCATTTTACGTGTGATATGGTGGTATGGAATGATCAACCTAATCAAATATAAAACTTAATAGAATGCAGTAGATGCACTTACTAAGGTAGTCATAGTTCAAAAGTACCAATTTTGTAGCAATGAGATTGGGAGAAATGATTCTAGAAAAATCCTACACTAAGTGGGATTTTGTTATAATGTTTAGGTGTTGCATGATTTTCATGATTAATGATAGAACCTTCTTGAAAGTTCATGGAAACCCCTTTCTTTGCATAATATTTTGGAAAGTTCATGGAAACACCTTTTTGTGGAATTTATTTCTTTTAGTATGACCTTGAAGATTCCATAAGATTAGTAAACCCTATATAATTCTAGAAGGTTGTAGGAAAATTGGATATTCCTCCCATTTTGTGATTATAAAAGAGAATTGTATGTATGTAATATGGCATTGCAGAGTTTTAAATAAATACATGTTGTCCTCCTTTTATCTACTATTCATTTTTATACTTAAAATTTTTAATCTATGTTTAATTAGCATATGCTCTATTTTTTCTTTTCACATTTTTCCACTAGGATGGTTTCAATTTCACTTCCAAAGTGACGTTCTTCACCTTGATTTTGTGACACCAACAATAACCTCCTTCTATAAAGCCAAGAAAAATGTTAAACATATAAAGCAACTTGTACTACATAAGAGAAAACATGCACCATTCCAACGATGCATGCTTTACCCTGAAGGATGTAAGCAATGTTCACCAAATTCACCTTGATTATGGTAGCTATAAATATAGCATGGTAAGGATATAAATTAAACTAAGGTTAGTAAATCATAAATATGCAGAAGATGCCATTCAATAGAATATGTGTTTTTCAAGGTTGCAAAGGACCAACACTTAGTGATCCCTTAAGCATATGACATCCACATACCGCCAGATAACGTGTAATAAAGATAGTAGAACAAGAGAACAAAAACTATTCATAAGTCCAACGTTGGATGTGCTCAAAATTATCTTGCAAGCAGAAGTAGTGAGTGAGCAATAGATCATATCTCTGCTAAAAATGATATAAATAAAACAGATGAGTTGAGACCTAGTTATAAATCATGAAATATATGGGTGTGGAAGAGTAAAATCTATAAAAGGGAGTTAAATTGAACCTGTGTGGAGAAGGAAAATATGTGTAAAAGGAAACTTCTATTTCATAATGAAAATAATTGTGTTTCTTGGGTGGGAGAATTTCAATAATTGAACTCAGAACCTCTCACACGCTAAGTGAGAATCATATCACTAGACCAAATGCCTTGCAGGGAAAAGTCCACCCTAAAATGTCAAAATCAACCATTTCGAACAATGTCAGTTCTAGTAGTAACAAATCAAGGAGACACTACCTGAAATATTTTAATTAAATATTTTTCACGCGATGTGAGCAGACTAGAACAACTATAGGCCTGAACACATAAAATTTTGTGGTATAGAGCACGTGAGCTACAACACCAAGCAGGATGCGACAAGATGCAGACTTCAATAGGTTTGAAGTCCACTGGCTAGAGCAGGAGAAATGTCCTGGGCTGCAACAAACCAAGTGTTGTGCTCTGTACCATGATTTCTAATCTTGGGAACACATACCAAAGAATAACGAGAGCAGTATGGAACATGGTGAAAGATGTAGGTCGAGAACATATACAAAAGCATAGTGATATCATGACAAAACACGGTGAAATATGCGGGCCACGTCATAAATTAGGTATTCTCCACACCACATAATAGAGAAGTCCTTAAGTCAGTGGGCTATCGCAAGAGATGTTCTATCCCAAAATATCTTATCACTTGCACGCTTGTCAACGTAAATGAAATCGTGGACTACAACATATATGCCAAACTATGTTCTATGTCGCTAGATATTGTACAAATTATTTAGTAGAAGAGAACATGTTTCAATCCGCTAGATATAATAAATAAAAACAAGTGGACTAAAATACGAATAGTAATGAAATAATTCTTACTTTGCTAATATACATAAATATTATATATTACATAAACTTGGAAATACATCCACATAAATCACCAACTTAAATATTTTGTAGATTACAATTATATAGGAGTTTGAGAAGGTTACGACTTCAACTCCTACTATAGGCTTTTGCAGCACTACTCTGCTCTTGGCTTCTCTGCTTTGTTATCCTATTCTTCATTACTCTTAATTTCTCCAATCACTGAACAACTACAACTATAGGTAATAACCGCATACACTTTAAATATGGCAATCAGATTTGGAAGATAAGATATGTCAAAGATCTATCAGGTGTGAAATATGGTTTAATTTATAACATCCTCTTTTACACAAGATTTCATAAAGAATTTTACACCTAGCATTTCCCTTAACCTTCTAAAATATTCCTCCTTCAAAGGTTTTATGAATATATCCACAATGTGGTCTTTGAACCTGCAAAACAATAACACAACTTTATTAAATTTTACCAGCTCCCTGATGAAGTGGTAGCCGATGCCAATATGCTTGATCCTGCCATAAAAAAATAGATCCTTTGATGATAACACAATTATTTTTTGGGTGCAAAACACTGGTGAATTTATCCTATATTTGTCACAACACTTCTTATTTAAATTGAAAATCTAGGGAACTCGTAAACTTGCAAATGGTCACGATTGAGACTAGTCACACTACTAATTTAGATATGATACATTCAACTACCATTGGGGGGTGTTTGTATAACATCAATAATATCGTCCGCATAAATAAGTATTATACATAAATAATAAAAATACATAAAGGATAAACACACCAACTGATACAAAATGAAAATTCTTTTTATAAATAAACACACCTCTAAGATAACTAAGCTTAATCTTAAGACATAAACATACTACCATGCATAATGAAATTACATAAATAACTAAGATGGGAGGATTACTAGGTTGGAGTGGGCCTGAGCTCTAGGCATATCCCATTCGATAAATCTCACAAACAAAACGCTGCTTTGATGAACATTCACACTTCATTAATGATGCAATGAAATATTACATACATCAATGCTCTATCAAAATATGTCTCCCCTGCTATAGGGAAGTCCATGTGTTTATATACTACACACACAAAACTTCCAGTAATAGTTCTATTACAACCAACATCTCGGTTCAGCCTAAAATGGAACAATTCAATTACTGCAACCAGTGTACGATAAGCAGCTCTGCATCGTTTCCTAGTATTCGAATAAATTTTGCTTCATTACGGTTCAACTTCATGAGTACTTACGTGTTCACCCACTCTGGCTGGGATAACTCGTCCATCTGTGGTTTCCCATAAATTATGTGGAGCGGTGGTCAACAAGGTCCTTCTCTAGTTATTTTGGTCAACACGTATAATTCAGGCATCGACCTTGGTATGGAGCCTAAGTCAGTAAGGCACCTTACTTGAGTAAGGCTCCTACCTCGGTAAGGTGCCTTCCTCAGTAAAGCACCTAACTCGGTAAGGTGCCTACTTCAATAAGACACCTACCTTAGTAAGGTGCCTACTTTAGTAAGGCACATGTTTCAGTTTACCATCTTCTGATTAAGTGGAACCGTGCCAAGTCCATGTAGGACCTTGATTGAGCAAAATATGACAAAATTAGGAAAATAACTACACAAAACACACTTCACACATAGATTAGATAATACACATGATTTTATTAAATACATACATAACACTTCATAAAATATACAACTCATGATATAATTTTGCACAAAAACCATTAGTACATATACAAAAATATAAGCATTTTTGGTGCTCATCATCCCCCCATGCCAAACATGTGCCACACCCTCGTGGCACCTAAAACCGATAATTACCTCCTCTCTATTGACCACTACTTTTCATTTCCTTTTCTTGCTGGTGGCCTTGGCTTGTTCTCCTCCTTGAGGTTTCCATTTTTACCGAGGGACCTTGGATTGTTATAGGGCATCCCTTGGCTATACTTTCCTTTGGCTATGGTGATGCCTAGCTATGTTGGGTTGGCCTTCATTCTATTTCAGCATCTTATTGCACTGGCTCTATCTCCTACTTGGTCCAGCACCTGTATTGGTACTGACTATCATAGTCATCACCCCATTTTGAAAGGTTGCTTCTACTTCCTACCACAAATCAGTGTGTTGAGGGTGCAACTCTCTGAAGGGAATGTCGAAGTCATCCCTCTTCCACTTAAGAACATTGGATTTGTATATCCAAAGTTCCTAAGGGATGAGGCCAATGATTTATACCATGATTGTTGCTACCTCTACCTTCGGTCCATATACTCCCCATCGTGCCAGCCACTTCTTCATCTTAGAGAGCCGACCTAATGACGAACCGTAAATATTCTAAAATTGATCATTGTCAATGGGGTTTACACAAATGTCTAGCCCTCTTACTTCCTTCTTGGTAACTTTCCTAGCTGTATTTGCCTCCTTGCACTCCTTACAGAGTTGTTCAAATTTCACCTTTCACTCAATGAATGCCTGCACACCTTCTTCCCATTCTTCGTCCAAATGAGGGTTCAATTTAGAAAACTTCACCTTGGCCTTCCTTTGCGCCCTCTTCTAGGTCATCTAAGGGGCCTTCCATTTTTATTTTTTTGGTCTTATAGTGGCCTATATGAGGAGGTATTCCTTCTTCGTGGAGGCTACCTACCTATTGGATGTCCTATGGGGCTATTCCTCTGATTAGAGGTCCCTTGTGGTCGTTCTCCTTGGCGCCTGCTTCTCTGGTCTCTTGGGTGGTGATTACTCAATTTTGGGTGCTTGGAACCCTAGAGAATCCTCCTTGGCCTTGGGCTCAAGGGCTTGCCCTGATGGCTCCTCATCATCATTAACAAAAATAACAAGGGTTTCTATTTGAAGAACACAATTACCATTTTATTCTACAATTGTTTTGTTAGAGGCATGCGAACACTACCCTTCTTCCAATACTTCATCTCTAACATCCAACCTAAATGCCCTAGATGGGACTATTCTCTCTGTAAAGTTCAGAGAGTTTGTAGGTACTTCCATTATCCATTCGGTCTGGGTAGAGGCATCTTACCTCTGTATTACCTTGGCATGCGACTGTTGGTTCTCCTCCTTGAGCTACTAGATCAATTACTGCAATTGAGCAATGGTGGTATCCTATCTCTAAAATTTCCTCGTGGTCATCTCCTTTTACTCCTAAAATAGTGCCTACGTAGGGGATCTCTCACTTTTTTTGGTGTAGCCCTCTTCCAATGGTGTCTCAACTGGTTGTTGCAAGATTGCAAAAGGCCATAGGTCCTGTGGACTAGGAGTGGCCAAATTATATAAAGTTTGTGCCACAATGCCAATATCTGTATCTTCTTTGTCTTCCTAATTTAAGAGGATTAGACACCATAGTCACTTTTGACGTTGTCTGCATTCTATCTGGTGTTCTACGCTAGAGGATTATCGCCTCTCTTCCATGAAAATGGGCAGAGAGCTTTACCCTTCCTTTGTAATATATGGTGAAAATTAGGGTTGTTCCTCCTTGAACATTCCCCCCAATTTAGTATCATGCCCTACCTTTGTGGCTGTCTATTCTGCTACATCGAAACACTCAGCCTTAATCTCCTTGGTTGTTCCCCTTAGTTCGACTATGTGCCCTATTTCACCCACTGCCTATTCTCATGCACTATATGGTTCAGATTTTACCACCGATGAGTTTGCCCTATGCTCCTTTACATGGCATATTAGGGTTGTAATTATACCATGATGGAATAAGGCAAAAACTACCCCTCTTTAGTATCGTGATGCCTCATCCTATAGGGATTTTTCTAGGTAGAACGAGACATTAATTTATCTCCCATGCACCATATGGCTCATGGATTACATGTGGTTCACATTTAGGTGTGAATACTTCCCAGTGCACATGAATTATCTCACAACTTGCTCAAAAATATTCCGCAGGTGCATTAGAGGCCTCTATTTTGAAAGCCTTCCTTGATCACAGGGGATGTTTCCCTATCCAAGAAAAATTTTGGTGCACTTCTTTACCATGAAATCCTTATACATGCATTCCCTAGTAATGGGGAGGCCAATGACCTTAGCAATGTGCTCCAAGGTAACTAGAATTATCATTTCGTGTAGTCGGGCCACTTCTCCATTCAGAGCAATGGCAAATTCTTTGGTTGCCTCTATGTCTTGTTCCTAGTTGAACAGGTGATAGTAGTTCATCCACCCAGCTACTTTGAATCAGTTGCAAACTTCCCCCCTAATTCCTTTAGTGTCACTAAGCTCCTGCTTCTTAATCACGTGATTCTTCGTAGGTCCTCCCATGGTGAATTCCTTGCTGATTTTGAGTTTTGTACTCAGTAAGGAGCATTTTTATAACCTGAGGTGCCTAACTTTGGAAATTGTTTTCATATTGTATTTAGTAGGGTACACCACCCAAATTAATTTTTAGCATGGCATATTAGGCATGAGGGGTGATTTTACATTCTTGAGCCATCATCATTTTAGAGAGCATATTATATGAAAATTACATGTATATCTAAAAAAAATCATGCGCATACCTGATTCATAATTTTTGAGTTGTGTGGAGCATGTCGATTTAGTACTCGGTAAGAGTTTTCCCATGTGTTGATTAAGTCACATTGGGTACTGCATTCTTGGTTCGCTCAAGGTCCTACTGCTAAAACACGATGGATCCTATTGGTCAAGGTTAGGATGTATATCTCCTCTACTATTGGCCTTGGCAAATGTAGAATCCTACACAATGATTTTAAAATATTTTTGCATGCTTTCCATCACGTGTTGTGATGGTGTTGGCTTTAGCTACTCCTTGTACTTCTAATTTGCACATGTGAATTGAATTTATTGAGGTACCTGCTTGAGTAAGGCACTAAAATGACACCTATTTTGGGTAAGGTGCCAAAGTAAGGTACCTAAATTAGTAAGGTGTCAGTAGGGTGCCTAACTCAGTAAGGCACCTAACTTGGTAAGGTGTTAGTAAGGAACCTAACTCGATAAGGTACCAACAAGACACCTAACTCACTAAGGCACCAATAAGATGCCTGACTCAATAAGGCACCAGGGTAAGGCACCACTTTTACCATCATATATATATTATTTTATTTTTTATTTTTTATTTTTTATTTTTTTTGATGAATGTTTGGGGGTGGCCTGGTAGGAGGGGTAAGGTTCCTAGAGTAAGGTGCCAGAGTAAGGCACCACTCCTCCAGAGTAAGGTGTCATAGTAAGGCGTTGCTCCTCCAGAGTAAAGTGCTAGGGTAAGGCACCATTTCACCCCATGTCTAAGGATTATCACATCCTTGTGAAAAAATCCCCCCTAAAGATCCCCCCCTTTTTTTTGTAAGGCATCACTCCTTTGTAAGGTGCCTGACTAAGACGTTGCTCCTCCTAGGTAAGGCACTAGAGTAAGGCATCACTTCTCTAGAGTAAGGTACTAGAGTAAGGCATCGCTCCTCCAGAGTAATGTTCCAGAGTAAGGCACTAGGGTAAGGCACCATTTCCCCCCATGTCTAAGGATTATCACATACTTGTGAAAAAATCCCCCCCTAAAGATCCCCCCATTTTTTTTGTAAGGAATCACTCCTCCTTTGTAAGGCACCCGACTAAGACGTTGCTCCTCCTAGGTAAGGCACTAGAGTAAGGCACCACTTCTCTAGAGTAAGGTACCAGAGTAAGGTGCCTCTCTAGATTTAGGCGCCTAAGTGAGGCGCCGCTCCTCTAGAATAAGACACCCAAGTAAGGTGTCACTCCTCCTGAGTAAGGTGCCAGAGTAAGGCATCGCTCCTATAGAGTAAGGTACCACTCCTTTAGAGTTAGGCACCAAAGTGAGGTATCGATCCTCCAGAGTAAGGCGCCCAAGTAAGGCACTACTCCTCTTGAGTAAGGCACCAGAGTAAGGTATCGTTCCTCCATAGTAAGGTACCAGAGTAAGGCATCGATCCTCTTGAGTAAGGAACTTGAGTAAGGCATCACTCCTCTAGAGTAAGGTGCTAGATTAAGATGATGCTCATCCTGAGTGAGGTGTCCCTTATTTATTGTTGAAAAATTAGTGGTGGTTGACGTGTCTTTTGATGTGGGGTTGATCAAGCCTCCCAAAATTTTCCTCATATTACATCATCATCTTCCTTGTTCAATCATTGGGATGTTCGATGAGGAATTTGACGTCCCCCTATGCCTAAATCATTGCTATGATCCTGAAAAAAACAAGCTTATACTGAGAGGGGGGGTGAACAGTATAAGACCTCTTTTTACTTTTTCCTTTATACTTCAAAATAGTAAAGCAATATACCCAAAGCAATATCAAAACAATGCATAATATCATCCACAAAGTGACACCAATTTTAATGTGGTTCACCCAGAATGCCTGGGCTACGTCCACAAAACTTTTCTCTAAAATTTATCTCAAAGTTCTTTGGGAAAACTTCCCAATTACAATGTTTATGAGCCTCGTCCCAAAGGAGATACCTTCCCATTTATCTAAATTTATGAGCCTCTGCTCAAAGGAGATACCTTCCCCTCTATCTAAATTTATGAGCCTCTGCTCAAAGGAGATACCTTCCCCTCTGCTCTGGAAATGATCCCTCAGAAGATCAACTGTCTCTACCTCTTGCCAGCACGTGGAACTCCTTTCCATCGAAGACCTCCTGTCCTCAATGCTTAGCCTAAGATACCTTTGCCTTCTATGATCACATCCACAATAGCTTATCAACCTATACCAAACACAGTCAGTCGGTCTAGTACAAGTCTTCCTCTGTCTGTCAGATCTGTCCAACTCTTGAACAAATCAATCCTCTGCATACAAGCCTTATCAAAGACTTGCCAACTGTCCTCAGGTTCTTCTCAAATAATCAATGCTCTCTATCCTCAAGTTCTCTGATAGAACTAACAAACTTAGCTCACAAGTCCTCTGCTAGGACCTGTCCAAAAACCTACTCACAAGTCCCCACCGAAACCTATCCAAAAACCTACTCACAAGTCCCCATCGGAACCTGTCCAAAACCTCAGCAAGCTCACCAAGAAAAACTTGCTTAGCATGAACCCACAAAGAGAATTGTTAGAGACCCAATGTGATTCATCAACCTCATAGAAGCATAAAGAGAATTTTTAGAGACTCAATATGTTCTATACTTAACTCCCAATCTCAATCTCAAATCTCATAGAAACATAAAGAGAATTGTTAGAGACTCAATATGTTCTATACTTCCAATATCAATCTCAACTCAATATCAAATCTCAAAAGAATAAGATAGATGTAGTATGCTTTTCTCAAGAACATGAAACACAACCCAACAATTGCCAACCATGCAATATCTCATATAACAATGATACTCATGTTCTTTTCACCAATAATTAGGGTTTCAACAACAATGCTCATCAAACAAGGTTTAGTCAACCAACACCATTCAAATCAACATCAACCTTGAAGCATTCAACCAATCATCACAAGAAAAGGAAACAAGTAGAAATCCTTTTCCCTCGAAGGATATTTGAACAAAATAGCCACCAACACAATTTCACCAAATGCAAAGAATAACTTGCTCAAATCAACTCAATGGAGTAAGCCCAAATCATGTATCAAGTAAAGCACTAACTTGATCAAAACAACCTCTATGGAAGCAACTCAACCATTAATATCAAAACAACCAACTAAGGGTTTCACCATCTCAATGCAAGTAGCAAGACTCACAAATATCAACCCTAGTGCACAAAGCTTCCACTATCTCAAACCAAAAATTATGCATTTACCAAAAACTCTCCTTAAGGATAACAATGCATAAGTAGTCTTCAACAAACCAGAAAATAGGATTTACACCTAGCCATTAGGATACCTAGTAGAATACCTTTTCACTCCAACCTTATTTCAGAAAACATACACCAATCATACTCATAAGAAGAATGTGTCCATACCTTTTTCTTGATGATGAAGGGGTCTCATACATCTGCCACAACCACAACAAACTTCTATGCCAATCTCAAGAAGGTTAGAAAATAAATCTTTCTCACAATGTAATGTAAATCCACAATTACACCTTATTACTCCTCTCACTCAACTTATTATACCTCTCCAATTAATTTTAACATAAAATACCCTTTAATTTCACAAATATCTAAACTCTTATAACTCCCAATTGAAAGCTTTAAATTAAAGTTTAAAAAAATCCTTATGACTCCCTCTTTGTAAAACTTATTTCTCTAAACTTTAATCACAAAAGAAACTTTGAGTCATACCTTTGAAAATAAAACATTGGTGCGGATGGGTTTTGACCCTCCAACCTTCATCAACTCAAAACTGTCCGTGGCCACCTGCACTATCCACTTGGATGAGAATACAATGGAAAAAAACCTATTTAACTCCTTCATCCTCTTCCAAAAATAAAAAATTAACGTCATTGCGACTTGACCTTAGGACCTCCCAGATCGCAGCACCTTCATTCGAACAAGCAACCAACTCCACACTATCAGATGGAAACGAAAAACATGAATAGCAGCCTTATTTTATTTTTATCCTTTCGTAAATTATATAACCCTCACTTACTGCCATGTCGCTGAAAATTTTGAATCACATGCTCTATACTTGCTCGAAAAACAATATTGTTCGTCCCTTCTTTAACTGCACCTTCCAATGTCATATCAAATTTCCGATCGCATCATTAGCATTTTCAAATATTAAAACAATGGCTCAACAACCAACATTTGATTTGCTCCCTTTATATATAAGGTATATGTTTTAATAAAAGCGTCGGCCCTTTTTAACATGATTTCCGTCGATGGAAAATATTTTAATTTAATTTTAAAATTTTAATTTAAATTTTAAATAAATAAAATTTAAACTAAATATTGAAAATTAAATATCTCCATCACCGGGGCACTTTTTTCAATGAAACAAAAAGCCAACTTGGGTTTTAAGAAAAACCCATTTCAAATTTGTTGTCCATGGTTTTAAAATAAAACCTTTTATTTTTTATGCCTTGGTTTTTACAAAAACCCTTCCTTGAACTTAGATTCTTTTGACATCAAATCAAATTCCTTCAAAAGCTTCTTGACATCAATGACAACTTATACACTTGAGCAAAGGCAATGTACCCAAAGTACCCAAAATTGCCAATAGATCCTAGGTATGTGGATGCTGAACCAACCTAGGCCTGGTTTTCTTAGATGCCTATTGTTCAAAAAATCAGGTCATGTTCCTGCAAAAAGCAAACACAAAAAAAAAGAAGAAAAAAAATGTAGTTAAATAGGGTCCGTGCCTATTAGGCCCTGGCTCTCAGGATACCTAGAGCTTCCATGTGAGCGTTGTACCTGTAAAAATACATAGTAAGCTAAAATAATAACCTATTCTAACTTATCTTTGGTGGACATCCTTGTGTCCACCATGTTGAGAATTTGGGATATTTTACTTGGATGGGGTCTCCCCCATGCTTGTTCTGGTTTCCACCAGCAATCCCTTAGATGTATGCCATGGCTGCACCTGGTGGCCATTGGTTGTTAGGATGGTGTTGCTATCATTGATCGCCTTGACCCGTACATCACCATTCTTGATTATTTCCACCACCTTGTATGGTACCATCCATATCTACATCAACTTCCCCTTCTACTCTTGGAACTTGGAGTCGTACAATAGTACCCAATATCATTCTTTGAACTATTTATTTTTAATGTGGCAGTCGTGCCACTGCTTCCTTTGCCTTTGCACAATTTCTATTCTCTATAGGTCATCCATGCAAAATTCCTCCAGCTAATTTAGTTGCCAAATCTATTCCTTCTATGTATTTTACAGGTTCAAATTCAATTCGACCACCGTTATGAGTGTATTCACTTAGAATTTTATGGGCATAATTGCATCCTTCCCATAAACCAATTGAAAGGGGGTAAAACCTATGGTCAAATTCCACATCATATTATATGACCATACTGCCTTTGATAATCTTGCAGTCCAATCCTTCCTATGTTGTTGTACAGTCTTCATCAGGATATTTTCTATTTCCCTGTTAGTAACCTCTACCTATTCATTCACCTATGAATGGTATAGGGTAGTCCTATTATACTAAACCTTGTACTGTTCCATCAAATCAATTAATCTATATGTGAATTGAGGTCCCTGGTCCATTGTAATCTCCCTAGGTAATCCAAAGCTTGTGAAAATGTAGGAAAACAAAAATTCGGCGACCATCAATTCCTTGGAGTATCTTAGCGCCTGAACCTTGACCCATTTAGTGACATAGTCTGTACAAACTAAAATTTAACTCATTTTAGTTGAAGGTGGGTTTATGGATCCTACAAAATCCATGCCCCATTTTTCAAAGGTCTTTATGTATCTGTGAGGCTGTAGGGGCATTTCATCCTTGTGGGTCGGCCTACCCATCCTTTAGCATTCATCACATTTGTTGGTGTATGCGGCTATGTCTTTGAACAACATGGGCTAAAAATACCCAGTCTGCAATAAATTATATGCAGTCCTTATCCTTGATAAGTGGACACCACAAGGCTCATTATGACAGTCCTTGAGTATCTTCACAAATTTGTGCTCGACCATGCACCTTATTACAATCTGTTCGAGCCCTATTTTAAATACGATACCATCAATCCATTGATATGAGACACTCTTCTCAATAACCTCTTACTTATCTCAGTAGGAGAGGGTAGGGGAGGTTCTATCGATGGCCAAATAATTGGTAATGTTTGCATACCATGGTGTCTATTCACTGATGATGAATAGATGCTTGTCTAGGAGCTGGTCTTCTACTGTTGTGTAGTCTTTAGGAATTAGTCTAGATAGGAATTCTATGACTATGTTGTCTTTTTTAGGCTTGTCAACTATGGTAAGGTCGAACTATTGAAACAAAAAAAAACGCTTGATGATCTTGTCACTAATCATTGGTTTTCTCATAGGATACCTGATGGCTGCATGGTCCGTGTGGAATAATACTTTGTACCCAATAATGTAGTGGAAAAATTTATTGACGACATGTACCATTCAAAGAAAATCCTTCTCTGTTACCATGTAATTAAGCTCAGCCCCTTATAGGTTCTTGCTGACATATTATATGGTGTAGAACTCTTCACCATCCTGTTACCCGAGGACCGCTCCAATTGCATTATTGGATGTGTCACAATATATGTGGAACGAGACAAACCAATTTGGGCCCTACAACACTAGGGCGGATATCAGCTTCTCCTTCAATGTTTGGAATGCCTACTCACAGTTTTATATCTAGATAAATTCTATGTCCTTCGTCATAAGGGTGTGTAGCGGTTTGGAAATTTTGCTGAAATCAATGATAAATCAGCTGTAGTACCCTGCAGAGCCAAGGAAACTCCTTACCTCCCTTTGTGTTTTTGGGTTGGGTAAGTCTTTGATGACTTATATCTTCTTGTGATCCACTTTAATCCCTTCTTTTGAGAGATGATGCCATAACACTATGCCTTCCTACATCATCATAAAACATTTCTCATTGCTGAGGGATAGATTATTTTCCTCGCATCTTTGGAATGCACATTCTAAATTTTTCATTGAATCTTCAAATATTTCCTCATAAAAAATGAAATAATCCATATATACTTTGAACACTTTGCCTATCATATCCAAAAATATGCTAAGAACTACCCTATGGAAGGTGGATGGTGTGTTGCATAGCCTAAAAGGTAGCATCCTATATGCAAAAATTCCCCATGGGTAGGTGGACATTGTCTTATCTTGGTCTTCTTCTATGATCTAGATTTTATTGTACCCATTGAATCCTTCCAAGAAGGAAAAATATTTCCTCCTGAATAATGTGTCTAGCACTTGGTCAATGAAAGGAAGTGGAAAATGGTCCTTTTTAGTCACCTTATTTAGCAATATGTAGTCAACATAGATTCTCCATTTCCTATTCTTTTTAGGGACCACCATGAGTGGTGGTATGCATTCACTATCCGAGATCAGGTAGATGAATCCTGTTTTCAAGAGATTTTTTAGCTCGGCCTTGACAATTTCCTTCATGGTCGGGTTCATACTTCTCTATGACTACTTGACGAGGGTTGACTATTCTTCTAGATAGATACAATGAGTGCACACCTTTGGGCTGATTCATTTCATATCTGCCAACTCTATGACGGTCAACTCACTGCTGCTATTCAACGTTCTACCAGTCCTGACATCGATTTGCTTGGTGTGGTGGTCTTGAGCACCCACCAATAGTGACTCAAGAATTGGGAGGGAGGATTATCCATTGAATAATATTGAGATGATGACATCTTATTCAGCTTCATCCTCCACTTCTATTAACGCCATTATTGGTTGGAGCATAGATAGCGGGTTGTCCTCCTAATTTTCTATTTTAGGTTCTCCTAGTGCAACCACCGATTGGGCCGAGGGAGATATTGTTAATCTCTTGATATTATGGACATATAAAATGGTCATCAGTCCATCACAATATCTTATTTAGGCATCAGTCGTAGCTAACCATGGTCTCCCTAGGATGAGTGGGTAACCACCCAGTTTAGTTTTGTATTGCAGCACCAAAAAATTTGCTAGATACTCCCATGCATCGACTATTACTATGACATCTTCGAGCATTCCTTTCGGTGCCACTATTGATCTATCAACCAATTGTAACATTGTCTTATAGGCTTTAGGTCGGTGAGGTCCACATTTTGCATGGTGTCTTGCAACATTACATTGATGGCTACCCCCAAGTCGACCAATGTATTCTCTAGTGAGTGCCCTCCTATTTTTACCATTAATATTGGGTTGCATGGGTCTACATATTTGGCATGATATGCATTCCCCATCATCAAGTTGGCTAACTTTCCCATCACATTGATGGTTTGTGTTGCTTTGCACCCAGTTTCATTAGGAATATTTCTTTTATCGCCTTAGTGTATATGGACACATCTCAGATAGCCTAGAAAAGTGGGATAGTTACGATGAGATTTTTTAGGCTTGATAGGATATCAAATTTGGGTTGTGTTGGCTTCTTCTGCTCTTGCAGTCATTTAGGGAATGGGGCCTTTGTCTTCTCAACAATTTTTTCTTCCCCCACCTCTTCTATCAAAGGGGAGTCTCCTAATTCCTCCTCTACTTCTACCAGAGAAGGCATTTCTACTCCTAGATGCTTGCCTGATCTAATTTGTATTGGATTACAAATAATATGGTACATTGGATACATATCTCCTTCCACATGGTATACCAACTGTTTTACTTTGTTATTCAGGTTTACCATTAGTTGTGCTAACTGTGCAGATCTTGTCATAGGTAGGGTCGGTAAGCCTTTCTAAGGTGGTCCCTGTGCCATGTTTTGTAGAGCAATGTTCCATGGGACATGGTCTCTCCATGACTATTGATATGGCATCCATGCTTGCTTATTTGGGAATGTCACACCTAGAGGCATGTTCATCCAGGGTGGTGGTCCCTACCATCCCATGTTAGATGGTGGAGGCTACCCCTGTGGCATATATGGTCCTCCTCCATAAGGTGGCATCCCCATGGGAATTTTTCCCATGGGATTTTGCTACCAATTCCTTTGATTTCCCATGAAGTAGGATTTAGTTACGTCAGCATATTCTTTAGCATTGGGTAGTTGTGGGCACAATCGAGTTTTATGATTCTTTTGGAAAACCGCACATACTATGACCTTATTCTATGGGCATGTATTCCTAGCATACTTCCATCTGCATTTGGGGTAGAAATAGGTTAATGTTGCTTCATTATCCTATTTCTTCTTCTATAGAAATAGTGTATCTAGATGCAGAGCTACAGAGGATAACATTTCACTCTTTAAATCCTCCAACATATTGCCTATCTCCATTTTGTGACTGGCATGGTCATTTTAATTATTTTGGTGGTTGGCTTACCTCTCCTCCATGAGTAATTCTGATATAATTAGTGGATATCTTTCATAGCACGCTGGTAAATGTCTCCTTCGGAGATCATATTCAATGCTTCTAATGACTTGTTGTTTAGTCCCCTCAAGAAATTACTTTTGAGGGACTTATCCCCTAATATTGCAATAGGGGATCGCTACAGGTTAAAATTAAATATTTCCCAGTATTCCTCTAGGGATTCATCCTCTTAATGTGTCATGCTAAGAAATTTCTCTCTAGAATCCTACACTCTGCCAAAGTCTTGATATTGCTATAGAAAGGGCTTCTTCATCCCATCCCATGTGGCTATCTTCTTGTTCCAAAGCTCGATGAACCATCGTAGGGCTAAGTCATCTAATGTTGATGGGAAGAGTTTAAGCTTTTGGACATCTGATTTATAATCAAAAAACCTACACAATACATCAAATTTGAATAAAAATAGGTTAAGGTCTTCGGTTGGGTATCCCCAGAAGGTAGGTATGTGGGCAAGGGAAATGTTTTTTATTTTTGTGTCTCCTACCTCTTCTTCTATTGGAAAATTGAACCCAGATGAGACTTCCTCTTCTACCAATTTTTCGGGAAAAATGGTCTCTAATACAGCGTCTATAGTCTCTCAGTCGTTTAAAACTCTCTGGGTCAGGGCCTTGAAGCTAGCTGGAATTATAGTATGATCCTCTATGACTTTCCTTAGCAAGGCTTCCTCTTAGGGTCTCCTCTTAAATAATGGGTTTACAATAGTTTGATCTTTCTTACGTCGATGGTAAGAGGAGGCACTCTGGACAAAGTGAGGACTCTGACTCTAGTGGACTGTTGGCAACAAGTCAAGAGAATCTAGCTCAAATTCTAGGTCATTGGTTGACTCAGATTTCTCTGATTGGATCTATATTATAAAACTACCATTGGGTCCTCTTTTTATTGGTAGACTCATACAAGGTCTTAAGGGGTAATGTAATCAGTCTACTAGTGACTCTTCCCTGACAACGATGCCAAAATATTGGGTGTCAAACACTAGTGAATTTGTCCTATATTTGTCACATCACTTCTCATTTAAATTGTCAATCCTGGGAACTCCTAAGATTGTGAAGGGTCATGGTTGAGACTAGTCACACTACCACTTTAGAGATGATCCGTTCAAATACCATTGCAGGTGTTTGTATAACATTGATAAGATCATCCGCCTTAGTAAGATTTATACATAAATAATAAAAATACATAAAGGATAAACACACCAACTGATACAAAATAAAATTGCTTTTTATACATAAACACACCTCTAAGATAACTAAGCTTAAGCTTAAGACATAAACATACTACCATGCATAATGAAATTACATAAATAACTAAGAGAGGAGGAATACTGGCTTGGAGTGGGCCCGAGATCCAGACATATCCTACCCGATAAATCTCACAAATGAAATTCTACTTTGATGAACATTCACACTTTATTAATGATGCAATGAAATATTACATACATCAATGCTCTATCAAAATATGTCTCCCCTACTACAAGTAAGTTTGTGTGTTTATATACTACACACAAAAAACATCCTACGGTAGTTCTATTACAATTGGCGTCTCAGTTCAGTCTTGTAGACACCAAAACAACACCAATCCGATTATGTGGCTACAAACACTGATCGAGTTGACACACAAAGCCCCAAGAGGTTAAACAGTGGTCCTAACCACTCTCACAATAGTTTTGGAAGGTCAGAGGTCAATTTGGCACCTTTCAGGCACTCTGCTCCATACTCGTTCCACCTAGGAACAATTACAAACTAGTATTCATCCCACCCTGGGACGATTAGCAGTATTCACTCCTGGGTGGGGCGAATAGCAGGTTTGACGAGCAAAAAGTCAAACCTTGACAAATGGCAGCTCAGATCCACCACTTAAATCCTCCTTCAATGCATGGAGTGTGAGTGAGCATTTTTGAGCGCTAGAGGCAGTTATAGAGGCATTCATGGAGCCCTTAATCAGGGAGGAATCTTCCCCCCTAGAAAGGCATGATTTCCAAGTGGCACCTCTGCATGCTCATACACAGAGATCATCAGGTCTATAAAATGGTGAGTCTTCTCACCCCAAAAATATATAGAGAAGGAGAATTTTGAGCAATGAAGTGCTGCCATTTTGCATACTCACTTTTGATTGTGCCTTTCACATCCTTGATCTCTCTTTTGGAAGGGAGGTCATTGGGTGGTTATTGGAAGCGCAATCCGGACCCCAAACCTGAAATTTGGCCATAGTATCCCACCCAAATTTTTTTACAACACCCCACAAGAGGTTTTGGACCCATCCCAAGTGGATTGGTGCCAAAATCGGGCCCCAAACGACGGGCGTCCTGCCCCCGGGCGCCCCTCGCACTGCTACAGTCCTAATCGCCCCACCCCGGAGCGATTAGAAATCTGTAGCAGATTTTAGTTTGATTATTTTTGCATTTTATTCTAGGTTGCTTAGATAGGCTTGCATTCAAATTTCATGTAATTCTGAGCATTTTTGATCATGTTTTTGTTATTTCTCGCTTTCGCTAACATGTAGGTAGCATCATCAAATTCTCGGTGATAGAGGCCAAATTGGCAAAATTTGACCTTCTGGGTCTTTCCAAAATACCCCATTTTACCTAACCCCCAACTTTGTAGGTGATTTGGAGCCTCCCGGATGGGACATTTGGGACAGTGATTTTTGACATTTTGTTGCAGGTCTAATTGTCCCACCCCGGAGCGATTAGAAATCCGTGGCGAATTTTCCAACTATTCTTTTTGCAGTGCCTTCCCGGTGATGTTCTCATGCCTCTGTCAAGTTTTTAGCTCATTTTTATCTCTTTTAGTTATCATTTTATTTATTTTATGCATGCACTAATCGTAGGCTTGGGGATCGCATGTTTCGTTTCATCTGTAGGTGCTACTGATTGTTTTCTATTTCTTTGAACGTAGGATCTCGACACCGGAGGAGCAGCAAAGAATCAAAGACCCTTTCATGCAAGTGGTGGCAATGTTTGGTCCACCCATTTTACATGTGGGCACACGAAAGAAGGCATACCACCCATGGTGCAACAAAACCTTATTTAACGCTCCTAGCCCTTGAAAAGGGAGGAGACATGTTGTAACCAAGATTTAAAGCACATTAATAAAAAAGGTTATATTCCACATTTGATTTCTATCTGGTTTTGATTCGTTTATGCTTCTCTCCTTTCGTTCATTTTCAATTCATAGGATTTAGCGTTATCTTTGGCTTCATTTGCATCACACTTGGTGTTTACTTTTTGCTTTCTTATCCTTGTGCTTTCAGTGGTGACCACGGTGGGACCCTATCATCTATTTTTGAGATCAAACTTATGATAAAAAATTGCTTGTTTTTTTGCTTGCAGGTACCAAGTTTTCAAACGCTGGACTGCTGTTCGTTCCAGTATGTGACGAGTACAGAGCTGGAATTCGTCTTACCCAGGGACGAATGGGCATTCACCCCACCCTGTGATGAATACAGTTCTATTATTCATCCCACCCAGGGACGAATAGCTCTCTGTGTAGTTTCAAGGCAGAAATCTAGAGGCATCCGATTTGGGCGAGAGAAGAGGTAGGGGTCCTAAACACCTTCTATCATTTTTTGGTTATTTGCTTGCATAGGAGAGTTTTTAATGCTTGTTTTCTTCATTTATGCAAATTAAAAAGAACCCCACACACCACGTGGTAATTTAAACACCAAGGAGCTGGTCGTAAAACCCCAACCCTTGATCAAGACCAATGGTGGATTTCATCACCACCTTGGCTTGAATTTTTGCATCCATAACCCCGATCGCTACTATTGCTAGACGTAAATCCTGACGAAAGCTGACCGAGTGTAGTTGGGGTGATTCCCAGCGCATGAGGATAAGTCTTCTATGGTAGGTGTCAAAAATAGGGCGATCCCCCTTCCGTACCGCCTATGTTCCACGTACCATTCTGCTCTCGCATACCAATAGTTTCCCTCACGTAAGGGCGGGTATATTGAGAGGTTTGGTATAATGGCCTGGTAGTGGTATATCAAAGGGGCGACCATTTTGGGAGACATAAGAGCCATCATATTGCATATACAACAACACGTTCTTTACAAAGCTTTCAAAGAACAAAAATCAAAACACACTAAACCAGATTTAGGGCACACCTTTAATCTATAAATGAGATAATCACTTCTTTGATTGTGTGGCTCTTGTTTGTTTAGTGTAGCAAAAAAAAAAAATCATAAAAAAATATAAAAACCTACATAGCTTGTAGAAAGACACCACCATGGTGTACACCCGTAGCCAAGCCCAATCACGGGCAGGAGCTACAAAGAGTGTACAAGGGGGCACAAGTCACCTCCGCTATAGCCCCAAGGACTTGCTCATACCACCTTGGTGGCCCGACCCACAAGATAGTCCACATCGTGCCATTTCAGAATGGGACTATAGAGGCACCCCTTCGAGGGGCACTCCCGTTCAACAAAGACCCTTTTAGGAGGAATCCCTACACGTGGCACTCAATATAAATGGGAAGGCTCCCTTAGACGCTCGGTATGAGTGGCCACCATGCAATGAAGCGCTAGAATAGCATAGGGTCCATAAGGAGAGGCCACATGATTATGTCATCCCTCCTCTACCCCTCATCACTGTTAGGAATAACAAGCCAAATCCAGAGCACAAGGCTCTTTAGACAGGGCGAGCCAACTCTGCCCGCCCCTTTCACATATACGAAAGGGAGCACGAGGAAGACCATCACATTCCTCAAGAGCAATACACAGCACGGGAGCAATGCGCTTCCGCACCTACTATCTACTAGAATCACCTACTAAGGCCAAAACCTCGGGTGAATGCCACCAACCTTGATAGAGGAAAGTGACCTATAGAGATCTCGGATCATCACGACCGAGATAAATACATAGGAGAGGCATCTAGGCCCCCTAGACCTAAGACGACAGAACAAATTGACTTGGAATTTGCCAAACATGCCACCCGCCAAGCGCAAATCACGTAGCTTGAGCAAGACCAACAATAGTTGGAGCACCTGTATCACCTTAGCAAAGAGCGCATTAGGCATCAAATAGATGAGCTGCTCCATAACACTGTGCCTGAGAGGGTTCCAACCCCTCGCACCCAAAGAGTAGAACTATATGAGAGGTGCAACCCCTTGGTGCGAGACAGGTCCCCACGACCTTACCAAGTGTTGCCTCCGAGACCTCCTAGACCTGAGCGGGAGGCCACTCCCAGGAACAACGATGGGCACCCTCCGTGGGGACCCACCCATGTTTATAGGTCTCACCCAAAAACTCCTCAAGAAGCCTATGAGGAGTATGAGCAAGAAGAAGAGCGGGATAAAATGCCCTACCAAGGCATAGGGGGTGCTATCTGGCCACCCCTCCATAGGCCTCAAGTTTCCCACAACCCACAATGGGAACTAACCAAGGAGGAAGAGATCAAATCCTCCGATGCATATAAAGTGCTGCTAGAGCACTTAGAGTCTATGGAGACCAAGACTTTTGGGCCCCAAAAGCCCACTTTACACCAACTCCGTAGTCACCCAGTGCATTCGTCAGTGCCAACACCCCCATACCCTAAACACTTTAAGCTGCCCCAATTGGCAATATTTAGAGGTGAGGAGGATGCCCAAGAGCACGTGACTAGATTCTTGAGCCAATGCTTTGGCATTCAGGACAATGATGCTTTGCTGTTAAGAACATTTATAACCACGTTCGCAAGCCCTACCTCGGATTGGTTCACTCAATTGCCAAAGCACAACATCAGTAACTTAGATCAGCTAGTGGACGCGTTCCTCGAGCGCTTCACCTTCAACACCAAGAAGAAGGCATCGCTAAGCGACCTAGCCAGCCTCAAGAAGTACGAGGAAGAAACCATGGTGGCCTATGGAAATCGGTGGAGGACGTTGCTTTCAAAGCTGCCCTACCTCCCTCCTATGGCTGACCTTACCCAAATGTTCTCAAAGAGTTGTTTGAGATCGATCTCCATGCTATTGTAGCTGCAACAATATGCCACTTTAGAGGAAGCTCTGGTGCAAGCCACAATCATTGAGGAGATCAAGATTCAGGATGGCGAGATTGCCAAGCCAAAGAAGAAAGAATGGCCTAAAAATGCCAAGACAGGGACCATGCAACCGAAACCCACCATGGTCAATCAGGTTGCTATAAACGTACCTAAGCCTATACAAGCAACACAACCCCAAAAGGCTAACTATCAGGTGGTCCCTCTTGACAGTTATGAAAGGGAAAATCATCGACAAGATCAAAATTAGCAGCGTCACCCTAGGCGACAGTTCACACCCTTCATAGAGTCTAAAGACTCCTTGTTTGACCGTTTGACCATGGTAAACTTGATGAAATTTCTAGAGAGTCGACCTGTAGACCCCAACGCGCCAAAACCCAAAGGTTATAGGGAAGACTTGTACTGTAAGTTTCACCGACAAAAGGGACATGACCTCTATGCATGTTGGAAGTTTAAAAGCTTCGTGCAAGACCTAATCGACAACAAGATGCTAGTGGTGGATAATCTAGTAGCACCAAACAACCAATAGATGGAGGTCTTCAAAGACCCCCTGCCTACCCATGATGCGTAGGCAAAGACCCTACAAGTCAATGAGGTGACACAAAATTGCCCCATGTAGGGGTATGTAGGGATGATCAGTATAGTGACTCGAAACAAAAGGTACCCGAGCATAGCTACCCCATGGCAGCTATAGGAGAGGTGCCAACAATGTCACAACCACAACAACACCCTATGCAACCTCCTCTGCCTAGACCAGTGGCCACAATTCGGACCAAACTCACCCAGAGTTTGAGGACCACGTCGGCTAGGCTCTCCATTTACGAGCTCATACAACAATCATCACCCCATCGAGAAGCTCTAATGGAGATACTTAAAGCCATCGAGTTGTAGCCCCATGAAGCAAACTCTTTCAACAACTTCGTAGGACATGTCAAACGATGCACCGAGCCAGTTATCACCTTTAGAGAGGACGAATTGAAATCAGTGACTGGTGACATGGCGGATCCACCCCTGCACGTCATTGCATGGGTCAACGGGATTTCGTATAAGAGGGTGTTGGTGGACACTGGCTCATCCAGTAATATCATTACAACAATGGCATTGAAACATTTGAAGTTGCCAGCATCTCACATCGTGGCCTCCACCTACACTCTACGAGCATTCAATGATGCGATATGCTCGACAGTTGGCATAATCATCCTACCCATCCAAGTGGGACAAAAGACTATTCCTACATTGTGCCACATCTTGGAGGGTGAGATGGCTTATAACATTTTCTTGGGTCGGCCATGGATCAGGGACATGAAGTGTGTCCCTTCAATAGCCCACCAATGCTTAAAGTATACATTTGAAGGGCAGGTGCATGTAGTCCCCATGGACTTAGAACCCTTCAAATATTGCAATATAGTGTAGCTGATGCTGCAATTGACCCTTCCATCAACACATTTGGATTTTTAGTTGAATCCATCTAAATAGGGTCTGATTCCGCATACACCCCCATTGTTAAGTCCATCAAATCCCCAGTCGGGTCCATCTTCGTCATCTGGTCCTTCACCAACGATGCCACCTACGGTGGCCACACCGAAGGACAATGGGAAGAAACCCTTGGAAGAGGCACTGCCATCAGTCTCAACCATTTCTACCAAAGAAATGCCTAGCCGAATGGAAGTCGAGATGCCTAGTTCACCTAACATGGAGTGGACTCAGGAAGAACTCCCATTCCCTCCCCCTCAACCACCAACAATCACCGTTGAGATGGCCAATACGGGCCTAGGGGAGTATCTGGTGCAGAAACATTGTAGCAATTCCCACACTGGAGTCCATGCAGGACATGGGGAGACCTCGCCTCCCCATAGGCACTATTGTTCCTCTAGGCTACCCGCCAAACCAGACAAACTTTGTATATGGGGGCCTTGATAATGGCATTGAACCTTACATGCAAGAAGACAAAGATGAAGAGCCTTTTTCTGAGGACATCAACTATTTGTCCAACCTAGACTTCACTTTAAGATATCTTGGCCAATGCAATTGGCATGGATATGGGTTGGGCAGATATGAGCAAGGAGTGCACGTTCTTTGCCAACCAAGATATCAGATGCCATACGACAAATCAGGTAGGGTTCAACCACCCCCTGCCCTTGGACATCTTGGTAGAGAACATGCAAGGCCTAGGGATGGGCAACAAGGATGGGCTGGCATTAGATCCATATGCCAATCCTAACACAACATATACATTGGGGGATTACCTCCCATTGTTGACGACCAACCTTGTTGACCCCAACAACCCCTTCCCTTTAACCGAGAAAGGAGAAAGTTTGAGAACTCACCTGCAAAGGGGAAATAGACAAGGTCAGGAAGGATCTTCGGATGACGAGTCAGAGTATGAGGTAGCACCATGGGACCCTTTCGAATCGGATAGCAACCACTCACAAGTGACCCCCATGGATGACTACCAAGAAAGCCTCTTGGCAATGTTCCCTTTGGATGCTCCAATCGAGCAAGTACCACACCAAGAAAATTAGGTCCCCCATAGAGAGCGAAACAACCCCGATGGGACCATATCAATTTGCTCGAGCAGGACGAGCCTCAAATATCGCAAATAGTTGTTGGAACCAATGAAGGCCTTTGGATCTCCGATAGTGATTATGAAGATGAAACTAAGATGGCCTATCTCAATCATATGCGACAACAACAATACCCCGTGGACATTGATGACATGTTCGAATAGCTAAACATAGGGCCAAGGCATAGGTGGCACCTAAACCCAACATAATTGGACCAAGTGTTGCATCCGCCACTTTGGGCATACAGAGAGCACCTTCCACCCAGAGACCCTATAGCGATATCAGTGCCGAGGGCAGACCCTGTCCTCCTCTCCACACATAGGGCCGATCCATTCGTGCCAATACCTCCAGAGCCCGATCCGGAGCACAAAAATCATCCAGGATGTCCGAGTCACCACACCCACGGTAATGGAGACCAAAATCATTTCATCAACATGATCTCCATTGACTTAACCACCCCCATCCACAATCCAGCCGATCCAGCAAAGTCATTGTATCTAAACCTAGATGCCATAGATTGGGATCGCGCTAATTCACCACCATCCCCATCAGAGTACTGGCCTTGCGGTGAGATGCTTCATTTCACCCCAGGACCAACTTAGGATATCTTCCATGCTAAAGAGGGACCCAAAGTTCCTAACGTAGATCTAAATTCAGCGAATGATATCCACTTGATCCCAACTCCACACCAGTTGGAGGATGGGTCCCACATGTTAGTTGAGGAGATGACTGACGTAGACATCGGCTCTGATCCAATGAATCCACAGATAATCAAGCTGGGGGTAAGCCTATCCCTCGAAGAGCAAGTCGACTACATTGCCCTTCTCAAAGAAAAAAGGAGGTTTTTGCATGGTCCTACAAAGACATGTCGGGGCTAGATCCGTAGCTAGTCATGCATAATCTAACGCTTGATCCGAAAGTCAAGCCAATTAAGCAAAAACTACGTAAGATGCACCCAAAAATGGCCTTAATGGTCAAAGATGAATTACAAAAGATGTTGGATGCATAGTTTGTCATCTATGTGGATTACCCACCATGGCTGTCCAACATGGTGCCCATCAAAAATCCAGATGGGAGGATTCGCATATGCACTAATTTTTGAGATCTAAACAAAGTGAGTCCTAAGGATGATTTCCCCTTGCCTAGCATCGACGCATTGGTAGACGCTACAACAGGCCACGAAATGCTTTCCCTCATGGATGGTTTCTTGGGATACAATCATATTCGTATCAATCTTGAGGACCAACTAAAAATGGCATTCACCATGCCTTGGGGGACATTTTGTTATAAGGTCATGCCCTTTGGCCTTAAAAACGTTGGCGCCACCTACCAACGTGCCATGACATACATCTTCCATGATCACATGCATAAAAATTTGGAAGATTACATGGATGATTTGTTGGCCAAATCTCTTTTGCACCCAGATCATCTCGGTGACTTAAGCAAGATCCTCGATCACCTCATCGAACACAAAGTCAGACTAAACCCCAAGAAGTGCGTATTTGGTGTCACATCTGGAAAACTCTTGGGTTTCATAGTCTCAAAGCGAGGCATCGAGGTGGACCCAAACAAAGTCAAGGAAATCCTTGAAATGCTTCCCCCAACTACCATCAAGCAGCTTAGAAGCCTATAGGGAAAGGTCGCGTCAATCAAGTGCTTCATAGCGTAGCTATCTGACAAGTGCCGACCCATGAATAAATTATTGCACAAGGGGGTAGCATTTCACTGGGATGACGAGTGCCAGTCAACCTTCGACGATATTAAACAATACTTGGCTTTGCCACCAGTATTGGCACCACCTAGACAAGGAGTGTCATTCTACTTATACATCTCAGCTACTGAGGTGGCACTAGGCACCATGCTAGCCCAAAAAAATGAACTACACAAAGAACAGGCTACTTACTATCTTAGCCGCACCCTGGTCAATTATGAACTTAACTATGCATACGTTGAGAAGCTTTGCTTGGCAGTGGTGTTTGCTACCAAAAAGCTATGCCATTACATGTTGAGCAACATGACGTATGTTGTGTCTAAGGAGAATCCATTGCGGTACATGATGAGTCGTACTTATCATAGTAGCCACACGACGAAATGGATCATGTTGTTGATGGAGTTTGACATCGAGTTCATTGGACAAAAATCCATCAAAGGTCAAGTCATCATCGATCAACTAGCAGAGGCTCCTCTCGAAGATGATCAACCTCTAACCATAGAGCTACCCGATGATGGGGTCTTCCATGTCTCAGAATCGCCAGATTTTGATGAGCCTGAGTCACAGGCCGACATAACCCTATTTTTTGATGGTTCTAAATGTGAGCAAGGGGGTGGCATGGGAATTGTATTCTTCACACCGCAAGGGGATCCAATGCCTCTATCATTTAAATTAGATTTCTCATGCACCAAAAACAATGCAGAATACGAAGCCTTGCTCATAGGTCTTCAGACAAAAATCACCATGAACATCAAATGATTGAACATCTTTGGTGATTCGCTGTTAATTGTCAACCAAGTCAAAGGGGTATTCCAATGTAAATGCCCAGTTCTGTAGGCCTACAAAGCCCTTGTGGATAAATTCCTGGAAAAGCTTGAATGGTACGACATCGAGGCACTCCCTCGATCATCGAATCATTTTGCAGACACTATGGCCTCCTTGGGGTCACTAATCCCACAAGACATTTTTGGTGATATGACAACCATTCAAGTCAAAACACTATCGCAATCCAGTGATGGAGCGTGCAAGCTCTGACTTAACGCCAAGAATCCACTTGATCTAGATTGAACCATCCCCGGACAAGTTCTCTCGAATCCATGATTGTCTGAATCACACCAACTGGGGGTCCTTGTTCTCCCCTACTCCCCTTAATAGCAACACAACGCTATTCTTACAAGTTCTTTCCCACTCAACTTTTGCTAGGGATGAACTTCAAGAGGGATTGGTTGTTCATACTATCGAGGTTTTTGATCAGCAGGATTGGTATACACCCATACGAGATTACCTCAAGCTAGGTAACCTCCCACTTGGATTGACGCATGCCACAAAATGATCATTCAAGCAGAAAGCGACAAAACATGTCTTGCTAGGAGACATTTTGTACCGTCGTAGCTACGAAGGAATCCTCCTTCGTTGCTTGGACCAACAAGAGTCCACTTGGGCGATCACCCAAGCACATGATGGTACATGCGATGGCCACTTCAGCGGTATGGCCATCGCAAAGCGTATTCTTCGCATGGGCTATTATTGGCCATCTTTAGAGCAAGATTGTTGCGCATATGTAAGGAAGTGCATGAAGTGTCAACACCATGCTAATTTGACACACGTACCTTCTCAGGCCTTACAGTCGATCCAATCAGCTTGGCCATTTTTGCAATGGGGCTTAGATCTAATCGAAAATATCTCCCCTGCACCATCGGGTCATCACACGTTCATCATAATGGCCACAGAATACTTCACCAAGTGGGTGGAAGCAATTTCTCTAACCTCTACGACTGGACCCCGCATTGCGGAGTTTATTTTACATAACATCATATGTCATTTTGGTATTCCATCCAAGATAATCTCGGATAATGGGACGTCATTCAAGAACAAAGACATGCATGCTTTGACCACAAAGTACAAAATTCAGCATAGTTTTTTGACACCCTATTATCCGTAGGCAAATGGGCAAGTAGAGGCATCAAACAAAATGCTAGTCGCCATCCTCAAAAATACCATCGTAGATAGTCATAAGGATTGGCACATTCAAATCCCACTTGCTCTATGGGCTTATCGCACTAGCATTCGGATGCCCACTGGGGCAACTCCATTTTTGCTGGTGTATGGCTCCAAGGCAGTCATGCCTCTCGAGTTGGAAATTCCTTCCCTATGCATATCAATGCAAGAGTTCATCGATGATGACACTATGCAGTAGGCCCGGTTAGACCAGCTTACGTTACTTGATGAATGACGCGTCAATGCTCTCGAGCATTTACGTATCTATCAAGAGTGACTTAAGAAAGCATACAACATGAAGGTTCACCTGAGGGACTTTTAGGTTGGTGACTTGGTCTTAAAAGAGAACCAACAAAATTCTAACTTGCCACCCCATCTAAGGGACAAGTTCATGAAAAACTGGTTAGGTCCTTATGTCATCGACAATAAAATAGGACCTGGAACATACCGGCTCGCTTCTCTTGACGGAATCAAGGAACTCGAACCCTTGAACATCAGTCATTTATGGCCATTCCATATTTAAAAGAGCCATAGCCCAAACCAAAAGCTCCAAGGATTCCCATAATCGCTTGGTCAACCCCAAAAACGCCCCAAAGGTGCCCATAAACCCTTTGGTCAAACCAAAAGCTCCAAGGATTCCCGCAATCGCTTGGTCAACCCAAAATGCTCCAAGGATTCCCATAATCGCTTGGTCAACCCAAACGCCCCAAAGGTGCCCATAATCCCTTTGGTCAAACCAAAAGCTCCAAGGATTCCCACAATCGCTTGGTCAACCCCTAAAATGCCCCAAAGGTGCCCATAATCCCTTTGGTAAAACCAAAAGCTCCAAGGATTCTCGCAATCGCTTGGTCAACCCAAAATGCTCCAAGGATTCCCATAATCGCTTGGTCAACCCAAACGCCCCAAAGGTGCCCATAATCCCTTTGGTCAAACCAAAAGCTCCAAGGATTCCCACAATCGCTTGGTCAACCCCTAAACGCCCCAAAGGCACCCATAATCCCTTTGGTCAAACCAAAAGCTCCAAGGATTCCCGCAATCGCTTGGTCAAACCAAAATGCTCCAAGGATTCCCATAATCGCTTGGTCAACCCAAATGCCCCAAAAGTGCCCATAATCCCTTTGGTCAAACCAAAAGCTCCAAGGATTCCCACAATCGCTTGGTCAACCCCTAAACGCCCCAAAGGCACCCATACTCCCTTTGGTCAAACCAAAAGCTCCAAGGATTCTCACAATCGCTTGGTCACCCAAAAATGCCCCAAAGGTGCCCACAAACCCTTTGGTCAAACCAACTACCCCTAAAGGTACCCATCATCCCTTTGGTCAAACCAAAAGCCCCAAGGGTTCCCACAATCGCTTGGTCAAAAACAAGAAAATTCAAAAACAATAAAATCATCAAAAATAACAAAAATTTGCATCTCATTTCCATGCATACTCAAAATCATCACAACAATAAAAAACTCTTTTGCATCTCATTTTTATACTCACAAAAATTCAATCAAAAACACAAAAATATAAGCTGCATAGGCATCGCAACCATACATTGCATATTTGTTGATCATACAAAGTCAAATGCACCATAGACTGTAATTACTCGGCCAATCCATCATTTTCTACATTTCTCCACTCTCTAAACAGTCCATCAAAAATAAAAGCCATTCACATATTTTTGCCATATCATAGTCAGTTGTATTCTACTGTATCAAGAGTTTTCGTCATTCAGTTGTCATTAGCTTTCTAGCCAAATACTATACCAAGGCAGACAAATTTTACAAAGGTAGAGTTCTACTTAGATCACACCTTGTTACGTAGCATCCCACCACAAGTTAAAACACATAAACAATTCCCACGTTGTGTAAATGAAAGATGAAACCTGCAAAGCAATTCAGGATACCATACAGTGAAAAGGTTATCTTGCTCATCCCCCTGTGCGAATGACCCCAAGAATGTTGAGAGTTGGCAAAAGGACAAGCATCTTCCCTACCCAATTCCCCAAGAATCCCAAGTTCTCAAAAAGTTGCAAAACATCAAAAATTTGCAAAAGTCAATACTACAAAGTTAGACATCAAATCCCACAAAGTGCATACATCAAATAGCATAGGCAATAGTGATTCTCATCACTCCATATTCAAATCCCTTGCTCAAAAGAAAAACAAAAATAAATAGTGATTTTTATCACTACAAAAGAGCAAGTATCCCAATACAATTGAAGAAAATAAGGGAGTCAAACTTGAATCCCTGGAACTCTCAGCATTCAGAAGGTCATGAGGTAAACCTCAGTATCGGTTTGGTGGATAGCCTATCGGTCACTAGTGGCAAACCTCTCGCATGACGATATATCTGTCACATTAACTTGTGTGCAGATCAATGTTTGCATGTGGATGAGCTAGCTTATGGTATCCTAGATAGCACCATAGATTAATCTGACTAAATACAACAAAGGAGTTAGTGGAGCTAATTAGGTGATCCTCAGTACAGGTTTGGTTGACAACCTATTTGACACTGGCGGTATCCTGACAAATACCACATAAAAAAACTCAATTGCACACACAGGGATGTGAAATAACTTGGTCAAAGACAAGTTGGGTTCATAACTTGTTCAAAAGTCTTGTAAGATAAAAGTATAGTCTTGGCTAGTTAGTTAAAACATCTGAGTCTCAGAAAACCTTAATTACATTCTAAAACCAACTGTGATATCTTTCATCCTTGCATCGCCATCAGAAAATACAAAAAACAACATGTATACATCAAAAGTCATTTACCACAACAATCGCCTAGGACAAAAAGCCATAAGTTCTAAACAGTCTATGGTGCCACCACCAAAAAATCACAAATTCAATTCATCCATTCCATTTGCATATCATATAAATTAGAAACATTAGCATTCATCGCAACATATCCATACATAATATAAATTAACATGCATCCATCAAACATCATCCATCGTGCATAAAATCAAATCACAACACGTGCATAAACAAAATAAAGTCATCTGTATATATATACCATCAAAAATGCCTGCAGGCTACAATAAACCGGTCCTTTGACCTTGCAAAAAGGCAAAAGCTCAAAAACCCCCAAGCCTAGGGTGTCGGCCACCATGATCATGCAGGATCGGTGAGATGGGAACTACCCCCCATGGTGTGGGTCCTATGGGACCCCTCAGGGCGATTGCTACTAGCCCCCGCATCACGCCTACTAGTGCCTCCCTCATCCAGTCGTCGATTCCAAGAGGATGATGACTACTCAGTATCGCTCCCTCTCGTGTGATGTGATGATCCACCTCCACTAACCGTAGGGATCCACCCATCGAGGTAGATAATCTCTGCCTCTAGCTCAAACCGATGCCGAATCAAGTCCATCTCCCACTGATGAAATGTCACCAAGTTATCATCGTGCTATGCCAACTACGTCTGTAGGAGATCCATCTCTCGTGCAGCATTTGTATCCCCATCCCATCGGTGGTACGCAGCCAATGCGTTCTCCCTCTCTACCAGTCGTGTTTGTAGGATATCCCTCTCTAGAGTAGCCCCTCCAATCATGTTATATCAGTGTGCAACCCTACCTTCGTATCCTTTGGGATTGCCTAAGGAATCTGCATCTCTCGAATGATAGCCTGCTTTGGCTCCCACTACTTTGAGACGTCATGCATATTTAGTTGCTCTGGAACCCCAAAATCCCCACCCACCTCATCAAACTCCACCATGTCTACATCATCTAGCAGAGCCCTCCAAACCTCTCCTAGTGCCTTTGCACCCTCCATACCTACTGTTGCCACATCTAGACCCCCTAGAGGCCCCTTGCCTTGCCACTACCGTAACGTCCACCACTTCTCATACTCAACAGTAACCTCGACATCGTCCACGTCCAAGACGTCAATCGTTGTATCCAAATCCTCACCCAAAGGTTCAATGATCGGCTAGTCCAGTGTCCTATTTTTGCCCCGACGCCGATAGATCAAGGGCTCCCCAAGAAATCCTTGGTGCACCCCAAACTATCGTGTCACCTGGACATACGAGAAGTACTCCTACTCGATCCCATATCGCTCGATCAGCCACCTCCCCATGCAAACCCATCAGAGCCACTCCCTAGCCTCAGGCTAAGCTGGACAATCTAGGTATGGCCACTAGACTACCTCCCCAGGAGCAAGCCGCAAGAAAGCATCAATGTAGTGCTCCATCACACTTGCCCATCTCTGACTATGCCCCCGCTCCTCTGACCTATGCCACAGTGTCGCATACCCTATTTTATCTGTCAACCATCTTCGCCCGAGTTGTCCATGACAACCCCACTGACCTCTTCATAGCTATGTGTTGCCATGCCTAGCACTGCAATAGGTAACTGCATCCAATACCCTTTTGCCTCCAATAGTGAACCTCGTACAACTCATCATAGAGCTATGATAGCAGTGTCTGACCCCATATCATAGTCATGGGCTCTATGGTCAGACACTCCACCAACTTGAAGACCATCTCCAGAAGGTTCCATGGGAACCTCACACCCGAAGAGTCAGGCAGTAGTATGTTGGAAATGAGGCTCATCAGTAATGCATGCCTCACTACCAACACACCCCTCTCTAGCCACCATCGTACCAAAATATCACCAATCTGGCAGTCGCTCTCTATCCTCTCCATTGTGCTGTCCACACCCAACTCCTCCCCATGCCCGAAGCATCGTTTTAGTACAGCTATCTACTGATCACACGATGTCATCCTGATCGGTAGCCTGTCTATCAAAATCTGCAAAATTTGATAGACATCCTCCAGAGTCATTGTCATCTCCCCTGTTGGGATATGGAAGGTATTGGTGTGGGGATCCCATAGGTTGATCAGCGCGGTCAGGTATGCCCAATCCCCCACCACCGGCTCTAGCTGCGTCACATGCTTGAGCCCAAGGGCATCAAGCCATTCCCAATCCACCAAAGTCAACGCTCCCCGGGCGTCATAGAACACCATCGAATGACGGTATTGGCTCTTAATCACCTGAAACACAAAAAAAAAAAAAAACATTAAAAACATGATAAACTGTACAGCAATAACATGAATATACAACAATGCATAAAAAAACTGTATAGCTAAAAACAAACAAAAAACAAAAACAAATTCAAAATCAAAAAACAGTTTGTCAGCACTTAGGTTTTTTTAATTTTAAGTCTACAACTGACAGATAAAAAACAAACAACAATTAAAAAAAAAAATCACATTTGTCAGTACCTAAAGTTTTTTGACTTTAAGTTTAAACTGACAGATAAACAAATAAACAAAAAACAAAAACAAATTCAAAAATCAAAAAACAGTTTGTCAGTACCTAGGGTTTTCATTAAACTAGGGTTTCTAAATGTAGTTTAAACTGACAAATGCAAAATAACAACAATTTAAAAAAAAACTAGGGTTTTGCTCTGACGGGGCACCGAAAAACACCCTTCTACACAAACCTTGCCTTTTCATTAAAAACAACTAAAAAAAAAATATACATGCAGAAAAATTACAGAGCCGCAGGCTTACAATCACCGACCCTCGGCTCGATTCTCCGCTTCCTCACTCCTAGGCTCCAAGGGTATTCTCGGGTCCACCGTCCCGATTAAAACAAAATAATGGGTTTTTATAGAGGTCCCGACCCTCTCAAACTTCAATTTCCTGCCTAAACGGGTTCAACCACCCGATTAATTAAAATTTTGAAAATGGGTTCACCAACCCGAAATTAATTCCCGCACGGTCTCTGTCACTGCAGAATCCGTCAGAAATCCCTGCGTGGCCCATCCTTCTCGTCTTCTGTGCTTCTTGGTCATCCCCCGCTTTAACTTCTGCTTCTGCCACGTGTCAAATTCGAACAGTCCTCGAAAACACCGTTCTCGCCATCTTTTTCTCTTCCTCCCGCGCCATTTTCTCTCTCCGTCGTGATATCGCGACATGTCGCGATATCGTGACGTTTCTGGCTCCTTGTGCTTGCTTCTCATTTTGGTCGTGATATCATGACATGTCGCGATATCTCGACCATTTTTCCTCCTGCCCCTCCGCTGAGAAACTCATCGCGATATCGTGACCATTCTGCCATTTTGGTCGCGATATCGTGACATGTCGCGATATCACGACCATTTTTCCTCTGCACCTGCTTGTCCAATTTGCGTCGCGATATCGCGACCGTTTTGTCACTCTCTCCTCTGCTCCGAAACCTGTCACGATTTCGCGACATGTAGCAAAATCGTGGGTTGCGATTTTGTGACATGTCACGAAATCATGCCCACTTCTGCGCCTTCGTCCCTCTCCGGAAAACTGTCGCGATTTCGTGACACATCGCGAAATCATGGCCCCTTCTGCTGCACTTCCTCCTTGCCAATTTCTATCGTGATTTCACGACACGTCGCGAAATCGTGATGTTTTTTTGTCTTTGCCGCTTTTTCTTCCTGTGCCGACTCTTTAGCACTATTTTTCCTGACACTTGACACCTCGGTTGCTGGTGCCGCCGGATGCTCCTGCATCAGACACCCGGGGTAAGTGAAGAAGTGATCTTCACTTCTGCTGGGTCCGGTTGCTGCCTCCCGCAACACTTTCGGACTCATCTCTGCCTTTACAGTCTGCTCTAACCCCGGCTCCGGGTCCACACTTCTATCTTCCACCGGACAGATTTCTCCACTGCTGCAAACTTCTTCTGCAGCCTGCTGTATTTCCTCTTCTTGCACAGAAAGATTTGTGCCTTCTTTCGAGCAGGTCCCGGTACTGCTGCATTTTTCCTCTACAACCTCCTTCATTCTTTCTTCTCTCTTTCTTTGTCTCTCTTCCCGCCTTCTTTTCCGCTCTTCTTTCTCTCACAATTTCATTGTGAGCCATTCCTTTTGCAAGGATTTTAATTGTCGTTGCAAAGCCAAATATTCTTCTTTCGTAACCACATCTTCCTCTTTGTCCTGTCTCCTTCGGGAATGCATTCTTCTTGCTTGCTTTTCTCACAAATGTTAACTGATCCCGGTGTAGCTGCCTCATGTCCGGCGGTCTGCTAACACGCCCGGGAATCTCAACTCTCTCTCAAACCCTTCCGCAGGTCCTGGTGCAACTGCCTCACCTTCGGCGGATCTGCTGCACACTCAGGAACTACTGCTCTGATACCACTGACGGGGCACCGAAAAACACCCTTCTACACAAACCCTGCCTTTTCATTAAAAACAACTAAAAAAAAAATATATACATGCAAAAAAATTACAGCCCGCAGGCTTACAATCACCGGCCCTCGGCTCGGTTCTCCGCTTCCTCACTCCTAGGCTCTAAGGGTATTCTCGGGTCCACCGTCCCGATTAAAACAAAATAATGGGTTTTTATAGAGGTCCCGACCCTCTCAAACTTCAATTTCCCGCCTAAACGGGTTCAACCACCCGATTAATTAAAATTTTAAAAATGGGTTCACCAACCTGAAATTAATTCCCGCACGGTCTCTATCACTGCAGAATCCGTCAGAAATCCCTGCATGGCCCATCCTTCTTGTCTTCTGTGCTTCTTGGTCATCCCCCGCTTTAACTTCTGCTTCTGCCACGTGTCAAATTTGAACAGTCCTCGAAAACACCGTTCCCGCCATATTTTTCTCTTCCTCCCTGCACCATTTTCTCTCTTCGTCGCGATATCGCGACATGTCGCGATATCGCGACGTTTCTGGCTCCTTGTGCTTGCTTCTCATTTTGGTCGCGATATCACGACCATTTTGCCTCCTGCCCCTCCGCTGAGAAACTCGTCGCGATATCGCGACCATTCTGCCATTTTGGTCACAATATCGCGACATGTCGCGATATCGCGACCATTTTTCCTCCGCACCCGCTTGTCCAATTTGCGTCGCGATTTCGCGACCGTTTTGTCGCTCTCTCCTCTGCTCCGAAACCTGTCACGATTTCGCGACATGTAGCAAAATCGTGGGTCGCGATTTCGTGACATGTCGCGAAATCGCGCCCCCTTCTGCGCCTTCGTCCCTCTCCGGCAAACTATCATGATTTCGTGACACGTCACAAAATTGCGGGTCGCGATTTCGCGACACATCACGAAATCGCGGCCCCTTCTGCTGCACTTCCTCCTTGCCAATTTTTGTCGTGATGGTTTTCTGTCTTTGCCGCTTTTTCTTCTTGTGTCGACTCTTCAGCACTATTTTTCCCGACACTTGACACCTCGGTTGCTGGTGCCACCGGATGCTCCTACATCATGCTCTCAATTTACCCTAGGATTTCAGTTTAAAAACAAAAGTTTAGATTACAACAATTTTTCTAAGCTAGGGTTTTTCGTTCAGTTTACCCTAGGGTTTTAGTTTAACAACAAAAAAAACAAACAAACAAATAAATAAATAAATAAATAAATAAAATACAAGAAACAGAAAAACCTAGGGTTTCATTTTAACCTAGGGTTATAGTTTTAGTTTTTGTCAATTATTTTAGCCTAGAGTCTTACCTTATTTTAAAAATGGAAAAACAAATTGCAAAATAAGTTACGGTTCTTTAACTGTAAAACAAAACAAAAGCAAATAACGAAGAGGAGCACTCACCAATCTCGCATTGGCTCTGCCACTGGAAGACCCAGTTCATGAACTCATGGTTTCAGGCAAAATTTGGCAGTGCTTCGCTTCGTAGACTCGACCTCCTCCTCCTTAGAGTTCCAAATCACAAGAAAACTCGAATGCAAATGAGCCCAAACCCTAGTTTTGGCCCTTAAATAGGATTTTAGGCCTATAATAATTCCACCCTAGGATGATCACTCTAGTTAGTGCTTATCCCATCCTGGGAAGATTACAAAATTGGTATTCGTCCCACCTAGGGACGATTACAGAGCAAAAATTTCAAAAATAGCAAAAAAAATGCACCCAAAAATGCAATAAACCTATCGAATAAGAGTGCTTTTGCACTTAACATTATTGGCATGCAAAACCAATGTCGAGGTCACAAATTGTCACTATCCTACTCCCTAAGAAAGCTATCATAGCCAGACCGCTCCACGGGAGGACGGATTTTTGATAATTTCATCCCCACACGATGTCCCAAAAAGGGTCCAAACCCACCCAAAAATAGCAATAACATGGCCAAACAAGGTGCCTTTGCGCCTCTGCCTCTTGGCATGCAAAATAGATGTCAGGGTCACAATCCTCACTATCCTACTCCCTAATAAGGCTACCATAGTCGGACCGCTCCATGGGAGGATGGATTGTCGAGAATTTCAACCCCAAACGGTGTCACCAAAAGGGTTAACACCCACCAAAAATAGGTCTAAATGTTGGGAAACTACACACACATTCAAAGATAAAAAACTGAAAGGCACCCTTACACAAGTCATCTTGGGTCAAGAGACTCATCACTTTTCTCATGTCGGTCATTCCATCATCGATTTATCGCTTGAGGGGGTAGTCACACTTAGTCACCAATCAACAAATACACACCCAATTAAGGAAATGGCATGCATTCGAAGAATCATTGACAAAGAAAATCACACCCCTGCTTGGGGTAGCAAACAAGCAATAATCACAAGCAGATCAAACACTTGGAATTCATGAATCATGAACTCAAGTTTCCTATAGATAAAAGGTTGCACCCTTTGCCTATTCATGACTGATCAATGTCCAAGATCAAGTAACACCTCACCGAAAAAGGTTAACACTTGAGTTAAGTTTCTTAGCTCATCAGAAGCAAGGATTCAAGAATGCATGCCCTTTCCATACTTGGGGCATTAAAATTTGGTTAGGTCACTAAGAAACCCTAATCATTAGTGCTTTGGTTATCTATTTTTTCTCAACACTGCGCCATGCATAACGCATCCCAAAAAGGGGCATCTGTAGACACCAAAATAGCACCAATATGATTATGTGACTGCAAACACTGATCGAGTTGACACACACACCCCCAAGGCAGCCCCCAAAGGTTAAACAGTGGTCCTAACCACTCTCAAAATATTTTTGGAAGGTCAAAGGTCAATTTGGCACCTTTTAGGCACTCTGCTCCATACTCATTCCACCCAAGAATGATTACAAACTAGTATTCATACCACCCTGGGACGATTAGCAGTATTCACTCTTGGGTGGGGCGAATAGCAGGTTTAACGGGAAAAAAGTCAAACCTTGACAAATGGTATCTCAGATTCGCCACTTAACTCCTCCTTCAATGCATGGAGTGTGAGTGAGCATTTTTTAGCGCTAGAGGCAATTACAGAGGCAGTCATGGAGCCCTTAATCAGGGAGGAATCTTCCCCCTGGAAAGGCATGATTGCCAAGTGGTGCCTCTACATGCTCATACACAAAGACTATCAGGTATATAAAATGGTGAGTATTCTCACCCCAAAAATATACAGAGAAGGAGCATTTTGAGCAACGAAGTGCTGCCATTTTGCATACTCACTTTTGATTGTGCCTTTCACATCCTTGATCTCTCTTTTGGAAGGGAGGTCATTGGGTGGTTATTGGAAGCACAATCTAGACCCCAAACCCAAAATTTGGCCATAGTATCCCACCCAAATTTTTTGACAACACCCCACAAGAGGTTTTGGACCCATCCCAAGTGGATTGGTGCCAAAATCAGGCCCCAAAAGATGGGTGTATTGCCCCCAGATGCCCCCTGCACTGCTGTAGTCCTAATCGCCCAACCCCGGAGTGATTAGAAATCTATAGTAGATTTTAGTTCATTTATTTTTGCATTTTATTCTAGGTTTATTAGATAGGCTTGCATTCAAATTTCATGTAATTTTGAGCATTTTTGATCATGTTTTTGTTATCTCTCGCTTTCGCTAACATGTAGGTAGAATTATCAAATTATCAGTGATAAAGGCCGAATTGGCAAAATATGACCTCGTGGGTCTTTCCAAAATATCCCATTTTACCTAAATCCCAACTTTGTAGGTGATTTGGAGTCTCCTAGATGGGACATTTGGGATAGTGCTTTCTAACATTTTGTTGCAGGTCTAATCGTCCCACCCCGGAGCGATTAGAAATCCATGGCAAATTTTTTGACTGTTCTTTTTGCAGTGCCTTCCCGGTGATGTTCTCATGCCTCTGTCAAGTTTTTAGCTCATTTTTATCTCTTTTAGTTATCGTTTTATTTATTTTATGCATGCACTAATCGTAGGCTTGGGGATCGCATGTTTCGTTTCATCCGTAGGTGCTACTGATTGTTTTCTATTTCTTTGAATGTAGGATCTCGACACCGGAGGAGTAGCAAAGAATCAAATACCCTTTCATGCAAGCAACGACAATGTTTGGTCCACCCATTTTACATGTGGGCATGCAGAAGAAGGCATACCACCCATGGTGCAACGAAACCTTATTTAATGCTCCTAGCCCCTGAAAAGGGAGGAGACGTGTTGTAACCGAGCTTTAAAGAACATTAATAAAAAGGGTTGTCTTCCACATTTGCTTTCTATCTGGTTTTGATTAATTTATGCTTCTCTCATTTCATGCATTTTCAATTCATAGGATTTAGCGTTATCTTTGTCTTCGTTTGCATCGCACTTGGTGTTTCATTTTTGCTTCTGTATCCTCGTGCTTTCAAGTCTAAATTAAGACAGTTCATTTACTGCAACCGGCACACGATAAAAAATCTATGTTTTTTGATATTCAAATAAATTTTTCTTCATTACGGTTCAACTTCATGAGTAGTTACGTGTTCACCCACTCTGGCTGGGACAACTTGTCCATCTACGGTTTCCCATATATGACATGGAGCGATGGTCAATAGGGTCCTTCTACAATCATTTTGGTCAACACGTATAATTCAAGTGTCGACCTTGATAAGGTGCCTAACTCGGTAAGGCACCTTACTTGAGTAATATTCTTACCTCGATAAGGCGCATTCCTTTGTAAGGTGCTTAACTTGGTAAGGTGCCTACTTCAATAAGGCACCTATCTTAGTAAGGCGCCTAATTCAGTAAGGTGCATGTTTCAATTTACCGTCTTATGATTAAGCAGAACCATACCAGGTCCATGTAGGACCTCAACTAAGCAAATTATGACAAAATCAGGTAAATAGCTACACATAAAAAACTTCACAAATAGATTAGATAATACACATGATTTTATTAAATCCATACATAATGCTTCATAAAATATACAACTCATGATATAATTTCATGCAAAAATTGTTAGTACATATACAAAAATATGAGAATTTATGGTGCTCATCATTATTGTCATAATATATTGTTGTTGTCCCTTCTTGGTGATGATTAAGCTCACCCAAAATTCTTCGTATCTATATTGCCTGGCATGTGGCGGTATCATACTCTGCCTCAGCTGTAGATAATGTAAAAATAGGTTGCTTCTTTAAGGACCATTAAACTACACCCGATCCAATATGGAATGCATAATCAAAAGTGCTCTTGCTATCATCTATAGTGCTAGCCCAATCACTATCTATGTAGTCGACAATTTCAAGCTGGTATTTTCTTGCATATAAAATTCCATGGTTCTTGGTCCCATTGACATAATGAAGAATTCTTTTCCCTCCCTTCAAGTGAGTTTTCTTTGGTACTTTCATAAATCTGTTAATAAAACTTATTGCAAACATCAGGTCTAGTCTGGTTGTTTTCAAATACATGAGACTTTCAACTAACCTTTTGTAAAAATTTGAATCAATATTTCTGCTATAATCTATCTTGCTCAATTTTAGACCTATTGCAATCGATGTAATCGTTGGTTTGTTGTCCTCCATTTTGAACCTCTTCAATACATCTACTGCATACTTACCTTGAGATATGAAGATACCATCCACAAATTGGTCAACTTCAATGCCAAGAAAATATTTCATCAAGCCTAAGTCCATTGTCTTGAATTCCTTCTTAATGGCATATCTAAACTGCTCAAATAACATATTGTTTTTGCTAGTATAAATCAGATCATCTACATACAAATATACAATGATCATCTCCCCCTCTACATTTTTATTCATGTACAAAGTGTTCTCATTTGGGCATTTAATGAACTCATTCTCCTGAAAGTAAGCATCAATGCAGCTATACCATGTCCTGGGTGCTTGCTTCAACCCATACATGGCCTTCTTAAATTTCAGGACCTTGCCTTCTTGCCCTTCCAACTCATAGCTAGGTGGATGGTCTATGTAGACCTCTTCTTCCAACACTTTATTTAGGAATGCAAACTTGAAATCCATCTGGTAAACATTCCAATCTTTCTGGACTGCCAATGCTAGGATTATTTTAATTATGTCATGTCTTGCTATAGGTTCATATACCTCATGATTATCAATCCTTGACTTATTCTTGTAGCCTTTTACCACCAATATGGCCTTGTGTTTTTCAACTTCACCATGGGCATTAAACTTGGTTTTATATACCCATTTTACTCCAATGGTCTTCTTGCATGCTAGAAGATCCATTAACTACCATGTTTGATTTTTCTCTATGGATTTTATCTCATCATCCATAGCTTTCACCCATTTTCTATTATTAACCGCATCCTCAAATAAAATTGGATCACACTCAGAAAATAAAGCAAAATCAGAATTTTTTTCTTCATCAATTTTATTTCTAGTTACCTCATATATGCCTTGCAATTTCCTTATATTTTATGGTGTCTTCAAGTTAAAGATAATGCTTGCATGTGGAGGTGACCGTGATGATGAGGTAGTGATATTGCTAGCACCAGTATTAGTTCTTGAAGCTACAAGAATATGCACTATGTTTTCATCCAATTCCTCAGACTCAATGATTGCTAGCTCTTGCTAACCATTCTTGGATTTTCAATTCCAAGATTCATCTTCCATAAACCTCACATCTCGACTTATGATTAAATTATTTGTTAAAGAGTTATACAACATGTAAGCCTTTGCTTCTTCACTATAACTAGTGAAGATGTTTCTTTATTCTTTATCATACAACTTCTTTCTCTTCTCATCTAGTATGTGTGCATATGCTATGCACCCAAAAAATCTTAAATGAGAAATAGTTAGCTTCTGATTGCTCCATACCTCTTGAGGAATATTTTCCTTCACACTCTTTGTGGGATACCTATTCAATAGATAAATTATATAAACTACAACCTCTACCTAAAACTCATGTGGTAATCCTTTTGCCTTCAACATGCTTCGTTGCATCTCCATTATGGTTATGTTCTTCCTCTCTTCAACACCGTTATTCTATAGTGTGTATCTGGATTTGAACTACCTTTGAATTCCATTTATATTGCAAAAATTATGGAATTAATTGGAGATGTATTCACCTCCTTCATATGTTTTGAGAGTCTTCATATAGTAGCCACTTTTTATTCAACCAAAGACTTGAAATACTTGAATTTACTGAAAGCTTATGGGTTTTTATTGATGGGATACACCCATGTCCTCTGACTGAAATCATCTATAAAATTCAAGAAGAATTTTTTGTCTACAAATGTGCTGGTTTGCATTGGGCCACAAATATTTGAATGCACTAGCTCCAATGTTTATAAAGCTCTCCAAGACTATCCTATAGGGAATGCATCCCTATGCTACTTTCTAACTAAATACACTTCACATGGTTGATTGAGTTACTCTATGAGGGGTAAACCCTTCACCATTTGTTTCTTGTACAACAAGTTTAGGACACTAAAACTCAAGTGACTAAATCTGAGATACCACAACCATGTAACATCTTTCACAACATAAATGATAAACGTAATTCATTTTGAATATCCAAGGGAAACATATTATTTTTTATCATCGATATAGTTGCAACAAGCTCATTCTCTTTTTTTTTCTAATGATACAATATCCATTCTTAAATTGTATAGTGTACCCCTTCTACACAAGTTGTCCAATACTCAGTAGGTTCTGTTTCAATTCAGGCACATAATACACACAAGATATGTGTTTCCTTTCACCTTGCTTGGTGTGGATTATGATATTACCTTTATCCATGATAGGTACCTTGTTGTTGTTCCCCATATTCACCTTAGATTTGATGGTTTCATTTAGCTATGATAACATCTCTTTGCTCTCAAACTTGTGGTTGTTGCACCTATTATCAATATACCAGGTGTTATTTTGGATCTCCTCCTTAGTACTGCAAGTTAACAATAGATTACCACATGCATCTCTACTCTTTGAATTTTCATTTTCATTTGTGTAGTGGGCTTGTTGCTTATTATCTTTGGCCAACTTCTTTCTACACTCATAGCTATAGTGACCCAATTTATTGTATTAATAACATTTGATATGTTATTTTTCATACCTCTAATTTGATCCTCATTGCTAATTTTTGCCATTACGTCTTCCTCCTACTTGATGGAAGTTGCAGTTGGTATCTCCTTCATTAGAGTTTTACCTTCATCCTCACTTGTGCCCTCTTCTATTATTTCCTATGTTGTTCTATCATATTCCTCCTTGAGAACTGGAGGCACTTGGTGAGATTCTTCTCTTCTACTATCATCTCATAATGACACCTACATATTAAATGCTTGCTCTAGTGAGGACTGAGATGACATGCTCAACCTCTACTCATGTGTTTGCAAATAACCCATGAGATCATCTAGAGAGAGAGTTGTTAAATCCCTCTATCACCACTAAGTAGAACCTTGTTGGTAGGCTTCTCAATATCTTCTCCATAATTATCTAGTTCTCCACATTCTCACCATTAAACCTCATTTGGTTGATAGTACCCATTGTCCAGGTAAAGAAGTCACTCATGGACTCTAATTAACTCATTTGCAAGTTCTCAAATTCCTTTCTCAACATCTACAACCTCACCAATTTCACTTTATTGGTGTCCTAGAATAAGTTGGATAAAATTTCCCATACCTTCTTTGATTTGGTTGCTGCTACAATTATCAAGAAAAAAATCTCCTCAACTCCTTGCATTATGTAGAATAATGCATTATGGTCCTTCCTTCAATTCTCCTTCAATATATCTAACTTCTCTTGGGAGAGAATGCTCAACGTTGATGCATATTCTGGTTTCGGATAACCATTATCCACCAATTCCCATAGCTTCTAAGACTCAAATAGGATCTTCATATAGATATTCCATTAATCGTAGCTCTTACCATTAAACTATGGCATCTGCAACTGAAACAAAATACCATTAGAAGCCATTTCTTATTATCTTCCATAGGTACATGCTAGCTTTGATACTAATTTAAAATATTTTAATTAAATAGTATTCGCACGCTATGAGCAAACTAGAATAGTCATGGACCGAAACACATAAAATGTCATGGTGTAGAGCACACGGGATACAACACCAAGAAGGATGCAAAAAGATGCTGACTTCAATAGGCTTGAGGTCCATGGGTTGGAGCAGAAGGAATATTGCAGGCTATGACAAACCAAGTTGTGTGCTTTACGTTGTGATTTATAATCACAGACACACACACCAAAGTGTAGCAGGAACAGGATAGAACCTGGTGAAATATGTGATTCGCATCACAAATTAGGTATGCTTCACACTGTGGAATAGAGAAATCCATAAATCTGTGGGCTACCACAAGAGATGCTTTATCCCATAAACTCTTATCACTTGCACTCTTCTCAATGTAAATTAATCGTGGACTACAATATATACACCAAAATTTATTCTATACTGCTAGATATTGCATAAATTATTTAGAAAAGTAGAACATGTTCCAATATTCTAGATATAACAAAGGAAAATAAGAGGACTAAAACACAAATAGTAATGAAATAATTATAACTTTGCTAATTCAATTTTCTCATCAATTGAATAATACACAAGAGGCATATATACATAAAATTATTATATATTGCATAAACTTGGAAATACATCCACACACATAAACTGGAAATACATCCACAAAAATAACCAACTTGGAGATTTCGCTTATTAAAAGCACATAGGATTTTCAAAAGGCTACAACTCCAACTCCTAATACAGGCTTCTGTTGCATTGCTTTGCTCTTAGCTTCTCTACTCTATTCTCCTCTTTTTCACTGCTCTCAATTGCTCCTTTTTATGACATTAATTTATATAGCTAGATATAGGAGGGAAAGGCTTACCAGTATTCTCACATGCATTTAAATCAAAGGTAGGTTTTCCATCCAATCGTTGAACAACTACAAATTTTGGTAATAACTGCGAACACTTTATAATATAGTGATCGGATTTGAAAGATAAGATCTATTAGGTGTGAAATATGGTTTAATTTCTAACACTATATTCATGTGTTTTTTTTGCTATCACAAAATTCCATTAAAATACATTGTAGATAAGAAATAAGTAATGTTTTTAGTATTTTTGAGAGTGGGGTTTAAACTCACGCTCCTAATCTGGTGCCTTAGACCAGCTTAGCCATCTTAAGAACTACAATTTTATTGTATTAAATTGGAAAAGTTGGTTATAGTCGAATTTTGTAGTCCATGGCCGATTAAATTTATAGCTCTTGTTTGATAGAAGAGGTTAGGATAGTTAAAATGATCCTTAAAAAGGTGAATTATATATATAGTTTTGGTTTCAAAAATTTAAGAGTTTGAACTTTTTTTTTGTTTCTAACAAATAGTTTTTTTGTGTAATTTATTTTTTTCTTATATTGTCCTGGATATATATTTGATTGCTCATATATAATTTTACTCTTTATTATTAATATTTTGTGATAGTTAAGATTAAAATCCAATACTAGTGTTAGAGTCACCACTTAATTCTATTTATTTTTTACATAGATATATTAGAGTTTGTCCACTTTGAAAGCAGTGAAGACATAAACTTTATTTTAAGGGTCTGATTAGTATATATTGGGGGAACAAAAATAATTCACCAGAGCACATTTTAACGAAGCATTAAAGAATATTTGGTGGTGATGAGGACATAAAATATCAATTAGCCTAGGTATTAACTTAGACACTTATTATTTATTTATTTTACTTTCTCTATGTATCCATGTGATATTTCATGTTAGCATATTCTTTACGAATGGTTTGTTTGTTAGCTCAATATAGATAATATGTTAACAATTAGCTACCTATTGTTATCTATCTAGGCTAAGTTAGCTACTAATTACAACGTACCTTGTCTTATTCTAAATTCATCTATATTTAGAAGAACAACATTTAGTTGTATTGATTCTTATTTAAGAACCCTATTTGTAATGCATCTACAACTTTTAATGCATTTTCATATTTATGTTTTGGCTCATATGAACCATACCACTAGTATCAAAGCAATTATGATTTGGCCCTATGAGGCCTAATTTATGTTTGATCTCTTCCTTTGCGTGCAAAACTTCTTTGTAAAGTTTTCTTGGAAGTGTTATTACTTGTTGAAGTAACACTAATTGCAACATCGTCAAAGAACCATACTGTTTGTGTTCTAGTTTTTATGCGATGTAGTTGTAGATGCACGGTAATTCTAGCTTGAGAATAGTAAACAAAGGATGATTGGTCATGAATGGATTTTTTACTGTCCTATGTCACACCTCTAATAGTGAATGCATACAATAGGTGATATTTGTATGATATATACAATTGCATCTTCCTTCTGGCATGAATCATATCCACTCTCTATCAGTCAAATTTAAAAGAGTTTTATTCATTGAGTCATGAGCATGGGAGAAACCTATATTTAAGTGATAATCAAGGGATGATCATTTTTTATTGTTGATATGTCTCACACAAGTTTATTTCCAAATCAACATATTGTTAGCTCTATAACTAGATACTATATTTAGATAAACCTATTCTTAGACCTATATGATATCCTCTAAGATGACTAGTTATTCTAATGGGATTTTACTATAATATAACCAATTCTTTGACATCAATCATATAAAACAAGTCATCTTCAATAAGTATAGCTAGTATTTAAAATTGGTGATAAAAACACACCATAAATTTATCTTCATTCCAGTCATTGCATTAGAGTGTTGTGATTATTATTTATGGATAATATAGTGATTATTGGTGCTCAAGGAAAACCCTCAATTCATGTCTAAAACTCTTTATATATTAATCTTTTGTTTGTCATATAATATTGGAGTAAATACATTATTTCTATTCATTTTTGGAAAATGGTGAGAATTTTAACATGGTATTAGAGTGGGTTTGGGAAATCATTACATGGTTATACAAAAGTATTATTTAGAGCCTCCAAAATTTCTTCTAATTATTGGATCAAATTACTTATTTTAACTTCATAAGCACTTTCAACATAAGAGACAAAGACAAAATCCTATTTTAATCTTCAATTATTCCAGCTTTGTTGGGAGAATTTATGCCTACTCCAAATTTATTCCATTATTATTGGAATACTTTTGACCTCTTATTTGTATATTCAATTCATTCAAATCAAAGGAACAATTATCATTTTGAATTTGATAGGGTCTCTTATCTTCTTTGCTAGGACTCAACCATTATTTTCCAGCAAAGGGACTTGGCACTTTGGAAAAGGTGGTAGGATTTTGATGTTTCATCCTGCTCGAAAGCTTTTGTGTCTTTGGATAGACGAAGAAAAATGGAACATGGTTATATACTTTGGTTTGAATCCCAAACAAAGTGACAATGATAATTTATGTTATAAACTATCAAAGATAAGCAATAAAGTACTATATGTCTATAATATCACTTGATCTATGTTGGAGGAAAACATATACTCTATTTGGATAGCTTTGGGATCTCATGATCCTAATAGGATCACTAACAATCATTATCTCTATGATGGACCCTTCCATAGTCATAGTAAGTTCAAGGTAAAAACTGCCAGTGATATCCCTATATTTTTAGGCCAAATAAATGCTTAAGTGTCGGATAATTACATTTTGTAGTTATAATATTACTAATTTATAACCATTTTATTGACATTAAAAATATATATTGGATAATATAAAATATGTCTAATTTAATATTATGTTAAAAGAAATCTATTAGCATGAAGATGAAATATGACAAATATCAAGTGTCATTAGTTGGATTAATATCTTGGAACTTAGGTATGTTTGAATTCATCTTATCAATAATTATGAATATGAATACATATTTTTTTATTATGTAATCCAATTCCATAATCAAATAGTCTAATAGTACTTAAATAAGTTTAATAAGATTCATGCTTATCTACATGTCAAGTGCTCAAATATGTCATTGGATGTGACTATTACATCCACTTGGAGATTAAGTTTCTATCCATAGGTACTTTGGAAAAATATTTTTTTCATTGATTTGAACAAACTATCTTGGATGAAGTAGAAGAATACCATAATTTAGTTGCATTATACTCAATTGAAACTAAATGAGAAGTTGTCTATGCTAAAATCCTTAGGGCATCATGCCTAAAGGGCCCTATAGTGTAATTAAAATGGAGATACTTCTATCCACATTAGAGAAATAGAAATAAATAGTGGGAGGAATATGGTACAACTATCATAAGACACACAATTATAGTGACATTGATTACAAAGGTCAATATATTCCTTTGGTGGTGCATGGTTGGTGAAACCAAAATTTAATGATTTTATTAAGATTTTAGAGAAGGAAAATAAGGAAAACAACATAGGCCGAAGAACCAATTTTTAAAGGATTGAAAAAACCATGGTTGCATTCACACTGTTGGATATTTTGAGTAGATAAGTTGTCATTGATGTCAAGCTTTCAGCACCAGTCAGTGGCAGTTTCAGTGGGCAACATCATTTTCAGGTTCTCCAGTTTCAGTTGATCAAGACTCGGTTTCAAGAAGTCAGATGTGGTCTAAAGTTCAAAAGCCCAAGTGAATAATATTATAATATTTTTATAATATCATAAAGGGAAGTTTTAAATTAATTATAAATTAATTAATATAATTTTTATTATAAATTAATTTACTTAAGTTACTTAGAATAATTATTAATTAATTTTGATATTAGTTATAAGTTAATTTATATTAATTTTTAACTAACCCTAAGGAGGGTTATTAAATTTAATTCAAATTTTGAGCGTTGATGTGGGAAGAAAATTTATCATGTGTGTATAAAAGGGGGATTATCCACCTTACCAAAACTTCCAATGCTTTTGAATTAAAATCCTATGCTATGTAAATTCATGTGAATCGTGGTGTGCAACAAAGAGTTTTTAAATTTTTTAAAGTGCTTAGAAGAGAAAAACCATTTCATCCACCAAGGAGGGAGCCTTGGTAACCAACCATTGGTAGCACAGTTGGTAAGCGCAGTGGTAGCAAGATGTGAGGGCAGTGATAAATGCAGGTTCGAATCTCCATAGAGGATCATTTTGTTTTGTGTTGAAAAACATGGCAGAGTAAGTTTGAAAGGGAAGGAAGTTCATCTTCCTTCACATGGGCGCATCTAGCTCACATGATGGGATCCAAAGTGGTAAGATGCTTGGTGCTTGGGGATACAGTGGTTCAAATCACACCAAAACCCTTTTGGGGGGATAACAAGGTATGCATTAAGTTTGACCACTGAAATTTTTGGAGAAATTAGTTGAGGTATTAAAAATTAATTTTTGCATATTTTATTTGGTATGTGAGGTTTTAGGGGAGTTATAAGGTTGATGCAAAATAAATTTTTGGTATTATTTGCTTTAGGGTTTGAAAAGGAAATAAAGGTGTTTTAGAAATATTGGTTGAGATTTTGTGGTGTTGGATATTATTTTAAGTTGGAGATTTTAAGGTTTATCCAAGTAATTATTTTTTTGCATGATTTATGAATGTTAATTACATGTAGAAGCAATAAGGTGCATTTGAGCTTTGTTTATTTTTGTTTCTAAGGAATATTTGAGAAAGTGTTAATAGTGAGATATTGTTATCTAACCATTTAAATTGCAAAGAAGTAAATTGTCATTAAAACAAGTTTGCTAATGTCACTACTACATCAAATAAAAGGTATGGGCATATTATTCCTAGTGAGTGATTGTTAAATGTTGTGTATGCAAATTTGGAGTAAAAAGGATTGTTATGTGAGCATTGTTGAGTGTGTGTTGAATTAATGCTTCAAGGTTTTATGGAATAAAGAATTTTTGATAAAAACTTGTTTTATAAGCATTGTTGTTGAAGTGATTAATTGAATGAAGAACATGAACTAGGGTTTGCAAAGATCATGAGTATCATTTTTATGTGAGATTGGTTGATAAGTATTGTTGAAAATATTTGAGTGAGTTTTCATATGCTTGGACTAGGATTTGTGAGCAAGGATTATTTCATTGAGTGATAGGTTGAGTAAAGTTGATTAAGCCTATTCAAGTGAATGTGTTAAAGTGATTTTTAAAATTATATGAAACAAATTATTCTATATTCTAAATTGAGTTGAGAAAGTGATTGAGATTTAGTGAGTGTGAAGCATATCGAGTCTCTAACAATTCTCTATATATTTATATGGTAAAATGAGTGATTGAAAGTGTTTGAGAATTGTGGTGAATGTGAAGCATATTGAGTCTCTAAAAATTCTCTATATGTTTCTAAAAGAGTGATTGAAAGTAATTGAGCATTGTGATAAGTGTGAAGCATATTGAGTCTTAAAAAAATCTCTTTATATTTCTATGAGTTTGGACAAATTCTAGTGAGGACTTGTTGAGTAGATTTGGATAGGTTATTGAAAGAACTTGTGGACAAAATAGTGTGAGATTTTGTGGAATATTACAATGCATATTTGATACAAGTCTTTTAGAGGACTTGTGAGCAGAGTTGATTGATTGATTTGTTCAAACCTTGTGTTAAGTTTTGGGGCATATATAGCAGAGTTGATTTGAGATTGAGTCAAGCTTTGTGTTAAGGCTTGAGGATAGATATTGAGGATAAATTTGTGCTAGACATAAGGACTATGTTTAGTACTAATTTGAGGACAAAGTTAGGTGTAGACTTGAGAACAGGTTTGTACCAAACTAGAGACACAAATAGAGCATATTTGTGCTAGACTAAAGGATAGTGTTTAGTGCAGATTTGAGATAGAGCTTTTAAGGTGACAAAGTATAGAGGACAATATTCTCCATTGGATAGATATCCATTAGATAGGATAATGAAGACAAGTATATTTAGTGGATAGAGATCCATTATCCAGAGCAGTGGGGGAAACAAATATTATAGAATATCACCAGTCATAGCTAAGGAGAAAGGAGTTCTCCTATGGATAGAGATACATGAAATTTATTAAGGGATTGGTGTCTTCTTTTGATAGAGGTTCATAAACATTGTAATAGGGAAATGATTCCCAAGATATTGATTAAAATTTTTTTAGTAAAATAATTTATCTATGGAGTAGCCCACATTGGGTGAACCACGTTAAATTGGTGTCTCTATTGTATGTGGTTATTTATGCATTGCTTTTATTACTGCTTTTGATATTGCTATCTATACATTACATAATATTTATTGGGAAGAAAAAGTAAAAATTGGTCTTATATTGTTCACCCCTCCTCTTAGTATAAGCTTATGTTCTTCACACACTTGAAGAATGACAATTAATATCTCACACCTATTATTAGGTTTATGGAAATTAATTCTAAATTACAATATATTTTTAAAGTAAAAATAATAGACCTCTAGTCAAAAAATTGAGTTTCCAAAATTTAATGTCTCATCCTAACTCTCTAATGTGTTCACGCCCATGAAAATAAGTTGAGGTTTAGCATCATGTTGTGCTTTTAAGTATGACATAATACCCATGTACAAATTTGTCACCTATGGCATGGCATCATTAGATACTTATGATTTTTTACTAAAAATACTCTCTTTAACTATTACATAAACTATTAATAGTTTTTGCAAGTCAATGGTGTAATGTATCATATTTTGAAGTGCCTCTTTTAGAAAAAGGTAGATTTTTATGTTAAACAATGCAAGAAATAATTTTATCATGCATAAAAAGTTAGTCATTATTATCCACCTAGATGCACCTCACACTATAAAGTTTTTATTTATAAAGAAAATTCCATCACATCTATGTAGTCTTAATAGTTGTATACATTGATTCAATCATATATTGGTGTTTTTAAGGATCCATGTGGAGTTCCACTTTATTTTTATATTAAACATTTTACTAATTTGATTCTCTATTAACCTATATCAAGTAGCCCTTTGTATCACTAATATTTTTAGAAGAATAATAAGATACAATTTTAGATTTAATATTTGATTGATTAATGTAAAATATACCCTAATTCATCTTCATGTGGTAGCCCAATTATGATAGCATAAAATAAGGATGGATCTTAGTGCTTATACATTAACCATCATGTCCTTTAAAATATATCAATTAAGAGTGTGTATTAATTGCCTCACATAAATGATCTTCTATACTATCTTTAGGGAGCATTGTATTTCACCAAGATAGACTTCAACTCAAAATACCATTAGGTTGTAGTCAACATCTTAGATATTTAAAAGAACACTTTTAAGACCAAATAAGGGTTGTTCAAATGACTACTCATGCCTTTTGACTTGACAAATGTACATGTAATATTTATGTATCTAACAAGTAATTTCCTTACACAATTTTCTAGTTCCTTTTCATTATATACTTGGATGATATGCTTATCTTTAATAATACTTGAGAGGAATACATCAATGATCTACTTTAAGTTTTAGAAGCTCTACACTAACACAAGCTTCAATATAATATGTCATATTGAACATTTTGACATAATAACAATACCTTATCTAGGTCACATCATTGCCCATACCAACATTCTTGTAATTCAATCCAAGATACATTCCATCCATGAATGAATTATTCCTATAAATTTAGTTGATCTTCAAATATTCTTAGCCTTAGAAAACTTCTATAGTAAGTCTATATTTGGTTTTTAAAATGGTTTTTCATTATGGAATTAGGTAATAAATGGTAGAATAACATTTGGTAAATTATAATCCAGTAATAAATATTATAATATTGAAGAAATACCTCCATTCAAAAATAGTTCTAGTGCTGCCAAACATCACTTAATATTTTGACATTGAGATTAATGCATCAAAGTGCATGCTTGATCCCTTATCGATTTAACAATGGTAGTCTATTTCTTACCATGCTAAAACTTCCAATTATATAATTCAATGTTATTCCACCTATATGAAGTAATTATATGACATCATGCAAGCTATTTTGCAATGAAATCACTACATCGATGGGAGATCATTATCCATTTTGATAATAAACCTTTATTATTTTTTATTCCTAAAGTAATTTAGAAAAAACATATTACATGAAATGAATAACCTACATACAATATTTACACCGTATGATCAAGAATTATAAGGGCAAATAAAACTAAAAATATGGTTGTTTGAACTACCCACTAGTCCAATCCAAGGTTATGCACATTGGCAAATATTCACAAATAGGGCGAATATTGGTATTTCAAAAATTTGAAATTGGTGAATATGAGGACCCTCAATATATTCCCATTCGCATGAAAGTTTTTGGGACCAATTGTTTCTTAGGGTCAATTCACCATAATATATATGCAAACGTAGGCATATTTATAATCATTGGAAATATATTTTTGAGCCTAATCTAATGGTGGCGCTTTTATGAAGTTATAAGGTGATTTAATAGATAAAAATTTTCTCCAAATATTACCTTACTTTTTAGGGCTTCAAATTCCCCAAATTTTACTATGAAGATTATTGATCTTATTTTATTAGGATTAGCCTTTATTCACCTTGATTTTTATTAGGATTCACCATTTTTTTGCAAGTACATTTCGAGTCCAACCCCTTATGCATAACCCTGGTCCAAGCAATTCTAATAGTTATTGACATGTGCAACTATAATTCCACTACCTGGGATATGTTATATTTGAATGATATAGAGTTCACTTAGACACACCACTATATTTTATATGTCTATTAACTACCTAATAACTCTCTAAATGATAGAATTTTCTATCATTTAAAAGTAAATTTTATTCATGTATCTCTCTTCATCAACATTTGATTTTGGATATGCACTACTTAAAATTAATCTAAAGCTATTGTGTTAAAAAAACTTGTGTGTCATTATTAGAATGAAGGAGTGAAGCCTCACATTAGGTCTTATGTTCCTTATAGCATTTACATACCAATAAACCAAAAATTGGGTCCCTACTCACTATTACTACTTCCATATTGACCATGAAAAATAATAAATGTGGATTACCCCTAGGTCTACCTCAATGGAACATTAGAATGATTGTATGTTTATTATTGTTTTTATATTTTCAAGTATGGTGATCATAATACCAAGAAAAAAAGGTATTGTGATAATTTGAACTACTCAATGCATGTATAAATACACTTTGAAGTCATAGATTATCTAGTATTAAATGAACATTCCAAATTCAACACCATGTTTTGGTAGCATTTATGGGATCTATATGACATACAATTGGATAATTCAACCTCCCTCTATACTTAGACTAATGGTGAGACTAAAGCAATGAACAAGATATTTTTGTATCTACTTTATATGTACAATTATAATCATCCTTATACATGGGATGAAAGATTACCATGCATTAAAAACACTACAATAGAGCATTGCATAGCTTTATTTACTATAGTATATTCTAAGGATACCTTTTATTTTAGGTTAATGCACCTTATGAAGAACATGTTCTTATACTGAGAGGAGGGGTGAATAGTATAACATAATTTTTTTTTCCAAATAGTAGCATCATCATTAATAAAATAGTAAACATCACACAAAGCATCACACACATGAGAGACATCATTTTTAATGTGGTTCACCCAATGTGGGCTACCTCCACAGAGAAAATATTTCTTCTAAATATTTATCAAATAATATCTTGGGAATCCTTCCCAATTACAATGTTTATGGACCTATATTAAAAGGAGATGTTGATCCCCTAATATTAGGCTCGTGGATATCTTCCACAGGAGAACTCTTTCCCCTTATGCTCTGGCTAGTGATCTTCTAGAAGACTTTGTCTCTCTGTTGCACTAACTAGTGGATCTCTCTCCACTTGAAGACTCCTCACTTAGAATATTTGTCTTCAATTTTCCTAGCCATTAGATCTCTATCCACTAAGACTCTGTCATCTATACTTTGTCACCTCCAAATATCTATCAATAGGTTCACTCAAAACCTTATCAAATATGATCAATAGGTCCACACATAAATTGTCTAAATCTACTCAACAGGTCCACACAGAACCTGCTCAAATATGCTCAACAGGTCCACACATAACCTATCCAAATATGCTCAAAAAGTCCTCTCTAGGACTAGCTCAAATATATATTGCAATCTTCCATAAAAGCTTACACAAAATCATTCCACAAACCTTCTCAAAGACTTACCTCAAATATGCTTAAAAAGTCCACATACAACTTGTTCAATCACATAGAATCATAAAGATAACTGTTAGAGACTCAATATATTCTTTACTCAATGTTCAGTTAATATATCAACTCGATATCATGGAAGCATAAAGCGAATTGTTAGAGATTCAATATGTTCTATACTCAAATACCAATCTCAACTCAAATCAATCTCATAGAAGCATAAAGAGAATTGTTAGAGACTCAATATGTTCTATACTCAAATACCAATCTCAAATCAATTCAATATCATAGAAGCATAAAGAGAATTGTTAGAGACTCTATATGTTCTATTCTCAAATATCAATCTCAAATCAAATCAGAATATATAATAGTTTGTTTTATGGAACTTGAACAACCACTTCATACAATCACTTGACTAGGCTCAATCAACTCTACTCAACCAATCACCTCAAGGAATAACCCTTTCTTACAAACCCTAGTCCAATCATGTATCAACCAACTAAAAATATTTTCAACAATGCTCAACAACAAATCTCACATAACAATGATACTCATGTTCTTTTCTAACTCAAGTTCAATTTCTTTGCATGACCAATTGGCTTCAACAACAATGCTTATAAAACAAGGTTTAATCACAACTCTCAAACCATAAAACCTTGAAGCATTAAACCAACAACTCTTCAAAAAGGAAACCACAATCAATCCTTTTCTATCCTAAGATATTTTCAAAAATTAATAACCCAAATAAGTCAATGAAGAATATTTGCCATACCTTTTTGATGCCTTATGAGTTGTCCACTAAATCTGCCACACTTAAAACATTTTATTTTTTGAATATCAACAAGGGTTAGAGGTCTTGAGTAATAACACAATAATAAAAATAATATCTCAATAACACCTTATTACTACTACTCAATAAAATGGACCATATCCTCTTATGAAAGAAATAAACCCTCAAAAGAATGAATCAAACTTACTTTTGGAACTCCTTGACAAAACCAAAAATATATCCTTACACACACTTTATTTATTCCTCTAAGAAATCTAAACACGTAGCTCTCAAAAAGATATTTCCAATGATATATAATATGATATATTTCCAAAAATAAAATAAGTAGAAATCTCTATCTTTCCTAGGGCATATCATATCTTTATTTGTCCTTAGGCAACCTTGGCAGAAATTAGAATATTAAACAAAAATTAAATTCACTTGCCTTGCCCTCGATGGGATTCAATCCCCTGAATTCTTTCTTACCAATGCTTTAGTCGCAGCCAAGCCACCATTGGGCCATGCACCTGGATGAGTCTAAAAGAGGATGTCCACCATTAAGTTTCCATGAACAACGCTCCTCCAAAAAATAACAAACGCTTCACGGACTTCTTCCTTGCAATCCAAAAGGCCTCACGTGAATCGAACTCGGTACCTCCTCCTTAGTATAAAGAAAACAAACCACTAGGCCATGTTGGCCTATATTCTTAGAGTCTCTGAACCTCAACACCTTTACCCTTTACGTAAATCGTAAGGGCTTCAAAAAAACAACTCGTTCGCATGCGCTTCGAATTCAAATCAATTGCAAGGGGACTTTGGTAAATGATTTCGTTGGCATTTATATAATGCCTTTTGCCCTCTTAGCATCATGTCAATGCTCTGAATTATTTTGATGTCGACATGATTTAATTTATAATTAATTTAAATTTAATTTTAAATTTAAATATTATAAATTAAAAACAACCTTAGGTTTAAATTAATTAAACCTTAGAACTTTGTCTTAAAGAACCAACCTTAGGTTTAATTAAATATTATTTATAAAATTTAAATTCCTTGTGAATTTAAATAATTTATAAATAATTATTAAACCTCTTTTTTACCTTTGCAATAACCCCTCTTGGGTTTTTATAGACCAATCGCTTAACATGTGCTCCCAATAATATTAAAATATTATGGAGATTTTTTTCCTTTCACTTTTGCACTGGTGAAGCTTTTTCTTGGATGACTTGGGCGACTTTATTTCTTGCAAAATTCCTTTATAATAGTTATAACTCTATCAGGTGACATTAATGACAACTTTTGGCGTCGAGGGGTCAAAATGTCCAACAATATCCCCCTTTGTCATTGATGGCAACCCATATATTTTTACTGAAACCTGACCTTCTTTTCTTCTACCCCTGGGACTTTGCTTTCCTTGGCTCAATGCTCTCTCACATATTAAATATCTCCCCATATCAAATCTTACCCCAATACATAAATATCTCCCCCTTTGACATCAATGGAAAATGGTCACCTTTAGGGCTCAGGGCTAAGAATGAGTCTCTTAGCTTAGGCCCTCCCCCATCTCCACATGAGATGGTTAATTTTAGGGTGGGAGTATCACTCCCAATTTTCGTTGAAGATAATCAAAAGTATCCTTTGAGAGTGGCTTAGTGAAAATATATGCTATATGTTCCTTTGTAGTGACATACTCCAATCTAACAGGTTTATCTAACACCTATTCTCTCAAAAAATTATACTTAATCAGAATGTGCTTCATCCTGGAGTGCATTACCAAATTTTTTGAGATACATATGGCACTGGTATTATCACATAGTATAGGAATGGGCTGATCATGCTTTATCTTGAAGTCTTCTAAATTTCTCTTCATCCATAACACCTATGTACAACTGGCTACTACTGCAATATATTCTGTCTCTACTGTAGATAATGATACTGAAACCTACTTCTTACTTAACTAGGAGACTAGAATTTCTCCAAGAAAGAAATCTCCTCCACTTGTGCTTCTATCATCAATGCTTATGGCCCAATATGCATCTATATATGCTATGAGTGTGAAACTATCACTTTTGGGATACCAAAGCCCAAAATCCATAGTCCCTTTTAGATACCTAAAAATTATTTTTACTCTTCTACATGTGTTTCCTTAGGTGCTTCTTGAAATATTGCCACTAATCCCACTGATTGCACTATGTCCGGTCTACTAGCCATTACATATAATAAGTTGCCAATCATGGATCCGTATAGTCTCTAATATGCCTATGGATATTCATCATCCTTACTCAACTTGCACCCTATGACCATAGGAATACTTACTGGTTTGCAATATTCTAACCTAAATTTCTTCAACATCTCCTTGATGTACTTGGATTGAGAAAGAAAAACTCCCTTTCTTGATTGTGAAATTTTAAGATCAAGAAAGAAAGATAATTCACCGAGCATAGACATATCAAATTCACTTTGCATATTTTTAGCGAATTCTTTGCACGTCTTGTCATTATTTCCTCCAAAAATTATGTCATCAACATAAAAAACCACTATTAGAAGATATTTTCCTTCATTTATGATATACAAATTACTGTCTGCTATTCCTTTACTGAATCCTTATTCTTGTAGATACTTATCCAATCTTGAGTACCATGATCTTGGAGCCTGCTTTAAACCATTCAATATCTTTTTCAATATGCATACCTGATCTGATGTATCTACTAGTATGAATCCCTCTGGCTTCTCAATGTAGACCTCTTCTTATAGAACCCCATTTTGAAAGGTTGACTTGACATCCATCTGATATACCTTGAAGTTCTTGAAACTTGCGAAAGCTAAAAAAATCCTTATAGCTTCAAGTCATACAACTGGAGAAAATGTTTCATAAAAATCAATTCCTTCTACTTGTGCATAACCTTTTCATACTATCCTTGCTTTGTTTCTGACTTCTCCATATTCATTCAACTTATTTTTGAAAACCCATTTTGTACCAATAACATTTTTTTAATTTCGTCACAGAACAAGTTCCTAAGTTTTGCTCTTCTCTATCTGATCCAATTCCTCATTCATTTATTTAACCCAAAAATCATCTTCACTAGCATGAGTGGATTTTTTTGGCTCAATCTTAGATAGCAAAGAAAATTTACTTGTTGAGATGGTTTTATTACTCTTCTCCTTGTCTGTCTTTCATCTGGATTCTTGATAATATGATATTTTGGTTGATGTTTCTATACAAACCTGGAAGGAGTCTTAGGAAGAAGACTTTGTATTTATTCTTCATCATTATCTGATTCCTCACAAAATTATTCTGGATAACATTGGTATTCTTGGTATACAATTTGCTGAATTGATTCTTTGGAATCTATCTTTTCATCAATTGTTACATTCATACTTTCCACCATAGTGTGTGTTCTTTTGTTGTAACATCTATAAGCCTTGCTCTTTTTAGAATAACCAATAAAAATTCCCTCATCACATCTTGGATCAAATTTACCCAAATTCTGATCTTCTCGTCTTATGTAACATTTGCTTCCAAAGATCTTGAAATGTTTTAGAGTAGCAGGTCTTCCTTTCCAAAGCTCATAAGAAGTATCATGGTGATTTACCCTTAATTAAGCCTTAGTAATTATGTATACAACTTTATATACTACTTCTTTCCAAAAACCATCTGACAACTTAGATTTATTTAACATATCTCTAGTCATGTTTTCAATAGTCTTGTTCTTCCTTTCAACTACTCCATTTTTTTGAGGAATTATTATTGCTGAGTACTCTCTCTTAATTCCATGTTGTCTTAATAATTTTTCCTGTTTCATAGACACTTAATCATTTTGTTTGTTTCATTTTCAACCAACTTCTTGAATGATTTTAATTTTTTGAAGGCCTCTGACTTCTCTTTTAGGAAAGTTAGCCAAACCATTCTAAAATAATATTCTACAAAAAAAATGAAGTAACTCTCACCCTGAAGACTTTGTGTTCTGGTAGGACCACATAAATCAATATGTATTAGACTCAAAGGCTCAGAAGACATATAGCCTTTTGGTTTGTAAGTTGTCCTAGTTTGCTTTTCATGTTGGCACGATGCATAAATTGTATTTTGTGGTCTTCTTATTTTGGGTAAATCTATGACTGGCTATTTATTGCTTATGTTGATTATGTTGTCAAAATTCAAATGACCCAATATTCTATGCCACAACCATATCTCATCTTCTTGTGATAGAAAACATTTTTTGCCTTTGATCTCATTAATCATGTATAAGTTGTTTGGGGTCATTCTTGCATTTGCAATAATTCTTCCTATTTCTGTTTTTCTTATCTCACATTTATCTGTATGGAAGGTGACCATGTATCCTTGATCACAAAGTTTACTTATACTCAATATATTGTGTTTTAACCCTTTGACATATAAAAAAATTTTGTTTTTGTTTTTCCATTGTCTAGACTTTGAGTACCTCTCCAAAAAATCCTTGTTGATCCATTATCACCAAAACTTACTGATCCTCTATTTGTTTCCTTTAGAATAATGAACTTGTATTTGTATCCTAACATGTGACTAGAGCAACCACTATCCAAATACCATTGTTCATTTTTATCTTGAGCATGTAGGGTTGTTTGTACTAACATAGATCTGGCCCTAACATTCTTTCTTTCATCCTTCCTAGTTGTTGGAATTGTTTTTCTAGACTTATAAAATGTCATTTTACACCACCTAGCCTTGTCCCCAAAGTTATTGCATTTGTAACATATAACATCATCATCCATGAGAGGTGCAAAGGAATTGAAATTTCTATTGTATCTAGCATGATGAATACATTGTGCAACTCTATATCCATATTTATTGCAATACAAATAATGACCATGGAAGAAGTTATGTAACCTATTTGGAGATCTTGGATATTGTGACGAATTCATCTTCTTTTTGTGATTAACCCTTATCCAAGGTTCTTATTTGCTTTCTTCCTTTTTGATGTCCTTTGTTTTCTTTTATTTGTTTGAAGTTTCTACCTTTTTGAAGCTTGAGTCCTCTCTTGCTTCTCATATTATGTTTCTTGTAGTATCTTTGTCCTTTCAAATTTATTCCTTAGGAGAACAATTTTTTCTTGCAATATTCCACATTCTGTTTCCATGGATTTCAAAAGATCTGACATATCTTGGTCAATATTTTTTCTTTCTTCCACCTTGATCTTGAGTTCTATGAGATTTTGTATGAATTCCACTCTTGCTTCTTCATATTATTGAATTTTTTTTTAGGCTTGAATTTTTCTCTCTAAGTCTTTCCAATTTTTTGAGAGCAATAAAGAAATATTCTTTCATATCAAATATAGTATCTAATTCATTCTCTTAAGTCATATGTGCTACCAAAAGATCCTCTTCCAAGCTGTTAGACTCTTCACAGAGATATCGACTCTTATACCAATTGAATAAAATATACTTATACTGAGAGGGGGGTGAATAGTATAACATAATTTTTTTCCCAAATAGTAGCATCAGTATTAATAAAATAGTAAACATCACACAAAGCATTACACACATTAGAGACATCATTTTTAATGTGGTTCACCTAATGTAGGCTACCTCCATAGAGAAAATATTTCTTCTAAATATTTCTCAAATAATCTCTTGGGAATCCTTCCCAATTATAATATTTATGGACCTCTGTCCAAAGTATATGTTGATCTCCTAATATCAAGTTCATGGATCTCTTCCATAGGATAACTCTTTCCCCTTCTGCTCTAGCTAGTGATCTTCTAGAATATTTTGTCTGTCTACTACACTGTCTAGTGGATCTCTCTTCACTTGAAGACTCCTCACTCATAAGATCTATTTTCAATTTTCCTTGCTAATGGATATCTATCCACTAAGACTTTGTCATCTATACTCTGTCACCTCCAAAGCTCTATCAATAGGTCCACTTAGAACCTTCTCAAATATGCTCAACAGGTCCACATAGAACCTGTCCAAATATTCTCAACATATCCACACAAAACCTAATCAAATCTACTCAACATGCCCACATAGAACTTGTCCAAATATACTCAACAAGTCCTCTCTAGGAATTGCTCAAATTTGCATTGCAATATTGCATAAAAGATTACAAAAAATCAGTCCACAAGTCTTCTCAAATACATGCCTCAAATATGCTTAACAAGTCCACATAGAACTTGTTTAATCACATAGAATCATAAAGAGAATTGTTAGAGACTCAATATGTTCTATACTCAATTCTCAATTAATATATCAACTCAATATCATATAAGAATAAAGAGAATTTTTAGAGACTCAATATATTCTATACTCAACTCCCAATCTCAATTCAAATCAATCTCATAGAAGCATAAAGAGAATTGTTAGAGACTCAATATGTTCTATACTCAAATCCCAATCTCAACTCAATTCAATATCATAGAAGCATAAAGAGAATTGTTAGAGACTTTATATGTTCTATTCTCAAATATCAATCTCAACTCAAATTAGAATATAGAATAGTTTGTTTCATGGAACTTGAACAACCACTTCACACAATCACTTGAATAGGCTCAATCATCTCTACTAAACCAATCACCTCAAGGAAAAACCCTTTCTTACAAACCCTAGTCTAAGCATGTATCAACCAACTCAAAATATTTCCAATAATGCTCAACAATAAATCTCACATAACAATGATACTCATGTTCTTTTCTAACCCAAGTTCAATTTCTTTGCATGATCAATTGGATTCAACAACAATGCTTATAAAAAAATCTTTAATCACAAATTTCAAACTAGAAAATTTTGAAGCATTAAACCAAAAACTCTTCAAAAAGGAAACCAAAGTCAATCCTTTTATCTCTAAATATATTTTCAGAAATCAATCACCCAAATAAGTCAATGAAGAATATTTCCCATATCTTTTTGATGCCTTATGAGTTGTCCACTAAATTTACCACACTTAACACATTTTATTTTTCCAATCTCAACAAGGGTTAGAGGTCTTGAGTAATAACACAATAATAAAAATAATATCTCAATAACACCTTATTACTCCTGCTCAATAAAATGCACCATATCCTCTTATGCAAGAAATAAACCCTCAAAAGAATAAATCAAACTTATTTTTGGAGCTCCTTGAAAAAACCAAAAATATCTCCTTAAACACACCTTATTTCTCCCTCTAAGCAATCAAACAAGTAGATCTCGAAAAGAGCTTTCCAGTGATATATAATATGATATATTTCCAAAAAGAAAATCAACATAAATCTCTATATTTCCTAGGGCATACCATATCCTTATTTCTCCTTAGGCAACCTTGGCAGAAATTAAAATATTAAACAAAAATTAAATTCACTTGCCTTGCACTCGACGGGATTTGATCCCCCGACTTCCTTCTTCCCAATGATTTAGCCACAGCCAAGCCACCTTTGAGCCATGTGCCCGAATGATTCTAAAAGAGGATGTCCACCATTAAGTTTCCATGAACATAGCTCCTCCAAAATATGACTAGCACTTCACGCGATTCTTCCTTGCAATCCAAAATGCCTCACATGAATCGAACACATGACCTCCTCCTTAGTACCAAGTAAACATACCACTATGCTATGTTGGCCTATGCGCTTAGAGTCTCTGAACCTCCACATATTTATCCTTTACATAAATTGTAAGGGCTTCGAAAAACAACTCATTCGCATGCACTTCAAATTAAAATCAATTGCAAGGAGACTTTGGTAAATGATTTTGTTGTTATTTATATAATTCCTTTTGCCCTCTTAGAATCACGTCAATGCTTCGAATGATTTTGACATTGACGTGTTTTAATTTATAATTAATTTAAATTTAATTTTAAATTTAAACATCATAAATTAAAAACAAACTTAGGTTTAAATTAATTACACCTTAGAACTTTGTCTTAAAGAACCAACCTTAGGTTTAATTAAATATTATTTATAAAATTTAAATTCCTTATGAATTTGAATAACTTATAAATAATTATTAAAACTCTTTTTTTACCTTTGCAATAACCCCTCTTGGGTTTTTATAGACAATAATATTAAAATATTCTGGAGTCTTTTTTCCTTTCACTTTTGCACTAATGAAGCTTTTTCCTGGATGACTTGGATGAATTTATTTCTTTTCGAATTCCTTGATAAGAGTGATAACTCTATCAGGTGACATCAATGACAACTTTTGGCTCAGAGGACTCAAAATGTCCAACACCTTCAAAAAAAAAATTCAAACACTTGTTAACAATCAAGTGCTACGTTAGGCTAAGGAAAATCTCCTTATTGATCAGCTAATAAAAATTTTAATCCCAGCCCATATTGGAATGCTTAAAGAGTTTTCATATACATAGAAAAAATTCACTTCATAGTCATAAATACAACCTAGCTCTTCTCATATATTATGGTTGGCTACTTGTTATTTAATCTATACATTTTGAACTAGAAAAAATGATGATCAAAATATTTGAAAAGGAAAGTCATTAAATAATACAAACTAAATCTCCACTTTCATTCAATTCAGTTTTGAATCTATAAAAAAAAATGGCTAGTATTTGTTGAACTTGCATAATCATTCCATTGTTTATAATCATTATTCATGTTGAATGATCTCATCCTTGGTAATCATTTTCAACAAATCATTTTTCACTTGTATAAGAACTATAATGGATTAACTCTTCTTTTTATTCTTGATCAATAAGAAAATATTTCCCTTAACTAGGGTATGCTTACTTCTAGTTAGATCTTAGACTGAAACATTTTTCAATAAAATCTCTCATTCATTATAGGTATTCAAGTACTATAAAAGTAAGATTCACTCTTTACTCACACTTGCACTTACAACTTGCTTCCACTTAAAATAAAATAAAACTAAGATATATTTACTTTTATGTAGCTTGTTGTAATTTAAATAAATAGTTTATTATTTATTTAATAGGAAAATTTTATAAAAAATATGATAATATTGAATGCAATGAAGGAAAAACTATCAAGCTTACTGTAGTGGTAAGGGTTTTGGCCTCTCTTTTAGAGGTCCAAGATTCAGACCCCACTTAGTATGAGGGGACCTGGACCCCTCATAAAATCCTATGTAAAGTCACTGAAGAAGAGCTCCAAACTTACTACAGTGTGGTAAGGGTCTTTGGGTTTTTTTTTTAGAGGTCCAAGGTTCAAACCCTACTCAGTATGAGAGGACCATGATCCCTCATAAAAACATGTGTAAACGCATTGAAAAGAATGAAGGAAAAACTCCAAAGAAGTGGAGAGTGGTAAATTTTATACATAGACATGTTCCAATCCCTTGACTAAACCTTTAAATTTATTAGATAATATGAATTCAAAGTAACAAATAATGTGTATAAATAATAATAATATAATCATGATACAATACGAATGAACAACAAAATGTGTGAATAATAATAATATCATCATGATACAATATAAATGAACCTCAAGCTAAATAAAACAAACCTAAGTAACTAAAAAATATTTTTTAATAAATGAAAATATAAATAAAAAATTTGAATGTAAAAAAACAAAAAAAAAACTTATTAATCATTGCCATGGTGACGCCCAGGTTCGAAGTGGGGACCTTCGGTGTGTGAGACTGACGTAATGACTGAGTACACCACTGCACCCTTTTGTAACTAAGGTTACGTAAACTACAAACCTTTCTGAAATTTCAAATTGAGATTCCGATGTAAGCCTTCTCTTTCTGCCGTGCTTCATATCATCAGTGGGTATATGGTTCACAAGGTTTGGCGAGGACAAATTATGGAATTCAGGGCACATACAATGCACCTATTCGCTTCTTTGAAACCTTCTCAAAATCTTATAGAGGAAAGGGTTTTCATCAGTTTTGGATGAATCCTGATCTCCGTTCACTTCTTCGAGTATTGTATCCAAGCCTGCAGTAGAATCACCAACATCTCTAACGAGCCCAAAAGCCCAGTGACACCTAACAAAGCCACCACAGTGGCCATAATAATACCTTCTAACGATTAGATTGTAGTTAAACCCACGCGCATTCCTCTTACAAATCTCTGGAATTCCCTACAAATCTCTGGAATTCCCTCAAGTGGTCGTCTTCCATTGGTCAAAGCATATGCGCCTCCGGGGTGGCCTTTCTCTTCAATGAACTGTATTATTATGATATTACAATAAACCGTATTATTACAGGCCGTATTATTGGTAGTGTCCATCACGGATATGAATTTGGATCGTGCTCATACATTTGCTTTCCATTTACCATTTCTCCCTAATGCTTTGGACCCTGTTAGAATATAATGACACAATATATTTTTTTTACTAAATAAATTTCACAATTTTAGTTTTGATAAAGAAAATATAGCACTCACTGCTTTAGTTTATTATATTATTACATTTAAATATTTAATATTATTTATTTGTATTTGTCTCTATTCAAGAACACGTCACTTGGAGATGATTTTATAAGGATTTTTTATGAGGTATATTGGATTTCTTTGAGCATCAAATTATATATTTGTTGAGGTTATAATATGTTGCATCTATTTATGTATTAAAACTGAAAATTTACATTGTTTTTTCATTTAATTTTTTTATAAGTTTAATACAAAAGGATTTTAGTAAGTTTATGACCATATAATATCTTAAATTCAATAAAAAATTTGTTATATACACTTTAAAGTAATAAAATAAACTTCTAGCTAAGCTAATTATTTTTACCATAGATCTAAGTAGTAAGACTTGTTCTCAAATTTAGTAGTGCACTAACATAAATGTAAAAAATTAAGTCAATTTCTCTTTTAGTGGGTAACTTACTAAGGACACAAAAAAAGTTGGTCAAACTTATGTTCAAATTGTAAAGTTAATGTGGGAATTGGTCCTAAAGGTTCCTTTGAGTTGAGTGTTGAGTTGGCATTTTAACTCACTTGCATCTTAAGCTATACAAATACCTTCCTCTGTGATTGGATGTTATCCACATATACTATTACACAACAAGGAAAGCATGTTGACAAGTCATTATCCATATTATTTGTGACCTTGGAGTAACTGGTCAATACCTCATAGAAGTTACAAATTACTTTTCAGTTTGAAATCAATTAAAATTCAACCTAAGAAGTATTACTATATTTATTTTATTTATTATATTTTATTTTTCCTTTAGATGCATCTCCAATTAGTAAGCATTTTTTAGCAAATTCTTTACTAGTAAATATTTATTTAACATTCCCCATTAGGAATCAAGTTACATCCACATGAGTGGCAAAGGTTATGTTGTTTGGAAGGTGCTGAAGTTAGGAGAGAAAGTGGTAAAACCAAGACTACTCCGTAAAGTGGGTAGAGGGGATAAAGCAAAAATTTGGATCAATACCCCCCTTAATTTCAGAATTTCTAGAGTAGTAGCCCCTTTAACAGAGCCTTGAGGCTAGATGTTGGTTCAATATAACATCCTATATACATACAAGGTAGATTGGGACCTTCTCTCTTATGCAACTAAAGTAGTGGGAAGAGTGGATAGTCTCAATGTCTACAAATTTGGTGTCACTTCTAGAGAGGATATTAAAGCAATGCCACCTTATAGGAAAGAAGGAAGAGGACAATATAGTTTGAAGTCTATAGAGTTACCAATTAAGGTAAGCAAATTAGTTGTAATATAATTTTATTTTGAAGAAAACCTATAGAGTTATTTGTTTATAGCAAGGAATAGAGAATTTTTTTTGTAAATTAAAAAACTCAAGGCTTTTTCCAAATCCCTAGCTACTTTTAAGAATTTTTAGGGTTGAGATCATGGAGTTACCAATTTTTACTAGAAAGGATGACATTGATGCTCAAGAATGGTGGATAAAATTAGATCTCTTGATATGAAACACATTTACAAATAGAACACAAAAAGGCTTGCATGAATGAAAAATAATTTTTATTACCGAACATGAGTAATAATAGGTATTACAAAGATTTTAATCGGATAAGGTTGTATTAAATATTGATAGTTACAACCTTTATCCATTACAACTAACAAAATAAGTGGTTGTAAATATAATTTATCAACTTATTACAAGTAATGGTAATACACTAATCCCTATCATTCCTCTCCATTGAGAAAGTATTGGTCTCTAAGGTGTATAAGTGTGGAAAAGAAATATGAGTAACTAATGAGTGTTAGGTGCAACAAAAAATGCACTCCTATTACAAAATAATAAGATCAATATCACAAATTTGAACAAGTCTTCAAAAATCCAAAAACTAACCCTAGATCTGAATTAGGATCATAAAACACTCTCCAATGACTATAAACACTACTATACCTATAGACAGTTGGATGGGTCCTTTGATTCGATAGAAGAAAGAAACATGGATTAAATAGTGAAGATGCTAGAGAAAATACTCAAAATATGTACCAAAGATGCCATGCAAAAAAAATAATTTTGTCAGGAATTAAATTTTTGGTTGTAATTGACACTAATTTTTTTTGTTTTTTAAATGCTGAGATGTCACACATTAATGACTGAGGAGAAACATGTTTTAATGATTGAAATGCACATTAATGATGGAATCAAATCCATTAATGATGAAAAATGGCTCCAAAATAAAAGGGTGGATGACATCAGTAGGATTGAATAACACAAGCTTATACTGAGAGGGGGGGTGAACAGTATAAGCCCACTTTTTACTTTTCTTCTCAAATCAATATTATGTAGTGTATAGATAGCAGTATCAATAACAGTAATCAAAGTAATGCATAAAACACCATACACAATAGAGACAGATTTTAACGCGGTTCACCCTACCTCCACATAGAAAATATTTCTTCTAAATATTTCTCAAATAATATCATGGGAATATTTCCCAAATTATAATGTTTATGGACCTTTGTCCAAAGGATATGTTGATCTACTAATCTCAAGTTCGTGGATCTCTTCCATAGGATAACTCTTTCCCCTTATGCTCTGGCTAGTGATATTCTAGAAGACTTTGTCTCTATGCTACACTGACTGGTGGATCTCTTTCCACTTGAAGACTCCTCACTCAAATTTATATTTTATTGTCCTATCTTTTGGATCTCTATCAATTGAGACTCTGCCATCTATACTCTATCATGTTCAAAGCTCTATCTCAATACTATACCAAACACAGTTTAGTCGACATATCATAGTTCTTCTCAATCTCTTGTACTAAACACCGTACAGTAGATCTAGTACAATTTTTCTCAATAGGTTAACTCAGAACCTGCTCAAATCCACTCAATAGGTCCACATAGAACCTACTCAAATCTGCTCAATAGATCCATACAGAACCTGCTCAAATCTACTAAGTAGGTCCACATAGAACCTGCTCAAATATGCTTAAAAGTTCCACACAGAACCTGCTCAAATATGCTCAACAAGTCCTCACAGAACCTGCTCAAATCTGCTCAACACATCCACACAAAACCTATCCAAATTAGCTCAATAATTCCTCTCTAGGACTTGCTCAAATCTGGTCAATAAGTCCTCTCTAGGACTTGCTCAAATATGCATAGTAAGATTTCACAAAAGGTTAACTCAAATTAGTCCACAAGCCTTCTCAAATACTTGTCTCAAATCACATAGAATCATAAAGAGAATTTTTAGAGACTCAATATGTTCTAAGCTCAATGTTCAATAAATATCTTAATTCAATCTCATAAAAGCATAAAGAGAATTGTTAGAGACTCAATATGTTCTATACTCAAATCCCAATCGTAACTCAAATCAATCTCATAGAAGCATAAAGATAATTGTTATAGAATCTATATGTTCTATACTCAAATCTCAATTTCAAATCAATAGAAGCATAAAGAGAATTGTTAGAGACTCTATATGTTCTATACTCAAATACCAATCTCAACTCAATAGAAGCATAAAGAGAATTGTTAGAGACTCAATATGTTCTATTCTTAAATCTCAATCTCAACTCAATTCACAATATGAAATAGTTTGTTTCTAGGAACTTGAACAACCACATGCATCCACTTGACTAGGCTTAAATCAACTCAAATCAACCAATCACCTCAAATAACAATACTTTCTCATAAACCCTAGTCCAAGCATGTATTTTACCAACTCAAAATGTTTCCAACAATGCTCAATCACAAATATTACATAACAATTATACTCATATTCTTCTCTAACTCAAGTTCAAGTTCATTTCACAATCAATGGGCTTCAACAACAATGCTTCTAAAATAAGGTTTAATTATAACTCACAAACCAAAAACCCTTGAAGCATTAAACCAACAACTCTAAAAAATGGAGACCACAATCAATCATTTTCTCTCCAAATATATTTCAGAAATCAACCACCATAAACAATCAATAGGAGAATGTGCCCATACCTTTTTGATGCCAAGGAGTTTTCCACAAAATCTGCCACACTTAAACATAAATTTCCTTTCCAATATCAATAAGGGTTAGTGGACTTAAAATAATCACAATATAAAGCATAACTCAATTTACAACCTTTTTACTCCAACTAAATAAACACATCCACCAAAGTCCATTTTTAATAAAACCCTTATCAAAATAACAATCAATAAGCCTTTCAAAAATACTTTAAAACAACTCCTTATTTCTCCTAAATTCAATTCTTAATAAACATAAAATAAATAATTAAACCCCTCAAGTTTTGTAATAATCAATACAACCCAAATAACAAAGCTTAATTAAAACTTTAATTTCCATTAACCACCTTATAACTCCAACCTTAGGGCTAAATAAAATTAAATTAATGCAAAACGTAATTACCTCCTCAAGGGGATTCAAACCCTTGACTTGCACATGCCACAAGTGTCTTAGCCACGGTTAAGATTCGAACCGAGCTAGCCACTCATTGGAAAGGGAAAGTCACAATGTGCATAATCCTCTTCTCCACATTTCGTAAAATCAAAAGCGTTGAAGTGCCTTTCTCATGCCTTCCAAAATATCGTCAAAGGGATTCGATCCTTGGCGTTTTCATCTATCCTACGACTTAGCCAAAACCGATTGCCAATGCACCATGCTGGCCAAGATGTTTGTTTCTCTAAACGCTACCTATCTTATTTGCTACTTCACTTCTCAAGAAATTTGCACAAGCTCATAAACGATTCGATGGCCAATTATTTGATTGCATGAGCAAGGATGAAATAATAATAAATTGAAGCCCCATTTATATAGTCCTTTAATCATATCGAATACATTGGCATAAATATGAATTTTTATTTGCTTGATGACGTCGACGGAAGTCTCACGTATTTAGTTTTAAATTTGAATTCAAATTTTAAATAATTAAAATTTAAACCAAATATTAAAACTTAAATATCTCCATCACCGGGGCACCTTTTTCGATGAAACGAAAGACCAACTTGCTTTTTAAGAAAAAATCAGATCAAATTTGTTGTCCATGGTTTTAAATAAAATATTTTGTTTTTCCTATCTTGGTTTTCACAAAAACCCTTCATTGATCCTTTTGACATTAAATGATCTTTTGACATCAATGACAACATATTAGCTTAGGGACTCAAAATGTCCAACAATCTCCCCCTTTGTCATTGATGGTAACCCATATCATTTTACTGAAATATGACCCTCTTTTTTGCTCTCCCTGGGACTTTGCTTTGCCTGGGTCAATGCTCTCTCAGATATTAAAAATCTCCTCATATAAAAAACTCTCCCCAAAATACACAAATCTCTCCCCCTTTGACATCAATGGCAAAGGGTCACCTTTGGGGCTCGGGGCTAAGAATTAAACCTCTTAGATTAGCCCCTCCACCACCTCCACATGAGGTGGTTAATTCTAGGGTGGGACTATTTCTACTTCCTGAAAACACTATTCTCTGCCTTTGTCTTTTCCTCTTTCTTTTTGTTGAATCCTCTAACTGTTTCTTTCCAAGTCATCATCCATGTTCCTATTCCTGTTATTTTTCTCATCCATGTTCTTGTTCTTATTTTTATCCATGTTCCTGTTCTTGTACATGCTCTTGTCCTCATTCTTTTTAGAGTATTTTTTTTTGAGTTTGTGTTCTTGTTCATCTTCTTGTTTCTGTTCATGTTCTTGTTCCTGCCCATGTTCCTATTCCTGTTCATATTTTTGTTCCTATTCACATTCCTATTCCTATTCATGCTTGATTCTAGAATATTTTCTCTAAACCATATTGCTATGTGACCATAATTATTTCACTTATAACACTTAATGTTAATATTCCCATTGAATCTTCCTTGTCTAGACCTCATTGATATCCTGTTCTGACTGTTGTTCCATATGAATCTTCTTTGCCCATTTTCCCTATTGGACTCACTGCAATATGACTCATCCTTATAAGTTTCAATTTTACTTCTACTTTCATCTAAGAATCCCTCTTCTGAATTGTCTTCTTCTGAAGTTCCTTCTTCTTCAAGACTTGAAGTAGAATTTTCTTTTTCCTGTTTCTTTCCAAAGCCAAGACCTGTTGAACATGATGTTCTTTGTTGTTCACAAATGAACTTATCCAAGTTCTTAGAGCTATTTGTGAAACTCTTCATCTTGATCTTGGAGTCCTTTAAATATTCCTTTAGAGTAGCCACTTCTTGTGCTAACTTATCACATTTCAAAATATTTGCTTCTAACTTTTTTTTGAACTTACTTGCCTTAGCCTTGGACTTCTCTATGTCCTCTATGAGCAATAATATTTCTTCATGACATTCTTGAAATTGAATTTCAAACTTAGAGTGTTGCTTTCTTACCTCCTTTACTATGTCAAGAGCATAGATGAGTTCTCCCTTGAGATCATAACCATTATCTATTGAATAGTCCTCTATTTGTTTACCTTTGTCCATGTCATTTCCTTATTTTGACTTGTATTTTATAGGATTACTCAATTCTTCATCTTCTAATGCCATTAGAAGATTCTCATTTTTTCCACCAAGTGCATCTAAAAAATAATCATCACTAAAACTATAACCATCCCTTGTGCAATCAACTTCAAGGTGTCAAAATTTACCACATCTAAAACACCTAAGAATAACTGGAATCTTTTTCTTAACTAGATATTTTTCTTCAACCATGAATAAGACTTCATCTCTATCATTGTATGAAATACTAGCATCACTATCAATTGAGTACTTACTTGCATTATCCGCATAGTAGCTTCTCTTTTTCCTTTGGAAGAACTTCTTCCCTTGTCTATTTTGTCCATCCATGCTTTTATTTTGGCACCCATATTTTTTAGATTCCTGTACCTATGATCTTGGTTTTATTCATCGTTGTTATTCTTTGGCTCTTTGTGAGAGTTGGATGACTAGCCAAATTGGAGGAGGTATCTACAATTTTTGTGACACATGGACCCACAAAATTAATTGTTGACCTGTATGATTGTTGGGAACTCCACTACAAAATTCATTTAAATTCAAATTTAGTGCCTCAAGTGAAGTTCAAGTTTTACCACTCAAATTTTAAAATTTTGGCATCAATTTTCAATAAAAAAAGCTAAAATTTTTCTTTTTCTAGTGAAATTTTTCTTTTGTAAATTTTACAGGTAATATTTTTAGCTTTGGTGCTATTGTTTTTAACACTTCACTAAAATATCATAATTGAAGGATAAATGCCTTGTAATTGGCACAAAAATATTTTGTAAAATTGTGTGGAAAAGCACTAAAACTACCTCCAAAAGCAAGATAAATTTTTGTAACTCTTCATTCTAGACATTTAGTGTTTTAAGAACCTTCAAAATTTATTTGTAATAGATTCCTAGAAAAAGAGAAAATTTTGCAAATAATATTGAATGTCTTGATAGCCTGGCTTACACAAGATTAGCAATGTCTTTTGATATAGCTATACAAGTAATGGCTCTAGCGATCAAGCAAAACATTTATGAGGAGGTCATGGATGTTGACCCGTAGCTTGGGCTGACCTTTTTCTTTGGGAGTCCTGTGGGTTTCTGTTCTTGTTAGTGTATGGCTAATGTTTTCATGTAATGTTTTGTGGGTCTTTCGGTCTTGTTGGTTATGTACTATGGGTGGTCTCAATTTTGTTTCTCGGTGCTGGTTTATCTCTACCCTTCTCTTTGGGTGGTATGATTGATTTTTTGATGTAAATCTGGGATAGGGACCCAGTTAAAACCCTTTTAATGCTATTTTCTAAACTTACCAAAAAAAAAGTAATGGCTCTAGCCCAAATATTTGATCAATTGGCTAACAAAATACAAGATATCACAACTCAAAATACACCCAATAATGTAAAAATATCTATTAATGAATTTTAAACTAAGTAAAAATGTGAGGTGAAGACTTATGATGGATCTAGAAACCCTGATGTCTTGTCAAGTTGGATCTTGGATATGGAGAATTGGTTCTCCTATACAAAAAATCCTACTGACAAAAAGGTCCCTTCACTAAACTTAATATTTCATATTTGTCAAAAATCTTGATTATGGAAGGACAAGGTAAAAATCTGATTGAGAAATGGTATGACCTCATCAAGGCCTTGAAGAGTACATTTTATCCATCGGACTATGAGCATGATCTCAATTTAAACTAGTACTAATTAATACAAACTAACAAAAAATTAGTACAGGTTTACATTTTTTAGTTCAATATATTATAGATTCTTCTTGGAGTAAAACATCTAGCAGAGGTACTCATCATTAATTTCACAAGTGGTTTGCAAGAACAGTTGTATAAGGAGTTGAAATTCACTCTCTTATCCACTTTGGATGTCGAATTCAACCATGTGTTCCTTGAAAAAGAGAAAGTGTTTTCTCAATATGTAGGTACTTCCAAGGAACAAAATAAACAACATCCATATAAGGTGAAGACATCTTCTTCTTATTCTTCTTCTTCTCCTCCTTCTTCTCCTTATTTCTCTCCTCCATCCTCTTATTCTTCATGAAATGGTAATAAATTATGCAACCATTGTAAAATAAGAGATCATATGGAATTATATTGCTTTAGGAAGAAGAAAAATCTTATTGTACAATCAAAAAATGAGGAACCACAAGATGGTCCCATTGTGGTTTCAAGAGAGGATAGAGTATATGATGAATTTACGAAAAAGATAAATAATGTAATCCTAATGTCCCATCACTTGATTGAGGGTACCCTTGATAATTTATTCTCACAAGGGCCCACTCATAAATTTTTAGTTCATTGTATCATCGATAATGGATCATAAAAAAAATTAGTTGTGAACTCCGTTGTTGATAGGTTGTAATTGATTATGCAATATCATCCTCATCCCTACTCACTAGGATGGAAGGATAAGGGTTCCACCTACTACATCAAATAAACTTGCATGGTGTCCTTTGTATTTTCACCCATATTTTGTGGATAGAGTCACCTACAATGTGACTCTAATGGCTTGTTGTGGTATGTTTTTGGGAAAGCCTTGTCAATATGACAAGTGGGCTAAATATAATACTTTTAAAAACACATACACATTGCATCATGAAAATAATATATTTTTTATTTAAGGTTTTACGTGTACCACACTTTTGTTGCACCCCATTCAACCATAGAAGATTGCATTAACCTTTAGCGGATCATAGGATACACTGACACTAGCTATACCATATCCTGCTCTTCATAGGAAATCGAATCCTCCTATTGATCTTCTTGATCCTTCTAATTTATAGAATTTAATAGCCTCATCAGTAGATTATTAGTCCTCATCAGCTTTCTCTTCCTTTTAGGGTTGGTGATAGAGATGTGATAAAATGTGGCATTCCAATATATGAACCAATGGGTATCATCAATATTTTCTAATCCTATAATAATGTGGCATCTCAGTCTTTGATTCATCCAACTAAAAGATTATATATTCAGTTTTTGGTGTCTCACACTCTCACTTCTATTGTAAAATCATTAGAGTCCAATGCTTCTATTATAGGGGGTATGATAAGGACATCACATATAAAAAAAAATAGGTATTAACTTAGGCACATATTATTTATTTATTTATCTTGCTTCTCTATGCAGCCATGTTAGATTTCATGTTGGCATATTGTTTAGGGTTGGTTAGCTTGTTAGCTCAATATTGCTAAGTTATTAACTATTAGTTTCCTATTGTTAACTATATAGGCTAAGTTAGCTACTAGCTACAACTTACCTTGTCTTCTTCCAAATTCATTCATATTTGGAAGAACAACATTTAGTTGTATTGGTGCTTATTTAATGACCCTATATGCAATACATCTACAACTTTTTTTCTCTTCATATTTGTTTTCTATCTCATACATGCCATATTAGGTGGAACTTTCATCTATAATAGATTTGAGTGGTAATCATTAAAGTGGTCTATATACAAAAAATTGACATATGTCTAAGTGGTCATCACTCGAGATATAAAATATAAAGTACAATAATATAAGAGACCATCATTAGGGAGCTAAAGTGGCCATATAGGGATTGAGATAGCGTGTCATAAAAGAGAAAAATTGTAATTGTAGAGAGTATTGAAGCAACATAGTAATCTAGAAGTAATCTTCTAATAGAAGAGTGCAGTCCAAACTGGAACGTTGCACTAATAGAACAATGTTTTCCACATTAGACTAAAGCATTAACAAAAGAGCACCTATTCAAAGTAAAGCAAGAGTGTTTTTTATAGTGGAACCAAGTACTAACAAAAGAGCACATATCCATAATAAAGCTAAAGAATTATTCATAAAGGAGAAAAAAACTAATAGTAGAGCATTGATTTAGATTAAATAAAGATTTTTTTCTAAATCACCAACATAAATTACCATTACAAAGTAAGTCAAGGGTGTTGTCTAGAGTGCAACAAAAGATATCCACCGCTCATAGAGATAGAGTGCATTCATTACATGTTGTCTAGTAGAGGGTAAAGTAATTTCTAAATGGGCTATCCAATAATATAGTCCAAGCATTGTGTTCATAAAAGGAGATCAAGAAATATTTGACCTTGTCATTAGCAGACTAGGAAAGCTTTGAGCTTGTTGTTTAGCAAAGGAAATCGAGAAAGACTTGAGCATATTATTCAACATAGAAAACTAAGAAAGCTTTGATTATATCATTCAATAGTCATAACCCTAATATGCCATTGAGCCATATACCAAGAGTGATGGAATAGTGAGCACCATATTTAGGATTTCAAACACCTGAGTGTGTTTAAGCATAGCAATCAAATTAAGAATAGAAGGTGGAGTAAACAATAGTAACATCTATATGTTACTTATCAGTGGCATCATTAATGGTTTTATAATATTTCAAAGGAAAGGTCTGTTAATCTGCTTTTCATACCTTTATTGCTTAGAGGAAAATGAATTTATTTAAGTTTAAATTTTATTAAGTGTTTAAGTAGGGATTTATAATGTTTTCTACTCTATTAATATTATGGAGTTTATTTATTTCTAAAAGTTTATTTTTTTACTTTTAAATTTATTTAAGGTACGGAGTGAAACAGATTTCAACTAGGTTTAAATATTTGTGAATTTAAAATTGGTTTTGAAGGTTTGAAGTTTTATTTTTGAATATTAGAAGATTTGAAGCTAATTAGTTATTTCACTTTTGAAAAATTGAAAATTTAAATTTTTTGAGTAATTTTATTTTTTGAAGATTTGGTTTGAAAGTAGTGGAGTTAAAAGGTTTGAATATTTAAAGTTTTAGTTTGTGAAAATTAAAAGTTTAAAGTTATTTGAAATTATTTGAATTTTTTAAGATATTCAAATATAGAGAAAATTATGAAATTGCAAATTTAGTTTACCAGGAAGTTAAAAGGATTTTTACATCAAAGGTTTAGAAAATTTAAAATTTGTAAATTTCTTACTTGATTGTTTTTATTAACTTTGGATATTCAAAACAAGATGGATAAATGGTAGAGAGGAGCATCATAGTTTATGAGAAATTATCAAAGTTCAAGACTATACTATATGAGAGGTAGATTTCAAAAAATAAAATGTATAAAAAATAATCTTTTGAGTTCAAAGAGCAAAATCATATAAGAGTTTTCCTAAATTATTATCAAAGATGTGAAATAATATCTCTCGAATGTCATCAAAAGTGCAAATATAAAATATGTTTGGTATATAGATTTAGGTGCTAGTCATCATATGACTGGAAACTTACATTGGTTTGAATCCTTAGAAGTTAAGGATCATATCTCTCTAAAATTTGGAAATGATAAGATGTATCAAGTCCAAGTAATTGGTATATAATACCTAGCATGTCATTTTTATATTTGGCGCTAAAAAGTGTTTTATATGTTCCTCGACTATCCAGTAATCTTATCTCAGTTGCTTAATTAGTTGAAAAAGGAAGAATAATAGAATTAAAATATACAAATGAACATAACAAATGCATTATAAAGAATTAAATCAGAACTAAAGCTATAGGGTTAATAAATAATGGAATATTTGCCTTAGATATATTGGGATTCTCTTAAAAAATCATTGAACATTTATTACCTCAGGATCAAATTAATGATAACATGCTTGATTTTTCAAAAAGACATGAAACAAGATATTGGATAAGGCATAGTCTAAGACTACCTTACAAATATTATAAACATCAGAAATGGATGATCCCAAGAATAAATATGATGAATAATATTTTAGAGAATCAAATATTCATGGTCAATGTAAGGTCACGTGAATATTGAAGATGAAGACCAATATCGAAGATAAAAGTCCTCAATAACCAAGTAGTGTAAAACAAGGGTGTGTTGAGGAATATTGTATTATTTGGTACATGCAAATGTAACCGCATGGTACCTTCATGGTACAAATGTAAAAAATGAATAGATTAGGGTGTGTGTATATATTTTAGATGAGTGATTTATATATCCATTTTATATAATAGTACAATGTGCAGGAAATACACAATTGTCGTGTAAAATTTCAATTTGCAGGAAATACACAAGTGTCATGTAAGTAAGAGTGCAAATATATATTGAGAAAATATGCATAAGTGCCATGTATGTAAGTGTAAAAATATGTAAAATGAGGAGGTACACAAGTGTCTTGTATTAGAAGTGCATGTAAGAGAGTAAGAGTCATGTAGAAGTGTGCAAGTGTCATAGAGTCAAGTATGCATGTAAGAAGAGAGTGAAGAGTCTAGTATACAAGTGGCAAGATGAAAATCCAAAGGTCAAGAATAGGAAAGGTTGCATCTCTCAGATATGGTAGGATAGCAATAGATAAGTATTGAAAATTCATATTACTATGGCTATATTATGAAGATCAGACTCCATACAATGTAAGGAAAATTGTCTGTAACAATCACCACATAGCAAGAATTGATAATAAAGATTATATACAAAATTTGAGCAATTTTTATATTTTAAGTATTCTTCATAGATGTACATGAATGATTTTGGCTATTTACATTCATATTTGATATTATAAATCAATGTTATTTATTATTATATTGGTCTAGATATATATTTGATTGCTCATATATAATTCTACTCTTGATTATTGATATTTTGACCTATAATATTGGTGGCTTATTTACATTGGAACCTATTATATTTTATGATAGTTAAGCTTAAAATCTAATAGGATAATAATTTATGAAAAGAGGGATACATGGGACTTTCAAATGTGAGATGCATTGGGAGAATGAGAAAATGATCTCCTACTTCTTTATAGAATACCTCATTATAGTCAAATCGTGGAATCAGATGATAGCTCTATTAGAAATTTGTTGGTATAGGATATCATGTATAAAATAATTTTAGAGGGAGTGTCCTAAAATGGAGAAAATTGACCAATCCACTAGACATATTTTTTGGATGGGGACGACTCTCCTTATGTAAAATTTGTGGAATGAGAGAAATAATTGTATCTTCAACTAGTATTACAAAGACAACCACTTTGTTTGGAAAATGATCATAGCCAATTTGAGGGATTAGATCCTATACATGTTAAAAGGACACCATAATCATAATAAAAAACGAATTCAGATAATATCTAGATTATAAGTGTCTCCAATGATGGACACATCAAAAGGGTAACCCCAAATCATGCACAAGTAATCTTAACTAAGAATTCAAAACCTCGTCTAAAGGGACTAGGTAATATTAATATGGATGGATCTTCAAGGAGAAATATAGGAATATCGAGTATAGGGGGAATAGGTCACCTCTCAAATGACACCCTCACTTTTATCTTTGCAAAAAAACTAGGTATCTTCTCTAACAACATAGAAGATGTATATATCATCTTAAGAGGATTATAGGCGGCTCTAAATGTGGGATGGAGTAAATTTAAATGTAATCAGATTTCTAAATTATTATTAACCACTTAAAAGGAACAAACAAGAAAAATAACACAGACTAGAGAATACTAATAATAATTGAGTAAAATACAAATGACGCAACAATGCTTTAAGATAATGGATTTCATAGACCAGAATTGGGTGGCAGATGCAATGTCTAATTAGGATTTTGATCAAGGAGACCTCACTTGCTATGTATATCTTTCTAGAATGTGGACTTAATGGACCAAGGAAACTTTTTTTCATTCTTATCATTGATGATAGTATTGTCTATTATATCTAGATTTATATATCCTTGCTTTACATGGTTACTCTTATGCATAGATAGTTGTAGTATATCATATGTGAGAGAGCATAGTCCTACATCTTCTATAGAAAATTGGCTTAAAATCCTTCAATCCTAGGAGGGAAGAAGATATAATCTAATTGTCAAATAAATTAATTTATTAATGCTTTTTACCATATATATATATATATATATATATATATGTTTACATAACTATTATTTATTAATGGTTTTATTTGTCCACTAAGTAAAATTTTCTTTTGATATGCCTTACATTTCATCTAGTGGATGTGAAAAATTGTTGTACTTATCATTGATAGGTTTTTGTTGATCTTTTTGTTTTTCTAACAATGTAAAAACTATGTTTATCCACCTATTGATATAATAATTATGATTTATCACCTGCTCTTTCATTTTGAAATAAATAATTTCATTTTATATTAGTATATTTCAAACATATCTAGCCTATTTGGTCAAAGCACTATCTTGTGAGTGTGGAGACCCTTGTTCAAATCCTTGGGCGTCATAGCACAAAAGGATGTATCACACTAGTGCTTTCAAATACATTAAAAATTTTACCCAATGCAACTAGAGGTTATAGTGGTAGCAAGGAGTAGGATTTGAACCCACAATGAGGCAATTATAAAATATTATGAGTTAACGATTCCTCTAATATACATAAAAAAATAAAAATAAAAATTTCAAACATATCTTATTGTCCATGTAGTGTATGAGAATAAATGTCTTATTACTGTTGTTTTATGTTTTTTAGATGTTGTATACATGCATGAGATTGAGATTTGAGACTATGATATTGAAACCCTTAGCATCTTCAACTTAACACCTCTCACTTACCAATCCACCAAGACCTCACTAGTCTTTTAATAAATAAATCAAATCCTAAATATAAATATTTAACTTTCTATTTTATTTATTTATTTGTTTTGTTTTATGAGTTATGAAGCTCTATCTTGGATCTCAACAAATCAAGGTGTCACAAAAAAACTCTACAAGCTAATATTCTTTCCTTTCCCTATTTTCATTTTCATGAAATATTTACTTTATTTTATAATATTCAATAACTACCTATTTTATGACTTACTACTCATTCTAAAGCAAACAAAATGCATACATTATTTTTACACCATAGAGGACATGCTTATGAATAAAAACTTATGATGGTGATTAAAAGATATATGTTAATCATACTCTTGTAAATTATGAAGCATATTTTTCATAGATAGTTATTTTTACTTATTAGGTGAAACCTAAAACATATAATTTATAGCACAAGTTTCTTTGATTTTATTTATATTTAATTTTTAAAATGTTTTCATAAACAACATATTGTGTTTTCTTCCTTCTAAGGCCTTAGTTTTCAAGTTTAAATTCATATTTACATTTGTTATAAAATGCTAGTTGCAAGTTTGAAACATAGATCTAATATTGTTAAGAGACTTTGCTTCTCATAAAGATAAAACCATCCACAATATATTAATTTTTTCAATTGGTTATATGGGATAAAAATTGGCCCAAATCTCATTACATCATCATCACATAGTGGTATTACAACAAATATTGGATATTATCCATGTATCCCTTGGCAATATTTGAACTTGGGTTTTCTCTTTGTATGTTGAGTAATTTAACTAGTTGAGCTAATGCCATTTGATGTACAATATATTAAATATTAAACAAATCAATCACAATAATTAATCCACATAGAGACAAATGTGATAATACCTTTTAGGTAGGTCAACATCAATATTATTCCTTAATAAAGAAACCATTCCATAATATCTTTCAAGATGAGAGTTGCTCCACAAACAAAGAATGTTATAATACTTATTGAATTGGATTTGATGATTTATAATTACAAGGTCCCTTCTTTATATAATCATCATCTAGTGCTATTTTAGGAAATGCATAACCTTAACCTTATCCCACTCATTATTATAATATAATTTCTTATAAATAGAGTCTAGTTATTTTTAGCCCATGTTATTTGCATAATACAATTGGGTTATTTATGGCTCATGCCAACTATACATTATAGTTGGGTTATTTATAGCTCATGACAACTATGTAATACAATATTATATTATTAGGTACCTATCCTAGTATTCTAACAAATCTTAACCTTTTATAACCATGTTATGTCCAATTTAAGTTGTCTAAATCTATCTATTAAAAATAGCTATGATGAGTGCTTGTTAACTTCATAGAACATTCTTCCAAAATAAGTATTCTTTTATTAAATAATTGCTTACTCTAAGTGTGGAAAAACTATATATTTATTCCAAATTCCTTGTACCCACTTTCAATTTATTTTGCCATAGATATTATGTTTTATAGAATAGGCCTAGTATTTATCATACAATTTTTTCTTTATAGTACATACATTGTAAAGGATTTTTTATAGGTAAATTGGTAGGACATTTTTTTCTCTCTTAATATTCTTTATTGGCCATCATAAGAATCTATATTGTTGCATTACCTTATTCCTAACAAATACCATACCTTTCATATTATAATTTTCACTTATCTAATCCTTATGTTTTCTTTGCACTACCTATTTTAAAGAAAAAATTGTAAAGTTTGTACACTATTGAATAATATTTTCTTGTTGAAAAAACCTGAAGACACTTTCTTATACTTCCTTATGGAAATTTTTATTTTTCCTTTATTTGTAAGAAGGTCTATGTTTACAAAATTATCACAAGTAAGATCAATATTTCAAAATAGAATTTGGTTATGATTTGCTTATTTTGCATTTTTTTCTTATTATTTTAATTATTTGTGTTTGGTTGTATGTTTGGATATGTTATGATTTTATATCACTTTTTTATTAAATAAACATATAGGTGCTCTCAAAGCTATACTTGTTGATATATGAGTTTGTATCATGTTGAAAGTCGTAATCTAACTTATTAGGTAATGTAATCTTGTTTAAGTCTATGGAAATTCATTATGCAATGTGATTATTTATTATTTATGTATATCCTACAAGCCCACGGTTAAACCTTTAACTTGTAATTAACCTAAATCATTTATGTTATGTTGTCTTAGATTAGTATGTTTATGTAACTAGGGTTTAGGTATTGATATAAATATCCTCCATCCATACAATCCATTGCATTAGAGTGTTGTGATTATTATTTATGGATAATATAGTTATTATTGGTGCTCAAGTAAAACCATCAATTCATGTCTATCACTCTTTATATTTTCCTTTTTTTTTTTTTGTATAATATTTGAGTAAATGTAGTATTTCTATTCATTTTTTGAAAATGGTGATAATTTCAACATGGTATTAGAGTGGGTTTGGATAATAGTATCATAGTCATACAAAAGTATTATTTAGAGCCTCCAAAATCTCTTTTGGACATTGGAGTAAATTACTTCTTTGAGCTTCATAAGCACTTTCAACATAAGAGACAAAGGGAAGACCCTATTTTTGATCTTCAATTATTATAGTTTTTTTGGGAGAATTTATTCCTACACCAAATTTTATTCCATTACTATTGGAACACTTTTGACCTCTTATGTGCATAAAGTCATTCACATTAGAGAAAAATTTGTCATTTTGTATTTGGAAGGGTCTCTTATCTTCTTTGCTAGGAATCAAACATTATTTCCAATAAAGGGACTTGGAAATTTGGATAAGGTGGAAGGATTGTATTGTTACATCTTGCTTGGAATCTTTGGTGCCCTAGATAGAAGAAGAAAAAGGACACATGGTCATATACTTTGGTTTGAATACCACACAAAGTGACAAGGATATTGTATACTCTATTTGAATAGATTTAGGATATCATGATCCTAATGGGATCACTAACAATAATTATCTCTACCATGCACCCTTCCAAAATCATAGCAAGCTCAAGATAAAAACTGCCACTAACATCCCTATATTTTTAGACCAAATAAATACTAAAGTGTTGGGTAATTACCTTTTGTAGTTATAATCTTACTAATTCACAACCATTTTATTCACATTAAAATTATATATTGAATAATACAAAAAATGTCTAAGTTAATGTTGTGTTAATGGAAATCCATTAGCATGAAGCTGAAAAATAAAAAAAATGTCATCAGTTGGATGAATATCTTGGCACTTATGCATGTTTGAATAAATTTGTTGGCATTAATCAATCCAATGCCATAATCAAATAGGCTAATAGTACTTAATTAAGTTTAATAATATTCATGCTTATCTATATCAAGTTCTAAAATATGTCATTGGACATGACTATGAAATCCACTTGGATATGAAGTTTCTATCCATAGGTGCTTTGGAAAAAAATAAATATTTTTTATTAATATGAACAAACTGTCTTGGATGAAGTATAATAATACCGTATTTTAGTTGCATTATACTCAAAAAAAAAAAAAAATTAGAAGTTGTCTATGCTAAAATACTATAAGACATCATGGAAAAATAGTGGGAGGAATATGGTGCAACTATCATAAGACACACAATTATAGTGACATTGATTACAAAGCTCAATATATGCCTTTGGTGGCATATGGTTGGTGCAATCAAAATTCAAATTTTTTTTTAATATGTTAGAGAATGAAGGGAAGGAAAATAGCATAGGCCTAAGAACCAATTCTTAAAGGATTGAAAAAACCATGTTCACATTCACACTTGAATAATAAGAATGATTATTTCACATCCATTATTAGGTTAATTCAAACTCATTCTACATTACAACATTTTTTAAATGTAAAAATAATATGATCTCTCCAGTCAAATAATTGGATTTCCAAAATTCACTATGTCCTAATCCTTACTGCCTAATGTGTTTACACCCATGAAAATAAGTTGATGTTTAGCATCAAGTTGTACTTGTAAGTATGACATAATGCCCATGTACAAATTTATCACCTATGGCATGGCATCATTATATACTTATGATGGTTTGCCCAAAAAACTCTATTTAACTACTACATAAACTATTAATGGTTTTTGCAAGTCAAAGGTATAATATATCATATTTTCAAGTGCCTTTTTTAGAAAAGAGTAACTCTCTTTTATGATTAACAATGCAAGAAATATTTTTATTATGCATAAAAATATTTTCATTATTATCCACCTAGAGGCACCTCACACTATGAAGTTTCTTTTTGTAAATAAAATCACATCATGTATAAGTAGTACTAATAGTTGCATACATTGATTCAACCATATAATCGTGTTTTTAAGGATACCTAAGGACTTCCAATTTACTTATCTATTAAACATTTTACTAATTTGATTTTCTATTAACCTATATCAAGTAGCTCTCTATATCACAACATGTTTAGAAGAATAATAAGATATAATTTTAGATTCAAGATTTTATTAATTAAGATAAAATGTACCCTAATCCATATTCATGTGGTAGCCTCATTATCATAGCACCAAACAAGGATGGATCTTAATTCGTATCCATCAACCATCAAGCCCTTTAGAAGATATCAATGAAGAACATGTATTGACAACCTCACATAAATGATTCTATACTATCTTTAGGGAGCATTGTATTTCATGAAGATATACTTCAACTAAATATACCATTAGGTTGTATTCAACATATTACATATTTAGAAGGTAACTTTTAAGACCAAGGAAGGGTTGTTCAAATGACTACATGCCTTTTGACTTGACAAATGCACCTGTAATATTTATGTATCTAACAAGTAATGTATTTATACCATTCATGGGTTCCTTTTAATTATAAACTTGGATTATATTCTTATCTTTAATAATAATTGAGAGGAACACATCAATGATGTACTTTAGTTTAAGAAAATCTACACTAACACAAGCTTCAATCTAATATGTCATAGTGAACATTTGACATAACAATAATATCTTATCTAGGTCACATCATTAACCATACCAATATTCTTGTAATTCTAACCAAGATACATGCCATTCATGAATAAATTATTCCTACAAATTTGGTTGAGATCCAAAGATTCTTAGCCTTAGAAAACTTCTATAGTAGGTTTATCCTTGGTTTTTCAAATGCTTTTTTATTATAGAAGTTGGGAGGCACATAGATCTAGTGTGTAGTCGAGTTGTGCACGGATCTAGGTGCACAGTCAGGTTGCCCATACATCTGGGGTGCAGTCAGGTTGCGCACGGATCTGGTGCACAGTAGGGTTGCACACAGATCTAGGGTGTAGTCAATTTACGCATGAATCTGGGGCGTAGTTGGGTTGCACACGAATCTAGGGCGTAGTCGGGTTTCATAATGAAGTTGGGAAGACAGCTCCAGACTTAGCCAAATTTTGGCCTTGCAAAATTTTCTTGTCCGGAGGCTTGTGCGGTTGCGGCATTGGTTTCCATTGTGAACTTTTAAATTTATTAAATGATATGAATTCAAATAACAAATCATATAAAAATAATATTATCATGATGTAATATGAATAAACCTCTGTAAACTTTATTTTATAATTAAAAATAAATAATACAAACCTAAATAACTAAATAAATATTTTTAATAAATATAAATATAAATTTAAGTGTTTAAAAAAGTAAAAGCTTATAACTCATTGCCATGGTGCCGCTCAGGTTGGAAATGGGGACCTTTAGTGTGTGAGAGACTGATGTAATGACTGACTACACCACTGCACCCTTTTGTAATTAAGGTTACGCGAACTACAAACCTTTCTAAATTTTCAAATTGAGATTCCAAAGTAATCCCTATCATTTTGTCGTGCTTCATTTCAATCATCAGTGGGTATATGGCTCACAAGGTTTGGCAAGGACAAATTATGGAATTTAGGGCACAAACAATGCACCTATTCACTTCTTCAAAACCATGAGAAAGGTGAAAGTAACCTTCTCAAAATTGACTACCTTCTAGCTCTACCATTCCTCTATTTCTCTCTTACCTTCGACTAGGAGCATTCATGCTAAATATATTAGCATCGATTACCTTGTTTCTTGCGCATAAAGAAAATGACACCTTGTGAAAGCCTACAACCTGTTAGAAATATTAACCCAGATTTCATGCCTTAGTCGGACTGTGCTTGCACAGTCAGGGATCCCAGTAAAAGTTTGACATGACGTCGCACCCACCCTCTAACAAATGTGACGTCTGACAGATCCGATCGCCACAAAAGTTAATGCCAATTCAACAATTTAATTCCAGTTTGGCAATTGGTCAAAAACCCTAGTTGAGGGTCTGTCAGAACCTATCAGAGGACAAACCCTATCTTCCTCTCCCCGTGGCTATATAATGCAGTTCGAGTTTTTAGACATGGGTGTGGAAGTGTGGAGAAGAGAGTAGAGAAATATAGGAGAGCATTTCAGTGAGCAGTGTGGCTCAATTGTTTAATGTCTGAGCAACCGACTCGACATTTGTTTTTCCTTTTAGTTTATCTTGCAGCTTAGTCTACATATGTTATTATTTCCTCAGTTGAGGACTTTTGTAACCCTCATTTTATATGAATAAAGTTTGTTATTGTTTAAGGTATCTATAGGGTTTGTAGTTATTTTTGTGTTAAAGTCTGTTGTTCTCTATACAAATCACCTCAAAGCGATTTCGTTTGGGTTCTATAATTTAGAGCTCAGATCTAAAACATTGCACTCAGATTCAGTGTTTCTCTCTTTCATATAGTTCTTCCCAAGTAAGGGAAACCAACACCAGAACCACGTAAGCCTCCAGACAGGAAAATTTTGTAAGGCCAAAATTTGGCTAAGTCTGGAGCTATCTTCCCAAATTCGCTATGAAATTTGACTGTGCCCCAGATTCGTGTGCAACCCGACTGTGCCCCAGATTCATGCATAACCCAAATACACCCCAGATCCGTGTGCAACTCTACTATTCCCTAGATCTATGTGCAACATGACTACGCCCCAGATTCATGCGTAACCTAACTGTGCACCTAGATCCATGCGTAACTCGACTACGCACCAGATCTGTGTGCCTCCCAATTTCACACTTCCCTACTATGCAATTTGCACTACGTTGTTCACACTTCGCACTTCGCTCCCTCCCAGACTTCAAAAAAATAAAAAAGGAAATTAAATTTCTTCAAATTAGTATCAGAGCCACTAATTCCTTGACACAAATACCGAAGTAGATTTCTTCTAGTAGCAAAAACTTGTAGTTGCACATCCTACGCTTCAATGGGAAAAATTACAATTACTAGAGCATCCAAATGAATATCTTATTTGGATCTCAGGAGCTGTGGGAGTTAGTCGAGAATGGCTACCCAAAATAGACAGATGTAGTAGCACTGGATGCCCTCTCTCAAGCAGATAAGGACCTATTGAAAGAGAACACGAAGAAGGACCAAAATGCCCTCTTCTACATCATGCAAGTGGTTGAGGAGTCCATCTTCTAGCGGATCGCATCAGCCACCAAGGCGAAGCAGACATGGGAGATTTTGGCCAACTCATACCAAGGCACCAATAAAGTAAAGTTGGTGAAACTACAAATGCTTAGGAGGGAGTTTGAAAATCTATAAATGAGTGAGTTTGAGTCCATGAGTGATTTCTTCACTCGGACAATGGATATTATCAACCATATGCAGTTGAACGGAGAAAATGTGCAAAGCCAAATAATCATGGAGAAAATTCTCAGAAGTCTACCTACCAAGTTTGACTTGGTTGTGATAGCAATCAAAGAGTCAAGGGATCTGACAACCCTCTCGATAGACAAGCTCATGGGTTCATTGCAGACACATGAACAAAGGCTGAGCCATTCATCTTAGACCTCTCTGGAGTAAGCATTCAGGGCTCAGGTCTCATTTCGAGACAGTGGTAGACAAGATTCCCACCATGGAACCTCTAGTTCTCATGGAGGAAGAGGCAAAGGTAGGCATGGGAAAGGCAACAAGCAAGGAGGAAGGTCAAACCCTAGTGAAGGAGAGACCAACTGTAATTTCCATCAGCAAGGTGGAAGAGGTAGTTCAAAAAATTAGCAAGCTAGATCTGGTCAGAAGGACATGTCAAAGGTCCAGTGCTATTTTTACAAGAAGTTTGGCCATTACATCTCATAGTGCAAAAAATAGATGGCCAAGGAGAACCAGCAACAAGCCCATTACACGGATGAAACCAAAAATGCAATAGGCGGAAATGTGTTGTTGACTTGCAACATTGAGGAGGAGTGCCAGAAGAATTTTTGGTATTTAGACAGTGGGTGCAGCAATCACATGACGGGGAATAAGGAGATGTTCTCCCAACTAGATGAAACAGTCCAGTCTAAGGTGAATAAGGGGAACAACAACAAGTTTCCCGTAATGGAGAAAAGAAAAATCCTCATCCGCACCAGGCACAGCAAATGAAAGTAGATCTGTGATGTCTACTATGTGTCTGGCCTAAAGCATAACCTGCTGAGCGTTGGACAGCTCATGCAGAAGGGACATACGGTCCAGTTCAAATATGGAGCTTGCACCATCAGAGACAAGTCGCATGGGTAGATTGCTATAGTGTCCATGACAAAGAATAAAATGTTTCTACTATAGATTCAGAATGAATCATTGATGTCTCTGAGTGCAGTTGTGAAAGATGCTACTTGGTTGTGGTGTCTCATATTTGGTCACTTGAACTTTAGTGGCTTGAATCAACTGCACAAGAAGCATATGGTAAAGGGTTTACCCTTGATAGAGCAAAAAAATCAAGTTTGTGATGGCTGCTTAGTTGGAAAACAACATAGGGATTCGTTCCCTTCTGGTCAGTCTTAGAGAGCATCACAACAACTAGAGCTGGTGCAATCAGACATTTGTGATCTGATGCAGACCAACACGTTTGTCGACAACAAATACTCCTTAACATTCGTAGATGACTTTAGCCAAAAGACTTGGATCTATGCCATCAAGTTGAAGTTAGAAGTATTTGCCAAATTCAAGGAGTTCAAGGCTTTGGTGGAGAAATTAAGCAGATATAAGATCAAGACTCTTAGGATAGATGGTGGAGGTGAACACATCTCCAATGAATTCCATAACTACTGCAAGAAACATGAAATTCAAAGGTATTTCACTGCTAGATACATGCCACAGTAGAACGGCGTAGCTAAGAGGAAGAACTGAACCATCATGGAGATGACACAAAGCATGATGAAGGCGAAGGGATTGCCACACAAATTTTGGTAGAGGCTATAAATTATGCAGTATACCTATTGAAAAAATGTCCCACAAAAAGCGTGAAGGACAAAATCCCTCAGGATGCCTAGAGCAGAGTGAAGCCAAGTGTGGCTCACTTGCATGTGTTTGGGTGCATTGCATATGCACATGTTCCAGAAGAGAAGCGGCATAAGTTGAATGATAGAGCTGAGAAGTGCATTTTCATAGGGTATAGTGAGTAGGCAAAGGCTTATAAGCTGTACAACCTTGTGACGAAGAAGCTCATCATCAGCCGTGATGTGAAGTTTCTTGAATATGAAGCCTAGAACTAGAAGTTAGAGACTTTCTAGTCAGAGCCAGTAGTGGTAGAGTCTGTTGACTTGGAAGAAGGAAGTGTGCAGCCACCTGTAACTTCCAACAGTAGCAAAACCACTCCATCTCGGTCGCCTCCATTTGCAAGTAGAATCCAAAACCTGGTGACACCAACGAAGACAAGGATATTGCAAGAAATCTACGAGGCAACCCAAACCCACGTAGATGAAGAGTACTCTAAATTTGCATTCTTTATTGAAGTTGATCCAGTAGTGTTCGAAGACGCAAGTTGGAATCAAAAGTGGGTGTAGGTGATGGATGAGGAGATTGAAGCCGTTGAAAATAATGATACATGGCAAATGACAAATCTTCCAATAGGGAAGAAGACTGTTGGGGTCAACTGGGTGTATAAGAAAAATTTCAATGTCGAAGGAGACATTGACAAACATAAGGCCAGACTGGTGGCGAAGGGTTACAAGCAGAATTCAGGCATCGATTACCATGAGGTATATGTGCCTATAGCCTGACTTGACACAGTCAGGATGATCTTGGCATTGGCAGCCCAATAGGGTTGGAAGATGTACCAGATGGATTTCAAGTCAGCCTTTCTCAATGAAGTGTTGGAGGAGGAAGTCTACATAGACAAGCCAACAGGTTATGAAATTGAAGGCCAGGAGGGCAAAGTTCTAAAGCTGAAAAAGGCCCTATACGATTTGAAGTAGGCGCCCCAGGCTTGATACAACCAGATTGACGATTATTTTTAGCAAAATGGGTTTGTAAAATGCCCATATGAGCACACCCTATACATGAAGACAAATGAGGTAGGTGAGCTCATTATCGTCTGCTTGTATGTGGATGGTTTGATTTATACTAGAAATAGCAATGTCTTGTTCAACCAGTTTAGAATAGCCATGAAGAAGGAGTTTGAGATGACAGACTTAGGGTTGATGAAGTATTTTCTTGGCATTGAAGTTGACCAATCGACAGATGGCATCTTCATTTCTCAGGGAAAGTATGCGAAGGATGTCCTGAAGTGGTTCAATATGGAGGACAGCAAACCTACCATCACACTTGTAGCCATAGGTTTGAAGCTGAGCAAGCTGGATTTAGGGAGGAATGTAGATCCAACCCTGTTCAAGAGGCTAGTTGGCAGTCTAATGTATTTAACTACAACTTGGCCAGATTTGATATTTGGAGTCAGTCTGATTAGCCATTTCATGGAGACTCCGAAGGACACACACTAGCAAGAAGGCAATAGGATCTTGCGCTATATCAATGGGACGCAAAATAATGGCCTATTTTATGCCAGATAGGACTAGTTGGAACTGGTGGGCTTCATAGACAGTGACTGGGCTAGAAGCACCAATGATCGAAAGAGCACATTTGGGTACGCTTTCCATCTCGGATCAAGGGTAGTCTCATGGGATTCTAAGAAGCAAACCATTGTTGCATTGTCCATAGATGAAGTAGAATATGTCATTGCCATGTCAGCCGCATACCAAGCAGTTTGGTTGTGAAGAGTTCTGAGTGAACTGAACTATCCTTCGAAAGGCACGACAACAATTTTTTGTGATAAAAATTTGGCCATTACACTGTCAAAGGATCCCATGTTCCTTGGTTGGATGAAGCACATAGATATTCCTTATCACTTCATCAGAGAGTTGGTGAAGTCTAGAGAAATTAAACTGCATTTTTGTAGATCTAAGGAGCAGTTAGCAGATATTTTCATGAAGCCTTTGAAGGAGGAAGACTTCAGCAGATTGCGAGAGCATCTTGGAGTCAAAGCGCTCATGAAATTAGTTTTAAAGGAGGGTGTTAGAAATATTAATCAAGATTTCACGCCTCAGCTAGACTGCGCTCACATAGTCAGGGATCTCAACAAAAGTTTGACATGACGTTGCACCTGCCCTCTGACAGATGTGACGTTTTATAGATCCGATCGCTGCAGAAGTTAATGCCAGTTTGGTGATTTAATGCCAGTTTGACGATTGGTCAAAAACCCTAGTTGAGGGTCTGTCAGAACCTGTAAGAGGACAAACCCTATCTTCCTCTCCCTGCAGCTATATAAAGCAGTTCGGTTTTTCAGACATGGGTGTGGAAGTGTGGAGAAGAGAGCAGAGAAATATAGGAGAGCATTTCAGTGAGCACTGTGGCTCATTTGTTTAATGTCTGAGTAGCTGACTCAAAATTTGTTTTTCCTTTAGTTTATCCTATAGCTTAGTTTGCAGATGTTATTATTTCCTCAGTTGAGGACTTTTGTAACCCTTGTTTTATATGAATAAAGTTTACTATTGTTTAAGGCATCTATAGGGTTTGCAATTATTTCTATGTGCTAAAGTCTATTGTTCTCTGTACAAATCGCCTCAGAGCGATTTCATTTGGATTCTATAAGTTAGAGCTTAGATCTGAAACATTGCATTCAGATCCAGTGTTTCTCTATTTTGTACAGTTCTTCCCAAGCCAGGGAAACCAATGCTGCAGCCACGCAAGCATTCGGATAGGAAAATTTTGCAAGGCCAAAATCTGGCTAAGTCTGGAGCTGTCTTCCCAACTTCGCTACGAACCCCAACTACGCCCTAGATCCGTGCGCAACCTAACTGCACCCCAGATCCGTGCGCAACCTGACTACACACCTAGATCTATGCACCTCCCAACTTTGCACTTCCCTACTATGCACTTCACACTGCACTGTTCGCACTTTGCACTTTGATCCCTCCCAGACTTCGACAAAAGAAAAAAAGAAATTAAATTTCTTCACAACCTTGTATTGACAATTTAAATCACATACCACTAACCCTCGATGAACTGTTTTTCACAAGTCCTAAGGGTAAAAGAGCATGAAGACTATAGAAGAATTTATAAAAATTAGAAGTAATCTTTTTCAACAGAGTTCATAATAAACTTCAAAAAATGGAGACTATGGAAGAGTCGTAATTTTTTTTACAACAAACTTTATAATAAACCTAAAAAATGGAGACTACAGAAAGAAATAATAATTTTGTTTTGAGAGTTCATAATAAACATGAAAGTGTTCTTAGATCCATAATACCTATAAATGCATAAGCATAAGTTCAACCCATCCCTCCAAGTATCCTTGCTTTAACGCTAGCCCCAACCCTGCTAAGTAAAATGTCATAAGTTTAACTCATACTTCCAGGTGCCTTAAAGGCTCTACAAGATGTCCACACGTGGGATAGGAACCTGACGTATAATGTTAAAATATTTAATTTAAATTTTTAGGTAAACCTTAAAGAAAAGGTAAACATGGTCTCCATGCATAACTATAAATTATTTAAAAGTATATCTTTTAAAAGCAAACAGATTTTATTTACATAATAAAATTTTTAACTGTTTCATGTCTCATTTCCCTACACAAAAGAAAAGGTCAAGGGTATATACGTGTTATTTTATTTGTATATAATTAAATATTAAAAAATTAAAAAATATAAATATTAATGTAAAAGAAAATTCCAGTCACTAAAAATAAATAATACAAAACGTATCAAAAATAATATTCACAACAAATGATATATATTTCCTAGTGAAAGGAGACGAAAGTACGGGAGGCGCGGCGGAACTTTTAGGCTGGCGGAGTAAGCTAGTTTCGACGGGAGCTTTTGGGGTGGAAGGCGGAAGATTAGAGCGAGCGGTGTTTTAAATGACATCCACCCAACTTTACTTTGGAAAGTACAACCTAAAAAATGGGGGCCTGGCCGCTTCTAGGCTTAATATCCACCTTCTGCCCAACTTTAAAATTAGGCTTAAAATGCTTACAAAGCTTACATTCAATTTAATTTGGAACCGCCAAGAGTCTTTGCCAAGAAATGGGTGGAGATTAAGACATAAAATAAATATTGCATGGAAGCTCAAATATTCAAATGTGTATCTATCTTATATTAATCAAGATATTTAACATTCTTCAACCAGTTTTACAATGCATAATAATAATAAAAAACTTTTCACTAGAGGCTTTTTGTGCAGACGCTTAACAAATCATTTGCAATCCCTGTTGCAGGTTAAACACTCAGACGAGTTTACAGAAGACTACTGCTCCGACTCATTTCTCTTCTCTCTTCTTCTGCGTCTACTCCACGATGTTTCTCCCTTTTCTCCAGACTTCTTTCACACATAGAATAATGCCAGTGATGCATATTTATAGAGTTGGGAATGGAGGGAAATGCAAGAAACGTTCACCAACAATCTAATATTCATTAAATGCAAATTTCGTGACAGAGGACTTGTTTAACAACTGCAGCCTAATCGCGAGCAACCGGTAATTAATTCGAGTACAACAAAATATGGCAATTGATTTAGAGGATAAAATCTGTTAGATGGTGTCAAATCTGGTTTAATTTTCTAACATCCTCCCTTAAACCAGATTTCATAAAATCTTTGACATCGAGCATTTCCATCATCCTATTAAAATCCTCCTTCAAAGGTTTTGTGAAAAAATTTGCAACCTACTTTTTGGACCTACAAAATAATAACTCAATTTCATTTGAATTCACCAGTTCTCTAACGATATGGTACCGGATGTCAATATGTTTAGTCCTACCATGAAACAATGGATCTTTTGACAATGCTATGACGATATTATTGTCACAAAATATACTTGTTGCCCCTTTTAGTAGATTATTTAGCTTCCCAAAAATTCTTCTCATCCAAGCTGCCTAGCATGGGGTTAAAGTGGTGGCAACATACTGTATCTCAGCAGTGGATAAAGCAATAATTGGTTTCTTGTTTGAATACCATGAAACTACTCCCAATCCAAGGTGGAAAGCATATCCAAAAGTGCTCTTTCGATCATCTATATTGCCAATCCAATCGCTATCTGTGTAGCCAACAAGTTTGAGAAGGTATTTTTAGGCATAAAAAATTCCATGATTTTTGGTCCCATTGACATATCGTAGTATTATTTTTCCTACTTGCAAGTGAGTGTTCTTTGGTGCTTCCATAAACATAATAATCAAACTCACTATAAACATTAAATTTGGTCTGGACATTGTCAAATACATCAGACTTCAACCAAGTCTTTTGTAGAATGTTGGATCAACATTGTTGTTGCAATCATTATTACTCAATTTTAAGCCTATTGCAACTGGTGTAAAGGTTGGTTTGTGGTCCTCCATTTTAAACCTCTTTAATACATGTTTTACATACTTGCCTTAAGAGATGAATATACCATCCATAGATTGGGTAACTTCAATGACAAGAAAATATGTCATCAATCCTAAGTCTGTCATCTCGAACTTCTGCATCATGGCATTTCTAAATTGCTCAAATAGCATATTACTATTTCCAGTATAAATTAGATCTGCATACAAGCAAACTATTATCATCTCCCCTTATGCATTTATCTTCATGTAGAGGATGTGCTCATATGGGCATTTGATGAACCCATTCTCCTAAAAATATGCATCAATGAGGCTATACCAAGCCCTAGGTGCTTGCTATAATCCATGCAATGCTTTCTTCAACGTCAAGACCTTGCCTTATTGCCCTTCTAGCCTCATAGTCTAGTGGTTGGTCTATGTAGACCTCCTCTTCCAACACTTCATTGAGGAAGGTAGACTTGACATCCATCTGGTAAACATTCCACCCCTTTTGGGTTGCCAATGCTAGATTAATTATGGCTATATCAAGTCTCGCTATAGGTGCATATACTTCATGATAGTCAATCTTTGACTTTTTCTTGTAGCCTTTTACCACCAGTATGGCCTTATGCCTATCAACGTTACCTTGGGCATTAAACTTAGTTTTATATACTCATTTTACTCCAATGGTCTTCTTGCCTACTAGAAGATCCATTAACTCCTAGGTCTGATTTTTCTCTATGGCATTTATCTCATCATCCATAGCCTTCACCCATTTTATATTATGAATTTCTTCTTAAAACAAAATTGGATCACACTAAAAAAACAAAGCAAAATTAGAATGTTATTCATATATTTCATTTTTTGTTACCTCATAAATATCTTGCAAGCTCATTTTCTTTGTTGGTATCTTCAAGTTGGAGATCCTTGTTGCAAGTGGAGGCAACTGTGATGATGAGGCAATGCTACTACTAGCATCGGTACTACTATTTGAAGTGACAAGTGGATGCACTTTGTTTTCCTCCAAGTCCTCAAACTTAATAACTGATGGATCTAACAAACCAGTCTTGGATTTCCAGTTCCAAGCTTCATCTTCTAGGAATTTTACATCTCAAATTATAACTAATTTTTTTGTGACAGGGTTATACAACCTATAAGCCTTTGATTCTTCACTATACCTAGTGAAGATGCATTTTTCTACTTTGTTATAGAACTTATTTCTTTTCTCATTTGGAACATGTGCATATGCTATGCACCTGAAAACTCTTAAATGAGCAATACTAGGTTTCTGGTTACTCCACACTTCTTGAGAGATGTTGTCCTTCACACTCTTTGTGGGACACCTATTTAGCAAATAAACTGCATAGTATATAGATTCTACCCAAAACTCATGTGGCAATCCCTTTTCCTTTAGCATACTTCATGTCATCTCCATTATTGATCTATTATTCCTCTCTCCAACACCATTCTATTGTGGTTTATATCTAACTGTAAACTACCTTCTAATTCCATTTTGCTTGTAACAATTATGGAATTCATTGGATATGTACTCACATCCTCCATTCGTTCTAAGTATTTACATAATAGCGGCTTTGTTTTTCAACAAAAGCCTTAAGCTCCTTAAATTTACTAAAAGCTTCTAACTTTTGCTTGATCGAATATACCCATGTCCTCCGACCGAAATCATATATGAAAATAAAGAAGTATTTGTTGTCAATAAATGTACTAGTTTGCATAATACAAAAAATATTTGAATGCACCAAATCCAATGGGTGTGAAGCTCTCCATGACTATCTAGCAGGGAACACATCCCTATGTTCTTTATAAATGAGGTAACCTTCACATGCTCGATTGGGTTGCTCTTTAAAGGGTAATCCCTTCACCATATGTTTCTTGTGTAGAAATTTTAGGCCACTAAAAATTAGGTGACTGAATCTGAGATTCCACATCCATGTAGCATATTTTACAATTGCACTAAATGAAAGCAATAGTCATTTTGAATTTTTAGTAGAAATATTTTGTTCTTTTCCATGGACACATTTTCTACAAGCCATTCTCTTTATCTCTAATGATATAGGGTCCATTTTTAAATTGCATAGTGTGCCCCCTCTACATAAGATTTCCAATGCTAAGTAAATTGTGTTTCAACCCAAGCACATAATACACATCAGGGATGTGCCTTATTTCACCTTGCTTGGTGTGGATTATAATCTTCCCTTTTCCCATGATAGGTACCTTGTTGTTTTTCCCCATATCCATCTCAGATTTGATGGCTTCATCCAACTATGAGAAAATTTCTCTATTCCCAAACATGTGGTTACTCCACCCATTATCGATATACCAAGTATTCCTTTGGCTCTCCTCATTAGCACTGGAAGTCAGCATCATAGACCCACATACATCTCAACTTTTTATATTTTCACTTTCATTTGTATATTGGGCTTTTTTATTATTTTATTTGGAAAATTTCTTCCTATACTCATATCTATAATGATAAAATTTCTTGTAGTAATAACATTTCATCTTGGATTTATCATACCTTTGGTTTGATCAACCTTGTTGATTTTATTGTTACATCTTCCTCTTGCTTGATGAAAGTTGCAACTGGTCTCTCCTTCATTGAAGTTTGACCTTCCCCTCTCATGGCCTCTTCCACACTTACCTTGATCATTATGTCCTCCTATTATTTGATAACATGAGGCAACCTGGTGGGATTCTTCTCTTCTATTATTATCTTGGAATGAGACTTGCATCTTGAATGCTTGCTCTAATGAGGACAAATATTATCGTCTCAGCCTCTGCTCATGTCTTTTTAGAGAATCCATGAGCTCATCTATTTTATGCTATCACCACTTAGTTGAAAATGGTTGGTAGGATCCTTAGTATCTTCTTCACTATTATATGGTTCTCAAAATTCTCTCCATTCAACCTCATCTAGTTGATGATGCCCATTGTTCAGGTAAAAAAGCCACTCATGGACTCTGATTCACTCATATGCGAGTTCTCAAACTTCTTTTTCAACATTTGCAACCTCACCAATTTCACTTTATTGGTGCCCTAGAAGGAGTTGGCTAAAATTTCTCATGCCTCCTTTTATTTTTTTGTTGCTACAATTCTTGAGAAGATAGTCTCCTCTACTACCTACATTATATAAAATAATGTCTTCTAGTCCTTTCAATTCTCCCTTAAGAGATTTGAATCCACTTGGGTAAGAGTGCTCAATGTTGTTGCATCTTTAGGTTCTAGGTAACCATTCTACACCAAGTACCATAGATACGAAGACCCAAATAATATTTTCATCTAGATGCTCCAATAATTGTAATTTTTGCCATTGAAATGTGGGATCTACAACTACAATGAATTGCCACTGGAAGCCATTGCTTCTTATCTTCCATGATTAGTTGTTGGCTTTGATACCAATTTGAAATATGGGACTACAGAAGATGTGGCAAAAATTTTATGTGGGTAGAGTAAGGTAGTTGCAGCGGGAGCTTTTGGGATGGAATACGAAATATTAGAGCGGGTAGTGTTTTAAATGATGTCCACCCAACTTTACTTTGGAAAGTACCACCCAAGAAATGGGAAGTGTTTTATTTTATGCCTACCCAAAGTCAGTTGGTAAAGTGCCACCTAAGGAGTGGGCGGTAATTAGCTAAATAGAACTTGGGTAGATGTTTGCTAACTTCCACCCGATAGGTTCTAGGCTTAATATCCGCCTTCCACCCAACTTTAGAATTACGTCCAAAATGCTTACAAAGCTTACACTCAATTTAATTTGGGTCCGCCAAGAGTCTTTCACCAAGAAATGGACGGAGATTAAGACATAAAATAAATATTACATGGAATCTTAAATATTCAAATGTATATCTATCTTATATTAACCAAGATATTTAACATACTTTGACTGTAGTTTTACAATGCACAATAATAATAAAAACTTTTCATCGAATGCTTCTTTGTGCAGAAGCTTTACACAATCATCTACAATCCTTGTTGTAGGTTAAACACTCAGAGGAGTTTAAGGAAGTTTGTTGCTCTGACTCCTTTCTCTTCTCTCTTATTTTATGTCTACTCTGTGTTGCTTCTCCTTTTTCAAGATGTTTCTTTCACACATAGAATAATGTTAGTGACTCATATTTATAGAGTTTGGAATGGATGGAAAGGCGAGAAATGTTCACCAACAATCTGATATGCATTAGATGCAAACTTGGTGATAGAGGACTTGTCGAATAACCATAGTCTAATCGTGAACAATTAGTAATTAATTTGAGTACAACAAAATCTGATGATTGATGCAGAAGATAAAATCTATCAAATGATATTAAATCTAATTTAATTTTCTAACACCTAATCCATGCTTAGACAAGAATATTAGTTTTCTATAACACAAGATATTAAAAACTATCATATTACAATTACTTTACCACTCTCCTCGTATCTCATAGATGTACTGTGAACACTAAATATATATTTACAGACCTATGCAATAACCCTATTACTAGACCTATGCCATAACCTTAAAAATGGTGACATATATTTGACGTCTCATATTTTTGAGAATCAAATAAACTATAGAAAACATGTAAACCTCTTTAAAAATAAATCTTAAGAGAACAACAATTTTTTATCCAAAAAGGTTTCTATCGATTCTGCATCTCACAAGACCTCGGCATGAGTAAACATACAAAACATAATTTAAACATACAAAGCAACAATATTTAAATGTCTTACAACATTATACATATATTCCTACAAGTTAAAAATTGTACCAGTAATCCAAAGGTTCCCAGCTCTAAAAATAGTTGTAATTTTAGAGAGGTTATATAATCGTTTGAAGATGTTGCCAAAAAAATGTACCAGTAATCCAAAGGTTCCCAGCTCTAAAAATAGTTGTAATTTTAGAGAGGTTAAGAGAACAACAATTTTTATCCGAAAAGGTTTCTTTCGATTCTGCATCTCACAAGACCTCGGTATGAGTAAACATACAAACCAACATTTAAACATACAAAGCAACAATATTTAAATGCCTTACAACATTCTACAACATATTCCTGTAAGTTAAAAACCATACCAAGAATCCAAAGGTTCCCAACTCTAAAAATAGTTGCAATTCTAGAGAGGTTATATAATCGTTTGAAGATGTTGTCAACAAATTTAATCCAAGTACATTCCAACAAGTTCAAAGCCATTGTTATTCAATTTCATTATTTTAACTTTCCAAAAGCCAGTGAAACATTTCCCAAGCTTCCAGGAATTTTCAATAGTTTCTTTATATATATATATATATATATATATATATATATATATATATATATATATTATCAAAGTTTTACCAGCCACTTGCATTTATAGAAGCTTTAGATAGGGAAATTCAAACACCAGGTATAAATTTGCCTCTCTAAAAGCTAAAAACTCTATATATACACAAAAAAATATGCATCTACCACATTACGAGTGGCAAATAAAGAAGAACACTACATAGTAATGCCATCAATGTAACTCACCATTACCAAATAGATTACAGGGAAGGAGAGCAACTACAAGAAAAACAATACCGTGTTCCTAAAACACGAACACGTTCTGAATATGGAGTCAAAGATGGAGCTTTGAAATGTACATCACTGTCGAATTCCAACCTCGAGACCCAAATTATACCCAATAAATCACATACAAAAATCTTTGAATTTCCCTTACCTAGATGATATGTTCCTTCCAATTATTTAAAATTCAATTACCTTCCATTACCAAACCCACCAAACAACAGGACAACACTCGATTCCATTTGAATGAAACGACGAAAATTTCTCTATACATTTTTGCAAAGAATTTAAAACTATACAATTGTTACAAACAAGAGCTTCTATAAGTTCATTAGAATAAAATGAAATATTACTGTATACATATTTGCAAATGATTTAAACAAATAAAATTCTTATAATATACATCGTTGTTAGCATAGGGGTTATCATATTACATTATTGCATTATTAAAATTGTAAAATAAGCGCTAGGCACTTATCCAATTGTGGGAACGATTGGGTAGATGGCTAACCACCCTAACCATTTCCCATATGTATATAAGGTCATGAAAATCAATGAATGCAAAGTTGTTCGCCACTATTCCAACATGGTATCAGAGTGAATTATGGAAGGGAGAATAATGTGACCAGTTGTAGCACATTTCCCAAGGCAGCTTGAAGTGGATAGAAAGATAGAACAACATGATTTCCAATAAGGATTCCAAGGTGGCGGCTTGAAGCGGATAGAACAGGCAGCTTGAAGCAGACAGGACAAGGGACTTGTACGACAACAACAACAACCTAGTGTGACCCTATAATGTGACCTTGAATGAAACAAGATGACCATCTACAACACACTTCTCGAGGTAGGGACAGATTGTATTTCATTTGATTACATGTGATAGGACTTTGATGTGGATGGGCACTAATATCGAGAAGACACATGGACCTATGGACACCAGATAGACTATAGTCTAACATGGCATTGACTCGACAGGTAACTCAGACACCTAGGTGGACACGTGAATCAATGTAGGACACTTGATAGAATTTTGGTGAGTGATGTGGTGATGACTCAATGGGTGACTCAAACACCTAGGTGGGCATGCAAATCAATGCAGGACACTTGGTAAAATTTTAGCGAGTGATGTGGATGATACATGGTAAAATAGGTGGACAAGTGATCGCCCAAAGACATTCACCCTCATATGGTTGCCATACCATTTAAAAATTGTGCTAAGTACATCGCTCAGATGCATGTGGGATATATCCCACCTCAATTAAAAAATAAACTTTACCCCAGTTACATCAAATACATGTTAATGTGATCTTCTTTCCAGTGGCACTCATAGCCCATCTAGTTTGGACGCTCGATGGGCTGGCGGTGGTCGTTTGTTCGAATCTTGCAGAGAGACAGACAATTTCCACATGTATACTAATAAAAACAAATAAAAAAATTTAACCCACCAATTTTTTAGCGTTGTGTAGGTCTAAGGTAATAAATTTACCTTCTTGCTCCTATCTTCCCAATGGATACCGTATCCCATGTGTTTTAGGCGCTTGGTCGATTAGCAATGGTTGTTGGTTTGAATCCCTTTGAGGGGTTTCAAAAAATATTTTTTTTATCACAACAAGATTCTTCCCAGTTATGCAAAAACAAAAAAATGATTTTGTTTTTTTAAAACAAGAAAAAAACAAACATTTTTTTTTTTTGCAAAGTTAAGCAAGAATGTGACATTTTTTTGTCACAACAAGTTTTTTTTAGGCAAGTTTCTACCAGCAAATAACATTTTTTTTGTTCTCCAAGCTAGCTTTTGCAAGTTTACACAAAACCCTACAAAAAAAAACAAAAATGGGGGGATCTCCAACATTTTTTTTGCAATCTATTAAAGACATAGGGGGAGCGAAAACTTGTTATAAGGACACTTCACCATGGCCTCTATTCACAAATATCTATCAAGCTCATAGTTTTTGAAAGGTTCTAACTTCACTCCATGGAAGAATAATATATGTGTTATCCTTCAAGTGGAAGATTTGTGGGATATAGTAACTAGCACTACAAAACCCCTCAAACTGTGGGAACAAATCAGGAATATTTTGATAAAAATAACAAAAGATATATCATGTTTATCTTGCTTGGTACTACATATGAGATGCAACCTCATATATGTGATGCCAAACTAGTAAGGAAGTTTGGGATGCTTTAATTACTATTTATGAAGGTAAGAATCGATCCACTATTCTACATCTTCAAACTCAACTTCATACACTTAGTATGAATTTTGGTGAGACTGTTGATCTATTCCTATGCAGAGTAGCAGAACTGAAAGTCAAATTGAATACTATGGGTCAACCAGTGGATGATACTCTCTTGACCTCTATCATCTTGAGAGCATTTTCCAAGTCCTATAATATGTTGATAACCTCTCTTAATGTATCTGGATGATAGGTCACTTTGGTGGAATTGGTGAATTTGCTTAAAAATGAGGAGGTGAATTAGTTTCAGAAGGATGATGTGCTAGATAATGCCCTTTACACCAAACAAAAGGATAAGAAGCAAGGTCATTTTCAAAAAGAAGGATCTTCATCAAAGGGAAAAGGGAAACAACATCAACATAATGATAAACAATATTGCAAAATTTGTTATATGAATAACCATGATACCAAAAGGTGTTGGTTTAAGAAAAAGCAACAAAATGACCATGATCATAAGAAGAAAAATAAAGGGAAATACAAACCCCAGGAGAAAGAATAAGCAACCCAAGGGGCATGTTGCTTATACCGAATCAAATTCAAACTCAGATTTTGTAGAATATGCCTCAGACTTAGAATTTGAGAGAGCACACAAGATGCTCATGACTCATACTTCATCTCCACAGATAGACGATGTATGGTATATTGATTCTGGTGCCAGTAAACATATAACTGGCGATAAATCATGGTTTGATATCTTTGAGGAGAAAGAAGGTAAACCAATAACAATTGTTGACAATCAAGTCTACCAAGTGAAGGGTGAAGTTTCTATTTTCGTCACTCTTCCAGATGGAAAATATCAAATTGAACAAGTACTCTATGTTCCTAGATTGGATAATAATTTTTTGTCAGTCCCTCATATGTTTGATAGAGATATGGATATTGTGTTTTGTGTTACGAAAGGAAAGAAGATATGTTTTATATCTAGAAAAGGGAAACATGTAGCAACAATATCATACAAGCATGGTTTGTTCATTTTAGATGTTGTTTCAACACCTCATATTGCCTTGGTAGCAACTGCAAAGGAGGCTACTTCTCTATGGCACAAGATATATGGGCATCTCAGTTCAGGATATTTGCTTGAGTTGAGCAAATATGATATGGTGAAGGGACTTCCCCACCTTTCATCCACATTGCTTGTTTGCTCTGATTTCTTAGCAAGGAAGCAACATCGAGTCCCTTTTAAAGCTAGCTCTTCATGAGCTAAGCAACCATTGGAGCTGATACACATCAATATGTGTGATCTGCTGCCAAACATCTATGGTGGCAAGAGGTATTTTCAATTGTTTGTTGATGATCACTCACGAAATATGTGGGTTTTATTTCTTAAATTAAAATTTGAGGCATTTTATGTACTTTCAGCAGTTCAAGAAGCTTTTTTAGGAGAAAAGGTATTTCATCAAGACCCTCCGCTTAGATCGAGGGGGTAATATACCTCCAATTAATTTTTCTCATTTCTTAAAGAACATGGAATTAAGCGACAACTGATTACAACCTATACTCCCCAAAAAAATGGAGTTGTTGAGACGAGGAACCATTCCATCATGGAAATGAGTCATTGTATGATTTTAGGAGCACATCTTGAGTAGCAGTTTTGGGCCAAAGAAGTGAACACAATAGTGCATCTCTTGAATAGAGCTCCCACAAAGGCTCTATAGGGCAAGACTCCACAAGAAGCATGGAGTGGTAGGAAACCCTCCATTTATCATCTAAGGGTTTTTGGATGTAAAATTTTCATGCACATACCAAAATAAAAGCAAAATAAATTAGATGAGAAAACATTGAAATGCATTTTTATTGGTTACGATGAGCCCTCAAAAGGATATCGATTGATAGAGCCAATAACCAAGAAAACACATACTAGTAGATACATGGTATTTGATGAAGCTTCCACATCCAATATCACATCTACATATGTATACCTTGAAGAAGAATAAGAAGAATCTAAGAAAGAAAGTACTCTCCCAAAGAAGAAGGTTCCTAAATGGTATACTAGTACATTGAGAGATTCTAAGTTGAATTCACTTCCATATCTAACTCAAGATCGACCTTGCACTCAGAGTATGACATAACAAATAAGAGCAGAGGCGTCATCTTCAGAGGTTGATGAACTTTACCAATAGTTTGATGAACTATTTGTACATGCAAAGGAGGATAGAGAAACAAATGTGGATAATGATGAATGGGTTTATATGACAACATTAGATGTCAATGAACCTGCAACAGTTTAAGATGCACTTAGTGAGTCTTAGTGGAAGGTTTCTATGGAAGAATAACATACATCTCTCATGAAGAATCATACATGTAAGCTAGTTAATCTACCTAAAGAAAAGAAGCCCATGGGCTACAAATGGGTGTTCAAAGTAAAGTATAAGGCAAATGGTACTATCGATAAGCATAAGGTATGTATTTTTGCAAAGGGTTATGCTCAGAAATAAGGCATAGATTATGAAGAGACTTTTGCCCCTATTGCAAAAATGACTACCATTCGAGTACTTTGTGCCATGGTAGCTCAGTTTGGGTGGAAGTTACATCATATGGATGTTAAAAGTGTCTTCTTAAATGGTGACCTACAAGAAGAAGTGTACATGACCCAACCAAAAGGATTCATTGTTGAAAGGCAAGAACAAAAAGTTTGCAAGTTAATCAAATCCTTGTATGGGATCAAACAAGCTCCTCGATCTTGGTACATCAAAATAGATAGTCACCTAGTGTAGCATTGATTCAAAAGAAGTCCTTCAGATGTAAATCTCTATATTAAGAACAATAATTTTGATATAGTGAGTTTGGTGTTATATGTACATGATTTGATCGTAATAGGGAGTTCAGAGGAAATGATTGATATAATGAAATATGATTTGAAATAATATTTTGAAATGATAAATCTAGGACTTCTTCACTATTATCTTGGTTTGGAAGTGACTCAAAAACAACATCATATCAGGGTAACACAAAAAAAGTATGCCAAGACATTAGTCAAGAAATATAGGATGACTAATTGTAAGTCTAAAGCCACTCCAATGAAGCAAGGACTTCAGTTATCATGATATGATAAATCACCTCAGGTAGATGGTACTCTTTATCGACAGTTGATTAGGAGTCTCATATATCTAAAAAATACCATTCCAGATCTTAGTTTTATTGTGGGCTATCTTTCAAGGTTCATGTTGGAGCTTAAAGTGAGTCATTGGAAAGCAGCAAAGAGAGTTCTTCATTATGTCCATGGTAGTACTTACTATGGCCTGGAGTACAATAAGAATGACAAGTTTTTGTTATAGGGATACACAGACACTAACTATGTTGGATTCGTGGATGATCGAAAGTCAACTTCTAGATATGTTTTTCATCTTGAATCTGGACCTGTCTCCTGGAACAGTAATAAGTAGCATGTGGTTGCTTTATCTTCTACAGAGGTAGAATATTATGCATCTAGTGAAGCAATCTGCAAGATAATTTGGTTAAGTCACATTCTTGCAAACATGGGTCTTCAAAAGAATCTTCCTCTTCATTTATTTTGTGACAATCAAGGTTTTTTGAATCTTTTCAAGAATCCAATTTTTCATGAGTGTACCAAACACATTGATACTCGATGTCATTTCATTCGAGATGAAGTTTCAAAGCATCATATTCAACTTCAATACATTCCCACCGATACGCAAGTTGCAGATATTTTCACTAAGGCACTTGCACGTGTCAAATTTGAATTATTTTGCAATGCTCTATGTATTTACCAATAATGTAATAGGGGGGATGTTAGCATATGGATCATCGTATTACATTATTGCATTATTAAAATTGTAAAATAAGTGTTGGCCGCTTCTCCAATTGAGGGAACGATTGGGTAGTTGGCTAACCACCCTAACCACTTCTCATATGTAATTAAGCTCATGAGAATCAATGAATACAAAGTTGTTCGTTGTTATTTCAACCATGTAGCGTAGATTTTCCCAAGCATTATTAAATCTTGAACATCTCGAAAAAGAATCGATTCATGGAAGAAATACTGCAGTTACAAAACTCCCATAATCTTAATTCATGGAAGAAATACTGCAATTACAAAACTACCAAAAATATATATATCCTAATAGACCTTAACATAAAAATTCATAAAGACCTTGAACAGACAATTTTGTCGATGAATTAAAACGAACGAATAACCCGAATTCAGTTGCCAGCTTTCCCCATTTCAAAATCCACACCACAGAAATCTAAAATAGGGAAAAGGAATAATAACCCCAAAAGAATAGCCATCACAGGATTTCGAAACTCAAGACCTAAGCAAAACCCATGAACTCTACAAACAATAATTAAAAAATGAAGGATATCAAATACCCCAATCAAATATAACCATTTCAAGTTTTCAAACTCAAGACCTGCGTAAATCCGATCCAAGATGCAACTATTCAAATTTTAAAAATTCCCGAAAACTAATTACATTATCTCACCCAATTTCCTACAAAATTCTCAAAAGAAAATAAATAAAGCCAACAAATAATTACAACTCAGTTCCTCAAAATCTCAAATCTACAGCTTTAGATTCGGCAGTTAAGTTGTCGGTCTTAACGCGAACTCATATATTCCAAAGATATATACAAATTTGCCTGTTTTTTTTTCATATGAATCTTACCAGCCTAATAATTTGGATGAGGATCCAACTCCTCATATATTCCAAAGATATATACAAATTTGCTTTTTTTTTTTTCCATATTAATTTTAGCAGCCTAATAATTCGGATGAGGATCCATACTCTTTGTTAATGGGATAGCAGGTTTAAAGGTGCAAGTCCTTGGTTCCACTTTATGGGATTCCTCACCCCTATTAACATGGAGTTTGGGCTTGTATGTGTGGGGCTGACCCTCTTGTTTTCTAACCAGTTAATGTGACAATGTAAGTCTGGGATTCCTCACCCTTATTAATATAGAGTTTGGGCTTGTGTGGGGGGTTTGACCCTCTTACTTTCTAACCAGTTAATGTGATAATACAAGTCTAGTTACATATTCCATAGTTTGGGCTTGTGTGGGGGCTGACCCTCTTGCTTTCTAACCGGCTAATGTGATGATGCAAGTCTAGTTACATATTCCATAAATAAAATTCCGTTCACATTAATATCTATTCACATGCAAATCTAATGTGATAGACATATCATCATGCGTTTAGGATACTGCCATTGCTAGGTAGGTTGTCCACCAAACCCGTAATGAGGATCACCTAGATGGTTTTTTGAACGTTGAGAATTCCAGGGATTCAAGCTCAGGAATCTTTCGGTTGCTCAACTTATTGGGGTACTTGCTCTCATACATAGTGATAAAAATCACTGTTTATTTTTCTATTTTGTTTTTCATTTTTGAGCAAGGGGTTTGAATAGTGGTGATAACCACTATTATTTGATTTTGCATTTTAGATTTCATAGTTGAGCTCGTTGTTTTTTGGCTTGCGAATGGAATTGATCCCCGTTGGCTTTGGGGATGACTACCCATCCTATTTAGGGATGTGTAGTATGAATCCTTATGACTTTGGGGACCAAAGGTGATTGGGGATATTATTATGTAATGGCATTGATATTTTAGGCCTTGGGGATGACTACCCATATTTTTAGGGGTGTGTAGTACAAATATTTATGAATTTGGATACCAAAGGTGATTGGGGATATGATTATGTAATGGCATTTATCTTTTAGGCCTTGGGGATGACTACCCATCCTTGTCATGGGCGTGTAGTATGAATCCTTATGAATTTGGGGACCAAAGGTGTTTGGGGTTTTTTGATAGTGGATTTTAACCACTATTTATTATGGGGAATTGGATGGGGAAGAGCTTGTCCTTTTGTCAATTCTCAGCATTCTCAAACCATTCACACAGGGGGATGAACATGCTAACCTTTCACCTATGGTACCCTAGACTGCTTTGTGGGTTTCTCTTGTGTTCACACAACTTGGGAATTTTTTATGTGTTTTAACTTGTGTGGGGATGCTATGTAACGAGGTGTGATCCAAGTAAAACTCTACCTTTGTAAAATCTGTCTGACTTCGTACAATTTTTGGATAGAAATCTAAAGACAGTTGAATGACGAAAACCCTAAAGACATTAGTAGACAACTAACTATGATAAAAAATGTGGATGGCATTATTCTGGATGGATGTGTTTACAAAATGGACTAAATGTGGAAAATGATGGAATTGCCTAGAAATTATAGTCTATGGTGCTTATGACGTGTATGACCAGCAAATATGCCATGTATGGATGTGATGCCTAATGGTGTTTATTATATTTTTTATTTTTAAGAGTATGCATGCAAGTGAGATGCAATTTTTTTGTTATTTTTTGTTATCTTTTGTTTTTTTTTATTTTTGAATATTTGTTTTTGACCAAGTGATTGTGGGAACCCTTGGATATTTTGGTTTGACCAAAGATTTTATGGATACCTTTGGGGCTTTTTGGGGTTTAACAAGCGATTGTGGGAATCCTTGGTGCTTTTTGTTTGACCAAAGGGATTATGGCCACATTTGGGGCATTTTGGGGTTGACCAAGAAATTGTGGGAATCCTTGGAGCATTTTTGGGGTGACCAAAGGGTTTATAGATACCTTTGGGGCATTTTTGGGTTGACCAAGTGATTGTGGGAATCCTTCAAGTGTTTGGTTTGACCAAAGGGATTATGTATACCTTTGGGATGTTTTAGGTTGACCAAGCGATTGTGGGAATCCTTGGTGCTTTTGGGGTGGGCTATGGCTCTCTAAATGTGGAATGGCCTCAAATAACTGATGTTCAAGGGTTCTAGTTCCTTGATTCCTTCAAGAGAGGTGAGCCGATATGTTCTAGGTCTTATTTTACTGTCAATTGCATAGGGACCTAACCATTTTTCTATGAATTTGTCCCTTAGATGGGGTGGCAAGTTAGAATTATGCTGGTTCTATTTTAAGACCAAGTCACCAACCTGAAAGTCCCTTAGGTGAACTTTCATGTTGTATGCTTTCTTAAGTCACTCTTGATAGATACGTAAATTCTCGAGAGCATTGATGCATCATTTGTCAATCAACGTAAGCTAGTTTAATTAGGCCTACCGCACAGTGTCATGATCGATGAACTCTTGCATTGATATGCACAGGGAAGGTATCTCCAACTCAAGAGGCATGACTACCTCGGAGCCATACACCAATGAAAATAGAGTTGCCCTAGTGGGTGTCCAAATGCTAGTGTGATAAGCCCAAAGAGCAAGCGGGATTTGAATGTGCCAATCCTTATGACTATCTGTGACCATATTTTTAAGGATGGCCACTAGAATTTTGTTTGACGCCTTTGCTTGCCCATTTTCCTACGAATAATAGGGTGTTGAAAAATTGTGCTAAATTTTGTACTTTGTGGTCAAAGCACGCACATCTTTGTTCTTGAACGATGTCCCATTATCCGAGATGATCTTGGATGGAATACCAAAATGACATATGATGTTATGTAAAATAAACTCGGTAATGCGGGGACCAGTCACAAAGGTAAGAGGAATTGCTTTCGCCCACTTGGTGAAGTACTTTGTGGCCATTATGATAAACGTGTGATGACCTGACAACATAGGGGAGATCTTTCTAATTAGATCTAAGCCCCACTATGAAAATGGCCAAGTTTATTGGATTGACTGCAAGGCCTAAGAAGGTACGTGTATCAAATTGGCATGGTGTTGGTAATTCATACACTTATAAACATATGCACAACAATATTGATCTAAAGATGGCCAATAATAGCCCATGTAGAGAATGCACTTTGCGATGGCCATATCGTTGAAGTGGCCACTACATGTACCATCGTGCGCTTGGGTGATCACCCAAGAAGACTCCTGCTGGTCCAAGCAACGGAGAAGGATCCCTTCATAGCTCCGACGGTACAAAATGTCTCCTAGCAAGACATGTTTTGCCACTTTCTATTTGAATGATATTTTTGCGACGTGCATCAATCCAAGTGGGAGGTTACCTAGCTTGAGGTAGTCTCTTATGGGTGTGTACCAATCCTACTGATTAGAAACCTTGATGGTATGAACTATCAATCCCTCTTGAAGTTCGTACCTAGCAAAAGCTGAGCGAGAACATACCTGTAAGAATAGTGTTGTGTTGCTATTAAGAGGGGTCAGGGAGAAAAAGGACCCCAAGTTGGCGTGATTCAAACTATCATGGATTCGATAGAACTTCTCCTGAGATGGTTCAATCTAGATCAGGTGGATTCCTGGCATTAGGTCAAAGCTTGCACGCTCCATCACGGATTGTGATAGTGTTTTGACTTGAATGGTTGTCATCTCATAGAAAGGGTCTTGTGGGATTAGTGACCCCAAGGAGGCCATCATGTCCACAAAATGATTTGATGATCGAGGAAGTGCCTCGATGTCATACTTTTTAAGCTTTGGCAGGAATTTATCCACAAGGGCTTTGTAGGCCTACAAAATTGGGCATTTGCATTGGAATATCCCTTTTACTTGGTTGACAATTAATAGCGAATCACCAAATATGTTCAAGCATTTGATGTTCATGGTGATTGTTGTTTGAAGACCTATGAGCAAGGCTTCGTATTTGGCATTGTTGTTGGTGCATGGGAAATCAATTTTAAATGATAGAGGCATTGGAGCCCCTTGTGGTGTGAAGAATACAATTCCTACACCACCCCCTTGCTCACATTTAGAACCATCAAAAAATAGGGTTATTTTGGCCAGTGACTCAGACACATCAAAATCTGGTGATTTTGAGACATGGAAGACCCCATCATCGGGTAGCTCTACGATAGGAGGCTAATCATCTTTGAGCTGAGCCTCTGCTAGTTTATCGACGATGACTTGAACTTTGATGGAATTTTGTCCAATGAATTCAATGTCAAACTCTATCAACAACATGATCCATTTCTCCATGTGGCTACTATGATAAGTACGACTCATCATGTATCACAATGGATTCTCCTTAGACATAACATACGTCATATTTCTCAACATGTAGTGGCATAGATTTTTGGTAGCAAATACCACTGCTAAGCATAGCTTCTCAATGTATGAATAGTTAAGTTCATAACTGAATAGGGTGCGACTAAGATAGTAAGTAGCTTGCTCTTTGTGTAGTTCATTCTTCTAGGCTAGCATGGTGCCCAGTGCCACCTTGGTACCTAATATGTATAAGTAGAATGAAACTCCTAGTCTAGGTGGTGCTAATACTGGCAACAAAGCCAAGTATTGTTTGATTTCATCGAAGACTTACTGGCACTCATCATCCCAGTGAAATGCTACCCCCTTGTGTAATAATTTATTCATGGGTCGACACTTGTCATATAACTGCGCTATGAAGTACTTGATTGATGTGACCTTTCCCTGCAAGCTTCTAAGCTATTTGATGCTAGTTGGGGGAAGCATCTCAAGGATTACCTTAACTTTATGTGGATCTACCTTGATGCCTCATTTTGAGACTATGAAACCCAAGAGTTTTCCAGATGTGATGCCAAATATATAAATCTTGGGGTTCAGTTTGACTTTATGTTTGATGATGCGATCGAGGATCTTGCTTAGGTCATCGAGATGATCTGGGTGCAAAAGAGATTTGGCCAATAGATCATCCATATAATCTTCCAAATTTTTATGCATGTGATCATGGAAGATGTATGTCATAGCGGGTTGGTAGGTGGTGCAAAAATTTTTAAGGCCAAAGGGGATGACCTTATAACAAAATCTCCCCCAAGGCATTGTTAATGTCATTTTTAGTTGATCATCAAGATTGATACGAATATGATTGTATCTAGAGAAACCATCCATGAGGGAAAGCATTTCATGGCCTGCTGTAGCATCTACCAATGCGTCGATGCTAGGAAATGGGAAATTTTCCTTGGGACTCGATTTGTTTAGATCTCAAAAATTGATGCATATGCAAATCCTCCCATCGGACTTCTTAATGGGTACCATGTTGGACAACCATGGTGGGTAATCCACGTAGATGAAAAACTATGCATCCAACAAATTTTGTAGCTCATATTTGACCATTAAGGCTACTTTTGGGTGCATCTTACGTAGTTTTTTCTTGACTGGCTTGAATCTCAGATCAAGCGTTAGATTATGCATGACTAGCTACGGGTCTATCCCCGACATGTCTTTGTAAGACCATGCAAAAACCTCCTTCTTATCTTTGATAAGGGTAATGTAATTGGCTTGCTCTTCGTGGGATAGACTTACCCCCAGCTTGATGATTTATGAATTCATTGGATCAGAGCCGATGTCTACATTAGTCATCTCTTCAACTAACATGTGGGACCCATCCTCCAACTGGTGTGGAGTTGGGATCAGGTGGATATCATTCGCTGAATTTAGATCTACATTTGGAACGTCGGGTTCCTATTCAACATGGAAGATATCTTGAGTTGGTATTAGTGTGAAATGAAGCATCTCACCGCAAGTCCAATACTCTGATGGGGATGGTGGTGAGTCAGTGCGATCCCATTCTATAGCATCTAAGTCTAGATACAATGGTCATGTTGGATCAGATAGATTATGGATGGGGGTGGTTAAGTTAATGGAGATCATGTTGATGAAATTATTTTGGTCTCTATTACCACGGGTGTGTTGACTCGAACTTCCTTGGTGATATTTGTGCTCCGAATCTGGCTCTATGGGTATTGGCACAAATGGATCAGCCCTATGCGTGGATAATAGGACGAGATCTACCCTTGGAACTGATGGCTTTATGGGGTCTCTGGGTGGAAGGTGCTCTCTATATACCTAAAGTGGCGGGTGAAGTAGTTGGTCCAACTGTGCTTGGTTTAGGTGCCACCTATGCCTTGGCCCCATGTTTAGCTATTCAAACATGTCATCAATGTCCATGGGGTATTGTTGCTACCACATATGATTGAGATATGCCATCTTAGTTTCATATTCATAATCGCTATCAAAGATCCATAGGCCTTCATTGGCTCTGATAGCTGTTTGTGACATGCGAGGCTCGTCTTGCTCGAGAAAATTGATCTGGTCCCATTGGGGTTGTTTTGTTCTCTGCGGGAGGACATGATTTTCTTGAGGTGGCCCTTGCTCAACTGGAGCATTCAAGGGGAACATTGCCAATAAGCTTTCTTGATAGTCATCCATGGGGGTCACTTGTGAATGATTGCTATCAGATTCAAAAGGGTCCCACGATGCTACCTCATATTCTGACTCATATTTTGAAGATCCTTCCTGACCTTGTCTATATCCCTCTTGTAGGTGAGTTCTCAAACTTTCTCCTTTCTTGATCAAAGGGACGAGGAATATCAAGGTCAACAAGGTGTGTTGTTAGCAATGGGAGATAATCCCCCAATGTATATGTTGTGTTAGGATTGGCATATGGATCTCATGCCAACCCATCCTTATTGCCTATCCCTAGGCCTTGCATGTTCTCCACCAAGATGTCAATGGGTAGGGGGTGGTTGAACCCTACTCTTGATTTATCGTATGGCATCTAATATCTTGGTTTGAAAAGAATGCGCACTCCCTATTCACACCTGCCCAACCCATATCCATGCCAATTACATTGGCCAAGATATCTCAAAGTGAAGTCTAGGTTGGAAAAATAATTGATTTCCTTAGCAAAGGGTTCTTCATATTCTTCCCCTTACAGGTAAGGTTCAATGCCATTATCGAGGCCCCCATATACAAAATTTGTCTGGTTTGGTGGGTAGCCTAGAGGAAAAATAGTTTCGATGGGGAGGCGAGGTCTCCTCATATCCTACATGGACTCAAGTGTGGGTTTTGCTACAATGTTCCACACTAGGTACTCTCCCAAGCCCATATTTGCCATTTCAATGGTGATCATTGGTAGTTGAGGGGAAGGGAATGGGAGTTCTTCCTAAGTCCACTCCATGTTGGGTGAACTAGGTGTCTCGACTTCCATTCAACTAGGCATCTCCTCAATAGAGATGGTTGAGACTGATGGTGGTGCCTCTTCCAGGGGTTTCTTCCCATTGTCCTTCGATGTGGCAACTGTAGGTGGTGTCATTGGGATTTGAGGGACTTAACATTAGGGATGCATGTGAAATAAAACCATGTTTAGACGAATTCAACTAAAAATCTAAATGTGTCAATGGAAGGGTCAATTGCGGTATCAACTACACGGCATTGCAGTACTTGAAGGGCTCTAAGTCTGTCGGGACTACATGCACCTGCAATTCAAATGTGTACTTTAGGCACTAATGGGATATCAAAGGGACACACTTCATGTCCCTGATCCAAGGCCAGCCCAACAAGATATTATAGGCCATATCACCTTCTAAGATGTGGCACAATGTAGGAATAGTCTTTTGCCCTACTTGGATGGGTAGGACAATTGTGCCAACCATCGAGCATATCGCATCATTGAATGCTCGAAGAGTATAGGTGGAGGCCACGATGTGAGATGTTGGTAACACGAGGTGTTTCAAAGCCATTGTTGTGATTATATTACTAGATGAGCTAGTGTCCCCAAACACCCTTTTATATGGAATCCTGTTGACCCATGTAATGACATGTAGGGGTGGATTTGACATATCACCAGTCACCGATTTTAGCTCATCTTCTCTAAAGGTGATGACTGGCTTGGTGCATCATTTTACATGTTCCACAAAGTTGTTGAAAGAATTTGCTTCATGGGGCTGCAACTCGATGGCTTTAAGTATCTCCATAAGAGCCTCCCGATGGGTTAGTGATTGTTGTATGAGCTTGTATATGGAGATCCTAGACGACGTGGTTCTCATACTTTGGGTAAGTTTGGTTTGAATTATGGCCACTGGTCTAGGCAGAGGAGGTTGTGTAGTGTTTTTGAGGTTGTGACGTTGATGGAACCTCTCCTATAGCCATCGCGGGAGCAGCTGTGCTTGGGTACCTCTTGTTCCAATTCACTATGCTTATCATCCCCACATACCCCTACATGGGGCAGTTTTATGTCACCTCATTGACTTGAAGGGTCTTTGCCTACACATCATGGGTAGGCAAGGGGTCTTTGAAGACCTCCATCTATAGGTTGTTTGGAACAACAGGATTATCCACTACTTGTGTCTTGTTGTCTATTAGGTCTTGCACTAATATTTTGAACTTCCAACACATGTAAAGGTCATGTCCTTTCTACCGATGAAATCTACAGTACAAGTCTTCCCTATAGCCCTTGGGTTTTGGTGGGTTGGGGTCTATGGGTCAACTTTCTGGCAGGTTATCAAGTTTACCATGGACAAGTGATAAAACAAGGAGTCTTTAGACTCTGAGAAGGGTGTGAATTATCGCCTAGGGTGACGTTGCTGATTTTTCTCTTGCCTATGATTTTCCTTTTCATTGGTGTCAAGAGGAACTGCATGATAATTAGCCTTTGGGGGTTGTATTGCTTGTGCAGGCTTAGGTATGTTTATAGCAACCTGATTGACCGTGACGGGTTTTGATTGCATTGACCCAATTTTGGTAGTTTTGGGCCACTCTTTCTTGCATGGCTTGGCAATCTTGCCATCTTGTATCTTGATATCCTCAATGATTCTGGATTGTGCCAGGGCTTCCTCGAGAGTGGCATATTTTTGTAGCTGTAATATCATGGAGATCGACCTCAAACAAATTTTTTAGAACATTTGGGTCATATCGGCCATGGGAGGGAGGTAAGGTAGCTTTGAAAGCAACATCCTCCATCAATTTTCATAAGCCACCATGGTCTCTTCCTCAAACTGTCTGAGGCTTTCTAGGTCACTTAATGATGCCTTATTCTTGGTATTGAAGGTGATAGGTTCAACGAATGTGTCCACTAGTTGGTCCAGGTTACTAATGCTATGTTTCGACAACTGGGTAAACTAGTACAAGGCAGGTCCTATGAACGTGGTTATAATTTTTTGTATAATCAAAGCATCATTGTCCTAAATTCCAAAGCATTGGCTCAAGAATCTTATCATGTGCTCTTGGGCATCCTCCTCCCCTCTAAATATTGCCAACTAAGGCATTTTAAAGTGTTTAGGGTATGGGGTGCAGGCACTGAAGGATGCACAAGGTGACTACGAAGCTAGAATAAAGTGGGATTTTGGGGCCTATAAGTCTTGGTCTCCATAGACTATAAGTGCTCTAGTAGTGCTTTGTATGCATCAGAAGATTTGATCTCTTCCTCCTTGGTTTGTTCCCATTACGAATTGCGGGGAACTTGAGGCCTATGGAGGGGTATCCGAATAGCACCCCCTCTGCCTTGGTAGGGCATTTTAGCCCGCTCTTCTTCTTGCTCAAATTCCTCATAGGATTCTTGAGGAGTTCCTGGGTGTGACCTATAAACATGGATGGGTGCCCAGGGTGCCCATCATTGGCTCTAGGGGTGATCTCTCACTCAGATCTATGAGGTCTTGGATGCAACATTTAATAAGGTCACGAAGACTTGTCTCGCACCAAGGGGTTGTGCCTATCATACAACTATGTCCTATGTGTGTGAGGGGTTGGGACCATCTCAAGCACAATATTTTTGAGCAACTCATCTATTTGAAGCTGAATGCACTCTTTGCTAAGGTGATATAGGTGCTCCAAATTTTATTGGTCTTGCTCAAGCTACGTTATTTGTGCTTGGTAGGTGACATGTCTAGAAAATGCTAGGCTATTTTGTTTTTTTATCAAGAGTCTAGGAGGCCTAGATGCCTCTCCTACACATCTATCTGGGTCGTGGTGATCCGATATCTCTATAGGTCAATTCCATTTGTTGAGGTTATCCACATTCACTTGAGTCTTTGGCCTCAATAGGTGATCCTGATAAATAGTAGGTGTGAAGGCGCATTGCTCCTACATTGTGTATTGCTCTCGAGGAATGTAGTGGTTTTCCTCATGCTCCCTTTTGTATATTTGAAAGGGATAGATAGAGTTGGCTCACCCTGTCTGAGGAGACTTGCACTCTAGATTTGGCCTATTGTTTTTGATAGTAATAAGGGGTAGAGGAGGGATGATGTAATCATGTGGCCCCTCCTTATGGACCCTATGCTATTCTAGCACTTCATTACATGGTGGCCACTCATAATGAGTGTCTAAGGGAGCCTTCCTATTTATGTTGAGTGCCACATGTAAGGACTCTTCCTGAAAGGGTCTATGTTGAATGGGAGTGCCCCTCTAAGGTGTGCCTCTATAGTCCCATTCCATCATGGTATGATGTGGATTATTTTGTGGGTCAGGCCACCAAGGTGGTATGACCAAGTCCTTGGGGCTATAGCGGAGGTGACTTGTGCCCCCTTATACACTTTTTGTAGATTCTACCCATGATTGATATTGGCTACGAGTGTACACCATGGTGGTGTCTCTCTACAAAATACGTAGGTTTTTATCATCTTTACAATTTTTTTATGCTACACTAAACAAACAAGAGCCACACAAACAAAGAAGTGATTATCTAATTTATGGATTAAAAGTGCACCCTAAATCTAGTTTAGTGTGTTTTGATTTTTGTTTTGAAAGATTTGTAAAGAAAATTTTGTTGTATATGCAATATGAGGGCTCTTATGTCTCCCAAAATGATCTCCCCTTCAATATACCACTGCCAGACCATTATATCGAACCTCTCAATATACCCGCCCTTACATGAGGGAAACTATTGGTACACGAGAGCAGAACAATACGTGGAAAATAGGTGGTACGAAAGGGGAATCACTCTATTTTTGACACCTACCATAGAATACATATCCTCATGTGCTATGAATCACCCCAGCTACACTTGGTCAGCTTTCATCAGGATTTATGTCTAGCAACAGTAGTGATCAGGGTTATGTATGCAAAAACTCAAGCCAAGGTGGTGATGAAATCCACCTTTGGTCTTGATCAAGTGTTGGGGTTTTATGACCAATGCCTTCATGTTTAGATTATCTCGTGGTGTGTGGTTATTTTTACTTGCGCAAATAAAGGAAACATGGAGTAAAATTTCCTATGCAAGCAAAGAAACAAAAAAATCATAGAAATAGAGACAGAAAATCACAGTGTTCAAACAACCTACCTCTTCTCTACCCACATCATATGCCTCTGAGTTTCTTCTCAAAAGCTACACATAGAGCTAATCATCTCGAGGTGGGATGAATAGCAGATCTATATTCATCATAGGGTGGCATGAATTCCAGTCTATATTCGTCACAGGGTGGCAAGAGCAACAGTCCAATGCTTGAAGGATTAACACCTAAAAGCAAAAACACACAATTTTGATCATAAATTTGATCCCAAAATCAAGGGACAGGGTCCCACCATGATCACCACTAAAATCACGAGGATATGGAAGCAAAAATGACATATCGGGGTGTGGTGCAAACAAAAGCAAAACATAACGCTAAGTCCTACTAGGGAAAATGCATGAAAAATGGGAAACAAGTGAAATGAAATGAGATTTAAAGAAAATGTAAAGTGCATTCCTTTATTTTAATAATTTACTAGAGATCAGGTTACAATATGTCTCCTCCATTTTCAGGGGCTAGGAGCGTTAAACATAGTTTTGTCACACCATGGATGGTACGCTTTCTTTCGCGTGCCCACATGTGAAATGGGTGGGCCAAAAATCATCGCCACTTGTGTGAATGCATCTGTGCTTCCTTTCTTCCCCTCCGGTTTTGAGATCCTATGTTCAAAAAAAAAGCAAACGATTAAAAGCACCTGCGGATGGAGGGAAACATGCGATCCCCAAGGCCTCCAGTTAATGCATGCATAAAATAATTAAAACTATAATCAAAACATATTAGAATGAGCTAAAATTTTTATAGAGACATCAAAAAATTACCAAGAACACATTGCAAAAGGAACAGTTGAGAAATATGCCACAGATTTCTAATCGCTCCGAGGTGGGACGATTAGGACTGTCACAAGATGTCAGAAAGTGACCTCCTAAATGTCCCATATAGGGGCCTGAAAAACACATTAAAAGTTTGTGCTAGGAAAAATGGGGCATTTTGAGATGACCCAGAAGGTGGAATTTTGCAAATTCTACCTCGATCACCCTATATTCGATGATGCTCCCTGTATGTTAGTGAAAGTGAGAAACATTGAAAACACAACCAATATTCATTAGAATGACATGAAATTTGAATGGAATCTTATGTAAATGACCTAAAATTAAATTCAAATGAAAAAATAAAGAAATATACTACATATTTCTAATCACTCCGAGGTGGGGTGATTAGGACTATAACAGTGCGGGGGGCACTCGGGGGGAGGACGCCCACTGTTTGGGGCTTGGTTTTAGCATCAATCCACTTGGGATGGGTCCAAAACCTACTAGGGGGTTGTGTTAACAAATTTGGTGGGTATTGTGGCCAAATATTTGGGTTTTGGGTTCGGATTGCGCTTCTAATGATCACCCAATAACCTCCCTTCCAAAAGGGAGATCAAGGATGTAAGAAGCACAAGCGATGGGTGAGGATGTAATTCGATATAAATCCATTGCTCCAAATGCTCCTGCTCTATCCTCATTTTGGGGTGAGAAGACTCACCATTTTATAGACCTGAGGGTCTCTTGTGAATGAGCATGCAGAGGTGCCACTTGGCCATCATGCCTTATCGAGGGAGAGAAGATTCCTCCATGATTAAGGGCTCCATGACTACCTCTTTGAGCTCAAAAATTCTCACTCACACTCCCATGCATTGAATGTGGAGTTGAGTGGTGGATTCAAGATGCCATTTGTCAAGGTTTGACCTTTTGCCCATCAAACTTGCTATTCTCCCCACCCTGGGGTGAATGCTGCTAATCATCCTAGGGTGGGACGAATACCAGTTTGTAATCATCCCAAGGTGGAACGAGTAGGGAGAAAAGTGCCTGAAAGGTGCCAAATTGACCTCTGACCTTCCAAAACTATTGTGGGAGTGGTTAGGACCACTTTTTAACCTCTGGGGGCTACCCTAGGGGCTATGTATGCCAATTTGGTTAGTGTTTGTAGCCACATAATCAGATTGGTGCTGTTTTGGTGTCTACAACAAGAAACATGGTGCAACTATCATAAGACACAATAATTGTGATATTGATTACTAGATGTCTTTTATGGTGCATGGTTGGTGCAACCAAAATTCAATTACTATTTTTAGATGTTAGAGAATGGAAAGAAGGAAAATGACATAGGCATAAGAACCAATTCTTAGAGAATTGAAAAACCATCATCCCATTCACACTTGAAGAATGAGAATGATTATTTCACACCCACTATTTTATTAATGGAAATTTATTCTACATCACAATAAATTTTGAAATTAGAAAGAATATCATCTATTTATAGATAGTCAAACAATTGGGCTTTTAGAATTTAAAATATCCTTGTTTACACCTAAGGTAATTACACCCATAAAAATAAGTTGAGGTTTAGTAACATGTTATACATTTAAGTATGACATAATGCTCATGTACAAATGTATCATGTATGACATGTCATCATTAGATATTTATGATATTTTACTCAAAATACTATCTTTATCTACTGCATAAAATACTAGTATTATCTACTAATAGTTTTTGTAAGTCAATGGTGTAATGTATCATATTTTCAAGTATTTTATTTAGAATAAGGTAAATACTAGACAATGTAATGTTAGAGTATATTACATCATTTGGGTCATGTAAATGTACCACCCTTAGTACATAACTAGAGTAAGATATTACTTTAGGGGGTGGTTAGCTAGTTCCTTCAAGTAATATAATAAATGCACAAGTGTCTATGTGCAAGTTGTAAATATACAAGGTATCCACTTATACAACTAGATAGAGTGTTGGTCATGCAATCCATATTTCTATATAAAGGGTCTCATAGTGAGTGATTATATATCATTGTAGGTAGTAGTAGGTATATTGTGTGTATCACCATATATATTGGTGATGGGGTACAATGTAGTTCTTTACTATCAGTTCTAGAGTGTTAATTTTATCCATATTGCATTGTATTAATTTCATCACTTTCTATTAATATCATATTTTAGCATCTTACATTTCTACTTATTCATATCATATGATTGTATTCTCCTTTGGCATACACTATCAATAGCTAAAAATGGTGTTAGGGCCACGATAGATCAATAAGAATAGGGAGATCCACAAGATAACACCATTGCTAATGTAGGTTTGAACCTTTCTATAATTTTACAAACTAGATCAACTATTTTGCACTACTAATATCGAAGAAGAATATTCACTACAAAATATAGTGAAAGACTTGGGACAATTATCACCATCCAAAAACAAGCCCAAAAAGAGAAAAATTTGACAAGGAGTGCCAAATTCCAAAGAATAATATTGAATATATCAAGACATTCAGATTCTTGAGAAGAAAATTTTATTTGAATTCAGAACCTAATAAAGAGGTTGAAGAAGAACTCAGATATAAGAAACCTACCAAATCCAAGAAGATTTGGAGATTGTCTTTCATAGCTAAAAGAAGGCACATATAGAGATTTGTTGGATTCACAAAAAACTACTGAAAGGGTTCTAGAAGGATAAAATTTCAGTGAATAGATTGATTGTTAAAGGACAAAAATCAAGATAGAATTACTAACTATAAGATTTTGGAGTTCCAGGCTAGATCTTGAAGGAGAAGTTGAAAATCATCTGCTACAATTTTAGAGCAGCATACTAGAAGCATTCACAATTGTGGGCAACCAACATTCGAGATGAGAGACTTGGTGAATCAACTCATCAAGATATCATAAAGGGTAAGCAACTTAGGTGCAAAAGGTTTATTACTTGAACACTTATTCATATTACTACTTAACTTAATTGAGCACCTTATTAGAATTTCGAAGTTGCAAAATAGAAGGTTGTATTTTAGGTCTCCAAATAAAGTGTAGAAGACAATTTTTATTAAGTTTCATTACCTACACATTAATAGGAGTTAGATACATTCTTTCTATTATCTAATTATTGAGAAGGGGACTACATTAATAAATTTTTAGTGATCATTAGTGCATTTGAAACTACTTTGAGAGCTTCTTAATAGGAGCAACAAGGTGAGATTATTGTTACCTCTAAAGTGTATTAAGTTGAAGGTATTATTGACTCATTGCACTATACTAGTTTTTCTTTAAACTAGTTACTCTCAAAGGGTTATTTTGTGTATTGATTGTTAAGATCAAAAGCATAAAAATCTATAAATAACCAAAGTGTCTATAGAAACTATTCAAAACTCAATACCTAAAAGGTATTTTGGCCTATAGAACCCACCAAGTAGATCAAAATTCCTCCAAGGAGTGGAGAATAAGGCAGCCATTAAATCAGTGATAGAAGCCAAAAATCAAGACTTGATGAGTCTCATATTCAAGGTGCACTAAGAGCTTATTACAGGTAAAATATTAGTGCTTAAATTACTCCTTCAAGGGTATATTATCTACATGATTATTAGCTTGGGTTCATTAATATATTAACCAAGAAAAGGAGAGAGTTGTCTAACAAATAAGGCAACATCAATCAACCCTTGCCTACAAAAAATAGTACGGAGAATATGTCATTAAAACAAGTAAAAGAAGCTTGCAAAAGATAAGGTGTAAATCAAGGTATTCTATTACAATTCTAATTACATTATTTTATACCATAAAATCTTGTACTAAGTAGGAGAAAGGATATAACTTGAGTGTCTAAAATACACATTCATTATAAGAGAGAAATATCATACAAGAGGTTATAGAGGAACACTATCTGAAGCAAGAGATAAGAGGTAACAAAGAGCTCTCATTATGGTGTCAAAAGACACCCTTACAACAAAAAAAGTAGGCATTATGAGCAACCAATATTAAGCACATAATATCATAAAAGGATCATCATCTATAAACGTCAACTATCATCTATTGAACATTGCAAAGGGAGCATTTAAACTAGCATATTGAAAGAAAAAGCATAGAGTAAAAGAAGCAATACCCAAGATCTTTCTTGGAGAAGATGTCCATCGAAGGAGCATTAAAATCAACTCTTAGAAAACCATAGAACCATATCTAAGCTCCTAATACCTCCATAGAATGAAGATCCAACCCATACTTTCTTGGAAGAAGTGTGGAGAAACAAAAACAATTGGATTACAAGGGCAAGCGAAATATATAGAAGAAGAGAAGCATTGGAGGGAAAATACATGCAATCTACCATTTGTCATCACTGAAAAAAAGTGATCAACTCATATCATTAGAAAACACTTACAAATTAGAGTGAAGGGAGTTACAAAGTATCTTTTACAAGAAGAAATGTTACAACATATCCATTCACAATTGGAGCCCATAAGCGACATTGAGAAAGCATTAGAATCAACCATAAGTGTTATGAAAGAAGCCCCATGCACGTTGGATCTCAAAGACCACTTGGAAATCACTCAAATAAGGACTATAAAATTTCTTAGATATTACTCTTGATGGATGTGCCACATAGCTACATAAGCATTCAACTCCAAGGTGTAGACATGAAGCAAAAGTAGATAAATTACAATCCTCAAGTGTGTATGAGTATGTTGAAATCAGAGTCAAAAGAGGTAGCGAGGACTATCATAAACTAGCATTCAATTCTTGTGATGATAAGCACCCATTTAGGAGGAGACCAAGCCAAAATAGGTAATGTAAAAGCGTAGAGCTCAAAGAATGAACATGCAAGCCATTCATTGAAAAATAAGGTCAAAGCAGTAGTAACACAACATTGAGATGTGTACCAATCAATCGTCAAAGTATGTGAAGCTACTCAAAGATATGTAGAGCATCAAGCCTTACAAATATAAAATTTAAATTTTCTTACTTTAATTAAAATTGGAGTTATAAGGTGATATAGAATATTGCACTATTATAAGGTGATATATTACATTGGATTAAACCTAACAAGCATTAGTGATTATCAAGCAAGCTTTTATGAAGATATTAAATATTCATATTTACAATTAATCAAGTAGGAGGCATAAGGTTTTCAAATTTTATTAATCATTATTAAATTGCAAATATAATTATGTTCTAATAATCCAAAAAGAAAGGAGATATAAGGCATACTAATTCAAACTAAATACATATAATTAGAATCTAGTAAATTAATCTATTGGAAATAAAATCAAATCAATTGCCTACATATAGAGTTGAAATTAATTGATAAAAATTATCTCATACTCATTCTAAGGAGACAATGAAATTCAACTATTAAAGTATACTTCATTGGGAAAGATAAGGTAAAGTTAATAAGTTGACTATTCTCAAAACATTACAAAATCAACATAGAAGGTGAACTAAGCATATTCTAATTATTAGGGATATATAAGGAATCCTACAAAATCTAATTCTAAAAATATTTCATCAAATGGGTTCACATATTTTAACTAGGGAGTTATAAGGTAGACTACTTAGAATATCCTATCTCATAATACTAAAAGAGATACAAAATATAGGCACTATCAAAGCACTTCATAATCTAATATAGGGAGATATAAGGATGTCTACCTCTAATAATACAACAAACAATAACATGAATAACTTCTTTGCAAAATAAAATTCAAGCACCATAAAATTAGAATTATGAATTTACTTATAAAGGGTGAAGCATATTTAGATATTACTTCGAAAATGATTCATAGTGAAGCTTTAGATGATGACTTTGATACCATGGAACATTATCTACAAGCTCGACTCAATGAAGCAATTGGAAATGGAAAGGATGACATTCTACTTTCTATAGATTTTGTAAGCATGTTGTATATGGCATTACTTACGTACAAATTCCATAAGAATAAGAATGCAAAACAAAGAGGGTTGATAGAATTTTTTAAATGGAAAACCAAATTGAATGAATCATACTTAGAAAATATATGTTAATCCTCATGCAATATTGATACTTCACATTCTATTAATCCAAGATCTTATCATGATTCTTTGGGTGTTTGTTTAGAAGTCTTTGTACACAACAAGGACAAAGAAGGAAAATTATCTTTACAAGAATAAAAAAACAAAACAATCACTTACAAAAGTAAGAAATAGAATCTAAAGCAAAGGATAAATAAGAAGAGCAAGAATCAGACCAAGGAGGCATACAATGCAAGCCAATGACTATTCAAGAGAACAAGATTCATATTGAATCAAGAGAACAAGATTCATATTAAATACTGAAGTCTTCAATACACAAATAATGTGATACAGGGGGATGTTAGAGTATATCACATCATTTGGGTCATCTAAATGTACAACCCTTGGTACATAAATAGAGTAGGAGATTATTTTAGGGGGTATTTAGCTAGTTACTTCAAGTAATATAATAAATGCATAAGTGTCTATGTGCAAGTAAATATGCAAGGTATCCCCTTTTCCGACTAGAAAGACTGTTGGTCAAGCAACCCATATTTCTATGCAAAGGATCCCATAATGAGTTATTATATATCATTGTAGGTAGTAGTAGGTATATTGTGTGGATCACCATATAGATTGATGATGGGGTACAATATAGTTGTTTAATATCAGTTCTGGAGTGTTCATTTCCTTCATATTGCATTGTATCATTTTTGTCACTTTCCATTAATAGCATATTTCAGCATCTTACATTTCTGCATATTTTATATCGTGTAATTGTATTCTTCCTTAGCATACACTATAAAAATCTAACAGCAAGAAATCATTTTGTTATACATAAAAATTTATTGTCATTATGATCCACCTAGAGGCACCTCACACTATGAAGTTTTTCTTCATTAACATAATTCTATCACATCAATGTAATCCTAATAGTTATATAAATTAATTCAACCATATTCTAGTATTTTCAAGGATCCATGGGAGTTCCACTTTACTTTTCTATTAAACATATAACCGATTTGATTCTATGTTAACCTAAATTATCCCTTTGTATCACTAATATATTTAGGAGAATGATAAGATACAAATTTATATTTAACATGTGATTGGTCAAAGGTCAATTATGGCTTAACTCATATTTATGTAGTATCCTTGTTATGATAGAACCAAATAAATATGGATCTTAGTGCTTATTCATCAACCATCATTTCCTTTAGAATAATGAAGAACATGTATTGATTACCTCACATAGCTGATATTTTATACTATTTTCAAGAAGCATTGCATTTCACCAAGATAGACTTCAACTCATGATACCATTAGGTTTTAGTCAACATATTATATATTAGAAGGCAAATTTTAAGACAAAGGAGGGGTTGTTCAAATGATTATTTATTTCTTTTGACTTGACAAATGCACTTATAACATTTATGTATCTAAAAAGTAATATCCTTAGCATTTAGGGGTTCCTTTTGATTATATACTTCGATGACATGCTCATATTTAATAAGACTTGAGAGGAACACATCGATGATGTACTTTAAGTTTTAGAAACTCTACACTAACACAAGCTTCAATTTAATATATCAAAGTGAATATTCAACATAACAACGATATATTATCTAGGTCACATCATTGACGAGGCTAGTATTCTCGTAACTTTAGCAAAGATACATGTCATCCATGAATGAATTATTCCTACAAATTTGGTTGAGCTCCAAAGTTTCTTAGCCTTTGAAAACTTATGTAGTAATTTTATCCTTGGTTTTTCAAAATATTTTTCATCATAAAATTAGGTAAATAATGGTTCAATAACATTTGGTAAATCTTAATTCAATCATAAATATTTAAAAGTTGAAGAAATACCTCTATTCAACAACAATTCTAGTAATGTAGAACATCACTTAATATTTTTATATTGAGACTGATGCATCAAAGTACATGCTTAGTCCCTTATTGATTCAATATTGGTACTCTATTTCTTAGCATACTTAAACTTTCAATGATATAATTGAATGTTATTCCACCTATAGGAAGATTTATATGCCACAATGCAAGATATTTGACAATGACACCACTACATCATGGGTGAGAGATCATTATCCATTTTGATCATGAACCTTTAGTATTTTTATATTCCTAAAGTAAGTTAGAAAATGTATATTATATAAAATTAATAACCTACTGATAATATTTCCACCTTGTGATTAAGCATTATAAGGCCAAGGAAAATTAATATGGTTGTTTGAACTACCCACTAGTCCAACTAGTTCTAATAGTTATTGAAATGTGTAGCCATAAGTCCACTAATTGGGATATGTTATATTCAAATGACATTGAGTTCAGTTAGACACCACCATTTTTTATAGGTCTATTCACTACCTAAGGACTATTTAAATGATAGAACTTTCTATCACTTAAAATACTTTTTATGCATTTCCCCCCCCCCTGGTACCCCCCCCCCAAGGGGGGCGGGGCCCCCCCCGGGCCCCCCCCCCCCCGGGCCCGCGCGCCCGGGGCGGGGGACACCACCCCCCGCCCCCCCCCCCCGGGGGGGGGGGGGGCCTGGCCCAAAGCCCGCCCCCCCGCCCCCCCCCCCCCCCCCCCCCCCCCCCGGGGGGGGGGGGGGGGGGGGGGGGGGGGGGGGGGGGCCCGCGCCCGCGCCACCACCGCCTGGGGGGGGGGGGGGGGGGGGGGGGGGGGGGGGGGGGGGGGGGCGGGGCCGGGGGGGGGGCGGGGCGCGCGGGCGCGGGGGGGGGGCGCGCGCGCCCCCCCGCCCCCCCCCGCCGCGCCCCCGCCCCGCCCCCCCCCCCCCGCCCCCCCCCCCGCGCGCGCGCGCCCGCGCCCCGCCCCCCCCCCCGCCCCCCCCCCCCCCCCCGCGCGCCCCGCGCGCCCCGGGGGGCGCCGGGGCGGGGGGGGGGGGGGGGGGGGGGGGGGGGCGGCGGCGGCCGCCCCGCGCGGGGGGGGGGGGGGGGGGGGGGGGGGGGGGGGGGGGGCGGGCGCCCCCGCCCCGAGGGGGGGGGGGGGGGGCGGGGCGGGGGGGGCCCGCCGCCCCCCCGCCGGCCCCCCGCGCGGCCCCGGCCGGGGCGCGGGAGGGGGGGGGGCAGCGGGGGGGGGGGGGGGGGGGGGGGGCGCCCGCGCCCGGCCACCGCCCCCGCCCCGCGCCAGCCCCGCCCCCCCCGCCCGCCGGCGCGGGGGGGGGGGGGGGGGGGGGGGGGGGGGGGGGGGGGGGGGGGGGGGGGCGGGGGGGGGGGGGGGGGGGGGGGGGGCCCCCCCCCGCGCCCCCCCCCCGCCCCCCCGCCCCGGGCGGGGCGGGCGCGCCCGCGCGCCCGCCCGCGCCGCGCGCGCGCCGCCGCCGGGCGCGGGGGCGGGCGCGGGCGGGGGCGGGGCGGGGGGGGGGGGGGGGGGGGGGGGGGGGGGGGGCGGCGCCCGCCCCCCGCCCGCCCCGCCGCCCGCCGCCGCGACCGCGGGGGGGGGGGGGGGCGCGGGGGGCGGGGGGGGGGGGCGCGGGGGGGGGGGGGGCGGCGCCCCCCGGCCCCCGCCCCCCGCCCCGCGCCGCGCCGCGGGGGGGGGGGGGGGGGGGGGGGGGGGGGGGGGGCGGGGCGGGGGCGCGGGGCGGCCGCGGCGCGCCCCCCCCCCCCCCCCCCCCCGGCCGCGGGGCGGGCGGGGGGGGGCCCCGCGGCCGCCCGCGGCGCGCGCGCCCCCCGGCGCGCGCGCGGCCGCCCGGCGGCGCGCGCGCGGCGCCGCGCGCGCGGCGGCGGCGGCGGCGCCGCGCGCGCCGCCCCGCGGCGCCGCCGCCCCGGCGCCGCGCGGGGCGGGGGGGGGGGGGGGGGGGGGGGGGGGGGGGGGGGGGGGGGGGGGGGCGCGGCGCGGGCGGGGCGGCGGGGGGGGGGCGGGGGGGGGGGGGGCGGGGGGGCCGGGGCGGGGGGGGGGGGCGGGGGGGCCGGGGGGGGGGCGGGGGGGCGGGGGGGGGGGGGGGGGGGGGGGGGGGGGCGGGGCGGGGGGCGGGGGGGGGCGGGGGGGGGGGGGGGGGGGCGCGGCGGGCCGGCGCGCGCGGGGGGGGGGGGGCGGCGCGGGGCGCGGGGCGCGGCGGCGCGGCGCCGGCGCGGGGGGGCGCGGCGGGGGCGGGGGCGGGGGGGGGGGGGGGGGGGGGGGCGCCGCGGGCGCGGGGGGGGGGGGGGGGGGGGGGGGGGGGGGGGGGGGGGGGGGGGGGGGGGGGGGGGGGGGGGGGGGGGGGGGGGGGGGGGGGGGGGGGGGGGGGGGGGCGGGGGGGCGCGCGCCGCGCGGGCGCGGGGCGGGGGGGCGGGCGCGCCGGGGCCGCGGGGCCGGGGGGCGCGCGCCGCGGGGCCCCGGGGCGCCGCGGGGGCGCGGCGCGGCGCGCCGGCGCGCGGCCGCGCGGGCGCGGGGCCGGGCCGCCGGGCGCGGGCGGGGCGGGGGGGGCGCGGGGCCGCGGGGCGGGGGCGCGGGGGGGGGGGGGGGGGCGCGCGGGGGCGCGGCGGCCGGGCGGCCCGGGGCCGGCGCGCGCCCGCGGGCGCGGGGGGCGCGGGGGGCGGCCGCCCGGCGGGGCGGGGCGCCGGCGGGCCGCCGCCGCCCGGCGCCGCGCGGGGGGCGCGCGCCGGCGCCCCCGGGGCGCGCGCGGCCCGCGGCGCCCGCCGGCGGGCGCGGCGGGGCCCCCGGGGGCCGCGCGGCGGCGGGCGGGGGGGGCCCGCGCGCCGGCGGCCGGCGCCCGCGCGCCCCGGGGGCCGGGCGCGGGCGCGCCCCCGGGCGCGGCGCGCGGCGGCGGGGCGCGGCGCGGGGGCGCCGCGGGGCGGGCGCCGGGGGGGGCGCGCGGCCGGGCGCGGGCGGCGGGCGGCGGCGCGGGCGCGCGCCGCGGCGGGGGGCGCCGGCGGCGGCGCGGCGGGCGCGGCCCGGCGGGGCGGCGCCGGCGCCGGGCGGCCGGGGGCCCGCGCGCGGGGGGCCCCGGGCCCGCGCCGCCCAAATTAAATTTTATGCATGTATCTATTTCCACCAACATTTGGTTTTGGAGATGCACTAATTAAAAGTAATGTAAAGTTTTTGTTTTAAAAATACATGTGTGGTATTAGTAGAACCAATAAGTGTAGCTTCACATTAGGTCTTATGTTTCTTATAGCATTTACATGTTAACAAACTAAAAACGAGGGTCTATCTCACTATTACTACTTTCATCCTAACCATGAAAAACCATAAATGTGGATTATATCTAATTCTACCTCAATGAAACATTAGAATGATTGTATATTTATTATTGGTGTTAGATTTTTAAATATGGTGATCACAATACCATGAAAATAAGGTATTATCACAATTTGAACTACTCAAATTTTCTTAGGCATGTACAAATACACTTTGACATTGTGAATTATCTAGTATAAAAAAGGAATTCAAATTCAACATTGTATTTTGGTAACATATATGGGATCTATATGACATAAACTTGAATAGTTCAACCTCCCTCCATCCTTAGAATAATGGAGAGACTAAAGCAATGAACAAGATATTTTTGTATCTATTGTATATTTACAATCACAATCATACATGGACATGCAATGAAAAATCATCATGCATTCAATAACACTACAATAGAGCATTGCATAGTTTAATTTGACATAATATTCTAAGGATACCTTAGGTTTAACGTTAATACGCTCTCAAGAAAAAAATTAAAACATTTGTTAACATATACATGCTATGTTAGGCTAAAGAAAATCTTCTTATTGATGAGCTAATAAAAAGTTTTAACCCTAACCCATATTGGAATCCTTTAAAAAAAAATCATCTATATAGAAAAATTTCACTTTATATTCCTAAATACAATCTAGCTCTTCTCATAAACCATGTTTGGCTACCTGTTATTTAATCTATGGATTTTGGACTAGATAAGATAAAAAAAAATTAAAAGGAAAGTCATTAAATAATACAAAATCAATCTCCACTTCCATTCAATTCAATATTGAATCTTTTAAAAACTCTTGGTCAATATTTTTTGAAGTTGCATACTAATCCTTTAATTTTATAATCAATATGTCATGTTTTGGGGAAACCGTCTCTTGTTTCTCTTCTTGCCCAATGATGGTTTCAAGGAAACCATCTTCTGTCTTTGTACTTGTCTAAAGACGGTCTTAGGAATATCATCTCCTTTTGTTCAAAGATCATCTCCCTGCTCTTGTTTCTTCTTGGATATTCCTTGGAAGGTTGTATCTCTTGTTTTTTCCTCTTTTTAAAAGGTTTGGGGACCCTTTCAAAACCCCCTTATATATCCAAAAAATATATCATGTTTAATGGTCTCCTCCTTATAATCATTTTGAACAAATAATTTACCATTTTTATAGGGACTATAATGGATTAACTCTTCTTTCTATTTTTTATTAACTAAAATATATTTTTCCCTTATACGGAGCATGTTTGCTTTTAGTTAGAACATAGATGAAATGTTCCTCACTAAAATCCCTCATTCATTATAGATGGTCAAGGACTTTAAAAGCAACATTCATTCACTCACATTTACTCCTTGATTATACTTAAATTAAAATAAAACTAAGATATATACTTTTATGTAGCTTGTTCTAACTTAAATATACTAATTGTTCCAAGGGAGATAATGAAACAGTTTGGGTTTTGGCTCTTCTTTGAAATGTCTAAGGTTTAAACCGTGGCATGGATGTGTTTGTGGGAGGGAAGGTAAATTGATATGATTGTGTATTTGGCCCTTATTGATAAGTGACTCTCGTCCTTATAAAAGATCATAGTAAGATGAGAATATTTAACCCCAAACCTAGATAAAAAAAATTGACACTAACCAAATCTTTAAAAAAAACTTAAATATAATAATTTATTGTTTATCTAATAATTTTTTTTAATAAAACTATAATAATCTTGAAGGCAATGAACTATGATGAAGAAGTGGAAAGTTATAAGCTTCGTACATAGACCTAGACAGGTTCCAATCCTACGGTGCTGCCTTGCGAAACGTCCGTCGCGCTGCCTTCGGAAATCTCTCCTAGCAAACGGCTTGTCCACATGTTGATTTAGTAACCTTTAAATTTATCAAATAAAATAATATATATTTAAAAAAAAATTAAATAACAAATGATATTGAAATGATTAAAAAAATATTACAATATAAATGAATCTCGTTTAAATAACGTATAATCCTTTAAAAAACAAATAATACAAACCTAAGTAACTAAATAAATCTTTTTAATAAATAAAAATATAAATAAAAATTTGAGAGTAAAAAACATAGAAGCTTATTATCAAGTGTCCACTCACGTTCGAAGTGGGGACATTCAGTGTGTGAGGCTGACTGATTGCACCACGGTACCCATTTGAAATTAAGGTTCTTACAATTTACGCAAACTACAAATCGTTCAAGCTTTCTGAATTTTCAAATTGAGATTCCGATGTAAGCCTTCTCTTTCTCCGGTGCTTCATTTCAATCATCAATGGGCATATGGCTCACAAGGCTTGGCGACGACAAATTCGGGAACTCAGGGCACATACAATGCACCTATTTGCTTCTTTGAAACCATTAGAAAGGCGACAGGAGCCTTCTCAAAATCTTATACAGGAAAGAGCTTTCATCAGTTTTGGATGATTCCTGATCTCCCTTCACTTCTTCGAGAACTGCATCCAAGCCTGCAGTTGAATCACCAACATCTGCATTCGAAATAGACTGTAGAGGAAACATAACTACAATGACTGATGAAAGACGAAGTTATCACGATTACAACATAAGAAATGGAATTTTATACATACATATCTATGTACATCAACAATACCTTCTATTGTATTGTATTTAGATATTTACAGGGAGATCAACCACAACCCCAATGACACCTAACAAAGCCTTCAGAGTGGCCATAATAATACCTTCTAATGGCTAGACTGTAGTTGATATATATACACCAAACCAACGCGCATTCGTCTTACAAATCTCTGAAATTCCATCAAGTAGTCATCTCCCATTAGCTTTTCGAATAGCCTTAGATAGGTCAAAGCACATATGCTCCTTCGGAGTGGCCTTTCTCTGCTTATTCCATCTGGTTTGGTTTGGCTTGCCTTATTCTCGATTATACGAGCAGAGCATTTTCGCATGACACTTCAATCCCTTCTTTCCATCCAGCACTTAAGACCTGGGATTGCTCGGACCAATGTGAGATTCTTCACACAGGATCAGTGTAAGAAAGCTCAAATCACTGACATTTCAATACCCATTGCAATTATATTAGTGCCCAATTGATTTTTTTGGTGAAATATTATAAAGATTCAAGTTTGCCAGGATCCAAGTCTTTAAATCTCTTGATTTTCAAGGTTTTGACTCACATGTCTAACAAGAGCCTCTGGGCTACAACTGGCTTCTCAGGGCTGTTCTTCATCCTACATTTCTATGCATGTGAAATTTAACACAGCCCAGTGTCTTGCCAACATCCTAGCAATAGGCCTGTACCCGTCTCTTTTTTCTAAGTTGTAATAACCTGATGTTAGCTCTGCAGTATGATTCTTAGACTTGTACCACCAATGAATTGCAGCAACCTGTGACATCATTATGAATATATTATCAAAGAAGAATGATATCAGTGGCATATGATAAGGGCATCGACATACCAGGTGTATTTTGAACAATAATTATTTAATGTGATCAGATGATAAGTTTTACCGTATTCGCCATTTATGATAGAATGCAAAACATCCTGCTTGCTGGAAAAGCAACAAGTCGAGTCCCTTGTAATTGGTAAAGTGGAACAACCTATTGTCTTACTTGGTTGTACTAAAATAATATATGCAACTGATAAATGACTTTTTTTTTATTTTTTATTTTACTAAGCAGACTCAAAAGTTAAACTTTTAAGTTCTCAGATTTGTTTACATGTTTACATGGTTTAGATCATTTAATGACATTTTAAATTGTTCATTGTCTACTTAGCACAAGCATAATTAACCACGTTTGGGTTTAGGACTGTTGTAGACAACCATCCAAGTGGATGAGATTGGCCATGTCCCATAGAGTAGCCTTTTAGTGGAGTCAGTTAGTCTCATTTATCGTCCATATATATCGGTATGAGGACTAAACCACGACTAGGGTTATCCTCTAGGGCCCATAACACCTAGAGGGGAACACTTTTATTCCCTACCTCAACATATTGAACCCTCGACTAACTAGTCAACCCATTCTTAAATAATATGAGAGAGGTTAGCATATTTATGCTTTCGTGACTAACTATCAATTCCCTTAAAATGGAGACAGTTAGCGCCATGTCAATACCCTGACCTTGGACTTCTTTTTCCAAACCTAGGATAACTCATAGTAGTTTATCCCATACCAAACTCTATGGCTATTCTAGCTAAGTATATTGAGTAAGGTTTTTATCATAGTGTTATTCAAGTTCATCTAGGAAAAATTTTTCCCATACCACCTCTTCGTCTTGACCAACCAAGTTTCTTTCGACCACTTCTATTGATCATTTATGGAATTGAAACTTGTTGTGTGCATACCCACACCTCAACATTTTCTCAAGACTATAGGTTAAGGATTTAGAACCTAAGCCTTCTAAGGTTTTCCTTGTGATAAGTTCAACAACTATCTCTTATTAATATAAGCATACAAGACCTTAAGAAAATATTTCAATTACATGCTATATAAGAAAGACTATTCATTAAAAGGATGTTAGGTTGTCTAAACCCAAACTACATTGTCACTAGGATTTTAACACATTCTAAAAGGAATATTTGCAACCCAATTTTCTTGTAGGTTTGACTTCTACAAACGTGCAAGAAAAATTTGAACGTTTACAAGTTTCCCATGTTAAGATATATGTTTTCAATTTGGATTTTTAAATGGCTAAATAACCATTCTAATGACTACAAAACCAATGTCATACTTCAGACGTATTAAAGTTTAATTACAACATTCATTAGGTTTGCATACATCCATATTTTCTCTTTGTTCTTTCAAGAATTTTCTGGTTTAACTATATGTTTGCCTTTCTTAGTGAACGTTATATTATAAAACATATTAACTCCTTTAAAATTTGTGCAAAAGTCAATAATACAGAGCTTAACCAATTTAATCATAAATTATACTCAACTCTGCCATAAGAATGCTTTGTCATCTCAAAAGCTTAGAAGTATTTAATTTTATAACAACAAACTCAAGACCTAAAACATAATTATATTTTCCTTAATTTATCCATAACCCTCCCAAGTTTAAATAGGTTGGTTTATTAAGGTATTAATCAGGAATTCCAAATTCACAGTATATCAAGTAAAATACAAATCCAAGAATCATTATCATTGAATATGGAAATAGGGTTTTAGTACACTTTAATTACAAATGTTACATTTGGCTTCACCAAGCTTATGAAGATGCTTCTAGAATATTTGAATCTTTTTTTTTTTAAAGCAACAATATGTGGGCTTCACCCTTTTTTGTAGAGACAAGGTTTCAAACTTTCACTGTTAAATAATCATACTATTTTCCACCCTAAGGCTTGGATTTACCAAAAGAACTATCACCCACAATTAAATTATGCTACCACCCAAACCAAGGTTACCAACTCCTTTTCTCAACTGATGCTTTATTTTTTGTTTTGTTTTCTTTTTAAAATAGCTTGGTAGTGGTATACAATTCTCAACCTATGCTTCCTTGAGACTAATATGCTCCAGCTCACCCAGTGCAAATCCAACATTTTTTGAGAGGATGACAACTCATACAAAGGAATCTTGGATGATTCCAGGGATCAGACACGACTCTCTAATTAGGAATATGCAATATTCTATTATGCACACATGCAACTGCACTAGAAACACTTCATAAAATTCACCAATCTTTTTTCTTAAGATTTCCCATAATTTTAAAACATGTTTCCACAAATAAACCTACTTAACTCATCAAGATATGCTTACTGGTTTCAAAGAGATATAATTTTATGGTTTATTTCTTTTATTTTGCTTTAGGAGGGATACTATTCATACACTGCACCCATCCCAACATTTCTACTAAGTACTAACACACTGCCGCACAACAACATAACAATTATTTCTTGTTTGCATACAAAGCAACACATAGCATAGCAATACATTATTTCATGACAATGCAGAGTTATCAATGTTTGCCAATCATCATAACTAAACAAAAAACCAACACTACATGCCCTTTTAATATGTGTTAATTTTTCTATATGGCATAGATATTTCAACACTTCCATTACTTCATTTGCCTTCTACTTTCATGTTAATATAGCAATGCAAATATAGTGAAGAGTTGTTCCAACATGGTAATGATTTACTAACAATTTCATAGCTTTCAATTACCATCTCTTACTCTAGCCATATAGCAATAGCACACAACAAACACAAACATTCAATCAACCTAATTTAAACATAGTGTACACATTCAATGTTGTAGAAGTTATAGAACTATTTTCTCATGCTTTCCAATTGAACTTCTTGCTGAACTTTCAGTCTCCCTCTACTCTTTCTCTCCTCTATCTTCTCCCCACATCGTCCTCTAAAAAATACCTTACCTTCTTTTGTTCTTTCGCCCCTCCAAATAATATGCGATATTCACGTGAGTTGTTTTCCCTTTTCTCCATGCACAATGCCAAGTTGTCAAGATTTCTCCTTCTGCTTCATGTATGCTCCAAGTAATTATTACCCATTCATCATTTCATGTCACTACTTTAACTATCCTCCAACATAGGCAATGCATCCACCACATGGAGGTTTTAATAACACATAGTTCTTCCACCTTTAATTATTTCTTTAATATTCAAGACAAAGCTATCTTCATAATAGTGCAGACCACTTTACATGCAAATTAAATAAAGTAAAATTAATAATATTATAGCCATTGTCCTATATTTCAAAGCAAAGCAACAATAGCATTTGTATAGGCTTCCCTACATGGAAACCTAATACCATATTAAATTCACATATAAAATAAAATATCATTTTTAAACAATATCCTCACACATGATTTAACAAGCAACCATACACACATTTATTTTTAAGAAACTAGTGGCTCCCATCATCATCACCACCTAAAGCAACATTTCTCATTCCTTTACAAACAATTAATACTCAAATAATTTTAACTCGTGCAGATATGCAATATACAATGCACCTATATGATATTCAAGCATGAGTTTCCATGTGCTCACGAGCCAAATAATCACCTCCTTATCTCACCTTTTCCCTTGAATAGCTTCCTTTCATTGTTGTCATGCGACTATCCTGCACTCATAGAAGCTATCATCAGTACCATGGTTCATAGAAAAAAGGTAAGTGTATACATATTTTACTATCTTTCATAAATCATGTGAGGAGGGTCATTACATCCTCCCCCACTAGGGATAAACATAGTCCCTATGTTTCTAACCATTGTAAGAAAAATAAATATTTAAACAAATTCATTGCTCACATCAAGTTCTAGATTGCGTAAACAAATAATTTTCCATATCATTGGCACATAATCACATCACAAATTACATTACAATATAACCATTTTACCAAATATCAATATATGTTCCAAAACATATCACTTTGCAATGCTACACACTTGCAAGTTACTCTACTTTAATAAAATGGCAACCATACTTTACTCTACTTAGTATCCAGTTCCATTTGCATTTTTATATACACAAATATTCAATAAATATATAAAAGTTTATGATAAAGTCTTTTTCTACTCAAATAGATAAGGAAACTATTGCTCCACTTTTGTCACATCTTTCCACATAGAATTTTGGTCTGAGTAGTGGTATCATTGAACCTGACATTGTTTGATGCTCCATTTTCTCAGATTCTTGGTTTGAAAACCAAGCAAGCGAGCAGGTTGCACCTTAATATTTAATGGATTGGTCATCTGCAAGTTGGAAACATCCAATACATGAGTAGGAATAGAAATATATTTTTTTAAAGAGGGACACATGAAAGACATTATGGATCTTGGATAAGCTTGGAAATAGAGCTAATATATATGCTACAGGGCTTGTCTTTGCAATAATATCGAATGGACCCACATATCTAGAGTCAATATTAGAGGATTTTATAGAAATTTTTGGTGATTTCACCCTTAATAATACTATGTCTCTCACAAAATATTTCCTGTGTCCTTTTGAGATTCGTGTAGCTCTTTTGGAAGTTTGTGGCCTCTTTAAAAAAAAAATTGAATTCTCTTTACCTGCACTTCCATTTCTTTTATCATTTTATGTTCGATCACTACTTGATATTTCATATTATCCCAAGTTAAGGGAACTCTGCACCATCACCCATATAGAGCTTCAAAAGGTGTCATACCTAGTGCTGAGTGGTAATTGTTGTTATGTGTAAATTCTACTAGGTACAAGTAGTCTTCCAACTTTTTATGCTTTTCCATGCAATACATTCTTAGCATATTCTCAAGCACTTGATTCACCCTCTTAATCTAACCATATGTCTCAAGGTGCTAAGCAGTACTGATATTCAATTTTGTCCCTAATGCTTGATGCAATGCTTGCTAAAATTTAGAAGTAAAACAAGAGTCTCTATCAGATATTAGAACTTCTAGAAACCCATGTAGCCTCATCACTTCCCTGAAAAATTTACTTGCTATTGTGGGCATATCATCATGCATATTACCTAGTATAAAATGTGCAACTTTGGTTAGCTTATCCACAATCACTAAAATTACATCATGCTTGAATCTTGTTTTAGGTAACCCCATAATAAAGTCCATTGATACCACTTGCCATTTTTGTGTAGGTATCTCATATGGATAAATTTTTCCAACTATATGCATATGCTCCACCTTCACTGTTTGGTATTTCAAACATTTGGCCACATAATTTATGATGTCTTTTTTCACACCTAATAAAAAATAGACATTCTTAAAATTCTCATGCATTTTCACCCCTCCTAGGGGTGTATCATAGGGAGTATTGTGATCCTCCTTAAGAATTATTTCTCTTAATCCCACTAAATTAGGTACTACAAACATATTATTGAAGAATAGTAGATCATATTTTATTGCAAATTTTGCATTCTTGTTTAATTTTTATTCCATTTGAATAATGCAAGACAAGCAAAATTCATATTTTCCTTGCCACTCCTTTATTTGATCGAATAGAACATATTGATATTTTTTCATAGCGATAATATGTCCTCTCCTACTTAAGGCATATACGACCTTATTCTCATTAATATTAATGTAATCGATGCCAAAGTCATACTCTACTAGAAAATCTATTCAACATCACTACCTGGCATTTTGTAGGGTTTGGGTGAATATATACTTTAGAATTTGATGGTCCATATTTAATTCAAATGGTTTTCCCATCAAATAATATCACCACACTTTCAAGGCATGTACTACCACTACCAAATTTAAATCTTGAGTTGCATAATTGACTTCATGCCTCTTGATATTTCTAGACTTATAAATAATAATTACACCATATTGGATCAAAATTACACCTAACTCTTCCATTGATGCATCTGTATAAATTTTAAACTGCTTATTAAGGCTAGGCAATTGCAAAATTAACATTGTTATCAATATTTCTTTCAAAACTCGAAAAGCTTATTCATACCGCTCTATCCACCTAAACTATTTTCCTTTTATTTGAAGGTTGGTAGTATATTGAGAAATTCTCAAAAATCCCTTAATGAACTACCTAAAATATGCTAGAATCCCCATAAAAATTCATACCTCTGAAATATTAGTAGGTGTTGGCTAGTCAATAATATTACTAGAATACCCATGTGTTGTAGGTGAGTTGGAGAGGAGAGGGAAATCCTCCAAGAGAGGTCTCAGGTTCAAATATCCACCCTACCAAAAAGCTGAATTGGGTATCCAAAATCCAATTGATAATGTTGGTACGGGCAGGGTCGGGTGCGACTCCGGGGTGAATTTGACGGTGTAGAACCTCTTGTTCATGGTCTCTCAGACCAAGGTGGACCCACAAGGGGTTTTTCACTTAAAAAAAAAATTATTTTGATTTTCTTGGGGTCTACTGCAATTTCTTTCACAAAAACAATATGTCCAATATACTACACTTGTGGAGTATAAAAATCACACTTGGTCAATTTTTTGTATAATTGATTATTTCTAAGAATTGCAAGCACTATTTGCATATACTGATCATGCTCTTCCTTGATTTTGGAATAAATCCAAATATCATCTAAAAATACAAGTACAAATATATCCAGTTTTTCTCTAAAGATGTTTTTCATGAGATTCATGAATGCAACTAGGGTGCTGGTTAGCCCAAAAGGTAAGACAACAAATTCAAAATATCCATACCTTGTTCTAAAAACTATATTAGATTTATCTTTCTCATGAATCCTTAACTTATGGTATCTAGATCTCAAATCCATCTTAGAACAGATAATTACTCCTTTAAATTGATCAAACAAATAATCAATCCTTGGTAACAAATACATGTTATTGATAGTAACAATGTTTAGAATTCGATAATATATGCACATTATTAAGGTACCATATTTATTTTGAACAATTAAAATGGGATCTCCCTAGTGTGACACACTAGGTTTGATTAACTCTTTTTCAAGCAAATACTGAAGTTGCATCTTGAGTTCCTGCAACTCAATGGGTGTGATTAGATAAAGTGAAATTGCAATTGGTGCTACCATTGGTATTAACTCTATTAAGAAGTCAAATTCCCTTTGAGGAGGTAATATTGGGAGATTCTCAGGAAATACATATTTGAATGCTCCCAACATTGGGTATTGCTAGAACATGTTAGATCCATTTTCAAATGCTTCTATCCTATTCATTTTAACTATGAACATCATTCCTTTATTTTTAATAATATTTCTTATCTCCATTGGATTCAATAGATGTGGCTTAAAATCCCTTCACCCACAACTAATTCTAATCCTTTGATTAGCTTCATCCAAAAATTTCATCCATCTCTCTTCAAAGTTTAAAAGAGCCTTGTTTAGTTTTAAGTAATAAACTCCTAAAATAATGGCAAAAGCATGCAAAGGTGCCACATATAAATTTGAGTTGATCTTTCCTTTAGGTAAGGAAATTTGGGAGTCAAAGAGATATTGACTAACACAGTGGGTTTGCCATGATCCATACTCTACATTCCAATATTTATCCAATAATCTAGGTCTAACAGGAAAATATGTAACTTATATTAATGAGATAAAACTATTTGTTGACCCACTATCAACTACTATTTGCACATTTTTACCAAAAATTTTACCATGCAATAAAAAAGGAGTTATCTGATCATTGAGTTTAGAACTACCTGTGGCTGCATAGATCCTATGGCTAGCATCTTCTAGTATTTTTTATGGTAATTCAGTCCTATGAGAATATTTTTTAGCATAATGAGCCCCTTTGCACACCCAAAATCCACCTAGTGGAGCTCTATTGCCTTTGTTATTGCTTTAATTTCTATTTGTAGATGGAGTTTCTCTCTATCTTCCTTGACCTTATATATTTTGGTCCTGCCTCTTGAGAAATTCTTTAATATCCTTATTGAATTTACCACCTTGGTATTTGGATCTATGTTTCCCCCTTGCTTGTTCTAATCTCCTCCTTTGGGTTTCTTGTTCAGTTCCTTTTCCCATTTCATAAAAACTATAATTTTTTGCTTCGTGAGTTCATATTTTCCTTTTCAGATAAATTTTGGTAGTTAAACCACTTATTTCAAGTTCCTGATAAGAGGTACAACTTATCAAGATCTCTCTTGATTAGTTGATTCATGATCCTATTATAATAAATAATATTTTCCTCATAATATTGATTAGTTTGAAATCTAACTCAAAATTCTTTAACAAACTCTTTCCATTTGAGGTCAGGAGCTTCAACTCTATGTCATTTCTTATAAGACTTCCATCAATCCAGGGCTATTTTTGTCATTTTTATTAGTGCCAAAGTAGTCTTTGATTCAGAGGATAGGACTATTAGAGAAAAGTAAGCATGTAGCTCACTTAACCAAATTTTGGTCCATTCACCATCACCCTTACCATCAAACTTAGTTATCATTGCCTTTCTCAAATTTTTATCTAACTCCTTACTTACTCTTGCCCTTCCAACACTGGATCTCTCTGGTTCCCTTGATTCTTCCATTGACCTTTCCAATCCATTTCCTCATCCATTAGTTAAGTCTTCTATGACCCATTGTTGTTGGATAATAAATTCTTGTTGTTGGACCATGTGAGTTTTTTGTTGGGCCATCTCTTCCCTTTGGTAGTCCATATGCATTTGTAATAATGACACCACTTTAGCGAGGTTTCCTACCTCCACACTAGTCTCACTCTCACTATGTAAAATCTCATTAACCCTTATTTCACACTAAGATTATTTTTGCCTTAGATTTATTTGTAGTCTCCTTACATGTCTTCCTCCACCCTGAATTACATAGGATTTCTTGAGGACCCACCTCACAACAATCATGCCATTAAACCTATAGGTGAAAGAGGTAGAGCATTAGTTAAAATTTTCCAATCTATATTGCACTCAGAATCTACAGCCTAGAATATCTTTTGCTCTGATACCATATGTAACAACCCAAGCCTATTGACTCACTTGGTTGTCCTAAAAATAATATATGCAACTAACAAATATTTTTTGTAAGTTTACTAAGCAAACCCGAAAGTTAATTTTCTAAGTTCTCATATTTTTTTACATGTTCACATGGTTTAGATCATCCAATGAAATTTTAAATTGTTTATTGTCTACTTAGCACAAGCATAATTAACCACATTTGGGTCTATGACTGCTGCAAACAACCACCAAGTGGATGAGATCAGCCATGTCCCATAGAGTAACCTTTTATTGGAGTTAGTTAGTCTCATTTATCATCCATAAATATCAGCATGAGGACTGAACCATGGCAAGTGTTATCCCCTAGAATCCATAACACCTAGAGGGGAATGCTTTTATCCGCAGACTCGAAACTTGTTGTGTGCATACCCACACCTCAACATTTTCTCAATACTATAGGTTAAGGATTTAGAACCTAAGCCTTCTAAGGTTTTCCTTGTGATAAGTCCAATAACTATCTCTTATTAATATAAGCATACAAGACCTTAAGAAAATATTTCAATTATATGCTATATAAGAAAGACTATTCATTAAAAGGATGTTAGGTTATCTAAACCCAAACTACATTGTCACTAGGATTTTAACACATTCTAAAAGGAAGAGTTGCAACCCAATTTTCCCATAGGTTCGACTTCCAAAAATATGCAAGAATAAATAATAATATTTACAAGTTTCCCATGTTAAGATATATGTTTTTAGTTTACCTTTTAAACCGGCTAAACAACCATTCTAATGACAACAAGACCAACATCATACTTCGGATGTATTAAAGTTTAATTACAACATTAACTAGGTTTGTATACATCCAACTTTTCTCTTGGTTCTTTCAAGAATTTTTTGGTATAATTATATGTTTTCCTTGCTTAATGAACGTTATATTACAAAACATAGCAACTCATTTAAAATTTGTTCAGAAGTCAATATTGCATAGCTTAACAATGTAATCATAGATTACACCCAGCTCTACCATAAGCATGATTTTTTGTCTCTAAAGGTTAGAAGTCTTTAATTTTATAACACCAAACTCATGTCCTAAAATATAATTATATTTTTCTTAATTTATCCATAACCTTATCGAGTTTAAACATGTTGGTTTATTAAGGTATTAATCAGGAATTCCAAATTCACAGTATATCAACTAAAATACAAATCCAAAAATCATAATATTTTGAATATGAAAATAGGGTTTTAGTACACTTTAATTACAAATGTTACATTCGGCTTCACCAAGCTTATGAAGATTCTTCTATAAAATCTGAATATTCTTAAAAAAAAGCAACAATACATGGGCTTCACCCTTTTATGTAGAGACAAGGTTTCAAACTTTCATTGTTAAATAATCATATTATTTCCCACCCTAAGGCTTGGACTGCCCAAAAGCACTATCATTGATAATTAATTGTACTGTCACCCAGACCAAGGCTACCAACTCCTTTTCTCAACTGATGCTTTTTTTTCTAGTTGTATTTTCTTTTAAGAAGATCTTGGCAGTGGTAAATATGATTCTTGCTTTGTGCTTCCTTGAAATTGTTGGACATTTTGAGTCCTCTAAGTCAAAGTTGTCATTGATGTCACCTGATAGAGTTATCACTCTTATCAAAGAATTCAGAAAGAAATAAAGTCATTCAAGGTTGTCACATTCATCCAGGAAAAAGCTTCATCAGTGCAAAAGTGAAAGGAAAAAGGCTCCATAATATTTTAATATTAATGGGAGCACAGGTTAAGCGATTGGTCCATAAAAACCCAAGATGGGTTATTGCAAAAGTTAAAAAGGAGGTTTAATAATTATTTATAAATTATTTAAATTCACAAGGAATTTAAATTTTATAAATAATATTTGATTTCGCCAAGGTTGTGCATTAAGACAAGGCTCCAAGGTTTATTTAAACTAAAACCTAAGGTTGGTTTGTTTTAATTTATAATATTTAAATTTAAATTTTAATTTAAATATATTATAAATTAAAACCACGCCGACGTCGAATTTATTCGAAGCATCGACGTGATTGCATAAGAAGACAAGGGCATTATATATAATGCCATCAAAGACATTAATCACTTACCCTTGCATTTTCGTTGAGCGCATGCGAAAAGGCTTGTGATTCTTAAAGGCTTGATGATTTATGAAAAGTGGAAGCAGAGAACGTGTGGAGTTGTTGAGCACATAGGCCAGCGTGGCTTAGTGGTGTGTTGGCTTGGCAAGAGAGAGGAGGTCCCACATTCGATTCGCTTGAGGTTTGCTTGCAAGGACAAAGCGCTCGAAGCACATTTTGATTATTTTGAAAAGCATTGGTTTGTGAGGTATTTGATGTTGGTCATGCCTTTTTAGGCACGTGAGGGCGCGTGGCCCAATGATGGCTTGGTTATGGCTAAGGCATTGGGAAGGAGGACGTCGAGGGATCGAATCCCTCCGAGAGGCAAAGGCAAGTTAATTTTTTATGTTTTAATTTTTTTTAAATAGCCTTAAGGAGAAATAAGGGTTATGTTATGCCCTAGAAAATTGGGAAATTTTTGATGGTTTTATTTTTGGAAGGGTAGCATATTATATATCATTGGAAAGCATTTTTCAAGGGCTATTTGATTAACTTGCTTAGAAGGAGAAATAAGGTGTGTGTAAAGAGATATTTCTAGTTTTGTAAAAGAGGTTCAAAAGTGAGTTTGATTTATTCTTTTTCAAAGGGGATTATTTCTTTCATGAGAGGACATGGTGAATTTTATTGAGTAGGAGTAATAAGGTGTTATTGGGATATTATTTTTATTGTTGTGATATTACTCAAGTCCTCTAACCTCCTTGTGGTTGATAAGGAAATATTTGAAAGTGTGTTGAGTTTGATAGATTTTGTGGACAACTACTTGGCATCAAAAAGGTATGGGCAATATTCTCCATTGACTTGATTGGGTGATTGATTTCTGAAAATATCATTGGAGAGAAAAGGATTGATTGTGGTTTCCTTTTCGAAAGTGGTTGGTTTAATGCTTCAAGGTTTTATGGATTGAGAGTTGTGATTAAACCTTGTTTTATAAGCATTGTTGTTGAAGCCAATTGGTTATGCAAAGAACTTGAACTTGAGTTAGAAAAGAACATGAGTATCATTGTTATGTGAGATTTGTGGTTGAGCATTGTTGGAAATATTTTGAGTTGGTTGATACATGCTTGGACTAGGGTTTGTGAGAAAGGGTTGTTCCTTGAGGTGATTGGTTGAGTAGAGTTGATTGAGCCTAGTCAAGTGTTTGTGTGAAGTGGTTGTTCAAGTTCCATGAAACAAACTTTTCTATATTCTGATTTGAGTTGAGATTGAGTATAGAACATATTGAGTCTCTAACAATTCTCTCTATGCTTCTATGAGATTGATTTGAGTTGAGATTGGGATTTGAGTATAGAACATATTGAGTCTCTAACAATTCTCTCTATGCTTCTATGAGATTGATTTGAGTTGAGATTGGGATTTGAGTATAGAACATATTGAGTCTCTAAAAATTCTCTTTATGCTTCTATGAGATTGATTTGAGTTGAGATTGAGCTTTGAGTATAGAACATATTGAGTCTCTAACAATTCTCTTTATGATTCTATGAGATTGAACAAGTTCTATGTGGACTTGTTAAGCAGATTTGAGGTAAGTCTTTGAGAAGGCTTGTGGACTAATTTTGTGTAAGCTTTTGTGGAAGCTTGCAATGCAGATTTGAGCAAGTCCTAGAGAGGACTTATTGAGAATATTTGGACAAGTTCTGAGTGAGCTTGTTGAGCATATTTGGATAAGTTATGAGTGAACTTGTTGAGCAGATTTGGACAAGTTCTATATGGACCTATTGAGCAGATTTGGATAGGTTCTGTGTGGACCTATTGAGAAGATTTGAGCAGGTTTTGTGTGGACCTATTGAGCAGATTTGAGTAAGTTATATGTGGACCTATTGAGCATATTTGAGAAGGTTCTGAGTGAACCTATTGAGCAGATTTAAGAAGGTTTTGAGTGAACCTATTGATAGAGCTTTGGAGGTGATAGAGTATAGAGGATAGAGTCTCAGTGGATAGAGATCCAACAACCAGGACAATTGAAGATAGATCTTCTGAGTGAGGAGTCTTCAAGTGGAGAGAGATCCACCAGTTAGTGTAGTAGAGAGATGAAGTCTTCTAGAAGATCACTAGCTAGAGTTGAAGGGGAAAGAGTTCTCCTATGGAAGAGATCCATGAACTTGAGATTTAGGGGATCAACATCTCCTTTGGATAGAGGTCCATAAACATTGTAATTGGGAAGGATTCCCAAGATATTATTTGAGAAATATTTAGAAGAAATATTTTCTCTATGGAGGTAGCCCACATTGGGTGAACCACATTAAAATATATGTCTCTATTGTGTATGGTGTTCTATGCATTGCTTTGATTACTACTATTGATATTGCTATCTATACACTACATAATATTGAATTGAAAAGAAAAGTAAAAAGTGGTCTTATACTGTTCACCCCCCTCTCAGTATAAGCTTGTGTTCTTCAATTGGTATCAGAGTGGGTTCCTTCAGAAGAGTTTGATAGCTTGAAGGAAAAGTGGTCTAAGAACACAATGGATCAAAAGGATAAAAAATATGGGTCCTTCAATAATGCAATATCAAGTATTTGATGGAAGTGACTTCTTGTATTGGTGTGTGTTGATGAGATTTCACCTGATGGCACTTGGCAATGAAGTTTGGGATGCAGTGGAATTTGGATATGATTCAACAGACAATCCTCCTACAGATAAGGAAGGTAAGCTTCTAATGCATGCAAATTCAAGAGCTATGAATGCAATTATAAAAGGGTTGCGTAGATCAGAATCTATGAAGGTTATGGAATGTACAACAACAAAAGACATGTGGGAACTATTGCATACCATATATGAAGGTGATAAAAGTGTCAAGAAAGCTAAGATCAAAAATCTCAAAGGAGAATTTAAGAACCTAAGAATGAGGGATGATGAAAACATTCATGACTATCTCAACAAGGTTGACGAACTTATACATGAGATGAAAGGTCTTGGAATGAAGGTTGATGAATCTGATGCTTGTGATAAGATCTTGAGAACTCTTCCAAAAAGGTACAGTGAAAAGGTTTCTGCTATAGAAACATCAATTGATAGTGATTCTTTGACAAGGAATTCTTTGCTTGGCATGCTTACTACTTTTGAGATAAGAACAAAAGATCCTATTCCTCCGAAAGAAGTTGCATTCAAAGTGGACAAAAATAAAAAGGGTAAGAAGACAGAATCAAGTAGTGAGTCATCTAGTGATGAAGAAGCAAATTATGGTAGAAGAGATAAAGGTTCCAGAAGACCTATAGATCTAAGATCTATTAAGTGTTTCAATTGTGGAAAGTATGGACATTATGCAACAGAGTGCAAAGAACCAAAGAGCAACAATGATGAAGAAAAATAGGATCACAGGTACAGGGAATCAGAAAGACATAGGTACCAGAAGAAAAGCAAGGATGGACAAAATAGACAAGGGAAGAAGTTCTTCCAAAGGCAAAAGAGAAGCTACTATGCGGATAATGCAAGTAAGTACTCAATTGATAGTGATGCTAGTTTTTCAGACAATGATAGAGATGAAGTCCTATTTATGGTTGAAGAGAAAGAACCAATCAAGAGAAAGACTCCAGTTATTCTCAAGTGTTTTAGATGTGGTAGATTTGGACATCTTGAAGATGATTGCACAAGGGATGGTTATAGTTTCAGTGATGATGATTTTGAAGATGCACTTGATAGACTAGATGAAAATCTTCTAATGGCATTAGAAGATGAAGTGAGTGATCCTATAGAAGACAAGCCAAAAGAAAGAAATGATATGGACAAAGGTAAACAAATAGAGGATTATTCAGCAGAGAATGGCTATGATCTCAAGGGAGAACTTATCTATGCCCTTGACATAATAAATAAGGTAAGAAAGCAACACTCTAAGCTTGAAAGTCAGTTTCAAGAATGTGATGAAGAAATATTATTGCTCATAGAGGATCTAGAAAAGTCAAAGGCTAAGGCAAGCAAGTTCAAAGATAAGTTAGAAGCAAAGATCTTGGAATGTGAAAAGTTAACACAAGAAGTGGCCCTACTAAAGGAAGATTTAGAGGATTCCAAGAATAAGCTATACAAGTATGTAAACAGTGCAAAGAGTGTGGATAAAATAGTCAAGATACAAAGAAGAGCAACAAACAAGATAGGTCTTGGAAGCAAACAAGTTCAAGAAGATAAGTTAACTACCAGTTTTGAAGACACTTCAGAAGAAGAGGATACTTCAGAAGAGGGTTTCTCATATGAGAGTGGAAGTGAAAGTGAAACTCCTAAGGATGAGTCAGATTGCAGTGAGTCCAGTAGGAACAGGGACAATGGGCAAAGAAGATTCAGATGGAACAACAATCAGAATAGGTCAAGAGGAACTAGAAGACCAATGGGGTCTAGGCAAGGTTTCTTCAATGGAAGATGTTTTTCATGTCATAGGTTTGGGCACATGGCTTCATAGTGCAGGACACATGAAAGACAGGATTATGGGAAAGGATAACTTTTCCAAGGATATTGCTACTCATGCAATGAGTTTGGTCACAAGGCAATGAATTGCAGGGTTCATGATAGAAGAGGATATGGCCTCACTAGAAGAAGTCCTAAGATAGTTGCACCTCCAAGGAATAATAACATTAAGTGTTATAAGTGCAATAATGATGGTCACATAGCAATATGGTGTAGAGAAAATATTCCAGAATCAAGCATGAACAGGAACAGGAATATGAACAGGAACAAAAATATGAACAGAACAGGAATAGGAACATAGATGAGAACAAGAATAGGAACAGGAACAAGAACAAGAACATAGATGAGAACAAGAATAGGAACAAGAACAGGAATAGGAACATGGATGAGAACAAGAACAGGAATAGGAACAGAAGTGATGATAGGAACAGGGATGATGACTTGGAAAGAAATAGTGAGAGGATTCAGAAGACTCAAAAAATAAGAGAGAAAGATAAAGACAAAGAGCAATGCTTTTGGGGAGTAGAAATACTCCCACCCTAGAATTAACCACCCCATGAGGTGGTGGGGGAGGGGCTAAGCTAAGAGGCTCATTCTTAGCCCCAAGCCCCAAAGGTGACCCTTTGCCATTGATGTCAAAGGGGGAGAGATTTGTGTATGTTGGGGAGAGATTTGATATGGGGAGAGACTTGATATTTGAGAGAGCATTGAGCTAGGGGGAGCAAAGTCCCAGGGGGAGCAAAAAAGAAGGTCAGGTTTCAGTAAAAGGATATGGGTTGCCATCAATGACAAAGGGGGAGATTGTTGGACATTTTGAGTCCTCTAAGTCAAAGTTGTCATTGATGTCACCTGATAGAGTTATCACTCTTATCAAAGAATTCGGCAAGAAATAAAGTCATTCAAGGTTGTCACATTCATCCAGGAAAAAGCTTCATCAATGCAAAAGTGAAAGGAAAAAGGCTCCATAATATTTTAATATTAATGGGAGCACAAGTTAAGCGATTGGTCCATAAAAACCCAAGATGGGTTATTGCAAAAGTTAAAAAGGAGGTTTAATAATTATTTATAAATTATTTAAATTCACAAGGAATTTAAATTTTATAAATAATATTTGATTTCGCCAAGGTTGTGCATTAAGACAAGGCTCCAAGGTTTATTTAAACTAAAACCTAAGGTTGGTTTGTTTTAATTTATAATATTTAAATTTAAATTTAAATTTAAATATATTATAAATTAAAACCACGTCGACGTCGAATTTATTTGAAGCACCGACGTGATTGCATAAGAAGACAAGGGCATTATATATAATGCCATCAAAGACATTAATCACTTACCCTTGCATTTTCGTTGAGCGCATGCGAAAAGGCTTGTGATTCTTAAAGGCTTGATGATTTATGAAAAGTGGAAGCAGAGAACATGCGGAGTTGTTGAGCACATAGGCCAGCATGGCTTAGTGGTGTGTTGGCTTGGCAAGAGAGAGGAGGTCCCACATTCGATTCGCTTGAGGTTTTCTTGCAAGGACAAAGCGCTCGAAGCACATTTTGATTATTTTGGAAAGTGATGGTTTGTGAGGTATTTGATGTTGGTCATGCCTTTTTAGGCACGTGAGGGTGCGTGGCCCAATGATGGCTTGGATATGGCTAAGGCATTGGGAAGGAGGACGTCGGGGGATCGAATCCTCTCGAGAGGCAAAGGCAAGTTAATTTTTTATGTTTTAATTTTTGTTAAATAGCCTTAAGGAGAAATAAGGGTTATGTTATGCCCTAGAAAATTGGGAAATTTTTGATGGTTTTATTTTTGGAAGGGTAGCATATTATATATCGTTGGAAAGCATTTTTCAAGGGCTATTTTATTAACTTGCTTAGAAGGAGAAATAAGGTGTGTGTAAAGAGATATTTCTAGTTTTGTAAAAGAGGTTCAAAAGTGAGTTTGATTTATTCTTTTTCAAAGGGGATTATTTCTTTCATGAGAGGACATGGTGAATTTTATTGAGTAGGAGTAATAAGGTGTTATTGGGATATTATTTTTATTGTTGTGATATTACTCAAGTCCTCTAACCTCCTTGTGGTTGATAAGGAAATATTTGAAAGTGTGTTGAGTTTGACAGATTTTGTGGACAACTACTTGGCATCAAAAAGGTATGGGCAATCTTCTCCATTGACTTGATTGGGTGATTGATTTATAAAAATATCATTGGAGAGAAAAGGATTGATTGTGGTTTCCTTTTCGAAAGTGGTTGGTTTAATGCTTCAAGGTTTTCTGGATTGAGAGTTGTGATTAAACCTTGTTTTATAAGCATTGTTGTTGAAGCCAATTGGTTATGCAAAGAACTTGAACTTGAGTTAGAAAAGAACATGAGTATCATTGTTATGTGAGATTTGTGGTTGAGCATTATTGAAAATATTTTGAGTTGGTTGATACATGCTTGGACTAGGGTTTGTGAGAAAGGGTTGTTCCTTGAGGTGATTGGTTGAGTAGAGTTGATTGAGCCTAGTCAAGTGTTTGTGTGAAGTGGTTGTTCAAGTTCCATGAAACAAACTTTTCTATATTCTGATTTGAGTTGAGATTTGAGTATAGAACATATTGAGTCTCTAAAAATTCTCTCTATGCTTCTATGAGATTGATTTGAGTTGAGATTGGGATTTGAGTATAGAACATATTGAGTCTCTAACAATTCTCTCTATGCTTCTATGAGATTGATTTGAGTTGAGATTGGGATTTGAGTATAGAACATATTGAGTCTCTAACAATTCTCTTTATGCTTCTATGAGATTGATTTGAGTTGAGATTGAGCTTTGAGTATAGAACATATTGAGTCTCTAACAATTCTCTTTATGATTCTATGAGATTGAACAAGTTCTATGTGGACTTGTTAAGCAGATTTGAGGTAAGTCTTTGAGAAGGCTTGTGGACTAATTTTGTGTAAGCTTTTGTGGAAGCTTGCAATGCAGATTTGAGCAAGTCCTAGAGAGGACTTATTGAGAATATTTGGACAAGTTTTGAGTGAGCTTGTTGAGCATATTTAGACAAGTTCTGAGTGACTTATTGAGCATATTTGGATAGGTTCTATGTGGACCTATTGAGCAAATTTGAGCAGGTTATGAGTGGACCTATTGAGCATATTTGAGAAGGTTTTATGTGGACATATTGAGCAGATTTGAGCAGGTTTTATGTGGACCTATTGAGCAGATTTGAGCAGGTTTTGAGTGAACCTATTGAGCAGATTTAAGAAGGTTTTGAGTGAACCTATTGATAGAGCTTTGGAGGTGATAGAGTATAGAGGATAGAGTCTCAGTGGATAGAGATCCAACAGCCAGGACAATTGAAGATAGATCTTCTGAGTGAGGAGTCTTCAAGTGGAGAGAGATCCACCAGTCAGTGCAACAGAGAGACAGAGTCTTCTAGAAGATCACTAGCCAGAGTTGAAGGGGAAAGAGTTCTCCTATGGAAGAGATCCACGAACTTGAGATTTAGGGGATCAACATCTCCTTTGGACAGAGGTCCATAAACATTGTAATTGGGAAGGATTCCCAAGATATTATTTGAGAAATATTTAGAAGAAATATTTTCTCTATGGAGGTAGCCCACATTGGGTGAACCACGTTAAAATATGTGTCTCTATTGTGTATGGTGTTCTGTGCATTGCTTTGATTACTACTATCTATACACTGCATAATATTGAATTGAAAAGAAAAGTAAAAAGTGGTCTTATACTGTTCACCCCCCCTCTCAGTATAAGCTTGTGTTCTTCAATTGGTATTAGAGCGGGTTCCTTCAAAAGAGTTTGAAAACTTGAAGGAAAAAGTGGTCTAAGAACACAATGGATCAAAAGGATAAAAAATATGGGTCCTTCAATAATGCAGTACCAGTATTTGATGGAAGTGACTTCTTGTATTGGTGTGTGCTAATGAGATTTCACCTGATGGCACTTGGCAATGAAGTTTGGGATGCAATGGAATTTGGATATGATTCAACAGCCAATCCTCCTACAGATAAGGAAGGTAAGCTTCTAATGCATGCAAATTCAAGAGCTATGAATGCAATTATAAAAGGGTTGCATAGATTAGAATCTATGAAGGTTATGGAATGTACAACAACAAAAGACATGTGGGAACTATTGCATACCATATATGAAGGTGATAAAAGTTTAAGGAAAGCTAAGATCATAAATCTCAAATTATATAGGAAAATTATACCAACACGATATACCCATGTATAAATGACAGGTTATATCCATAAATTTCATTATGGATTTACCTAATTCTAGGTATCAACATGCTACAATTTTGGTGTTAGTTGATAAAATTGACTAATATTATGTATTTTATACCAAGGAACATCAAATATGATGCACTGGTGGTGATAAATAGGTTTACCAAAAAAAAATTAGGTTACATGGGTTTCCTAAATTGATCATTTCAGACTTACATCGGAGTTCTGGTAGGCTCTTCATCATGCAATGAGGATAAAGCTAAACATTGGTTCTATATACCATCAAAAAATAGATGGACAAATAAATAGGGTAAGACATGCATTTAAAGATATCCTTTGCATGTATTGCATGGACCAAAAGTGTTTATGAGAATAATTTTTGCATTTAGTAGAATTTGCATATATTAATGGTTTTCATACTTTTTTGAGAATAGCCTCGTTTTAAGCTTGTATGGTAGGAGATGCAAAACACCTCTATCTTAGGATACTTTCTAGGATCGGGTGGTTATCAAAAAAAAAACTATCAAGGATATGGAGGAATAACTCAAAACAATCAATAAGAGGCTTAAGGAAGACCTATTATAATCTAAAAATATTAGCTAGATAATTGTTTGTGGGAGATAAATTTTTCTTACAAGTTAAAACCATGAAAAATTCCATCAAGTGAACTAGTTGGATCCTCGGTATGTTTGGCCATTTGAGATCATTGATAGGATAAGTCCTATAGCTTATAGACTTACTTTGCTACCCAATCTACCAAAGATTCATAATACTTTCTATGTATCCCTACTTAAGAAATATATTGTTGATCCTAATCATGTATGGAATATCTCCAAACTACAAATGATAGATCCCTCAATCATTGAGGTAAGACCAATGAAGATTCTAGAGTTCCATTTTGAGGTTATGAGGAAGAAAATTGTAGAACAATGCAAGGTCTAGTGGAACCATTATTCTAATCAATGCGCCACTTGGGAAAAGTAGAGGATCTAAGAAAATATTTTCTTTGTTTATTGTATTCGAATATAAGAATTTTATTACGTAGGAAAAACATAAAGGATTGTATTTAGTCTAAAGGTGTAATTATACCATGGACCTCCTTGGCAAGACTCATTAATATCATAGATTATGTGTTAATGTGTGATTATTTAATGCTTAGTACTAAATGCATTATGGATGGTTAATTGCATTTGATATTTTGGTTATATTATCCAAGAATATGGTACTACTAATGTTATGTATGTTTGCAGGACCAAGTACTCTCATGGGTGGATGAGGAAGTTGACCACCGAGAAGGAGAAACCGACCTAAGGGAAATGATGGCAAAACCAATTTATTCTATGACAGCTTTAGGGTATAAATGTGTTACCCTCATGTAGCTACATTTGTGAATAAGGTTATACCACAAACTAGAAAAATGTTAGAGCAAATGAGTAGTTCTTAGTAACAAGTGATGACTGATCATCAAAAAACTTGTTAACTAAGAACAAGGGGTGGTATATCATATTACAATGTTTTGCTCATAATAATTTGATGTTCTATATGTTTTCTTATATTTTAGAATGGATTTGGCAAAAAAATTACTAGGAAAGGAATTATCAAGTAAGAGGACTTAATAATACCTTCATACTAATATTAGGGCTAATAATAAATATTAGCTTGTGATATTAAAAAAAATAAATTGAACGCAATTAATAAATTTATTTTTTTTGAATGTTAATAGTTAACCTTGAATTTTTTTTTTATTAAAGGATGATGTTGATGTTTTTGCTTATGAGCAATAAAGGAGTGCTATGATGTTTATTAAAAAAAAAAGGGTGTTCTTAATTAAAGCAAATAAAAATTATTTAAGAGGTCAATTAACTTAATTAAAATATAACAAAAATAAATTAAGAATAAGAAATTATTAATTAGTTAATAATTCTAGCACTAGAAAAAGATTAAATTAGAAAATATGCTACCTTTGGCAATGAATGCTTTTGAAGTAGATAAGAAAATACTGGATGGAAGGAAAATAAATCAACGTAAGATTTTTCAATGGTATTTTAGCATGTCTCTTTTGTGAGTAGATATATGGCTTCTATAGGGCTAATTAAAAAAAGAAAAAATGCAAGAGGGAGGAGAAGAGAATAGAGGAGCTAGTAGGTGGGAGATCAGGAGAAAGAAAGTTGAAAGTGGGAAGGAGAAGTTTTTGAAGCCACTACGGAAAAGGGTAATCATGTTGGTTGTATGTTTGTTATTTGAATGAAATATTGCATTTGTTAAGAAGAAACTTAAAAGTTTATTGTTACAATTTTTTTGGAAAGTAAAGTGTGAAAGGGGTTTGAAATACTTAGGTTTATTGCTGCTAATTTTCTTGAAAATAAAGCGTGAAAAAGTCTTTTGAATTTTTTTGGTTTATTGCTACAATTTTTTGGAAAAATAAAACATGAAAGTGATTTGAAATACTTTAGTTTAATGTTGCAATTTTTCTTGAAAATGTAGTGTGAAAATGGCTTTTCAAATAATTTGGTTTATTTCTACAATTTCCATTGGAAATAAAACATGAAAATGGATTTGAAATACTTTGGTCTATTGTTGCAATTTTTTTCGAAAATAAAGCATGAAAGGCTTTTGAAATACTTTGGTATTATTGCTGCAATGTTTTTGAAAATAAAGCATGAAAAGGGATTTGAAATGCTTTGGGTTATTACTGCATTTTTTTGGAAAATAAATCATGAAAGGACTTTGAAATACTTTGGTTTGACTACTACAAATTTTCTTGACATTCAAGCATGAAAGGGCTATGAAATACTTTGGTTTACTTCTGTAATTTTCTTGGAAAGTATAAACCATGCTTTTGTTGAAATCTATAGTACATGAATTTACTTTTCCAAATTGTGTAATTAAGATATATGGAAGGCCCTTATATGTGTAAGCTTTTGAATATCTTCAATTATGTTTTAGAAAACTTGTGTAAAATAAAGTCTAGAAAAATGTCTAATGAGTAAAAGTCAGGCATAGACACACCTTTTATTTACTAAGCTAAATGTTTTGCCAAGAAATATTGAACATAATTTAGTTCTATTAAAATATTAAAGGTCTTTTCTTCCTTTTAAATGATGATTGTATTGCTTTCAATAAACTATTAAATAAAGACTAAGAATTTTGATTTCCTTTTGAAAGATAATTGTTTTTATTTTGATAAGCTACAAGAAATATTAAGAATTATGGTTTTCATCTAAAAAATAATGAAGTCACTTTATTTTAATTATTGATTATAAAGTGATTTTTGTATTATTTTGAAATATTGAATGTTCAAATAGGTGTGAAGTCCTTTTGTTGTAAGAATATTATGGGGATTTTGCATATGTATATTTTTTTAAATATTGAATGTTCAAATGGATGTGGCATCCATTTGTTATGAAGAAATTATGGGGTTTCATTACACATAATATTTTAAAAGAAGGGATGTAGAAATGCGAATGATCACATTTTTCTACAGATCTATTCGATATACTGAATATTTTTTAAAGAGCATTTAGGAATGCATTATCATTATGATAAGTTGTCATAATCCCTTACTCCAACCACTTTTCCATGGAGATAGTCAGAAAATTATAATAAGGATAGAATGATTATATCATGTGTTATCTAGGTTATGCAAACTTTTGAATATGACGTAAAAAATATATATATCTCTTGCAAAAAGAGGATGTAATTTATAATGATTAGTTATGAAGTTTACTAATGAAGAAATAATGTAGAGATATCATGTTACTAAGGAATTTTACTAATGAAGAAATAATGTAGAGATATCATGTTACTAAGGAAGTTTCCTTATTATGAATATGAATATTAGATGTTTGACTTAATGCTTTCAATTCATTATGGAAGAAGAAAATTATAAGTATTGCGAATGATTAGTAGAAAAGTGATTATGATTTATTAATATAAATTGAAATTGGAAACTTAATGTAGTACATTCTTGTGTATAATATTTATTCATGCTTTTATATTTAGTTGAATCTTTAGTGAGATGTTTAATGATTTTTGAAAAAACAAAAGGGATGAACTGATATTTTCTAAATGAGCAATGTAGATATGATTTACTTTTGATTAAGAAAGAGATATATTAAATTCTTTGATAAGAATTTATTGTTTATAAATATGGAATTAATGGTATTATTTTTTTATGAAATGTAACCAGAGGAATTATCATTTCTTCAGCAATATTTATTAATTCCTAATTTCATAGTTTCATTTCTTTTTTGAGATATTTTTTATATAGTTTCGAAGATGTTATATATTATTTGGGCTGTGAAGGGTATGCTTATAGTAACCTTGTTAGTACTCTTGTTATAATAAATTGCAAGAATTGGTCAATTGTAGGCAAAAATAAATCAAGTTAGTTGTGATGATTACATCTTGAGTGGTGTATCTCAGATGTATTCTTAAATATATGGAGATTTTTGAGGAAGGTTCTTAAGAATGGAGCTTAAACCACAATTCCTATAGTGGATGTTACAAAATAATTCTATGAGAAAGTGATGGTGATTTGATCAAGAAGGATCATATGACCACATATATTATCACATAGACTAATAATGCCCTTAATTAGCCCACCATGAAGGTGTGGTAATTAATCAATAATTACTATTTGTCCTATTGTAGAGATGAGATAACTGGACTATAAAGAATTACACCAAATAACACCTACATAAACTAACATATGTATGGTGAGGTAAATGGTGTCCCATTTTATGGACTAAAATGGATAGTCCCTATGTTGTTTTAAAATTACCTTATACTTGGGGAGAGTATAAGGAATGTCAATAAGCCATTGAAGGTATCATTTCTATTGCATAGGTTTAGAAAAGTTAACCCTAGAAACAACTACAAGATTTTGGCATATCCTGTCCACTTGAGTGTCATTGGTAGCAATAAGAACTCAAATGTGGGTATGCCTTAATTTTACCAAAACAAAAGAGTATGGGAATATCTTGGTTGTGAACCTATTAAAAAGAAAAATACTCTTAGGTTGGTTAGAATTGGGTTGTTACATTATAGTAGCAGTATCAAAGTCCAAGAAATATTTTATAGAAGTGCACAAGGATGCAAAAAAAGAATGGTATACGAGAGAATATTGTGAAGAAGAATTTAAAATAAATAAATAAATTTTGAAGAATCAAAAGAAATTGAATGTCAAGTTAAGGTTGTAGTATATCAGCACCCACACCACCCTAAGAGACAATAATTGTGGAGATATGGTTTAATACATCAATATTATAGAACTACATGGAATTAGAAATACATCAAGTATGATAGTGTTTGGAAAAATAAAACATAATGTTTCTAGATTTCAAACAAATGTAACAATATCAAAGAACAACAAGACCAACTATTCAAAATATAAAACTAGAGCAACAAAATCATGGATCTAATAATGTAGATATGGATATTCAAGTGGCATAATGACAACTTGACATCATCAAAGACCACAACTAATCAATATTTCACATGGATATATGGATTAACAAGATTGAAAATTTTCAAGAAGGATGTTGAATATTTTTTTTTATTTAAGAAAACCTAAATAATGAACATAAAAATTTATATTTTTTTAATAAAAAATATGTAGATATCAATTTATGGCATTTCAGGTGACATGAGAATTGAATATATTTGTAAACTCTCAAGATTTAAAGGAGAGAGTTGTGATTTTTCAAATATGGGGAATCAAGTACAACCATTTTTTCTTCAATAAAAAACACTTGTTTTTATTTTATATAACATTTATGTGAAAAAGTTTTATAACATATTTAGTAAATTAAAAATTTATATTAATATTTTAATCAACACGTTTAATTCTATATATAAAATTCACATAAATTTAAAATCAATTTAAAAAGGACTCATGACATATTTCAATTAAATTTCACTTTAATGCTAAATTTTGTTACCTTTTGTTTGGCTTGTATATTGTACTTGTCTTGTCATGGAATTCTCCTTGTTTACGTTCTTCCATGTGCTTTGGTGTAGCATTATTATGTTCATCTTCTTGTACAATTTGGTTGTAGGATTCCATTCCTCACTCAGTAGTTTTTTGGACTTAAGGGTATTCAAATTCCTGATGTCCAACTTCTCCACATCTATAATGCTTACTAGTAAAATCATGATCTCGACCTCTATCAAATCCTTATTGTCCTCTTGATGGTTCACATTTTTTATAAGTACTTTGATTTGAATCACTTTTATAAGTGGTAGCTTCTCATTCTTACAAATTTTTCCCTCTATCATTATTTGATTGTTCTCTTCCTCGAGCGGATCATCGTCTTCCTCTTGCATTATTTTGTTGTCTATGTAACATTACTTCCAACAATTTTATGCCTATTCAATAGTTTTGATTATAGTCATGTCAATCTAATCTTATATAGATAATTTTAGTCCATTTATATATCTTGCCACATTTTCTTCATCATCTTCAATGTGACTTGCCCTTATGGTCAATTTATAAAACTTCTCTCGATATTTCTTCTTACATTCTATTTTATTTCCCAATCAACCTCTTGTTGATTATTCCTTACTTTTGTTCTATTTTTTGCTCCTCTTTTCTTCCTTCCTTCTCTTCCCATTTCGAACTCCTTTTTTATAAACTCCAAAAACAATTAGAGCCATCTCATAGTTGGTATTCCAACTTCCCACACATTTTATGGTTGGTCTTCCAAATTCCTACATAGATACTCCTTCTTCACAATTCAAAGTAAGATTCATATAGGAAAGAGTCAAAAAGGAAGAGGATGTCATGGACCTTTCAGATGTGCCTTGCATGAAAAGATTTTAAAAGCACCATATATTTTACTTTTTCACTATCCCTTTTTTCATGCCATTTGAGATTACTTCTTTGAAAATATAAAAATATATTGTGTATCTCCATAAACATTGAAAGAGTTTATGAAATATTGGATTAATTATATTAAAGCTAAAGCATTATGTATTCTATGGAGGATTGGTCCTACATTATTTGTTGAAATTTATGTCTTGAAAAGAGTAATAAATTTTTTAAATATAAATCTCAAAATCATTCTCAAGTCTGGAACCATATTATTGCCACTCTTGCGTAATGTTCACAAATATGGTGATCATCATAGGAATTCTCAAGCATAGAAAAAATGTGGTAACAACTTGGTTAAAATATTTGAACATAAATGGAAGAATAATATGTGGTAATGGCATTTAAGCAAAGAATTTGATTTTATTTAGGGTAAAGAGAAGTGTCAAAATATTAGATTTATCAAAGATTAATTTTTATGGGGTTTTTAAAAGAAATCTATGAAAAGTTAGTAGAGGTGGTGTTTTTTGAAATAAGAAGATAAAAATTGTACTCATTTACTATAAGCATATGAAACTTCAACTAAGAACTAAGTAGGAACAATTCTCACTAGGATTTAAATTACAATTTTAAAAGGATGAAAATATATTTCAATTGAGGGGGATTCACAAATTATCATTAATGCTTTCAATAGAAATGGATGTGATGGTTAAATTAAAAATAATATTATTGTTAATGGAGGAAAATCACTTGAAAATGTAAGCATATATAGGAAAGTAAATCTAGTAATAAGTAATTTCACTATACTTTATTTTGGTGAAATTCAAATTTTAGAAGACAATTGACTAGTAAGATTAAAATGATATCAAGCATTTTGAAAAAAATAAAGAACATATTTAATATAAAAGGAAATGAAAAAATATTTATAATAAAAAAACATTAAATATTTTTAATTAATCTAACAACAAGTATTTTATTGGTATCCTCATAAGAATAATCCTACTAGAAGAACGAAAAAATAGTAATTTTGTTTATTGTACACAAACAATGCACACCATCATGTTGTAAGGACTGATTCTCTATGATGTAGATGAAAACCAAAGCTTGCACCACATATAACACATGTAGCAATTTGAACCTTGGAGAATCTAAAGAGAGGCCAAAACATTGGAAGGAGTGATTATCTATGATGTAGATGAAAACCAAAACTTGAACCACACATAACACATGTAGCATTTTGAACCTTGGACCATCTAAAGAGATGCCAAAGCCCTAACTATAAAATAATAAATTTATATAACAATTAATTTAAAAAAAAATGTTGGAAATCTGGCTAGCCATATATTAAAATGAAAATTTGGGTTGTTAGATGACGTTTTCAACCTTGGAAAGTGTCTCCTCTTAGAGGAGACAAAATGAAATTGTAGAGCTTCGAAATTTGTGCAATTTGGAAAAAAATGGGCTCAAATGAACACCCAAGTCAAAATTTATAGCCGAAATACTAATACATGTAATAAACCTCGTCGATGTAGATCCGACGGATGTGATTTTCTAGGGTTAGGGTTTGCTTTGTTTTTTTCTTACTTAAGGCAATTGTAGAGTTTTCTTTTATGAAGAAGAATTTTGCATTGTAGCAAGTGTGTGAGCATTTCCAGAGCCTATTAGGAGATTGTAATAGAGTACTGAAACTCTTCCAGAATTATTCTAGATACTAAGAAGATAATAGTTGCTCTAATTTTGTTTTATTGTATTATTGTAAATTCTTCATTTGGTATTAGAGCGAGGCGATCAAGAAATTGGGTTCGAGTAACTATGTAATTTTTGCTGCAAGTTTTACAAAAGGTTCTTGGAGATCTCAATTTGTGTTGAATGGAGCTATTATTTCCAACAACACCAATTCAATTTTGATCCTAGAATTTGATGGTTATGACTATGAATATTGGAGCATCCAGATGAGGATGATTCTGAAGGTAAAAGTAGCTTAGGTCATCGTTGAAATTGGGTTCACAAAACCAAAATACTGGAGTGCATTGACTGTAGATCAAAATAAGGAGATGCAAGAGAAAGAGAAAGAAAATAATTTAGCTTTGGATTTCATCCAGTTGGCTCTAGAAAAGAGTCTCTTTCCCTAAATTTCTACCTTTGTTTTTGCTCAAGAAGCTTCAAATACATTGAAGGAGAATTACCAGGGGAGTGCCCAAGTAAAGGAGGTGAAGTTGTAGACCTTATGTAGAGATTTTAAAAATCTCAAACAGGAGGAGAATGAAACTACAGGAGATTACTTGTATTCGAGTAAAAATAATAGTAAATAGAATGGCCACACTTGGAGAGATAATAGAGCAAAATGTAGTAATTGAAAAGGTTTTAAGAACCTTGACAAATAAGTTTGACAATGCATCCCTTATCATGGAAAAAATGAAAGACATCTCAAAAATAAATATAGATTCATTAATTGGCTCTCTCACATCTCATGAAGAGAGAATTTCCAAGAGGAAGAAGGATAAAGAAGGAGGTTCTACAAAGGAATAAGCTTTTTTGGAAAAATAGAATGATGGAGGAAGAGGTCACGGTAGGGGTTCTAGAGGAAGTGGAAGAAATGGAAGAGGATGTAGAAGAAGCTCCTACAATGGTAGAGGTCAAGGAAGATCTCAAGATTCAGAAAATGACCAGGCTCATGCTATAAGAGGAGGATCCAATGCAAGAGAAAGAGGTAGAGGTCGAGATATGAGAAATGTACAGCGTTAAAATTTTAACAAATATGGACATTATGAGAGGGATTGCAGACTGAAAAAATCAGCACATTATGGAGAAGAGGATTCCTATGAGGATGATACTTTGTTCTGTATGATTGAAGAAAAAGTGGAGCAAGTAGCTTTCCTCTCTACATAAAATAGTACAAAGGAGACATGGATCCTAGACAGTGGGTGCACAAACCATATGACCGACAAGAGGGATGTATTTTCATATCTTGATTCTTCTTATCAATCTAGTATCAGGCTTGGGGATGAGAAGATCTTGGAGGTGGTTGCGAAAGGAGAAATGGAGGTTCCTACTAGGAGAGGAAAAATAATGAAGGTAAAATATATTTACTATGCACCCCGTTTGAAGCATTCATTAATGAGTATTTTTCAAATGTTTGAAAAGGATTATAAGTTAGTGTTTGAGGATAGAATGTGCAAAATTTATGATCAGAGGAAAAAATTGATTACCACTATAAATATGACCAAGAACAGACTCTTCCCATTACAATTTTTAGATCAAGGGGGAGCTATAGCATTTGTTGGTATAGAAGGTAAGGAGAGGCTATGACATTTATGATTTGGAAATTTAAATTATAAGAGTTTGAAGATTCTTTCACCACTTGTCTATGGGTTGCCAAAAGTTGAAGACTCCAAGGAGGTTTGTGAAGGTTGTGCACTTGGCAAACATGCAAGGGGGAATTTTTTGCATGGTGAATCATGGAGGCCCAACATCCATTGTAGTTGGTTCATAGTGAAATTTTTGGACCAATGCAGACACAGAGTATGGGTAAAGCTTCTTACTTTCTAACTTTTATTGATGATTTCTCCAGATATTTTTGGGTTTATTTTATTAAGCATAAGGATGAGGCATTCAATTGCTTCAAGAATTTTAAGGCTCTAGTTGAAAATTAGAGTGGTCATTATATCAAATTTTTGAGCACAGATAGAGGAGGTGAGTTCCATTCTCATAAATTTGATGATTTTTGTAGTGATTTTGTGATTAAAAGGCAGAAAACAAGTCATTACACACCTCAACAGAATGGGGTGGCTGAAAGAAAGAATGGGACTTTGGTGGAGATGGCACAATGCATGATGCAAGAAAAAGGTATGACTAAGTTTTATTGGGATGAAGCAATTAAGTTTTATTGGTCTGAAGCAATTAGGACTACTAATTACATTTTAAATAGAAGTCCTACTAAGAGTCTTGAGAATATTACCCCTTATGAATGTTGGTGCAACAAGAAGCCAAATGTAATTCATTTTAGATTTTTTGGATGTGTGGATTTTGTGCATGTTAATGGTGAGAATAAGAAGAAGTTGGATGCAAAGAGTAAAAAATATACTTTTATTGGGTACAGTGAGAAATCTAAGGGTTACAAGTTCTTTAATCCTATTTCACATAAAATAATTGTGTCTAGATATGTAATGTTTTATGAAGGGGGAAGTTTGGGATCACAAAAATTATTTGTTGAGGATGTTTTTGGTGAAGATAAGGTGGAACCAAGCCATGTTTCAGTTCAGCCCAACCATGAAAAAGTTTCCAGTTCATATTTTGCAAGTGCACCTTCAAGTCCAAGAGAAGGTTCTTCCAGTAGTTCTCCACCTCCATCACCACAAACCAAAGGAAAAGGTAAAATATTGTTGAGGGATCACCTAGAATATCAAATTATTGATAAGAATTTCTATAAGAGGGTGAGAAGGAGTTAGTATACAGAGATGAATGCAGTAATAGAGAGTTTAGAGAACCTGCATCTTTATGGATATGATGACAGTGGAGATCCCAAAGGTTTTTGTAAAATATGCACTTGTTTCACAAGTTTCTAAAGTTTCCAAAGTTGTTGTTGATGATTTTGAGCCTTCATATTTTGAGCATGCTAGTACTAACAAAGTGTGGATGAAGGTTATGCAAGAAGAAATGTATTCTATTGAAAATAATGATACTTGGGAGTTGTGTGATTTGCCCAAGGATAGGAAATGTGTAGGATGCAAGTGGGTCTACAAGATCAAGAAGAATATTTATGGATCCATTGAGAGGTACAAGGCATGATTGGTAGCAAAGGATTTCACTCTAAAATATGGTTTGGACTATGAGGAAACATTTTATCTAGTGGCAAGGCAAGAAATAGTAAGGATGTTGTTATCATTGGCAGCTCATAAAAGGTGGAGGGTGCATAATATTGATGTCAAATGTATATTTCTCAATGGGTATTTAGATGAAGCAGTATATGTGGAATAGCCACAAGGTTTTGTTGTCCAAGGAAAAGAAGATCAAGTCTACAGGTTGAAGAAGGCTCTATATGGGCTGAAGCAAGCTCCAAGAGCTTGGTATGCTAGAATCCATGACTACTTCTTGTAGTGTAATTTTTAAAGGAGTAAGAGTGAGCCCACTTTGTACTATAAAAGGGAAGGTAATGATATTCTTATTGTATGCCTTTATGTTGATGATATGTTATTTATGGGGAGTATTTCTTCTTTGAATGATTATTTTAAACATGATATGAAGGAGTTTGAGATGTATGATTTAGGTTTGATGAGTTACTTTCTTGGGATGGAAGTACATGAAAATAGCAATGAGATTCTTGTTTGTCAATCCAAGTATATAAGGGATATGTTGAAGATATTTTGTTTGAGTGAATGTAAAACTGTAGCAACACCCATTACACATGGGGAGATCTTAAGCTTGGATGTTGGAGCTGAAAGGACAAACAAAATAGAGTATAGGAGTATTTTTGGTAGCCTTATGTTCCTTTGTAACACTAGGCTGAATATATGCTTTGTTGTTTCATAGTGTTCCCGGTATATGGCTAATCCATCACAATTATATTTGAAGGTAAAAAAGAGGATTTTGAGGTATGTTTGTGGAATAATTTATTATGGGATCCACTACTCATAGGAAAATAATTTGAAGTTAGTGGGATTCAGTGACAATGATTGGGGCAGTAATATTGATGATAGGAAATCCATGAGTAGGCACTGCTTTTCTCTTGGTTTAGGTGATATGGAGTTCCAATAAATAAGCTACAGTGGCGTTGTCTTCTACTGAAGCAGAGTATATTGCACTTACATCGAAAAGTGCATAAGCATTGTAGCTTTGAAAGGTGCTAGAAGAGATTGGGGAGAAGCAAGGGACTACAACTACTTTATTCTATGATAATCAGAGTGCCATTAAGTTGGCACATAATCCTATCCACCATACCAAGTCTAAGCATTTTGACATCAAGTACCACTTCATTGGGAACATGGTGGAGAAAGAACAAGTTAACTTGAGGTATTGCTCCACACATGATCAAGTAGTAGATATTTTTACTAAAGGAGTAGTAAAACATCAATTTTTTCTACTAAGGGACTTGATAGTCAGTCCCCTTACCAACAAGGGCGAGAATGTTGGAAATCTGGTCAGCCATACATTAAAACAAAAATTTGGGTTGTTAGATGATATTTTCAGCCTTGTAAAGTGTATCCTCTCAAAGGAGACAAAAAAAAATTGTAGAGCTTCAAAATATGTGCAATTTGAAAAACAAACAGGCTCAAAAGGACATTTGAGTTAAAATTTATGTTAGAAATACTAAGACATGTAATAAACATCGTTGATGTAGATCCGATGGATGTAATTTGCTAGGGTTCGGGTTTGTTTTGTTTTTTCTTACTTAAGGTAGTTTTAGGGTTTTCTTTTGTGAAGAGTAATTTTGCATTGTAGCAAGTGTGTGAGCTCTTCGAGAGCCTATGAGGAGATTGTAACAAAGTACTAAAACTTTACCAAAATTATTCCAAATAATAAGAAGATAATAGTTGCTCCAATTTTTTTTATTGTATTATTGTAAATTCTTCATCATTATAAGGCAAATAAGCAACTAAAAACTAATTATTTATTCTTTAATATAGGCCACACCAATGTTCAAATTTTGGCACCACCAAAAAGATTATATAGTTTAATGTAACTAATTAATATAATGGCACCCAATATAAAAGATATTATACTTAATTTGAAGACCTAAATAACAACCTTTAAAATAATCATATCATAATTTTTTATAATAAAAAATAAAGTGAAAACCACATCAAATATAAAATAATAAATTTATTCTATTTCTTTTTTTTAGAGGTTAGGTTAATTATATAAAAAATACAAGGGTGTCTAATAATATTTTTATAAAAGTAAAATATTAAATTCAAATTATATTAATTTTTCTTTTATTTTATATATATTATAATAAAAAAAAAACAATCCAATATAGGGAGGTAGTGTAATGGTTGGGGTTTGACTTTTGTTTTGGGAGGTCCAAGTTTCAAACAGATGTATGTGTGTGGTTTTGTGTTAATCGGTATGGATAAAGTGTGTAGTTGTGTGTTAATCCCTTGTTGATAAGAGTAGTTGTGGGTATTGATAAGGTGTGTAGTTGTGTGTTAGTCCTTGTTGATAATAGTAGTTGTGTTAATCCCCTCTTGATAAGAGTAGCTCTCGAGTGGTATTGATAAGGTGTGTGGTTGTGTGTTAATCGCTTATTGATAATAATAGTAGCTCTCGAGGGATATTGATAAGGTGTGTGGTTGTGTGTTAATCTCCAATTGATAAGAGTAGCTCTCGCCCTTATAAGGGGTCATAGTTGAGGGAAGACTACAAAAACTAGTCAGCCCTTATAAGGGGGTCAAGAAGGAGTCATGATTGGAAGGAAGTTTAGTTTAACCCTTAGAAGGATCATTGTTGGGTGAGACTGCTCAACCCTTAAAAAAGGTCATGACTTAAAGGACTGTTCAACCCTTAAAAAAATCATAACTGAAAGACTACTCAATCCTATGTATATATCAATCATAAAAATTTATGAAAGTATATAAATCCAAAAAATAAAAACTAAAAAGTTCATTACACCAGACAGATGACTGCTGGAAATGTTATCAAATAAACCGATAGATTAGGATGGATTGTGATATTAGCGTATATTTGGCTTCCTTAAGGAGAAAAAATCTTCAATACACATGCGGGCATTTGGTCTAGTGGTATAATTCTCGCTTCGGGTGCGAGAGGTCCCGAGTTCGATTCTCGGAATGCCCCTTGTTCATGACAGGTAACTTGTTTTTAGATTCGGTCTCTGTTGTTTGCAGAATTTAACATTAAAATTTTGACCTGATCCTTTTACCACCACTTAGTTTTGTTTTGCTCCTGCTGAGAACAAAGCGGGTAGATATGGTGTCTCCACTGGTTTGTCAGAGTTCAAACTTGACTGTATATGTTTTTCTATCCCTGCCTCGCAACATGGCAGGTTGCTCGCTAGAAAATTGTCACACCATTAATTGTCTTGGAATCATTCTCCTCGTGGGCTGGAGAGGGTTTTGATAAGAGTTTCGGAGGTTCCGTTGATGTGTTGTAAGTTGTTGACACGCTACTTGTTTAGGAGCGTCACCTGCACTTTTAAGAGGTTTCTGTATTCAGCTTATCTGCATTCAGTTTCTTTTATTAAACCAACTGGATATTAATCATTCAGGTACACTGTTCTTGATTTTCGTTAGTATTTAAACCTATATAGAAAATGGACCTATGGCCCTCTGAAAATAGGTCTCACAATCACTGTCATTACTATACCATGGTATAGCCAATTACATTGTTTGTTATAGTATAATATGGTCCTTGAATCTTGGCAAGTACTTATATAACTCTAACTGGGTTTAGTTAGAAACTTGACACAAAAGACATGGTTGCTTATCTTCATAGGTTCTCAATCCCTCTTAACCGATGATGAATGTAGACTATAACATTTCATAGGACAGTGTGCTTCAGTGTCTTTCCATTGCTATTGGACAATGCATATTTAGCTACAATTGCCTCAGCCTTTTGCTGGTTGATCGTTCAATCTCAACTTTGTTTTGTTTGCTGATCACTGTATATTATGCTTCAACAATTACCCATTTTCTATATCAATTGGTGATGAGGAGGTTCGACCCTGTTGCCTCACCTTTTGAGAACATCATGAGTCTTGTGCCAGAAATAGTTACACTACAAGAATTTTACATATCGCAAACATTAGATTGGCAACATTTGAAAGCAGCAAATTAAGGAATGTAGGCTTTTGATAAAAATCAAGAATGACGATTTTAATAAATATTGGTATTGTAGTGACAACATTATATTTCGGATTTAGTAATGAAATATAATAGAGAAATCAACCATGAACATAATTGATCTTAGTGAGTGTAATTTTTAAAGGATCCATATGGATTATTATTTAATGTTATTTTTAAAAATGTATATACCTGTTTGAATTTAAATTTCTTTAATAAAAATGTAAAGATATTAATTAGTAGATGTCATTCAATAGAATCGGTGTTTTTTTAAGGTTGCAGAGGACCAATACTTAGTGAGTCCTCAACTATAGGAGAGCCACATACCACCAGCTAATGTGTTGCTCTCCATGTATTCAAGATAGTAGAACAAGAACTAGTCAGAAGCCCAGCATTGGAAGTGTTAAAACTGATCTTGTTAGCAGAAGCAGTGAGTGAGCAATAGATCTTATCTAAGCTAGCAAGGATAAAACCTAGATCCTCTCTGTAAGAAGAGAGGAGACCTTATAGCTCATGAAATATGAGGGTCTTCTGTGAGAGAAAAAGAAAATCTGTAAAAAAGAAGGAGCTTTTATTTTATAATGAAGATAAATTTATTTACGGGGCATTCCGAGAATTGAACTCGGGACCTCTCGCACCCTAAGCTAGAATCATACAACTAGCCTGGTGGAACAGAAAAATCTTAATCCAATCCACACATTTGGAATCCAAATGTAAGTTCTTGTACTAACGAATCAAGGGGAGACTACCAATCATATGATTTTTCTATCGAAAATTTCTCATTAAAGGAATAGAAAAATATATATTTTGCAGTGAGAGTGGTTGTTGAACCCACACCCTAATAGGGCGCCATAGACCAGCTCGGCCATCTTAACGACTACAATTTTGGTCTTGCAGTCCCTGGCTGACTACATTAAAAGCTCTTGGTTGGAATTGACATTAAACATAGAGAGATATGTTTGCTTATGGTATCTACTTTACTTTCGTTAATTACTTAATTTCGCTCCCTCCTCCCCGGTCAATTCTGAATCCTCTGAATGAGAAAGAATGGAATTTGATTATTTATTGAGCCGACCATTCCTGTTCTCGTTATCGTTCTCACTCTCTAGCAGACGGTCGAAAAACTAAATGCTTTATTACGGTCGTCATATAACTTATGTTTTCATAAAATTTAAAAAACAATTTTATCAACTAAATAAACCTTATAATTATATAAATATAACTCTTTGACAATATTGCATTTTGAATGCTTACATTTTTTTTTTTTTTTTTTAATAATAAATAGGATAAGGATACATAAAGGAATAGGTAACAAATAAAACCAAAATAAATATATTAGTGTAAAAATATCTCAATCTTTAAGGTTTGAATATGAGTTTTTAGATAAAAACCAACTTACTATTACAACATTTCTTCCTCAACATTTAAATCCCCTTATTGATGGTGTGTTTTTTTCTTCTCCTTTTCAAGATTTTTATTTGTTTATATTTGTATATTTTCTTTTATATGTTTACATGGTTATTATACATTAATGGTTTTATTTGTTCATTAAACTAAAATTTTATTTTGATTTATTTTTTTAATTAGACAAAGATAGGAGTTTTGATAGGGGTCCCAAACCTAATATAAGCCTAGCAGATAATTAAAACTAGCAAAATCTAAGTCCAACTTAAAAAACCTACCCTTACAAGAGGGGAGCACCACAACAAAACCGATGAAGCCCAACAAAAGGAAAAACACCAAGTAGGAAACCAGAAACAAAACACAACTCCCCAAGGATGAGCCAATCCATAGAGGAAGACACCATCCACAAACCACTATAGTATTGTGTTCTCCATATAGCTCTTAACAATCTCCCTAATCTCAAGAAATTTTGATTTTAGCATTTTAGAGCAATTTGGAAGAAATGGCGAGCAGGCGAGAAGCGATGAACTAGGGTTTCTACAGCTAAGGAAAATCTAGGGCATC